>CM046444.1:28922841-30165341 GCA_025506515.1 Flaveria trinervia
AATTAATAAGCATGTTCAGGCGGCAGTGGCTGCTGCCCACGTGGGTCAGCCAGCAGGTAAACAATGATAAAAGATAAAACTGATATCCTTCAAAACTGTATGGGATGTCTGATTAATGTGTGTTGTGTGTAAAACAGGACCACCAGTGTGTACCTACAAGTCCTTATGGATGTAAGCCACACACCTACAGCAGTACAGAGGGTGCTGTAGGGCTTATGCGATGGTTTGAGAAGACTGAGTCTGTCTTCTCTAAATGCAATTGTCCACCTGCGGATCAAGTAAAGTATGCCACCGGACTTAGAGGGTGTGCTCTGTCTTGGTGGAACGCGCAAGTCTAGATGCTTGGACAAGCGATGGCGAATGGACTTCCATGGGATGAGTTCAAAGCAATGCTGACTGAGGAGTATTGTCCTCGCAACGAAGTGTAGAAGTTAGAATGGAGTTCTAGCACTTGAAATGCAGGGCTCAGAAATCAAGGCTTACACCACCAGAACCATGATTAGCAACTCTGTGCCCGAGAATGGTGAATGAGGTGCATAGAAGGGTAGAGCATACATACGGGATTGGTGCCCGAAATCAAAGTATGGTAACTGCTTCCAATCCAACCACAATTCAGCAAGCCATCCAGCTAGCTCACAGGCTAACTGACCAAGCCGTGGAGCAAGGCGTCTACCCAAACGGGGCGCTGTGGCAAGCGTGCCTGACAACAAAAGAAAGTGGGATAATGCCAAAAACCCAAAGCATCATCATCTTCTAGCGGTCAACCTCAACCTCAACAGCAACAACAGCCGGTTCAGCAGCAACGGAGGTTCGACAATAACCGTAACTTCAACCAAACGCCTGCAAATAATCAAGGACCCAGTGGTTATGGTGGTAGGCATCCGAAGTGCACTCGTGTAATTACCATCATGTGGGAAGGTGTGATAGATTCAAGTGTCAACATGTGGAAAAATTGACACGCTGCTAAGGATTGTCGTGGTGAACTGGTAAGGAGGCCACAACAACCTCAAGAACTCCCAAGGGTTTTTAAATGTGGGAAAGAAGGGCACTACAGGCGGAACTGCCACAACTAAGGAGGAACGGTAATGGCAACAACAACACCAACAATCAGAACAACAACAACAACGGTAATACAACAACGGTGGAAATGGTACTGGTAATGGCGGCAATAAGAGGAGCCAAGGGGAGAGCCTTCGTCATCGACACAGTTGAGCTCTAAATGATCCAACAACTGTTACTTGTAGATTCTCTGTTAATGGTTATTTTGCTACGGTACTATTTGATACTGGAGCCGATAGGAGTTTTGTGTCCTTAAAGTTCTGTAGTCTTTTAAGTGATATACCCTCTGCTTTAGAATCTAAATACACTGTGGAATTAGCCGACGGTAAACAATTCATGTAACGCATATCCTTAAAGACTGTAAGATAGAACTTGATGGCCAGCTTTCGGTATAGATCTCATGTCTGTTACGCTGGGGAGTTTTGATGTTGTGATAGGCATGGATTGGCTCTCTAGCAAGCAAGCGGAAGTCATATGTAATGAGAAGATCATACGAATCCCTGTTGATGATAAAATCCTTACCATCAGAGGTGATAGGAGTGGTGCTGTGATAGGCATCATCTCATTCATGAAATCTCAAAAGTTGTTACGAAAGGGTCGTGTGGCTATCCAAGCACTTGTAACCGATAAGCAGACAGAAGAAAGGAGAATGGAGGGTATTCCCATAGTACGCAATTTTCCAGAGGTGTTTCCAGAGGATTTTCCTGGATTACCACCTCACCGCCAAGTGGAATTCCAGATTGAGTTGACTCTCGGCGCAGCTCCGATTGCTAGGGCACCTTATCGATTAGCACCGAACGAACTACAGGAGTTGTCATCACAACTCATGAGCTTTTACATAAGGGCTTTATTCGACCTAGCACATCACCTTGGGGAGATCCTGTTCTCTTTGTTAAGAAGAAGGATGGCACATTCCGGATGTGCATCGATTATAGAGAGTTAAACAAAGTAACAGTCAAGAACCGATACCCTTTACCTCGTATCGACGACTTGTTCGATCAGCTCCAAGGATCAAGCTACTATTCGAAGATTGACTTGAGATCTGGTTATCATCAACTTAGAGTTCGAGAAGAAGACATTCCTAAGACTACGTTTCGTACTCGATATGGTCATTATGATTTCTTGGTCATGCCTTTTGGGTTGACTAATGCACCTGTTGTGTTCATGGACCTCATGAACCGCATGTGCAAACCCTATCTTGATCAGTTTGTCATTGTGTTCATCGATGTTATACTGATATATTCTAGGACCAAGGAGGAGCATGAAGAGCACTTACGAATGATCTTGGAACTGTTGAAAAATGAGCAGTTGTATGCTAAATTCTCAAAGTGTGACTTTTGGATAAGAGAAGTGCAATTCCTAGGTCATATTGTTAATGAGAAGGGGATACATGTTGATCCTCCCAAAATTGAGGCGATAAAGAATTGGACTACACCCAAAACGCCGAGCGAGATAAGACAATTTCTGGGATTAGCAGGATATTACAAACGATTCATAGAAGGATTTTCTAAGATCGCACAACCTCTCACAGCCTTGACTCACAAAGGAACGGACATACAAATGGAGTGAGTGTCAAGAATCAGCTTTCCAATTATTAAAACAAAAACTCAGTACTGCCCCGATATTAGCATTACCAGAGGGAACGGATGACTTTGTGGTGTATTGCGATGCATCTATTCAAGGATTGGGTTGTGTCTTAATGTAACGAGATAAGGTGATAGCCTACGCCTCGAGACAACTAAAGTTCATGAGAAGAACTATACCATCCATGACTTAGAAATGGGTGCAGTGGTTTTTGCCTTAAAGATCTGGAGACATTACTTGTATGGTACCAAGTGCACTATCTACACCGATCACAAGAGTCTTCAACATATCTTCGAGAAAAAAGAGTTGAATATGAGGCAGCACGTTGGGTGGAACTACTAAACGATTATGATTGCGCTATTAAGTACCATCCGAGAAAGGCGAACGTAGTTGCCGATGCCCTAAGCAGGAAGGAAACAGCTAAACCCCGACGGGTGCGAGCTTTACAGCTTACTATCAGTACCCAACTGCCCGAACAAGTTAAGGAGGCGCAGAGAGAAGCTTTAAAAGCAGAAAATATTGGTTCTGAGTCGTTAAGGGGAATGGATAAACAGCTAGTGGTGAAAGAGGATGGAATTCGGTATTTCATGGATAGACTTTGGGTGCCTATTTATGGAAATCTGAGAGATTTAGTTATGAGCAAGGCACACAAATCTAAGTATTCTATACATCCTGGATCCAACAAGATGTATCATGACCTAAAGGCGCACTATTAGTGGCCTAACATGAAAGCGGATGTAGCTACGTATGTGAGCAAGTGTTTGACCTGCTCGAAAGTAAAAGTGGAATATCAAAAACCATCCGGACTGTTACAACAACCTGAGATACCAATGTGGAAATGGGAACAGATCTCCATGGATTTTATTACTAAGCTACCCCGGACTAGTACTGGTTGTGACACGATATGGGTTATTGTGGATCGATTGACAAAGTCTACTCACTTCCTTGCAATTAAGGGAATTGACAAGATGGAGAAATTAACTCGACTGTACCTTAAAGAGATCGTTTCGAGACATGGTGTACCGATCTCAATTATTTCCGATCGTGACGCTCGTTTCACGTCACATTTCTGGCAATCATTGTAGAAATCTTTGGGTACACGGTGGATATGAGTACTGCATATCATCCACAGACGGATGGCCAGAGTGAGCGTACCATACAGACGTTGGAAGATATGCTACGTGCTTGTGTGATTGACTTCAAGAATAACTGGGAAATTCACCTGCCATTGGTGGAGTTTTCTTATAACAACAGTTATCATACTAGTATACAGGCAGCACCTTTCGAGGCGCTGTATGGGAGAAAATGTCGATCACCAGTTTGCTGGGCAGAAATTGGTGATAGTCAGCTAACAGGTCCCGAGTTAATTCATGAGACAACTGAGAAGATTGTACAGATACGAAACCGTATAGCTGCAGCGCGAGACAGGCAAAAGAGTTATGCTGACAAGAGACGGAAACCTTTAGAGTTTCAGGTTGGTGACAAGGTTTTGTTGAAAGTCTCACCATGGAAAGGCGTAGTTCGGTTTGGCAAACGAGGGAAACTAAATCCGAGGTATGTTGGACCATTTGAAATAGTGGAAAGAGTAGGTCCAGTAGCCTATCGACTAGGCCTACCTGATTTGCTAAGTGGAATCCATGATGTATTTCATGTGTCAAACCTGAAGAAGTGCATAATTGATGAAACAATGGTCGTACCACTAGAAGAAATTCAAGTGGATGAACAATTGCGTTTTATTGAAGAAATAGTTGAGGTGATGGACCGTGAGGTGAAAACACTTAAGCAAAGCAAGATACCTATTGTTAAAATCCGTTGGAATTCGCGACATGGACCGGAATTCACATGGGAACGAGAAGATCAAATGAAGCTTAAGTACCCTCAACTATTCGAAAGGACGATGCCAGCAGACGAAGGTATTGATTAAATTTCGGGACGAAATTTCTTTCAACATGGGGATGATGTGACAACTCATCCAAAACTCACTCGATTTGATTTCTATGTGCCAATGCAGTAGACCGGTGATGGAACACTCTCACCATGTAACACAATTTTCGGGATGAAAATTCTTTCAACATGGAGATAATGTGACATCCGATAAATTTCCGTTACCAAACTTCGTTAGTTCCGTTAAGTCTTGCATACACGTGTCGTAAACACACACTAGTTGTCTTAACGTTGGTGACCTAATAATAATGAATAATGTTAAATTAATGAGAATCTAATGATTATGTGATTATTGTGTTATGCTTATGTGTTACATGTTTTAAAATGCTAATTAGAAATTAATCGCGTAACGCGGAAACGTGCCTATTTATTCGTATGTCTTGTGTTTTTATAAAGATAAGATATATATATGATTTTCATTAGTTATATCTTTATATTATTAAGTTAAAAACACTTTACAAAGAGTTTAAAGCCTAGTTTTTATAGAATACAAATTACAAGGGTTAAAAGGGTAAATATGTAAATTAAAATTTAACAAAAAACATTAACCCTAATCCCCACCCCCATCGGCCGCGAACACACCCACACACACCCTCCCCACTTCGAATTCAACAAGATCAAGTTCCTAAACCTTGATTTTGTTCGATTACAAGGCGCACAACTTGTTGGAATCATCAATTGCAAGCTATAACACGTTTAAAGGTTAGATTTTTCATGTTTTGTGGGTTTTGTTGAGGGCCGAACCCTAGTTGCAAAATTGGTGTTCATGGAGTCGAATTGATGTTGTTTGTTGTGTTAGTATGTTAGTTGGATTGATTACATGTTGTTTACGTTGATTATGCATGAATTGTATGTTTTTAGTGGATTGATCATGAACTTTGATTATAAGCAAACCCTAATTCGAAAATTGGTAGGATTATGGATGAATGATGATGTTGGGAATGTTTGATGGTTAATAGGTTGTATGAATGCTAGGTTACATTGATTTTGCAAGAAATTGATGAATTGATGTTGATGTTCATAGTACTAATAATAGTAACTTTATTTTGCATGTAATGTGAATTATTGATGAATTGATGTTATGGATGTGTTCATGTGATGATTAGATGTTAGATTGTTGTTGTGATCATGGGAATCAAGAACACATGTATAGTTCATACATTACTAAAGATAGTAACTTTTTAGGATATGAATTGATGAGTTATGATGTTTGGATGTTGTTGATCATGCTTAGATGATGATATGAACTTGAATTGGTATATTATTGATGAATTCATGAATGCATAGGATGTTTACAGATTTGGGATATGCTTTCCCAAAAGAGAAACTTTATTTATGCAAAATGTGAAAGATGATAGTTTGAACATGTTTGGGATGTTAGGAGCATGTTAGTAAGTTCACGGATGAATTCTAATGTGATAGACATGTTAAATTAGTTGTATGGGATGCTTGGATAATCATGGGTGATGTTTGGACTTTGATGATCATGTATGATGTTGATGTTGGTTAGTAGTTAGGACATCATGTTTGGGACTGGAAATGGATTGTTGTGATGTTTGTTGAATGCAATGAACATGGTTAATGATTATGATTATGATCATCATACACGCGTGCGAATTTGAGGCCCCTACTTAGTAGGATTGGCAGGGTTTAGGATGTGAAGTCGTGAGTGGCTTCACATGGCATGTGGTGAGTGGTTTGATCCTTGTGTGACATGTTAGTTGTGTTATAACTGGTGGACATGTTAATGTTCTAGATTCGCATGACTTGTATGATACTTGCTTGTATGATGATCTAAGTGATACACCTGGATGATATAGCATACATATGATCTATTTTAAATGTTAACTATGTATGTTATATGTGTTTGAATTGCTGGAATGGTTTTGCAACACATGAAATCAGTAACGGGTCAAACGGGTCAACTAGGTCAAACCTATCTGTTTTGTTTGAAATCTTGAGTCCTTGGTTGTAGTGTACTTAGGGTTTCACATGTTCTTTGATTACACGTACTCATGCACTTATATGATCTAGGTAACCTCTGAAGGTTGTCTGTCTATTCTGTTTGAAAAGTCAAACTCTAAGTATCTATACGCATATCAGGTGAGTTCATGCCCCACTCTTTATTTAATCTCTTTTGGGGGAGATAGCATACTGGTAAATCACAAACGCTTTATATATTCAAGTTGTGTATAATATTATATAGTGTTGATATCATGGAAAAGTTCTCACACTTTCGAATTGTTAATATTGAATAGCGGGGAAATTTGGGTAGTACTACTGGGTCTGACGAGCACCTGTGTGACTCGAGTCAACCAGGTGCAATTTGTCCTAACAAACATTGTCACGGCCTGTTAAGTCGTGACAGGAGGCAACAACGTAACACAGTCAGCTTCAATTGCGAAATCACTATGAAATAATATTATTGTTAATGGACTAGCTATCTGTTACAATGCACTACTTTTATATCTCTATTATTAAACTGTTTATGTTTGAATATCTCTTGAACTCACCAACCATTGTGTTGACATTTTAGTATGCTATTCTCAGGTTATTAGCTTGCTTGCCATAGGAGCACTGCATGGTTCACTTGCATTCTAAGACTCGGTTCCCAAGACATTTTTAGTATTTTAATGATTATTGGTACTTTTTTTTTGGTTGGCACATGTTTTGCCATAGTTATACTTTTATTTCTATGGGTTGTTTTCAAAATGCTTCCCCACAGTTTAAAGTTTTTACTTTGGTTGATTTTATTTAAATTATGACATATAGAGTCGTTTTGAGTAACTATTGACTGTGATCCTGGTTTGTTCGCACACCTCGCGGTAAACTCCGCAAGTGGATTTTGAGGGTGTGACACCACAAAATGAAGGAATTGATGAATCAATTACAGAAATTCTTGGATAAAGGATTTATACGTCCTAGTGTATCACCTTGGGGAGCACTAGTTCTATTTGGTAAAAAGAAAGATGGAACTTTTAGGATGTGCATTGACTATAGGGAACTTAACAAAGTAACTATAAAGAATAGATATCCCCTACTCAACATAGATGATCTGTTTGACCAACTACAAGGGTCTATCTATTTTTCAAAAATTGATTTAAGATCATGGTATCATCAGCTAAGAGTTCAAGATGAGGACATACCAAAGACTGCATTTAGGACTACATATGGCCATTATGAATTTCTTGTAATGCCATTTGGGTTAACCAATGTTCCCGCAGTATTTATGGATCTAATGAATAGGATATGCAAACTTATTTAGACAAATTTTTCATAGTTTTCATAGATGAGATCTTGATCTACTCTAAAAAGAAGGAAGATCATGAAAAGCACTTAAGATTAACCTTAGAATTACTATGACATGAAAAGTTATATGCAAAATTCTCAAAATTTGAATTTTGGAAAAGGGAAGTACAATTCTTAGGACACATACTTAACCAAGAAGTTATACAAGTTGATCTAGCAAAATTAAGGGTTGTTAAGAAATAGGAAGATCTAAAAACACTAAAAGAGGTACGCCAATTCTTAGGTTTGGCAAGATATTATAGAAGATTCATAGAAAATTTCTCAAGAATAGCCTAATTTCTGACTGAATTGACTCAAAAAGATAAACTCTATATTGGGAAAAAAGCAAAAAGCTGCATTTGAACTCCTAAAAAGTAAGTTATGTAGTGCTCCTATCTTAGCATTACCAGAAGGACTGATGATTTTATAGTATATTATGACGCCTCAGTCAAGGATTTGGATGTGTTTTAATGCAAAGGAGTAAGATAATAGCCTATGCCTCAAGAAAACTTAGGGGAAGTGAAAAGAATTATACTACTCATGATCTGGAATTAGGAGCAGTAGTATTTGCAGTTAAGATTTGAAGACATTATCTGTATGGAACAAAATATACAATATATACATATCATAATATTTTACAACAGATATTGATTAGAAAATGTTGAATATGAGACAAAGGAGATGGATAGAACTATTAAGTGATTATGACTGTGAGATCAAATACCATCTAGGAAAAGCAAACATAGTAGTTGATACCTTAAGCCAAAAAGAAAGAGCTAAGCCGTTACGAGTACATGCCATGAGAATGGAATTACGTTCAGAATTGACAAATCAAATTCGGGAAGCTCAACAAAAAAATAAGTTAGAAATAGAAGGGCAAATAAAAGAATTGGAAGAAAGTACAAATGGAAATCTAAAATTCGAAGGAAGAACTTGGATACTAGATGATGCTATTCTTAGAAAGATTATCCTACAAGAAGCGCATAAGTCAAGGTATTTTGTGCATCCAGGGAATAACAAGATGTACAAAGACTTGAAAAGTCAATACTAGTGGCCAGGTATGAAAAAATCAGTCGAAGAATTTCTAGAAAAGTGTGATACATGTTTAAGGGTAAAAGTTGAATACCAAAAACCTTCAGGATATTTGCAACAACCAGAAATCCTAGAATGGAAGTGGGACCAAATTACCATGGATTTTATAACCAAATTACCAAGAATCATAAGTGGTTATGACATAATTTGGGTTATAGTAGATAGATTAACCAAATTAGCACATTTCTTACCAATTAGGGAAGACTATAAAATGGAAAAGTTAGCAAGAATCTACATGAAGGAAGTTGTGTCCTGACATGGAACACCCATTTCAATTATATCAGACAGAGATAGTAGATTCACATCCAAATTCTGGCAAACCTTACAAAAAGCCTTAGGAACTCAGATAAGCCTGAGTATAACATATCATCCACAGACAAATGGACAAAGTGAGAAGACAATTCAAACATTGGAAGATATGTTGTGAGCCTGTGTATTGGATTTTGGTGACAATTGGGATACACACCTTCCTTTAATAGAATTTTCTTATAATAATAGTTATCATGCAAGTATTGGAACAACCCCATTTGAAGCCTTGTATGGAAAGAAGTGTGATTCACCCCTATGTTGGAATGAAATAGGAGGCAGTCAACTTATAGGCCCTGAAGTGATTCCAGAAACATCTGACAAGATCATTGAAATCAAAAATAAATTAAAGGCAACACGTTATCGACAGAAAAGTTATGCCGATAGATAAAGAAAGCCATTAGAATTTCAAATCGGAGATAAAGTCTATCTAAAAATATCACCTACAAAAGGAATCGTCTGATTTGGAAGGAGGAACAAATTAAACCCTAGGTATGTTAGCCCATTTGAAATCACTGACAAAATAGGTTCTGTAGCATACTGATTAGATTTGCCTTAGGAATTAAGTGAAGTACACAATACTTTCACATATCCAACCTAAAGAAGTGTCTAACAGACGAGGCACTAAAGGTACCAATTCAAGAAGTCAAGATAGACAAGAAACTCAATTTTATGGAAGAACCAATAGCCAATGTAGATAAAGAAGTAAAAAAATTAAGAAAGAATAGAATCCCCATAGTAAAGGTTAAATGAAATGCAAAAATGAAATCAAGAGAAAGTATCCCCATTTGTTTGAAGTTGGTAATCAGATAAGTTCTCCTCAACTTTAGCTATTACTCTCTAATAAATTTTGGGACGAAATTATTTTTACGGGGGAAGAATGTGATAACCTTAAAATTTAGGTTAGATAAGTAATATTTTTAATAAAACTTTTATATATATTACTCTATAATTGACTAACCCTATATGAATTTTACATGTTTGACAATGTGTTACCTTTTGATACCAAACATTACATTATCAAAGTACCTTAACAATGTACACCAAACATACCAAGTGAACCATGATACGACCCAACCAAACACCACACTACAATACAACATCAAAGAGAATTTAGCATCAAAACAAAACTAAGTAAACCTTAAACTCTTAAACACTAACTAAAGCATCACTCACACTCCAAATTCAGTTCATTAAGCAACTCGATTAAAACATAAACATAGGTGATTAATCTTAATCGGCTAAAACACCTCATCACCTATGTACTTGCCACCTTGCAACTAGTGTTTTAAGAACTTGACACATACATGGCTTGCTCACCAAGGCTAGTATAGCCATCATGATTGTTTCTCATAATAAAGATTTATATAAACACCACTTTTGGTCCTTTAACCACAACCGTATACCGTCACCATTTTCTCACTATCTTTACTCTCTCTCAAAACTCTTAGTCACCACTATTCTACCACCATAATTGAACACCACAATCATCTCCACTCTTGGTCACCACCACTTCATCCGAATACCATCAACATTTTCACCCTCATCAACCGACCCTCTCGGTTCCATATCAACCGACAACATCCAAGCCTCATATAAACACCATCTTCCAAAAATTGTGTTGCAAGAAATCAAGAACATGAAAACCAAGCCTAGCAATCGGATTCACCAAGACTTAAAGGCTATCTTCAGCTTATTTTCATCCTATCCTTCTGTTAATATCAAGGTTTCATTCCTTAAACCTTAACTAACTAAGATTACAAATATATATATGTGTTTAAAGAACACATATAACCAAACCTTTTGATTAAACATTCAAGTTCTTCACAAAATCTTACAAACATGTCAATCTTATCAGAAAGCAGTAAGAAAGGTTTTATAAATTTGAAAGAAATAACAAATATTGTTAACTAAGGAATTATATAAAAGGATTACTAATAAAGGGTTGAAAATTATGTGCAAATTTGTTAAATTCGATTCATTATATAAATGACTGTGATTGTGGGAACAAACATTGTAAGCATGTTTATTAGGAAATAATGTTATGCAAATTTTGATACCACTACTATAGGTAAAATAATTTATATGAATATTTGAGTAATTAAAAGAAAATAATCAACTGGAAGAACTAAACTGGTGAAGGGCTAGAAATATTATAAGATTAATCTTATATTATGGGGGACCAATATATTAATTTTCAGAACCTATCTCGAAGGTATGCTCAAATTACAAATTTTAGAAGAATCTGTAAATCAACAATCAAGAAAAATACTAAAACAGTAAAATAAATCATGAAAAATTTATGTAAAATATGATAAATATATTAGAACTATTTGTGTGAAATTTAGAATTTTTGGATATTTTTTTCTATGTTTGCCAAATATATTCAAAATTCTAAAAATTATTTAAAATAGTTTTGTGATGATTTAACATCTCAGAAAATTAAAATAATTTTCTAATAAGTTTTGGTGAATTATGGGAACCTGTAATATTTTTCTTAGTTTATTCAAATATTATAAAAATTTTAGGAAATAAACTGTAAATAATTGATATATAAATTTACATGTTTTATCTTATTTTTGGATATATTTACTGTAAACATTTCATGATATATATCTAATTATAGCTGCTGTATTAATTTATATAATCTGAGATGCTAAAAATTTTAAAGAAATATTAATTGTTTGTAAATATTTTTATAGGAAATACACCAGAGTAAAAGGTGAGACTCATAGTCCCATTTTTTATTTATTAAGTTTTTGGGGAAAAACATATTGTTTTAAGAATTGATGCATATGTATAAGATTTTTGTGTTTTACTATAATTATGATACAACCATTAATTAGATGTGGAACTGTCTGATAATATAGGTAGTGCTACTTAGGAAATTATTTCTTACACCAACACGATGAGTGTTGTGATGCTATATTATCTGATTTGTGATATATATTGTGACAGTTATAAATCACTTGTTTATAAGAAAGTTTGGTTGTAATTATATTACATCAATATATAAGTTTTGAAATGATATTAAACCTATGATCTCACCAACTCTTTGTTGATTATTTTGAGTATGCTCTTTTAGAAAATTATCATATCTAACAGCATAATGTTCTCTTTTGATGTGTATAGCGGATGGGGAGAAGTCATGGGGAAAGTTTATGTGAATCTAACTATTAATTTGTACAATTTTAGCCTGATGGTAGATGCTCATTTCCATCGTTACTAAAGATGAAGCAGTTAGATGATATGTTTTATAGTAGGATTATGTTGATTCAAATTTTGACTACTTATGATATGATATAATCTTAACTTTAAATTATCTATGATTACTTAATATATTATGTTTAATGTGTTTTGTTGTGTTATAAATTATTTATTCTTCTTGATCAATGTGTTCTGAACAAGCAAGTCACATCCAATGCATTTCACGCTTCTGTCGGGATGTGACACAATGTGCGAGTACACTGTCATTTGAGATAATGTATAGTATAAGGTGTACAAACCCCATGTGCTAGGGTGGTATTAGACAAAAATAGCTAGGAACTTTTCAAATCATTAAGGCTACAACTATGAATATAGGAAAGATCAAGGCTCATATGAAAGTAGTTAAATATATAAAAATTTTATGCTAATAAACTATATGGACCGGTTGCCATGGAAGGGGGATTATCCGATTTCCCAAAACAGGAAAATTAATTCCAAGGTATATAAGGTCATTTAGTATTATTGCTCAACTTGGAGAAGTAACCTAAAGATTAGAACTACTAGAGAAGTGAAGTGAAATGTTTCATACTTCCATGTATTTTATTTGCGCAAATGCTTGGCTGAAGATGATGTAATTGTTTCTCTTGAAGAAATTAAGTCGGATGAAAGGTTATATTATGTGGAATAATTAGTGACTTTTCCAAATCGAAAGGATAAGCATTTTATAAATAAAATAATCAGTCAACTCCAGGTGTAATGAAAGAACTAAAAGGGATTAAAAGAAATATGAGAATCAAAATGATGAAACCTTAGTAAGGGGGATGAATTTATAACATCTTAGAAACTCCTATAATGGGCTAAAAAGGAAAATTAAAAACGAAACATTGTTTTAGTAAAGACAAATGACCAAAGGTGACATGAATGAACAATTAGTGGCCTAAATTGCCTTGTACAAGGTAATGGGTCATCCTTTTTCTTCTTTCTTGTGCAAGAGGTTCTTGTATATAAGGAGATCGAATATGTGGCTCAAAAGTAAGACATTTTTCATTGTTTTTAATAGATTAAGTCAAATTGAATCCTATAACTATTATGATAAGGATCTGATGATATATGTATGATTTATATGTGTGTTGGCTCAAATCTTAATGGAAAAGATGACATTTTTAGGATTTGTTGGTGTTCTTCATAAGGCTAGTTCTAGATTCCTATATTTTACCCATATTTGGGAGGTTTTCGGGTTGATATGCATAACTTAATAATAAATTTCTTGATGTGTGTTTTGATATATAGATTTTAACAATGGGTTTTACATGATTAAGCTTTAAATTCATAAAATGATTTTCACCTTATGACTAACTACACACACAATAGGCAAATGTACCTATCAGATGGTAGTATAGTTTTGGTAAGAAGCAAATATTGATTTATGTACATAAGAGCTCCTGATAATAAGTCTTTATCATTGTCTAGCCAATAAAAGATTCATTACGAATATATTGATTAACTTAGAATTAGCTAACGATTAGTCTATCTAAAGTAAATGAATAAAGATGAAGATAATCAATCAAGAAAATATATATCACTTAGACTAGTCAGAGTTTAGAAAAACAATGCTAAAATGCATGAACCTGTAGTGAGATCATTTTCTACACATGAAATATAAAAGCAAATTAGACCAGTTAAGGTTGTCTAGTTTATAACTCTTTGAAAAGCTAGAACGATAAACACATAATAGCCATTTAAAGTTATGCTATGAAGAACCAATGATATTATTAAGCAAATTTTAAAGATAGTTTGGACTCATGTCGGGGATATCAAATCCACAAACCTTTGGATAGTTATCACGAAGACATGATCCATAAGTTTGTTCATTATCTATAGTTACATATATACAAAGTTAGAAGAAATTCATAACAAAAACAATAACTTTTTTTAAATATTGGTATAAGAATACACACTTCAATTGTGCTTAATGATCAACTCACATTTACCGTTCATAGTCAAATAACATAGACCACACACTAGTGGATGCAATTCATGAATATATGTTCTGACACACAAGGTTTTCCAACATAATATGGTTGTAACACCCACAAGATTTATCATTTCATCAAGTTAAGCAATCACACAAAATAATTTGAAAAACATTCATAACCTTGTAATAAGTGTTAACCTAATCATCCCAAAAGTTACAATTAAAATATCAAAGTATGCTAAGCTTCATCTACAAGACTTGAGAGAACTAGGTTTTTTTTCAAAACAAGAAGGACTTAAAAAGGATATTGATGTGTGTTAGTTATATTTTTAGTACTAAATTAAAGTAATTTTAGAGTATATTTTGGCATATATTTTGTGTTATTGCATGCATTTTTTATTTATTTGATAAAATAGTAGTTTTTGTGAGATGAAATCTACTTTTGCATATTTTGGTTTTGAAGGTTAATTAAATTGCTGGAAAAGAAAGAGAGGAGCTTAAAAAAGGAATATCATGTAGATACATATGTACCTAGTTTATGAGCTTAAATGTAAAAGTCTTTCATATCTTACACATATGTAATGAATGGGTTCAATGAAATATACTATGTGGTTGATGTTTATTCATGTTTATGTATTTCATCTTATTATTGTGTTAAAGCATAACTTATATGTATGACCATATTATATAAGTTTGAGGTTGTTGTACATGATTCTTAGTCAATAATGATTAAATAATGTTTTCAATATAGTCGGATGAGTATTCATCCTAATGGACCATACTTATGGACCATACTCATGAATACATCATGCTTATGGACCGGTCGCACGACTGAACCAGGAGATTAAATCAGTCGTATGATTGAGACATAAGATTGACTCAGTCGCACGACTGAACCTTCAGGCGTGCGTATGGATAATCGCATGATTCAGTCGTACGATTGAACCATGCTAATGGTTCAGTCGTACAAATGAAAACCAATAACCTATTAATACCACTTAATTCGTGGAAAAACAGAACTATTTGAGAATTGAAGAACACTTGATATTATCACGAACCCTAACCGTCTAGAACGTCCAAGAAAGCATGTCCAAGTTCATAGATCGTTCTTCATTCTTCTCGTTCATAACGTTTAGTTTATTCTTATATCAATCGGGTTAACGTTCTCACTGATTGGATCGCCAATCAAATAGGATCCACACTATTTGATTCGGTATAAACGTAGAATCTGTTAGTATTCGTACGTACACGGTCCTGACATATCATCAAGTTTGAAAAATCTTATAAAGAATCCAAATTTAAAACTCAAAAAAGAAAGGGAGTTTGTTGAAGCAAAAGAAGAGGATAAATAGGGCTACAAGTTAAATAAAATGAAGATTGTTAGGATCAACAATCTACGTATGATTGATTAGAGATTATTACAGCGGAAGTTTAACAAAACATTTAGCCAATTCACAAGATAATAATGGATATTCAACGCAAGAGCAAACGGTTATAGAAGAAATTCTGCGAATCAAGGATTTCATTCAAAACGCGCTTTCGTGGTGGCAAAATGTCACACTTACAATCAGGTCAATCATCCCTTATATAGGAATGTCATGGTGGAACATTCCTTATATAGGAGATGTGATGTCTGCTGATGTCACTCGATAGTGACATCTAACAGAATTATTTAAACAACTGAAACACAACTACTGAAGATGTCAAAACAGCTGACATCGTCTTACAAAAATACTAAGTGTTATCAGTTACTACAGCTACTGAAAAGAAACTACTGAAACTACAACGACTGAAGAACATGCTCTTCAGTCATTTTACAAATACTGAAACAAAAAGAAAACTACTGAACGGAAACCATCACAACAACTGAAGAATGCTTCTTCAGCTGTTGTAACAAACTCTGAAGGCTTCAGTACTAGTACTTGAACGTCAGCTGTTGTCATCAGCTGATGTCTTCAGCTGATGTCTTCAGCTGTTGTCTTCAACTGATGTCTTCAGCTGTTGTCTTCAGTTGATGTCTTCAGCTGTTGTCTTCAGCTGATGTCTTCAGCTGTTGTCTTCAGCTGATGTCTTCAGCTGTTGTCTTCAGCTGATGTCTTCAGCTGTTGTCTTCAGTACTTTAGTTCTTCAGCTGTTCACTTCAGACTTTATGAACCAGCTGATCAAGTCTTCAGCAGTTGTTGTGATGTCTGTGGGACTTAAAGATTTTTCTGATCCGGCTCATTGGTTCTTTTGGTCCAACAAACTCCCCCTGAACCAATGCAACCAAAACCTCTAAATTTATTGAAGTTGTCCCACTTATTATGGTAGAATGATTGGTCTTTTTGTCTTCTAGATCAGCTCAGAAGTGACCCTTGTAAGCACCGGCCTGGAAGTAGTCTCAAAAATTTGATTGGCAAAGTATGAATGGGAACTCTGTTTTGGGGAACTGGACACAGAGCTGTTACCCCATTCATGAGATCTACTTCCCAATAACGAGTCTGTATGACTCCCTGGTATAAGCCTCTAGGAAGGTGATTGTTCCTCCATGGTCAGCTCTTCAGCACCTCCTTCAAATAAAAATTCTGGCCCATATACTCAGATAGGTATTTGGCTATTTCCCATTCTTTAGCTCCACAGTTGTTATTATTCTATAAGCAAACTCATCAGGGTGATTACCCTCAAGGAACAACTAGAGCTCATTTTTCCTGACTCTTCAAGTCTCTTATAAACCAACCCCTTTTTCACCATTTTATTTTCAAGCATCTTCTGTGGGGTTTGGTTGGCTTTATAAGCTTTCTTGAAGTCTTCCAGGATTTCCCAGGGTGACACTACAAAGACCAGGGAAATCACTTCGCTACAATCCTTTTCACCTGGCCATGTATCTCTGTGGAATGTTATTCTTGTGAATTCTGTGAGACACCCTAGGATCAGGCCAAATCCTCACTCTCTCCTTCTGATATTGAAAAGTCTGCCTGAGAGTGTATAATCTAAGTGCATGCTTCTTCATGTTGATGATGGAAGATGTGGCTGCATAAGATTTATCAACCCTTCTCAACAACTCCTCATCATGCTGTTGGTGAAGTCTTCTTCTTCTAGCTTCACCTTCACAGTTTGTCTCTGAGATTCAGGAGTAATTGTTGGAGGGTGACTTGTGGCCTTCGGCAACTGAATAACAGCTGAGATTGGCAGCCTAGCTTCTTCTCATCATCATCTTCTTTTATCTTCTATCCTCAATACCTTCTCTTCTTCTTCTGGGGTACATCATCGGCTGTTGGTTTTGAGGGTGAGGAGTTGGTTGGTTTGGGGGTTGTGTTTTTGGTGGTTTTTGGGGTAAAGGGATTGTTTTAGTGGGTGGTTGTTTTGGTGGTTTTGGTGTGGGAATGTTGACAGGTTGTTCTAGCATTTTTGAGGGGAGTGTGGCTTTAGATTGCTTGGCTAGCTCAGTCTGCTCCCGCACCAGCTTCATTCAATGCTTCAATAACTAGTCCCTTTGTGTATACTTCAGATGAACAGATCTTGGTGGTTATTGCCAAGATGTTGTCCCTGGACCAAGCTTTGATTTCGATCATTGATCTTCCAAGATATTTTGCAATAAATCTAATCATGAACTCCAGCCTTTCTCTTTCTAACACGTCATAACTTGCCCATCTATCTGGATTTCTTCAATCTCTAATCTTCTAATCTCAGAGTCAAGTTTATCAGTGTCATGGCCTTGCCTAAACAGCTGATCAATGATGTTGTCCATTGATCTGCTATGTTCAGCATCAGCCTCTTTTACCATTATCTCCAAGGCTTTCTCTTTTTCATTCTTTCTTTTCTTAGATTTTTCCATGTCAGCTTCTTCTTCCTTCTCTTTTTCCTTCTCCCCATCCAACTCCTCTCCTTTACCACTTCTGTTTCTTTCTCTTTTTCTACACTCCTCTCCTCTTTGCTTTCACTGACTGAATCTCCCCTTTTTGGTTGCATTGGTTGCAAGGGTTTGATTGTCAGAAAGCTTCTTGCTCACAACTTCTTCAACCAAGGGTTGTATTATGAGGGAAGCCTCTCATCAATGGTTTTGATCACTATATCAGTGATATAGGTGTGATGAGAGGTAGGGCATGTTGAAAGATAGCAGCTATTTGCTCAGGGGGGTTCTGATCCTGAGAAATAGTGCCAGAAACAGAGGCTGGTGGCTGAATATGGGGAGTGGCTCTGTGTTTGGGAGACCTTCAGATGAAGGTGCCATCTATGGGGTTTGAGAGGCAGATGGTCTTTGATCCTCAGAAGTTTTGGCAAGCAACTCTTTGAGTCTGCTCACCTCCTCTTCCAGGATAGTGTTTTGGGCTAACACATCGTAGAAAAAGCCCAGGTCATCATCAGTGGTTACTGAATCACCTGACCTCCTGATGTAATCAGGATGAACATGCACTTAGTGTAGATCAGTTATTGCATGTGCCCCTTTGTCTTGGAACTGGGGACTGCCTGCCTCAGAACTAGGTCCTTCATCAGCAGTTGCCTCTGGTAAGGTCTTAGTACTGGTACCAACTACATCCTGATCATATGCTAAAGCAGGATGAGTGGCAGCCTTACCAGAAGTTCCAATCTCCTTTTCTACACTAGGAAATGAAACATTGTAAACCCTATGCTGTGGGTTATCAGATGCACTTTGATCCTCCCCCTCAATGGTAGAGGTATGCCCAGTTGTAATTGGTATCTGGGGAGGGGGTGAGGAGTGCAACTGACTCAGCACTTGTGCAACAATTAATGTAGGACTTGGGGGGCGGTTGCCTGTGGAGAATGGATAGAAGCGGATTGCACCGAGTGAATGGTGCGCTTCAATGGTAACCCTCTCAAGTGAGACAGGTTCCAGTAGTGTGGTTTCCCCAATAAAATTGCAGCAGGATCTTGTTGAGAGGATACCTGTGCGGCTGTGGCTGGTTGAGTCTTGGACACAACTAGGGGGTTAATACCAGTATGTGTTTCCTGCGTTTGTGGTACAGGGGATCCTCAGGGGACTCATCTCCCTGAGTAGCCGTTTTTGGCTTTTGGATTTGGGTTTGGTGGGGACTCTGGTTCTGGAGGTGGTGGCTGTGGGTTCCAACTACGGGTTTTCGCAGTTTGGCAGCCTGTTTCAAGTGTGGTCAGAGTTGTGCCTGGAGTATACTTCAGGCAATACAGCCGTTGCAGGGACTCCAAGGCCAACAAGTCCCTCAGCTTTCAGCTGATTCTCTATTATAGCCATAATGAACCGAGGATATAATATCCAACGGTTAGAAATAGATTTTGAGGCCATATCCTTAAGTTCAAGAAAAATGATTTCACAGAAGTTTAAGTTCTGTTGCTCAAGGATAGAGAATAGTACCTGCTGCCATCTGGTGGACATTTGATCCCAAGAGGATGTCTTAGGAGCTAAACACACATTTACCATGTGAAAGATAAGACGTTCTACATCATGGAAATGTTTCTCAGAATAGTAGAGGCACTAAGGTTTCCCTGATATCCATGGTTGGCAAAGGATAAATCAGTTGTGCCCTTTGGATATCCTGTAGGAAAAGTGGCATCATCCAAGTTGAGGGTTTGTCGAATGATTTCGGAGTGATGACCACTTGAAGGTTGTTAACGACCGACCGGAGAGGCTCGGTGTTGTTCTCCCCTGTGGTAACGGTAATGTTTGTCCAAACTGGTGAAGGGATTCGGCATAAATGATGGGATTTAGAAGAAATTCCGTTTTGTAGGGTGACTGGACCATAAGATCAATGGCGTTATACTTTGTCCAGAAAGGCGATTTGGTGAGGTAGGCTACACAGTTATGTCGTGGTTTGAGCTGCATGGTCGCCATTATTGAGAGAGAAGTTTTGGAGATTTGAACGTTAGGTTTGGAAAGGATGAAGTGCTGAAGGCTTAGGTATTGGGTATTTATAGGGTACGGTTCATAGAGCAACTGAAAGGTTTAATGTGAGTCATCAGTATTTTAACAGATTGATGACGTGGCAGAAACCTTCAGAGGTTGAAACAGCTGAAGTCTTGGTTTTAGGCATCAGTAGTTATAAAACTACTGAAAACTATGGTTTTGACTTCAGATGTTTGAAAACAACTGAAGACTTGGTTTTATTCAGTAGTTGTGAAACTACTAAAGACGATGGTTTTGTCATCAGTTGTTGTAAACAGCTGACGACGTGGTGTTAGTCATCAGTAGTTGTGAAACTACTGAAGACATTGTTTTGTCATCAGTTGTTGTAAACAGCTGACGACGTGGTGTTATTCATCAGTAGTTATGAAACTACTGAAGACATGGTTTTGTCATCAGTTGTTTAGATGAAAGCAGCAGTTTTAAAAATGACTGAAGAGAAAATTATCTCATCAGTAGTTTTCGTCAATTCATAGCTTTCCAGCTGTTTCATACTGTCCTCAACACTTACTCATCAGACTTTTTGCTGTTTTCAGTTGTTTCATAGGACATCAGTACTTATCTGATTTACTACATCAGTAGTTATAACTACATCAGTAGTTGTAACTTTATCAGTTGAACAGATCAGTACTTATATGTTATGATTACTCATGAGCATCGGTACTTATTTACTGAGATCAGCAGTAGTTATCACTTATTCTAGCTGCAGCATACCAAGCTTAACACAAGGTTTTGGAAAGTTGAACTATCCAAAGGCTTAGTAAAAATGTCTGCAAGCTCATCAGCACTAGGCACAAACTTAGGATCAATCAGACTTTTTCAAAACAATCCGGATAAAATGATGTCTGATCTCTATATGTTTGGTCCTAGAGTGCTGGACAGGATTCTTGACAATGCAAAGAGCTGAAGCACTGTCATTAATAATGGAGTCTTAGTCTCTGTAATGCCATAATCCAAAAGTTGGTTCTGAAGCCAGAGTACCTGAGAAGTACAACTTGCAGCAGCAATGTACTCTGCTTTAGCAGTGGATGTAGCAACAGATGTTTGTTTCTTACTCTGCCAAGAAATCAAACAGTTGCCTAAGAATTGACATCCACCAGAAGTTAACTTTCTGGTTAACTTACATCCTGCATAGTCACTGTCTGAAAAAGCAACTAATTTGCAAGAGTGTCCAGTGGAATACCATAAACCTAGAGAGTGTGTACCTTGCAAATATCTAAAAAACCTCTTGACTGCAATCAAATGAGTCTCTTTAGGAGCAGCCTGAAATCTAGCACAAACACAAGTTGCAAACATGATATCTGGTCTCTAAGCTGTTAAGTACATTAAGGACCCAATCATACATCTGTAAAGTGTTTCATCAACAGCTTTACCTCTCTGATCTGCATCCAGTTGTGTGGTGTTTCACATGGGAGTAGAACAGGGCTTATAGTTTTGTAAATCAAACTTATTCAAAAGATCTTTTGTATATTTGGACTGATGAATAAAGGTTCCATCAGCCTTTTGTTTGATCTGCAAACCTAGAAAGAACTGTAATTCTCCCATTGCACTCATTTCAAACCTCTTTTTCATTATTGGGTAAAAGCATCACACAACTGGGGATCAGAGGATGCAAAAATAATCATCAACATAAATTTGAACAAGTAGCTTATGCTGATCCACCTTCTTAATAAACAAAGTTTTATCAATGGAGCCTCTAGTGAAATTATTCTTAAGAAGAAAAGTGGAAAGTGTCTCATACCAAGCTCTAGGAGCTTGTTTCAACCATAAAGAGCCTTATCAAGTTTATACACCCATTCAGGATGTTTATTATCCTCAAAACCTGGTGGTTGACACACATAAACTTCCTCTTATTTTACCATATAAAATACACTTTTGACATCCATTTGAAAAACTCTGAGATGGTGGAATGCAGCGTAAGCTAAGAACAATCTAATTGCCTCTAGTCTGGCTACAGGGGCCAAATGTTTCATCATAATCAATACCTTCTTCTTGTGAAAACCCCTGTACAACCAGTCTAGCCTTGTTCTTAACAATAAGCCCATTTCATCTGTTTTGTTCCTAAATACCATTTAGTGCCTATTGCACACTTACCTGGGGGTAGAGGAACCAGTTCCCACACTTGCTGCTTCTTGAACTGAAGTAGCTCAAGCTGCATAGCATCCACCCATCCATTATCTCTCAAAGCAAATGATAGTTCTTTGGCTCTTGCTGACTGATGAAGAGAGCATAGAAGCACAGTTTAGACAATTTGCTTCTAGTTGAGACGCCAGCATTGATACCACCAATGATTTGAGATATAGGGTGATCTTTCAGCTCTTGGTGCACAATAAGATCAGTGCAAGTGTTTATAGCCGGTTCAGCAGTAGCAGATGTTGATTCAGATTCTTGAAACCAAGTATTGGTGGCAAATCAAATGATGTGGAGGAATCAGAAATCTCATCAGCATTGTGTGGTGGTGGAGCTGCGAAGGTACATGAACATCAAGTTTAGCAGACTCAGGCAATTGGTCACTAAACTTGAAAAGGTGAGTACTGACATCATTATCATCTTCAGTACCACCAGGTGGAAGACTTGCTGCAGAGGATGATTTATCCACATGATCTGCAACAGTTGGAGTTTGATAAGGAGCATATTGCAGTATGTCCAGATCAAACAACTCCACAGGGTTTTGTGGAATTTATCCTTAGGTGATTCATTAAATTTCACATGCAGGGTTTCTTCAACTATTTTTGTTCTGCAGTTGAAGACTCTGTAAGCCTTGCAAGTGGTTGAATACCAACAAAGTACCCTGCATCCACCTTAGGATCAAATTTGTGGTGTTGATCCTTTGTGTTGAGAATGAAACAAGGACATCCAAAGGCTCTGAAAAATGAAATCAAAGGAGCCAAATGGTGTAGAGCCTCATATGGAGTCTTCATCAACCTTTGATTTACTAAGGCTCTATTCTGCACATAGCAAGCTTGTTAACAGCTTCAGCCCAAAGGTCAGTGGCAGACCAGAGTCAGCCAACATGGACCTTGCAGCTTCAATTAATGTCCCGTTCTTTCTCTCCACTACTCCATTTTGCTCAGGAGTCCTTGGGATGCTAAACTGCCTTTTGATTCCTTTTGAAAGATAAAAATCATCAAGTGTATGGTTTCTGAATTCAGTACCATTGTCACTCCTTATACACTTGATTGATAGGGAATACTGCTTCTCAACATACAGCACAAAGTTGATAATCTTGTGAGCAACCTCATCTTTTGAATACAGAAAGAAAGTCCATACAAATCTGGAGTAATCATCCACAATTACCAGACAGTATTTCTTCTTTGCCATGCTCATCACTCTCACAGGACCAAATAGATCCATATGCAGTAATTGTAAGCAGGCAGTGGACTTAGGCTCTTCAATAGGAGGAATGAGACTTTGTGTGTTTTCCTTTTAAACAAGCAGTACAGGTTTCATCACAGTGCAACTCTTTTGTTGGTAAGCCTCTCACTAATCTATTGTGGATCAACTGATTCATGTTTTTGAAATTAACATGACCCAACCTTCTGTGCCACAGTTTAGATTCCTGAGAAGAGGCTTTGGAAAATAGGCAAGGATAGCCTCCGAGATCTATTTTCTTGGAAAGATCTAAGGCATACACTCTTCCTGTCCTGTTGGCCCTCAGGAGTGTGATCATCCAACACCTTATCAATCAAGTTCAGAACTTTAGATGACAGAATCCTGCAGTTCTGACTGGTGAAAAGAGCAGCATGTCCTTTATCACACATTTGACTAACACTCAAGAGATAGTACTTGAGATTTTCCACATGATTAACATCATCAAACTTTATTTCTCCATTGGAGACAAAACCTTTTCCAATGATGTAACCTTTAGCATCATCGCCAAAGAAACAAACCCCTTCTTTCCTTGAGAGTAGTCATGAAAAGAAAGCTGTTCCTTGTCATATGCATAGATCCCCCACTGTCTACATACCAGATGCTACTATGGCATGTTGAAGAACCCTGCAATCATAAACACTTAGTTAGTTTTGAGACCCAAACCTTTTTGGTTTTGGGTCTATTCATATCATCAGATGGTAAACTAACAGACTTGTTGTAAATAACAGCCTGAGGAGTTGGAGACGGTGAAGAAGAGGAATCATTTGACTTGGATTTTCTTCTCTGTGGTGTTAACACAGGAGCATCTAATTAGTTAACTCTCCCCAATAGATGTTGAACCATCATAACAAATTGTGTCTGATTTTGTGATAAAGCCTTCAGCTCATCAGACACATTCGTGCTTGAGTTTGATGGATTCCTGTGTTGTACCATCTCTCTTTGAGCAACCTCAGCTGTGACCTGTTTGACCCCTTTCTTTGTGGATTTCCTTTTGGATTTAGGGGTTACAGGTTTTGATGATTCTGGTACAAACTTGATTTCAAACTCAGTTTTCATTTTGTCAATTTTCTCTTTAGTGTTTTCATTACGTTTGAGTTTGGAGCCCTTTTTATACCAGCAATCATCAGCAAGATGATTGAATAAGCCACATATTTCACATGGCTTTTTCTTCATCTTAAGTTGATCATCTACTGAAGAAGATGAAACTGCTGAAGACTTGTTCTTCAGTAGTTTGCTATCAGTACTAGCAGTTTTCTTTGCTTTAGTACCTGCTTTCTTGATATCTTCTTTAGTAGTTTTCCCACCCTTTCTACTTGCAGTATTCTTCCTTTAGTGCATGTAGTAGTTTGGGCTTGTTCTCCAGGTGTTATGACATTCCTTTTAGTACTTTCAGTACATTGTAAAATATCACCTGGAGTGATCAACTTTGTGATCATGTGAGTGTCAGCATTTGAGCCAACAACATCAGCATGTGAGGAATTAATGCTGACTTCTACTTCTGATGGTGTTGTATCAGAAAGTAGATCACATGATGAAGAGGATTGGTTATTGCTTTCACCATCAGATTCTACCTCTGCTTTGGGAGTAAAGTCTGTAGGAGGAGCAGTGTGATTATAACCAATGCCAAACTTCACATTGGAAGCAGATTGCTTACTAAGAAGCATTTCAAAACCCTTGCAAGAATTACCCATCGATCACACTCTACTGGGTAGTTGCAAGTGTTTCTTTGATGTCTCTGTACTTCTCTAGAAGTATCTCTCCTAGCCTTAACATCAGTGATTTGACATTTAAGTTTGTAGATTTCATCATTCTTATCATTAATCACATACTCAAAATCAGCTTTGCTTTTGAAAATTGTTTGTTCTAGCTCAATGTTCTTGTTAATTAAAGCTACATTTGCTTCTCTAATAGATGCAAATGCGGCTATGCATGTTTCAGAACATAGTTTGGCTTTTGCCTCAGAGGATACCTGTGGTGTGTAGAGGCATTAGAGGATGAAGTATCAGCAGACTCCAAAGCCATGAGGGCTAGATTTCCAAAGGGACTGTCACCACCATGTTGACCTGCACCAGAGAACAGTTGTTCATGACCAGACAGATCATCTGGTAAACTGCTCCAGTCAACACTCCTGGGGTGAAAAAGCTGTGTTGTTGAGGTTGAGTTTGTTGATGAGATTGGGAAGGCTGAGGTTCAGTAATGCATGTGGTTGCTGTGCAATTGGAGCTTGAACCGTATTTGGCTGAGGCATGTAATAGCAGGGAAAAGGATATGACATTTGACCCTGGGGGACAAAATATGCAGGAGATACAGGGTGTGAGTGATGACCAGAACCAGCAGGATGTTGCCCTCTGGTTTGTAGACTAGTGCTAGGAAAAGTCACAAAGGGTGCAGAGGAATTAGATACTGTTGATCTACATTCTCTTGCAAAGTGTCCAAGCCTTTGGCATTTGTGACACCTCAACTTACTCTTGTCAAAACCAACTTTGGTTTTGCCAGAGAGTCCAGGGAATTTCCTCCCAGTTCTCTTGTAGAATTTCTGAGATCTGATATTAATCAAGACCATTTGGCTCAGAATATCCATCTCTTCTAAATCATCATCAGCAATTCCTTCAGATCATCCATGATGAAGCATAGATTGTCACTATTTCTGCCAGAATGACTGTCAATACCAACAACGTGATCAGGACTGTTTGAAGAGAAATCAATATGCTCATCATAATTGCTTTCAGATGCAGCATATTCTGACTCATGACCACCAAGGCAGTGTTCCCTGGTACAAAGTCATTGGTGAGCTTTCCTGATGATGACAGTTTCCTTTTCTGCTCTATCTCTCTTTCAAATGTGAGCAGTTTCCCATGAAGTTGGGTAAGATAGTTTATCCAGATTTGCACTGGAGCGTAGAACAATAGTATATGTGTCCCATCTCTCAGGCAGTGATCTGAGGAATCTGTTATTCATCTGGCTCTTGGTATATTCATGTTTGACCATCTTTAGCTCAGAGATCAAACAAGAAAAACGCTCAATTGTTGAGTCAGTGTCTCACCCTTCTTATGAGAGAATGTTTCATATTGTTGGGCAAGAATTTCTCTATTGTTTGCTAAGACCTCATCAGTTCCACCGAATTGTTCCTTCAGTGCATTCCAGAGGTCATGAGCAGTTTCATGATGCATAAGCCCTGAATAAATTTCATTAGGCAGTGCCATGGCCAGAATTCCATGGGCTTTTGCATCAATCTCAAACAGTTTCCGATCTTCATCTGAGTATTGCTCCTTCTTCTTCGGAACCATTTGATTGGTTTCCGGATTGTTCACCATAGGCTTATGTGGACCATGTACCACTGATGTCCAACAACCTGAACTGTTAACAGACAGGTGATGAAGCATTCTTCGTTGCCATATGTTATACTCAGTCCTAACCAGCATCGGAGGCTTGGTTGAGGAACCGGTATTGTGAGGGTCATTAGAAGGAGCAGTCATTCTCAGAATCAACCAAAATCAATTAAGTTTTAATCGGTTTAGAACAAAACACAACAGACCAATTTGAACAAGAGAGCACAGAGAGCAATAAAACGAAAGCGACAGAAAATCACTAATCTATAACCAGTTCTTGCAAATAAGCTAATTCAATCAAATGCAGATATTGATTAGCAGTTTCAATGATCAATTGTTAGATCGATCAATGATTAACCTGCTCTGATACCAATTGTTAGGATCAGCAATCTACGTTTGATTGATTAGAGATTATTACAGCGGAAGTTTAACAAAACATTTAGCCAATTCACATAATAATGGATATTCAACGCAAGAGCAAACGGTTATAGAAGAATTCTACGAATCAAGGATTTCATTCAAAACGCGCTTTCGTGGTGGCAAAATGTCACACTTACAATCAGGTCAATCATCCCTTATATAGGAATGTCATGGTGGAACATTCCTTATATAGGAGATGTGACATCTGCTGATGTCACTCGATAGTGACATCTAACAGAATTATTTAAACAACTGAAACACAACTACTGAAGATGTCAAAACAGCTGACATCTTCTTACAAAAATACTAAGGTTATCAGTTACTACAGCTACTGAAAAGAAACTACTGAAACTACAACGACTAAAGAACATGCTCTTCAGTCGTTTTACAAATACTGAAACAAAAAGAAAGCTACTGAAAGGAAACCATCACAACAACTGAAGAATGCTTCTTCAGCTGTTAACAAACTCTAAGGGCTTCAGTACTAGTACTTGAACGTCAGCTGTTGTCATCAGCTGATGTCTTCAGCTGATGTCTTCAGCTATTGTCTTCAACTTATGTCTTCAGCTAATGTCTTCAGCTGTTGTCTTCAGTACTTTAGTTCTTCAGCTGTTCACCTTCAGACTTTATGAACCAGCTAATCAAGTCTTCAGTAGTTGTTGCGATGTCTGTGGGACTTAGAGATTTTTCTGATCCGGCTCATTGGTTCTTTTGGTCCAACAAACTCCCCCTGAACCAATGTAGCCAAAACCTCTAAATTTATTGAAGTTGTCCCACTTATTATGGCAGAATGATTGGTCTTTTTGTCTTCTAGATCAGCTCAGAATGATTGTAAGCACCGGTCTTTTTGTCTTCTAGATCTTTGTGGAGGCTGAAAAAAAGATCAAGAAGAGATTATTTGTAGAATCAAGTTCAAGAAGCAACAAGGAGCAATAGCAATTTAGGTTCTTTTTGTTGGTTTTCAATTTGTAAATTTTATTTTATTTTAGTTTTGATTGATCTAGTGGTCATGTCCGGCTAGAATAATCTTAGTTTTAGCATTAAGGTTTAATTTCTTTGATTTTGGTTTGAATTTATGTGAAGCGTTTATGAGATTTTTTATTTTTATGGTTTGTTTGTTTGATTCTTGATTTTAACCCGAATCTAATCCGGTATATATTAGATTGTTAATAAAACTGATCAACTTATTAATTTTTCTAACAAAGTTCTTGAAGATTTAAAACTCTAATAAAGTTTTGATTTGTGATATAAGGAACAGTTAACACTTTGAGTTTGTCTACAAATTCATTTTTGTTATAAAATCACACAATCTAGTCAAGCATACCAAACGGGGTGTGTGTTTAATTATAATTAAACTTTCATCATTGCAACCCACATGCTAAGATCCGAACGGCGTGAGCTTAGAGTAGCGGGTTGGCTCCAATCAACGAACTGCAATTGGTTGGACATTAGATAGAGGGGATATCTGTACAGCATGATGTCTAGTATCGATACAAACTATTAATTAAAATTATCATTGCACCGTAATCGTTAACGATCGTAAGCCAAATCAAATCAAGAAAGTACCTTAGTGTTGGAATTAGTTTTTATATTTGAATTTTCTTCACCATTTAATTAACATTTTTAGTAATTCCTTTTTTATAATTAAAATAAAAAAAATTTCAAATTTTGTTTTTCCAGCAGACCTTAACACGAGCGTGTGGAATTTCCTTTACAGTTCTAACATGATTGTGTCGACTCACTAGAATTTTTTTACTTTTTGCAAATTACTTTTAGTTTTAGTTTTTAGTCAAAACCTCCACCTTCCTTAGTCCATAATCAATCAAAGTAACTGTGTTAAAATATTTTTGGTATAAAATAATTGTCATGTATCCCTAAGGACACGAACCCTACTTCCCTTCATACTATTCTTAGTGTGTGCACGGTAGGTTCACATTTATATTATATATTTGTTGGATTGGACACTCAAAAATGTGTGTTATGGTAATGACAAAATCAGTCATGACCATAATACGTGAGAAAGGGAGACCATTGCTTATTATGATCATGACAAAATCAACCATAGCCATAACAGCCTCTAAACATTCAAATTCTTCATTTGTTTCTTGTATTTCTTTTGAGATCACCAAGTAACCATTCAAACTACATAATCCAAATAAATCAAAATTAAGTATCAACATAGGTGGATTGGTAACAAAAATGCTCAAAATAGGAAAGGATATGTGTTATTAACATGTATATTAATTCATATATCATTTTCCTAGATGTATTAATATATTTACAAAAGGTAGCCATCTGTGATATAATTATGAAGAGGTTTTTATGTTATATTCTGCGTTGAATAGTATGGTTTTTCCCATGGTATTATAACACCCGGTTATTTATTTATTTTGAAGTCGACAAATGAAAAAAAAAGAAATAAAGTCCAAAGTCGAGGGACCAAATTCATCAACGAGAGAAAGTTGGGTATGTGGTGATATTTGTAGGGAGAGGGCAGCCATTACCCTCTCCCCACACTCACATTTTCAGCAAACAAAAGAGGAGAAGAGAGAAAGAAGAAAAAAGAAAGAAAAGTTGGTTCGGGTGGCTTCAAGAGAGCAAAATCATCATGTAGCGAGTAAAATCGAAGCTCTTCTCATTGTGGTCATTTGTGTGAGTTCTAGGACCCCTCTTTTACACGATTTTGAATGATTTTGGGGCTGGAACACATCTGAAATTGGGTTTTTGAGTGTGTGTATGTTCTACCCGTTTGTGTATATGTATGTGTGTGTATGATTCGTTTGGGTCTTGTGTTTAAGCTTGTGTGTGCTTGAATCGTATTGTGGTATGTATTCCTAAGGCTTAAGATGGTTGATTTGGGTTTAGAACGGGTCTAGATGAGCTTGGAAGTCAAAAATGGCCGATTGGGTTCGGGGGTGAACTGTATTCTGCACAGCTAGGACTATGCGACCGAATGGCAAGCCAGTCATGCGACTGAAGCCATACGCATGCCAGTCGTGCGATTAAAGTACAACTGAAGCCCATACGCCTGCCAATCGTGCGACTGAGAGTCAATCGCATGGGGAGTCATGCGACTGAGTGCCCATTCGCATTAGTGTTCATCCGCATTAGTTCCATTTTCATAGGACTCATCCGCATTGAGTCCATTGCGTGAGGTCATTCGCATGGGTGTTCATCCGCATTAGTGTTCATCTGCATGAGTCCATTCGCACGATTGGGTGTTCATTCGCATATGTGTTCATCCGCATTGGTCCTTTCGCATAATGTTCAGTCTCATGGAGGCCATGTGACTGAAGGGTATCCATACGCCCGAATAGCGCTGTTGTACCCGAGGAAAAGCATAGTCTAATGACTGACTTTTGGGGGAAAGTGCATATGTAAGTTTTGACGTGGAAGTTCCTGTAAGTTCATGTAAGGTGACTTTCGATGTCATAGAGGTTATGTTGGGCATGATGGTGATGTTGCATGTTTATGCATGATGCATGTTATGTATGTATGACGTTGCCCTGTATGATGTTGATGCCTGTGTATGTTATGTTCCTTGTTATGATGCATGTTATCTCTCATGTGGCTTTATGTGCTATGTTAACGAATGAAATGAAAGTATTATGTAACGTAAAGTGGAAGATAATGAAAGTGGAACATGAGGAATGCGTGCATTAATGAATGATGAAAGTAATGAAAGTCTTGCAAGCATTAGATATCTGGACACGCCAATTGTAAGGTGTTAGCCCAACGGTGTGCGGGTTTGCTACCCCAGGAGAATGCATATCGGAGTCCTTCTTTGTGATCGACTATTTGTATAGAACCTCTACTGCTTACCCCTGGTACTGCGGCACCATGTTTAGCTGTCTATTTATAGACTTCGGCCCAGTAGCCATGTAGTTTGGGGTGTAGCACATGGTATTGGTACGGAAGATATCAAATGTGCAAGAAAAGATGTAAAGATGAATGAACGAATGAAGAAGATAATAATTATTATATATGGGTACGTATGATGTATGATCGCATGAAAGAAATGAACGGTTTTAACGAAAGAAAAGTATGTTTTATTATAAAACTAGAACTCACTCAGCAACTCTGATTTTTTATGTGTTTTCAGTTGGCAGGTAATGTTGCTGAGGATGGCACCGCAAGGCTACTCAGCTCTTTTGGATGGCATCCATTTATATGGGGCTTTTGTGATGTAATGCAACAATGTATTTTGTAACTGATTAATCATGTATTATTTTACAAAAGTTTTTATGATGAAATGAGATGTCATTTTTGAATGTTTCCGCTACAATATTTTTGTTAGATAAATGAAAATGTATGTTTTATGTGCAATGATTTACCAGCTCTAAGCGCCCCAGGAACGGGGCCTTACAAGATGAACTAGATGTAGTCTTGGCTTAGAAGTCGGGATTTGTATTTAGGCTTTAGTAATTAGTAATGAGTACTCATAGATTTAGTAGTATTCGGTTGATTTAGAGTACCAAGTGTATGGGAGTATTCATTTGACCACTGTACTCAGTCCATAGGAGTACTCGGTATAAGGAAAGTATTCGGTCAGTGTTAGTACTTGGCTTGTTTATATGCTCTTGGTTTTAGGGAACTTGACCTATAATTGACCTAGAACAGGCCTTGATCTAGGGTTTACTTGTTAAGAAGTGACTTATTGTTTGCTTTATCTAAAGGGACCTTGCATTTGATGTATGTGTCAGTATACGATATGTAGTACGTGATAAAATGCTGAAACATATTAGGTATAGTAAAGTGGAAGACAAATGAATAGTGAATGACAATATAACCTAAAGAAAAGGATTGTGGGCCTAATTGTGAATTGAAAGTCTTGCAAGAAATAAATACATTGGTCATGGCTTATGTACTAACTAATTAGCCAATTTACATTATGGGGCAAATAGATCCCTAATACGTGTCAGCTATCTAAAGTGAGCTTGCATCGTAAGTCATCTGTTAGCAGTTAGCTAACCTTGACTATTTGTTGATAGGGGTTTGACTTTGTATAAACCTATCTAAAGTGAAAAGATAATGAGTGGATGAAAGATGCCGAGCACGATAATGAAAGATGTGTAAGCCAAATGGACTTGTATATACGATTCACATGTGTTCATTAAAGAAGTAAAAGCTTATTTTCTTATATATATCAACCTAAAACTTATTAACAACATTAACTTTTGTATACATTTTAACCGGTAGATAATTGCTAAGGTTGTTTTAGTGTCACCAATGTCACGTTATGTAATTAGATTTATTAAGACTAAAATGAAAAAATCAAAATAAATATTATTATGATTTAGACGGTGTATAATGCCACTTATTAAAAGATATTATAATTTCTACAATGAAGGTACCTGTGGTCTCGTCCAAGGGGCAACCTCTTTGGGGGTAGTCGTGCTAGCTAGTCAATTTGAAAAAAAATAAATATTGATACGTTAGTTATACACATGATGGATAAATTTAGAATGGATTTGTTGATTAAAAAGACCTTATATATTAATAGTAAGTTGTTATCGACCATTGGTAGAAACTATGATCAATAGCAAATTTAACCTTCGGTAGTAACTAAGCATCAATGTTAACTATGCATCGATAGAAACTAAGTTCATCGGTAATAATAAAATTTTAAAGGCATCTGTAGCAACAAAACATTACTAGTAAACAATGGATTAATAGCACTAGTATATCTGAAACGGTATGCATGTTGTTGGAATAATTAAACAATGTTGTTTCTTATTGAATGAAGATGCTTCATCATTGACAGTTCTACGGGAGATTGTTGGGATTGAAGAACAGATAAAACAAAAAAAAATAAATGATATAAAACAAGTTTAAAGATCCTTTGATCTAGCCTTAGATCATATACCCTTTGATCATAGTATATAGTATCCTTTAATAAGATACTCTATTCAAATCCTATAATCAGTTAATTATTTATTAGATTTGAAGAATCTCCGATGTGATACATTTAAGAAATCCCCTCAGAGAATCCTTTGATTGGAATTGAGCAAAAGAATCATTTGTTTCTAACAGCTGATTAAAGGAACACTTCTATTTAAGGATTTTTTAGTGCTAACTCAAGTTATCAACCCACTACAAGAAAATACTCTATGGCGATGATATAACGTCGTCGTCATAGAGTCATTTTGTTTTTGGCTACCGCAGATGTACGACGACAAGTTGTAGCCTTAGGATAACCTATCGCAATAACACAAAGTCGTAGCTATAAATCTTTTATTTTAGTTTTGATTTATTTTAAAATAAAAAGATTAAAATTTGTGTAAACCCTATGGCAACGACATGACGTCAGCATAGTAAAAAACCTTTCTTTTTCTTTTTTTTCCCCTTTAAATAACTTAGAGGGAAACAACATCTATAGAAACATCCTATTAGGTGTTAAAATTATTTAAAAATCTAATATTTATATAAATAATAGTTATAATTATTAATATCATTATAAGAATAATTTAGGTACATATCATTGCTATTATTAAAAGTACTATTGTTATTATTACAGGTATTATGATAATTATAAGTAATAATAATAATATTATAATAAATATTATATTTGTTAATTATAATTATAAATTTATTCGTGTCAATTAGGATCAAATATGTTCGGTTATGATAGTTAGGGATTACATAGGTTAAAGGTTAACTGTGATCCGGTTATGCTTATCAGTGTTTAATTATACACGTTGATAGTAAAATATGGGAAAATTATGCTTATTTTGTAGGTTAATTTTTTATGCTTAATTATCAGCTATGAATGTTAAACAATGTCAAATATGCTCGGTTATGATAATTAGCATCTAATACACTCATCAAATATTAGTTATGATCTAGTTATGATAATTGGTTTTCAATTATACACTATGATAATAAGTTATAGGAAATTATTCTAATTAACAGTAAGTTAAGTTGTTTATGCTTAACTATTATTAATGAGAGTCAAACATTAAATCAATGGTTGTCTAATAAGATCAAGAATGCTCTGTCTAAACATACAACCACTTAATTTAAAAAACGCATTCATAATCAAATCTATTATATCTAATAAAAGAATTTTTTTTGCTTCGTGCTCTTCTCTTGACCCATATTTTTGTCATGTGTCTTTTTTTTAGTCATTTTCATATTATTTTTTCATCCAAAAGAGTATTATAATAATTTGAACACTCAAACTAATTTCTCTCTTTTATTAAAAATCAGTTTAATTAATTGCTACATTTCTCTCATCTCATCTAGATTTTATAAAATCACATTTTTTTAAATAGAAATAAATTAAAAAGACAAACTTGTTATATAAATGAGTTTTTATAAGACACTAAACCTTTTGAAACAAAATATTTTAAATCGGTTCTTTTTTAAAAATTTATAAATAGGTGAATTTTTCGAAAAAACGGTCTTATTAAAACAACCAGAATAATTACAAACAGAGTTTCAATAAACAAGATTTTATAAAAAACAATTTTTTTTGTAGTTTTTTACAAATAGTTGAAAATACAAATTTTTTAAATAAGAGAGTTAAATATAGTATAATTATTTTATTTCTTGAAATATTACGTAATGAATATTTTAATCATATCTAACAATTAAATATTATACTATAACTTTTTATGTTTATTACTAACTATAATCTATTTAATAAATGAGTTTCTAGCCTATCTATCTATGTATATGCATATGTATGTATGTATATATATATATAATATATATATATATATATATATATATATAATATATATATATATATATATATATATTATATATATATATATATATTATATATATATAAATTAAAACTAAGATAAGATATGATACAATTGTAATACTCATCATACTAACTTTATCATTTCACTATATTATTATTATTAATATTGAATACTAATAGTATACTTATACCATTTTCAAATTAAAATATATAATTTCATGAAAGCCTATACTTCTATTAAAAACAAAAGTTTTATAAAATACAAAATATAAGGAACTTTATGTAAAAAATCATTTTTCTTAAAGTATAATATTTAAAAAAAACATTTTATAAAACAAAATTTTAAGAAAAATATATTATTGTTTAGTTACTTAAAATAAATATTTATACGTAATAATAATCATATTTTATCTTTCAGTATAGTTTTATAATTCACAAATATTTATTTATTTTATAATATTTATTTATTAACACTTGTAATATACGCGATACTAACCTAGTAATGTTATAAACAAAAGTTTAACGGTTTGGACCCTTGTACACCCCTATCTTTATATATCAACCCTTAACGCGATGCCACTTGGCAATATGCATGACCACCATTGTCACTGGCTTCTATCATTCACCCAATATCATATTCATTTAAAGTTGCATAAACTAATAAACTAGTAAAAGTAATATCAGATGACTATATTTTTATTATGGCATAATTTTCTCAAGCCCATTAAAATAATATTCTTTTGTCAATGACATTTGAACGGGATCACATTATAAACATATATAACAAAAAGACGAGACTAGGAAATAATTTTCTCTATAAAAATACGTTTTGACTTTTTGTTAGTTTGTAAACTTTTATTGATGATAGATATGAGATAGAGGATCGTACGTTGCAACCCATCTTATATCCATATTTAGTAAGTAGAATTATCAAATCTATTTATAACTCTTAATTTTTACATTCATTTATTTTTTTCTCATGCTTTTGAACTTCAATTAACTAGTGTATTGAGGTACCGTCAACAGAAAGACTAATGTATCGTTTATGTCATTGCCCAAAAATATGATTACATGAACTATATAAATAATAAAATATAAGAGAAGAATAAAATGATAAGACACATACCATTCTCTACTTGATAGAAGAATAAATTACTATGATAAGTTCAGAGATTCTAACACTGCTTTGTGTCCACAAATATATAAAGAGACATGGGTCAAAACTGAAATTTAATTGAGAATAAAATCATTACATGAATATATATAATATATAACAGCTACAAAGATTTCCTTCATTAGCAGAGATAATTGTGGCACAATTTGTACATTTTAACGCCGCTAAATGTATTATAGCCGTTAATGTGTCGCCGCTATTAATTCATCGCTAATGATTAAAATGCCGTTCCTAATGTGTCGACGCTATTAAGGTTGCTGCTAATAAATGTATTGGCAGTGACATGTCACCGTTGAAAATGTAGAAAAAGAATTCCAGGAATCGTAGCTAATGGTCACTATTTTTTAAATATTTTTTAATATTTTCTAATAATCAAGTTTACAAATCAATCATACACCTTTAAAAATAAATCTAGATTTACCAAGAACACAGATACACTATACAAAATTTAATATTCATAACAACATCGTTTAAACATAAACATTAAGTAATTAGCTTAAATATCTTGTTTAAGTTAAACATAAAACTACTCAAAAACTAAAATACACTAGTCATTCAATACATTGTTCATTCTATTTGTCCAAATTATCTTCGCCGGCTTGGTTTGAAGCATTTTTCGAACATGTATGTCTTAGTTGTGACAACAAATTCGGATGTTGAAACAAACTTTCAATTTAAACCTAGAAAACAAAGTATACATTATAAATAACAAATAGGGCTACGTACAAAAGGGTGGAAATTTGGTTGGACTTTGCATTAGTAATAGATGCTATTCAATTTTCCTGTAATCATTAATGGAATAACTAATTTTTAAAAGATATTGTACATTTTATATAACAAATAAGAAATTTTTATTAGGGAATAAATTAAGCATTATTTTATACCATGATGACCGGTCGAAAAGGAGATAAGATACTTGAGATGTTTTGTTGAATGTACCACAAGTTCTAAAAGGAGCAATGACAAACAAAGCTCATGTGCATTTCTAAGGCCATGGTCCCCAACCCCTTGAAAGGAAAGCCTCATACGCCATATATATATATATATGTCCTAAGTATGTTTATATATTGTATACGAAGGTAAATTTAATGATCTTCTATGAAAATACATTATTACTTAGTGATCATAAGTAGGTACTAGTTGGAGATACATTTGCACTCATTGAAACTAATAATTTTATGTGTATCAACCACTTGATCACTTCGGGTGTATTAAGTTCAATTATTATCATGGGACATACACCATCGCTCATTCACTCCTTTCTATTGAAAGCTGGAATATCTAAATTCCAGTTAAACAATGCACATGCATGAGAATCAAGTGAACAAAGAAACAGTGATCTGGATTTGGACTTTAGTATTGGAATGAATATGAACCAAATACTTGCACTATTTCTTTTTGTTGTCTTATATATGAATTCACTAATGCTTGTAAACCGCTGAAAATGACATGCTGGTTTTTTTTCTTCTGGAGGGTAATACATGTTGAACAATATATTCGTGTTATTTAGTTTATGATGAGTTATATTTCTCTCTAATGACATCTTTTAGGTTATGCCTTGATCTGCTATGTGAATACAATACATATGTATATTGAACCCTCAAAGAGTGTTGATCAGATGTCATATTGTACGTTATGAATTGAAACATTTCAGTATTAGTTTCATCTTAAGTTTTCATGTTTAATGATGGCAAAAGAGTTTTTGATATGTTAGATTTTGTATACAGGCTATAGATTCTTTTGACAATATATATGAGCATTGATAAATAAAACGATTTTAAACCAATGTACAATTGACCCATTTGCTCTTAACATACCTAATTAACTACCTTATAACAAACATAAGAATTTTAAATAAATAACATTCACCGCCAAATTACAAACCAATTTCAAACAAATTTACAACAGTGCATCAGGAAAGCATCAGGCAATCAACATCTGACAAATAATGTTAGCTGGACAAACACTCATCATGAGAAAAGCTTAATTTTAGAAACGACTGCAGTAAATTTCTAACAACAATTTTCCCACAAAACATTTGTTGTTATATAGCTTAATTAATCAGTAATACATTAGTATTTAAATTTTCAGCAAAAACATTTGTTTATATCTTCAATATTAGAAACGATATTATGAAATAATTTAAATTTTTAAATTTTTTTCCTTCTTTGACAGTTAGTTATCCGACAACTAGTGAATTTTATCATTTTAATTTTCTATCACTTACCAATTTCAGACAAATTATTCATTAAAAAATAAATCCAAAAAGTTAACAAATACTAGATTTGTTCTGTAAAACTTATAAGAAAATCCAAAAAAAACTTGTTTTATTATATAACAATTACAAAGTAACTAAATATCACACATGATGTTTTAACAACTGGAATTACTTATCTACATATATGACACGTGTTTTGATACAAAACAAATAAAAATTACTTATTGACTAATTTTTGTAGCATTTCCTTAAATTGTTTTTATAATTTTTGCTCATTTACACATCGTTCCTACCCGCTCTTGGTTAGTAACTTTTGTTCCAAATTGTTTTTTTAAGTTTTGTTGGAACTCCCGTTCTTTTTGTAATTTGGATTGCACATTTTACACCTGAAATTTGATAAAACATATATACTTTTTACATAATTCATTTTTACATACAAACACACATACATAAGGTCTAAATAAAATATGTATGGTCAATACAAATTTTGATCAATTAAAAACAGGCTGATAAAAAAATTATCATATAAACAAAGTTATAAAAATATAAAAATAAATTGTTAAAAATCTTTCTAACGTCCAAAATATCCTACAAAACTCAACCAACAATGTAGTATATCATACCTACCGATTAACACATTGGACTAGATCTCAGCCAATTAGCATATTTACATACATATATACAAACAACAAATGTTTACATTTATATATACAAACACTTGTACATAACTTAAAAAAAACACATACATATACATATATGTAGAAAAACATAAATACACATAGATGTACATATACATACAAACACATGTACACATACATACAAACAACTTAACGTATATATACACGACACACATACACAATACAAATAAATATATATATATATACGTACAAACACTAACAACAAAAATACCAACACTGGTAGCATCAACAACAACACCACCACAAACACCAGCACCAACAAGACCACCGCCACCACTATGATCAGCAGCAGCAACAACAACAACAAGTGGAACAAACAATATACTACAACAACAATGACAACAAAAACAAACATCACTACACTACAATAAGTAATAACAACATCACCATCATCACCTCAAACAACAACAACACCAGCACCAGCAACATCGCTAACAACAGCAACAATATTAATATCACCAACAATAGTAACAACTACAAACAACACCATCAACATAACAACAATATCAATAGCACTAGGCAACATTAGGAGTAGTAGCAACACCACCACCACAACTAATAACTACAAATATAATAAGAACATCACCACCACCACCAACAACAATAAAACATCACTAGCAACAACCAGAGCAGTAAGCAGCAACATCTACAAATAACAAGAGCACCAACAACAAGCACAACACCAACATCGATCATGATGATAACAACAATAACGACTGTCACACCCTCAAAATCCACGTGCGGAGTATTACCGCGAGGCGTGTGAACAAACCAGGATCACAGTCTGTTAGATAAGTTTTGTCATAGTTTAGGGACTTATTGTGTAAATATATGTTCTTTTTTGTTTCTTGTTATTAGTATAAATAGGATTGCTTGTATTTTTGCAGGTTAAGACTTTATATATTATTCTCTCAATTTGCATGTTGTAATCCATCTAATATCAATGAAAACTCTATGAATTTTTCTAATATTTGTTTTTTTTGATTACATTGTTTATATTATTGTCAATTGGTTGATATCAATTACAAATCTATCCATATGAATCTATCAAATGGTATCAGACCTTTTGGTTCAGTGATTGAAGTTCAAAAATGACGTTTTGAGCATTTTTTGATCACTTGAATCCATGATTTGATTGCAATTGTGCAATTAATTGATGATTTATTATGTTTCATCACTAGAAACATGATTTGATTCTCAATTGAGTGAATTTACATCATCAAATCTGAGTTTTTGTCAAATTTGTGTTCGAACAAGTTCTTCAAACTCGAACACTGATTTTGCAAAATTAAGTCTCAAATTGTTGTTAATTGAAAGATATAAAGCTAAAGGATTGATTATCGGTGTAATTATGACTTGATTGAAGAATTTCAGATCATTTTATCAAGTTTTGAAAATTTTGTTAAGATCAAGTTGTTAGATAGAAGATGAATTAGTCGTTTGAGATGTCGAAATCATCTGAAAATTCACCTAAGTGTTTAGGCGTATGAACACTATTCAGACGCTTTAACACTGTTTAGACATTTTCAGAGTGGTCGTTTTGACACCATGTGGGCGTTTTAGCACTGTTCAGACGTTTTCAGTAGTCTAAGTCCCTAGCGCTTTGGAACTGTTCAGGCGCATTGCAATTGTTTTCAGGCACATCAACACTGTTTGGGCGTATGACAACTGTTTAAGCATTGACAATTGTTCAGGCGCTTCTACTCTTGGAAACTTCAGAAGTACACTAAGGCAATCCCTTAGGTGTTTCTAAGACAAGTTGGGTGTTTATCTACTGTTTAGGCGTTTTACTACTGTGCGGGCACATTACTACTCTTCAGGCGCTTTTAATTCAGACTTTTCACTCAACACTTAGAAACTTTTTCAAAATCTAAAACCAAAAATATTTTCATTTCTTTAACTGATTTCAAATCTAAAAACAACAAAAATATTATATTTTCTTAAATTCAAAAATTAAACATGGTTAAGTCTAAAGGCTCAGAGAATAGAGTACCATAGCTGAAGAATAGAGCCGATTTCAAGAATTGGTCACTCAGGCTCAAACATCATTTAAACTCAATTGATACTGATCTATGGAAGTCAATTGAAAAAGGACCTCACATTCCAATCACTTCAGATGGTCCTGATAGAGAAACTGTATATCCTAAAGATACTCAAGATTCATATTCTGAAGATGGTTTACACGGTGATGACTTAAAGAAGGTGAAGAATGATGTTAAAGCTTACTCTCTCATGTGCAAAGGGTTACCCCTAGAGGTACTTTCAAGATGGAGAACTATCAAACTGGTTATACAATGTATAAAGCTTTGAAAGTTATCTGTGAAGGAGGTAAAGAGATCCCAAGACCTCAAAAGACAAAAGTTAAAGAGACAACTTGAACTTTTTAAGCACATATCACGAGAAACTATAAATCAGATGATGAATAGATATGTTCAACTCACATCTGAAATATCAACTTTAGGAATAAAAATGATTTTAAATATCTAAATGATAGACTCTTGAATGCACTTCTATCTTTATGGAAACAAACTGTAACCCTGCTAAAGCGCACTAAAAAGTTTCCTATGGATATTGATCTTCTCATTGCAAAGATTGAATCTGTAGAAATTGATGAGAGTTTAAGAAATAATGACAGATCTGCTTCAACATCACAATATAAGTATGTTGCCTCTCTAGCAAATACTATTGAGAATTGTAACACCCTAAAATTTTATTTAAATGAAAGAAAAAGAAAAGTAAGTGGAAGGAATGGAAATTGTGCACAAATGGAGGGGGAAAAGTGTATAAAGTACAAATCTTATTATTTTAAGATTTTAAAGGGCATGGTCACCCATATCAAAGCAGAAAGATGCTTTGCTCTCGGAGGAAGAAGAAGAAGAGAGAGAGAGAGCCCGGTTCTAGAGAGAGAAAGAGGAAGAAGAAGTTGTAAAAGGTAAGTCTTCTCTTATTTGGGCTCGTTTTCAGCTGGGCTTCGAGTTCTTGACCGAAGTTCTGGTTGTTTAGAGTTTGTTTTCGGGATTCAAGAGCTGAATCGAAGTGGGTCTTGAACTAGAAGAGTGTTGCTCAAAGGCTGCTCAAGGTGAGTTTCTAGAACCCCTCTTTTACGGATTTTTAACTGATTTGGGGCTATTATGCATATTATGTAAACATTTTGAAAGAAACCGTGGGTTTAAAACTTTATGTTCGAATGTTGTATGTATGTATGTATGTTATAGTGTTGATTATGGGTTAGAGATGATGTTTAGCATGCTTAGATGGCCTTAGTATGTTAGATCTGTGTTTGGGTATGCGTAGAATGATAATCGGGTGAAATTGGTTGCATAGAAAATATTTCAGAATGTTTAAGGAACATGAACAATGGTTCATGCACCCAAATAGTTGTCCATGCATCCAGCATGAGAGACCAGACGCCTAAGTGTTGGCCATGCGCCCAAGAGTAGGTCATGCGCCTGAACAGTGGCTCATGCGCCCAACATGTTGGCCATGCGGCTAAGTATTGGCCATGCGCCCAAGTGTGGCCATGCGCCTAAATAGTGTCCATGCGCCCAAGTGATGAGACGCCTAAGTATTGTCCATGCGCCCAAGTGTGGCCATGCGCCTAAATAGTGCCCATGCGCCCAAGTGATGAAACGGCTAAGTGTGGCCATACGCCTAAATAATGCCCATGCGCCCAAGTGATGAAACGGTTAAGTATTGGCCATGCGCCTAAACAGTACCCATGCACCCAAGTGCTTGAAATGGCTAAGTGATTGGTGATGCGCCTGAATAGGGTAGAAACGCCCAAACAGTGCCCATGCGCCCAGACTATTTTATACTTAGAATTTTTATGCTCATGCGCCTGGAAGGTCCCATGTGCCCAATTTGAACTTGAGGTTTTCTAAGTCAATTTTAAGGGGTAAAATGGGGAGATAAGCCTAGTTATGATGTGATGGCTTATGTTTGACGTGTGTTATGAATGTATGATGTTGCCTATATGGTGATGGTGTATGTTTATGATTATGTGTATGTTCCTTATTATGTATGTATGTCTCCCCTTGGCTTTGCGTTGAACGTTAATAAATGTAATGAAAGTATTATGTAACGTAAAGTGGAAGATAATGAAAAGAGAAACGTAATGAATGAATGCATGTATGAATGAGTGAATAAAAGAGAGAAGTATAGAGAGGCTTGGAAGCAATATGTACAAAGGTGCACGGCTCTTAATGCCTTAAGCTCTACCGTGTGAGGTTCAACAAATCCTAAAGTGTGCACGCAAGGGTTCCATTCTTTGTGACTGACCTTCAGAGGTGTTACCTATTTCTATGGGGGTGTTACCCATTTCTATGGGGGTGTTACCCATTTCTATGGGGGTGTTACCTATTTCTATGGGGGTGTTACCCATTTCTATGGGGGTGTTACCCATTTCTATGGGGGTGTTACCTATTTCTATGGGGGTGTTACCCATTTCTATGGGGGTGTTACCCATTTCTATGGGGGTGTTACCCATTTCTATAGGGGTGTTACACATTTCTATGGGGGTGTTGTTACCCACTTCGGTGGGGGTGTTGTTACCCGAGTTATGTATAACTTCAGGGGTGTGGCATAAAGCCAAGCATAGTTATGAGGTGAGCGACTTTGTGTTGCAACAGACTCGACAGAGGTCTATGTCCATGAGACGAGATAATGAGATGAGCGACTTTGTGTTGCAACAGACTCGGATGGAGTTCAATCTCTGTGATTGACTCGTATGGGATCTTTGTCGCGTATCCCGGTGCTGTGTCAGTCTTCGGACATGAGTCGGGGGTTTGAGAGCAGGCCCTAGCATAGCGACAGCTTTCAAGCATGAGTCGGGGATATTGCAAGAGACAAGATTCGAGTAATAAAGAGTAATGAGCAAAGATAGTGATGTAAAGAACGAACATATGATTGAACGTAATGAATTATCGTAATAAAGTACAGAACAGGATCCTCGTCATTCGACCTCAGTAATCGTGGCTGAGTGCCACGAAGAGGGTAAAGTCTGACCGGATCTAGAAAGTGAAGTGAACGATAATGTAATACGTTGAATGAACAAAGCTAATGAATGTAATGATGAAGATAATAATGATATTATCTGTATGTACGTATGATGCATGATCACAAACGGTTGTAAAGTATAGTATGTTTTGAAATAAAGTAAAGAACGGTTTTAACACAGAAAAGTATGTTTTATTATAAAACTAGAACTCACTCAGCATCGCTGACTTTTGTATGCATGATAGTTGGTAGGTATGTTGATGTTGAGGAGTTGCAGGCATGGATGCATAAGCTACTGGGAGCATTTTGAGGCTGGTATCCATATTTTGACATGTCTTGTATTTTGAGATGAAAACAAATGTTGTAATTGACATGTTTTTAATTATAAATGAAAGTTTTAAATTCTGCTACAAAATTAATGTACATTTTATAATGATTTATGTGCGATAAATCACCAGCTGTAAGCGTCCTGGGAACGGGGCCTTACAAGAATGCCTTTCTTGCCAAAAATTATACTACTCCTGAAGATGAGGGTGATCTGTTCGTGGGAGCTGGATTTTTCACGAGTACCCCAGTCTATTCAACTCAGCCACAACAACAATAGTCTCCTCCAAAATCTACTGTGCCTAAAACTCTAATGAGACTCCATCTTCTAACGCTGCTAATCCTAGAAAATTTAAAAATGTTATAAATATCCTATCGCAGGATGACAAGTCCAAATCTGCTTTTACAGCTTTTATGGCAAGCTTCCAAGCTTATCAGGATAGTCATCTAACTCAACTTGATTTGGTTTTGTAGGATTTATTCGAAATGGATCCTGATGACGTAGAAGAAATGGACTTGAATTGGCAAATGGTGATGATTGCTTACTGAACACAAAAGCAATCATATGTCAACAGAAACTACAAGCCCATTTTTCAACTGTAATAGTTATGACCATTTTTCCAGAGAATGTAAAGCCCCAAGAACTCAAAGTGGAAATGGTCAAAGCAGTTCAAATAATCAGAGACGTTAGCATCAGACTCAAAAGACATTCTAGAAACCATATCAGAGTCTGCCTATGCCAGAATTAAAAGATGAACAAAAGTCAGCTGAAGAACCAAAGAAAGCACGAGTTGTATGCATAAAAGATGGTTATGACTAGAGTGCATATGCTGAACAATTTACTTCTAATCTTACTTCAGGTTTAGTATTGATCTCAGAAATAAATGAAGACTGGTTTGAAGACAAGGATCTAAAACAGATGAATCAAAAAATGAGACAAACTATGACTGGAGTGATAAGTCGGATCCAAAGGAGGAAGAAATTGCTCTCATAGCAAAGTCTAAACAACCAAAGGTTGTAAAATCTGCTTCTGACACTGAGTCTTCAAGTTCATATACTGAAATTCCTATAGAAGTAAGAGAAAAAATATGCACAAAAGAATGTTTTGAACAGGTTAAACATTATCGAACCTATTTGGTCAAAATATGTGGCAAATTAAAGCAAGAAGAATCAATGCATAGAAAACTGAAAGATGATCAGAAAGTTGCTGATGAAAAATAATGTCACTTCAAGCAAGTTGGAATAAAACTCTAAAAGAACTTGAAATAGTTAAGAAACAACTTGAAGAAATAACAAAGACACTTGAACAAGAAAAAGTGGCACATGCTGCAACTCAAGTTGATTTGGCAAAAGTAAAAAGCTCAAAGACTATTGTTGAGCAACTGGTAAATAGATGAATGATAAAGATAAATTAGGATTAGGTTTTACACATGAGCCTATGCCTGAATCAATCTCTAAAATTTACCAGAAAATTTTAACACTCATGATCATTCACTAGAAAACAACGCTAAGCTAAAAGAATTTCAAGAGAAAAAGAAAATTGATGAAGAAAATTCTAAAAGTAAAATTGAAAAAGTAAACATTCAAATATTTGAGGAGAATGACACAGAAAAGATTAAAATGATCACCAATTAAAGTAAAATCTTATGAACCTCGATTGAAAAATAAAAAGCTGTTTTTCCAAAAGGTGAATGTGTCATAGAGAAGTGCCAAATTGATCAAGATATTGAAAAAGAAAATGAGATCAATCTTAAAATGAAAGGAAATGTCAAGAAGAAAAATCAAACAATTCATTTTCTATGTAAGGCGCCGTTCCCGGGACACTTACTGTTGGATCCTCATCGCACATAAAACATATAATTACGTTTGCAGGGGAAACATTCAAAATGCATCTCATTCCATTATAAAAGCTTTTGCCAAATAATACATTGTCGATTAGTTACAAAATATATTGTTGCATTGCACCACAAAAGAATTAAATAATGGATGTCATGCCAAAAGAGCTGAGTAGCCACCTTGTACCATCCTCAGCAATCATTACCCGCCAACTGGAAACACATCAAAATCAGCATTGCTGAGTGAGTTCTAGTTTCATAAAATAAAACATACTTTTCTTTCGTTAAAACCGATCTTTACTTTCATGCGATCACACATCATACGTACACATAGATAATATCATTATTATCTACTTTAATCTTTCATGCTTTCATTCTTTCATCATTACTTCTTTCCTTTCCTTCAACCATAAACTTTACCCAGCTATTCTCTGATACTGGACCTAGGTCTAACATAGATCAGCTATAATGGTGCATCGCACCTCTGGCCACAGTACCTAGGGTAGAGTTTAGGTGTACCACTACTATATGTAATACCCAGCTATTCCTGGTACTAGACCTAGGTCTATCATAGACCAGCTATAACGGTGCATCACACCTTTGATCACAGTACCTAGGGTATGCAGTAATGGGGCTATACAAATGGTCAATCACAAAGAAGGCCCCGATGTGCATCCTCCCGGGTAGCGAACCCGCACACCATTGGGCTAACACCTTTTAATGGCGTGTACCGACATATTATGCTTGCAAGACTTTCTTTACTTTCATCTTTCATTAATGCATGCATTCTTACTTCGGTTCCTCTTTTCTTTATCTTTCACTTTACGTTACATACTACTTTCATTTCGTTCATTAACGTAACACGTAAAGCCACAGGAAAGATAAACATACATCATAATAAGGAACATAATATACACAGTCATCAGCATCATACAGGGCAACATCATACATACATAACATACATAATCATGCAACATCATCATCACCATGCCCAACATGCTCTTTAAGGCCTCAACAATCATCTTACATGAACTTACGGAAACCTTTACGTCAAAAACTTACATCTGCACTTTCCCCGAAAGTCAGAAGTTAAACTACACTTCTCCTCGGGTGCAACAGCCCTATTCAGGCGTATGGACACCCTTTAGTCGCATGGCCTCCATGCGACTGAGCATCATGCGAATGAACCAATGCGGATGAACACTCATGCGAATGGACACCCAATCGTGCAAATGAACTAATGCGGATGGACCTCATGTGAATGGAACTAATGCGGATGAGCACTTATGTGACTGGACCCTCAGTCGCATGACTCCCCATGCGACTGGCCCCAATTGTGCGAATGAACTCCCAATCGTGCGAATGAACCCCAATCGCACCTCATTCGGCCGTATGGCCTCGATTCGGTCGCCTAGCCCTAGCTGATGCAGAATGTAGTTCATCCAGGACCCAATCTGCTATTTTCGACCTCCAAGCTCATCTAAACCCATTCTAAGCCCAAATCGACCATCCTAAACCTTATGGATGCATACCACAACACCATTCAAACACACACAAGCTCACAAACAAGGCTCAAATGAATCATACACACACATACACATACATAAACGGGTCAAACATGCACACACTCAAACACCCAATTTTCAGATGTTTTCCAACCCCAAATCTTTGAAAAACATTTAAAGGAGGGGTCTTAGAACTCACACAAACGACCACAACAAGAAAAGCTTCATTTGACTCGCTTCTCAACGATTTTGGCCACTCGAACCAACCCGAACCAACACTTCTTCCTCTTTTCTTCCTTTCTCTCTTCTCCTCTCTTGTTTGGCTGAAATATGAGTGTGGGGAGAGGGTAAGGGCTGCCCTCTCCCTTTATATACCCCCACTCACCCAACTTTCTTTCGTTGGCGAGTTTGGTCCCTCGACTTAGGACTTTATTTCTTTTCTTCCTTCGTCGGCTTCGAAATAAATAAATAACCGGTGTTACAAGTCCACCCCCCTTAAATAGGTTTCGTCGCTGAAACCTGTTATTCCTCAAACAAACGTGGGTAATGTTGTCTCATTTCTTCCTCAGTCTCCCATGTTGACTCGGATCCCTTCCTGTGCTTCCATTGTACACGTACAAAAGGAACCACTTTATTTCTCAACCTCTTCTCTTTTCGATCTATGATTGCCACCGGTTGCTCCACATAATTGAGCCGTGCGTCTAATTCAATATCTTCCAATGGAACAATCATATCTTCATCTGCCTAGCACTTCCTTAGATGAGATACGTGGAATGTCGGGTGAATTCCACTTAGCTCATCCGATAACTCCAGTCTATAGGCCACCTCCCCTACCCGAGCGCTGATTCGGAAAGGACCTATGTATCTCGGGCTCAACTTGCCCCGCTTTCGAAAATGAATAATACCCTTCCAAGGTGAGACCTTCAACATAACCCGGTCACCCACCTGGAACTCAATCGGTCTACATCATTTATCAGCATACGACTTTTGTCTATCTTTGGTTACCTTCATGAAGGCTTTGATCTTCTCAAGCTTCTCAGCCATAGCCTCGATTACCTTGACGCTCCCCAATTCCTTCTGACCAATATCACCCCAACAAATGGGTGTTCTGCATCTCCTACCATATAGCATCTCATATAGTGGCATACCAATGCTGGCATGAAAGCTGTTGTTGTATGAGAATTCTGCTAACGATAGGTGGTCATCCCAACTTCCCTAAAATCAATCACATATGCCCGAATCATGTCTTCTAATGTCTGAATGGTCCTTTTTGACTGACCATCAGTTTGGGAATGATATGCCGTGCTAATATGTAACCTCGTCGGTATGGCGTCGTGGAATTTCTTCCAGAATTTAGATGTAAACCGGGTGTCATGATCAGACACAATGGACACTGGCACACCATGACGAGTTACAATTTCCTTGATGAACAGGTCAGCCAACCTCTCAGGTGAATATGTCTCGCGGATCAGTAGGAAGTGAGCACTCTTCGCCAGACGGTCAACAATCACCCATATGGCATCATACCCTTTCGGGGTACGCGGCAACTTCGTAATGAAATCCATGGTGATGTTCTGCCACTTCCATTCCGGTATATCCAAAGGTTGGATTTTCCCATACGGCTTTTGATGCTCGGCCTTCACCTATAAGCAAGTAAGGCACTTACTCACATACTCCGCCATATCGCGCTTCATACGCGGCCGCCAATAATCTTTCTTCATATCTTGATACATTTTCGTGGCACCTGGATGAATGGAGTATCAAGTCTTGTGAGCCTCATCCAAAATCTTCACCCGTAGATCCCCAAAACGAGGGATCCACGTCCTCCCAAATCGAGTTCTAACACTAAGCGTGTTTTCACCCAATTCTGCGACCAGACCTCTCATTCTCTCAGAATTAAGATGATCCTCTTTCAGTGTCTCATCTTAAAACTCTATGACTTGCTTCATCACGTCAGAGGTCATGATCAACTGATATGCTTTCACCCGAATCGGCTCGGGCCTCTCCTTTCGACTAGGGCATCCACCATCACGTTGGCTTTGCCTGGATGGTAATGGATTTCACAATCATAATCCTTTATGAGCTCCAACCACCTTCTCTGCCTCATGTTCAGATCTTTTTGCTCGAAGAAGTACTTCAAGCTCTTGTGGTCAGTGAAAGTGGTGCACTTCGTCCCGTAAGATAGTGCCTCCAAATCCTTAGTGCAAAGACCACGGCTGCTAGCTCCAAGTCATGAGTAGGGTAGTTGATCTCATGAACCTTCAACTGTCGAGATGCATAGGCTATAACCTTTCCTCTCTGCATTAACACACACCCCAACCTTGAATAGGAAGCATCAGAATAAACCACCAGGTCTTCGCTTCCATTGGGTAGTGATAGAATAGGAGCTTGAGTCAACCTCGCCTTCAATTCCTCGAACACCTCTTGAGCTTGACCCCATACAAACTTCACATCCTTCCAGGTCAACTTAGTCAGTGGAGAAGCAATCTTAGAGAAGTCTTGGATGAATCTTATGTAGTAGCCCGCCAAACCCAAGAAGCTACGAATCTCGGATGGCGTCTTTGGAGACTTCCATTGCATCACTGCCTCCACCTTAGCTGGGTCCACCATGATCCCGTCAGGATTCACCACATGACCCAAGAACTGAACTTCACGCAACCAGAATGCACACTTGGAGAACTTGGCGTACAACTTCTCCTTCTCAACGTCTCCAAAACCTCCCGAATATGGCTGGCATGCTCATTCTCGCTCTTTGAATAATCAGGATATCATCAATAAACACAATCACTGATTCATCCAACATCGGCCGACATACACGGTTCATCAGAACCGTAAAAGCAGCTGGTGCATTGGTCAAACCAAAGGACATAACAAGAAACTCATAGTGACCATAGCGCGTGAGAAAAGTTGTTTTAGGGATATCCTGCTCCTTCAACTTGAACTGATGGTAACCAGATTGAAGATCTATCCTTGAAAACCAACTCGCACCTTGAAGTTGATAGCGCGTGCGAAAATCATCTATTCTTGGTAAGGGGTATCGGTTCTTCACCCAAATCTTTCAAAAACGTTAAAAGGAGGGGTCCTAGAACTCACACAAATGACCACAATGAGAAGAGCTTCGATTTGACTCGCTTCTCAATGATTTTGGCCACTCGAACCAACACTTCTTTCTCTTTTCTTCTTTCTATCTTCTCCTCTCTTGTTTGGCTAAAATATGAGTGTGCGGAGAGGGTAAGGGCTGCCCTCTCCCTTTATATACCCCCACTCACCCAACTTTCTTTCGTTGGCGAGTTTGATCCCTCGACTTAGGACTTTATTTCTTTTTTTCCTTCGTCGGCTTCAAAATAAATAAATAACCGAGTGTTACATTCTGATGATTCAAGCTCAAATGAATTAACTCAAATCAAAGATTATGTAAAAGAATCTTCTCAAGATTCAATTAAGACACAAAACACTAAGAGGTCATCATGAAATCAAAGAAGAAGAAAATCAACTCCTAAAAAGTCTGAACCAATCAATAAAACAAGTTAATTTAAACCTGTGAAGTTTGTGTCTGCGGGAACTTTTGACATGAACACTATATCTGAAACCATAACAAAACCAAAGATCAAATCTAAATCTGATCTGAAAACAGGTTCAGGTCCTAAATCTTCCACTCTTCAACATAGATTTGTATCTAAAAAGTTAAAGAATTATGATATTGTTCAAAAGAAAAATCCAAAAATTCAAAGACCAAACTTACACAACAAAAACAAAAGCTTAACCAGACTACTCCTAAATCTAAACAAGGATCTAATGTTGCATCTACATCTATGGTTAAGAAATTTTTGTTTAAGAAACCACAAAAATATTGTGATACATATGACATGTATAATCATAACACTTCTGAGTGTTATTTCAACAAATACTGTCACATATGTGATATGATGAATCACAATATAGTTGATTGTTATTTTAACAAACACTGTGCATTATGCAATGAAAAGAATCATAATACAGAGGATTGTTTCTTCAGAAAGAACTCACCTAGAAAGGATTTTATAACCAAGGATATGCTAATCCAAAGTTTCAAAGAAATCATTATAAAGGATTTCAAAATCTAACAAAAATACCTTCTCTGGGTTTGAGATCATTTAGAAGAATCAATTCAGATTATGATAATCAATATAATCTCAAATCACAATAGTATAATCAAGGACATTTTGTTCCACACTCAGTGAGAATGAATAATGAAACATATAATAAAAAAATTATAATGTTTCAAACAACGGTTCAAAATTTCTTGATGATGATCTTGAAAACAGATTTAATGTTTTGAAAACAAAACAAAGAAAAGATAATCATACTGTTTCCAAAGAGGATTTGAAAATCATAAATTTCAAAATAAACCTGACGTAAATAAACTCCATTTAAAATAGTTTACCATCGTTGATAAATATGGAAAGACCAAGACCATTTCGGCTTGGGTTACTAACTCATCTTAAATATTATTGAATGCAGGTACGCTCACGGAGACTAGTAAACACATGGTATGTTGACAGTGGGTGTAGCCGGCACATGACAGGCAATCAAGCCTTGCTTCAAGATTTTAAGCATAAAGATGGTACTCATGTGGCATTTGGTGGAGATTTAGGAGGAAAGATAACTGGTGAAGGAACGGTATCTAACAGAATAATAAGTTTTAACAAAGTCAACTTCTGTGAATAATTGAATTTCAATCTTTTGAGTGTTTCACAAATATACGATAAATTGTACTCTACTTTATTTGATGATTTATTTTGTTATATTTTGAAGCCAAGGTTTCAGATCAGCAAAGAGTGGGTTGTTGTCAAAGCTGTTCGTGACAGAGATGTCTACAAACTAGCATGTCTCATGTTGATCCATATATCGAAACAACCTGTGTCATTGCTCATGCATCTAATGATGAAAGCCATCTTTGGCATAGACGTCTTGGTCATTCAAACTTTAAGAATATGAACAAGCTTGCAGCAGGAAACCATGTTATTGGAATTCCTTCTAAGAAATTCGCAACATCTGACCTCTGCAAAGCATGTTTGACGGGAAAACAACATAGAGCGTCTTATAAGACCAAATAAATAAACTCAAAATCAAAACCTTTACAAATGTTACACATGGATCTATTTGGTCCTGTAAACATATAGAGTATTGGGAAGAAATCGTATTGTTTAGTCATCATTGATGATTATACTCGATTTTCTTGGGTTTTCTTTCTTCATGCAAAATCTAAAACAGCAGATCTTTTAAAAGAGTTTATCATTAAAGTGGAAAATTAATTAGATCAAAAAGTCAAAATAATCAGAAGTGATAATGAAACCAAATTTAAAAATGCTAATATTGACAGTTTTTGTGTAGCCAAATGAATAGCTCATTAGTTCAGTGCTCCTCGAACTCTACAACAAAACGAGGTTGCAAAAAGGAAGAACACAACTTTGACTAAAGTTGCTCGAGCAATGTTATGACATCCGATAATTTTCCGTTACCAAACTCCGTTAGTTCCGTTAGATCTTACATACACGTGTCGTGGGCACACGTTAGTTGTCGTTGAACGTTGGTGACTTAATAATAATAATCTATGATAAACAATAATAATCTAATTAATAATATTGATTATTAGTTGTGATTATATGGTTCATAATTTATAGAATTTTAAATGATCGTTTTATAAATTTTACGCGATAACATGATAACGTGTAATGTATATATTTCGTGTGTTGTGTGACTCATTGTAAATGTTTAGGATTATTATTATTGGTTAATAATACTTGTGTTTAGTAGTTAAAAACTATTTAAAAAGTATTAGAAAGATTAGTTTTTATAAAATATAATTAAAGGGGTTATTTTGTAAATACCTTTTAATCAAATATTACCATAATTAACCCAACCCTAGCCTCCCAAACCCCATTTGCGGCCGAAACCCCCACCCCCACCCTCATTCTTGCGAAATTGATCCATAACACACATAAACAAGTCAATTTTGGTTGATTCCAAGTGTTACAAGTTGTTATACAAGTCCAATTCTTGATTCTACACGTTTAAAGGTATGTTTTGTCATGTTGTTTATAGATTTCGATTCAAGATGAACCCTAATCCGAATTGATGACGATTATATGAATTGATGATTGTTTGATGTTAATATGATGTTATTTAGGTTGTATGAAAGTTGAATGATGTTGATTATGCAAGAAATCTAGGGTTTGATCATCTAGTTCATACATTGCCATAAGAGGAAACTTTTTGTTCTTGGAATTCATGATTTGATGATGCTAAGATGTTAGATGTAATGCTTAGATGTTGGTTTAATTGGATTGCGCAAGAAAAACCATGAAATTGTGATATTGATCATGACTTACTAAAAGTAGAAACTTTTGTGTATGATGTTTGGGGATTTGGATGTTTGGAGACGATTAACATGTTAGAATGAATGTTATGAACTTTATTAGGTATAATATTGATGAAATTACCATTGGATTGGATGCTAGAACACTTTTGGGGGTTACTTTCCCAAAATGGAAACTTTATTTTTGTAGAACTTTGGATGTGATGAATTGGGCATGCTTGTGATGTTAAGATCATGTTAGAATGATTGTGGATGATATTTTTTAAGATAGAATGTGTAATTGAATTCTTATGGATGTTTGGTTGATCATGTAGGAAGTATAGGTTTTGTTGATCATACATGAGAATGGATTATGGTTAGTGATTAGGAGATCATGTTTGGGATTGAAACTGATGGTAAATGTGTATGTTGGTTGGAATGAACTAAATGAATGATGTGATTATGATTGTCATACACGCATGCGAATCTGAGGCCCCTACTTAGTAGGATTGACAGGGTTTAGGATGTGATGTTGTGAGTGGCTTCACATGGAATGTGGTGCATGATTAGTCTTCATGTATGAATTATTTGTTGTGATGTATTTATATATAATATATATATATATATATATATATATATTATATATATTATATATATATATATATATATATATATATGTATATATATATTAAGCATAATGATTGTTGAGATTTGCAAAACTGTATGATGATCTAATGTGGCATGGTGACTTAGGTAGAACCTAGGTTGATAATGTGATATACATGGATAAATTGCATGATACTCTTGTATGCTAAGTTATCACATATGATTAAACTACATTCCAACTAATAAGACACAAACGGGTCAAACAGGTCAACTAGGTTAACCTAGGATTATTGAGGTTCTATGTGTACACGTACTTATGTACTTGTGTGTTCTAGGTAACCTTTGAAGGGTTGTCTTTGCATCTATCACGAGTCTCTTTATTAACTATCATTACACACCAGGTGAGTTCATGCCCCTTTATTTTATAAACTCTCTTCTGGAGGAGGTAGCATACTTGTACTCAAATTCTATTTTATTATTACAAGTTGTGTATGTATTAACATAGTACTTAATACCTTGAAAAGTCCTCACACTTTCGGATCATTAATAATGGTAACTAGCAGGAAATCTTGGGTAGTACTACTGGGTGTGACGAGCCCCACCTGTGCGAGTCGAGGTCATACGGGTACAATATTGTCCTAAACACAAACATCGTCACAACCTGGTAAGTCGTGACGGGAGGCAACAACGCAACATAGTTAGCTTCGATCGCGAAATCATTATGGTTATTACTTGTGAATATAGACTAGCTATCTTATTCATACACTTATTATGCTATACAATTATTAATATTTATGATAAACGCAAACTCTTGAACTCACCAACCATTGTGTTGACATTTTTAGTATGTTGTTCGCAAGTCGTTAACTCAGCTTGCCATTAGGAGCACAACACGGGTCCAGCATGCATCCTAAGGCTTTATTTCATAGACAAGTTGTTTATCTTTTATATATGGGTTTTAAACATTGGGATGGCGCATGTTTTCCATAATATGCATTCATTTACTTTGGGTTTGTCTTGTTTTGCAAAACGCTTCCGCATGGTTTTTAAACTTTTAAATTTTGGTTGGTTTTGTTTTGAATGTAGCATATAGTGTCATTCTGAGTAACTAGTGATTGTGATCTTGGTTTGTTCACAGCCTCGCGGTAAAACTCCGCGCGTGGATTTTGAGGGTGTGACAAATGTTAGATGATGCAATGATTCCTATCACATTTTGGGATGAAGCAATATCAACAGCTTGTTTTATTCAAAATCATAGTCCGTTGGTTAAGGACAAACAGAAAACTCCTGATGAGTTAATGTTTGGCAGGAAACCCAATATTGATTTTCTTAAATCTTTTAGATGTCCTGTATTGATTTTAAATTCAAATGACCATCTCGACAAATTTGATTCAAAGTCTGATGATGGATTCTTTCTTGGATATTCGTCCGCTTCGAAAGTGTATAGAGTTTATAACTCTAAGACGAATGTTATCATTGAAACGTTTAATGTTAAATTCCTTGAAAACTCTTTTCCATCAATTGCTAATGATCCAAAGTGGTTATTTGATTTACGTTCATTAACAAACTCATTTAATTCTAATTTGTTTAAATCTTTATATGTCAACATGAAACAAGCAGGAGATCTTGGAACCTTCATTCAAGATTCTGATTTAGATGATATGGATGATTCAAGCCCATATTATCTATTTTTCTCTTTTGCAAGAGACCCTCTATTCTCTACAGAGAATCTTGAGCAACAAAATCTTGAGCATCAATAAGTTCCTGAAGATTTTGATAATTCTCAATCTTTTCCTAATAATGGACCAGAAATTCACCATCTAGAGTCTGGAACTTCATCTGTATCTAGAGATATAGATGTGAATGACAAGTTTTATTACTTTGTTAATTCTCCAACTCAAGTTCCAAATTTTATTCCACATTCCTCAACTTTATTACACCAGCTCTCCAACCTGAACCAATCTAATCTAGATGTGAATGTTCAACAAGAAGAGATTCCAACTACTCGTATTCACAAGAGACATCCTATCGCTCAGATTATTGGTCCTTTAAATGAAAGAACAACATGGTGTCACTCTGAACGAGCAAATCTTTGCTTATACTCATATTTTATTTCTCAAATGGTCCCTAAAAATAGTACTGAAGCTTTGTACGACAATAGTTGGATTGAAGCAATGCAAGAGGAATTATTACAATTTAGAAAACAAGAAGTGTGGAATCTGGTGGATTTCCCTGAAGGAGAAATGTCATTGGCAAAAAATGGTTATTCAAAAATAAATATAATTGTTCGAAAGAAAACTCGATTAGTAGCTCAAGGATACACTCAGGAGGACGGAATAGATTATGATGAAGTGTTTGCTCCAGTTGCAAGACTAGAAGCAATTCGGGTTTTTTCGGCATATGCTTCTTATATGAAATTCAAAGTGTATCGCATGGATGTTAAGGGTGCATTTTTGTATGGACCAATCAGCGATGATGTGTATGTTAATCAACCTCAAGGTTTTGAAGATGTTGAATTTCCTCATCATGTGTTCAAGCTCAGCAAAGCTCTATATGGTCTACATCAAGCCCCGAGAATCTAGTATGAAACATTGTCCCAGCACTTGATCCAACATGGATACACGAGGGAAGATTAATCCTACTTTATTCATCAAGAGAGATGCATCCGATCTTCTTTGTGTACAAGTGTATATGGATGATATTATCTTTGGATCAACCAGTCATAAACCCTGTTCAGAATTTGAAGAAATCATGAAATCTTGTTTCCAGATGAGTTCTATGGGAGTAATCAATTTCTTTCTTGGATTGCAAGTTACACAATTGTAACAACCGCCATTTTCCGAAATAATACCCAAATCCGAATTTATTTTTGGATATTTTTTTATTTAAAATATGTATTTAATTAATGGAGCAAATACATTAAATCAACTTGTAATAACTTATTGATTTATAAATATTTTTTTCATAAAGATATAAAGACTTATTAATTATTTCACAAGATATAATAAATGGAAAGTTTTATTAAAAATTATTAAGTTATGAAATGGATTCAAATAAACTTATACAACTTTATAAGTAATTATGAATATAAATTTTAATTATTAAGTAAAAATAAATAACCAAGTTATAAGGTTTACTAGTTTTTAAAAGTTTTGAAGATTTATAAACAATTAATTTGTTTTATTATTCAAATTAGTTTGGTATAAGTCTAGGGTATAATTTGTAATTTCCAAACTTAAATTAAAAGTTTTGACATGAAATAATAAACAATCTAAACATCAAGACCATATGTGTAAATTGTTAAACCAACCCCCCCCCCTGTATTTCTGCTAATCACCGGCAGGGGCTCCGGCCAAGTCCGGCAAACCCCCATTTACTCTTAAAGTCTTAATTTACCGTGATTAAAATAAATCTTAACTATTGTACATCAGTTTCGAACTTGAAACCATGTTTAACTGTGGTTATTCGACCATTAACACAAGAAATTCAAATCGAAAACTTCAATTGAAATCCATAACTCGTTTGAAACAAAAAAGATCGAATTGAACCTTCTGAGCAACATCAAACGTTCCAATTAACCTCTTAAAGCTCTTTGTAACATCAATTTCATGTACAACACACGTGAACGCATCAAAGTAGAACACCATAACCCTCGAACCTGCAACATAGCCTAAATCAATCTTCCGAGCTCTCTTAACCCGAATTGGTTGAAGGGAAATCATCACTAGCACCCAAAGAAGCTCCCCACAAAGTTAATTGATTTAGTATTCATTTGAACATCCATCAAACACTACATGGTCGTGAATTGTTCATAATATGTCCTTGTTGATCTACACTTCAATTCGGGTAATTAAAACCACATCTATATTAGCTTTCATTCTGGGATCAAAAGCCCCATGAATGATTTCATTAACAACATCATTTAGATGGTCAATTGGATCAAAATCAAATTAGTTTTCATGAAGATTTGGGGAAATCTTATTTGTTGGGTTTTATCATTTAAAAATGGTTACCAATCGCAGCTAAGGCCTTGGTTTACTGGTAATGAGCGTGCTGTGTGGACTTGAGGTCCCGGGTTTGAACCCGGGGACCCTCAGCCCATATTTCTTTAATGTATTTCTAATGTTTTAGGATATATAAAATTTTTAAAAATTATAAAAATCAGTTTTATGAACTTTCGTTATTAAAAAGGTTATCTAATTATTTTCTGTAAATTATGTCTTTAAACACCTTAACAATTTTTATATAAAATATTAATAACAAATTTTATAATTAGTTTATTTTTATAAAAATAAACTTTAAATAGTTGAAATCATTAAGTTATCTCTAGACATTACATCATCTTTAATTATAGATTAATTATGATTTTATTCACATTTTATAAATCAATATGTTAAATGAATAATTATTTAATTATTTATTTAAATAATCATTTAAATAATTAGTTATTTATCTATTCTTTTAATCATATTATATCATAATTAGCTTATAGATTTACTCCTTCAACTATTACTTAAACTCTTAAAACTTGTAAAACAATATATTGTACTTATTACTAAAAGTTGTATTATAAGATGTCTATAATAAGTCATTTAGAAGTTAAAAAATATATAAAACGATTTTAAATAATTTTAAAGCCATCTAATAAATATTCAATTAAGTACCTATATCAAATTTTTAAATAATTAATTATTAAATTAATTATTCTTTTCACACATAATGTTAATTCAATAAATTTAATTATTAAATCATTCACTATAATTCTTATATTTAATTGATTGATTTCAATATTATGAACCAAAACATAAACGATTGCTTTATTTTATTTTACTTGATTTATTTATTAAAAATCCCTAAATACCAAATGAACCCTAATTCATATTTATTCTTGAATCTCATATTTGTTCTAATTCTGAGATAACAACCGTTAGGTTGAATCGTGAAGAAATTGTTGGAATCATCTTATCTTTTTACTACTATCTTAAGTGCATCATATATCAAGTGAGTATTTCTATACCTCTTTTTATATTTTCACACTTTGGGGTGAAACATGTTACCTTATAATCGTTACACTTGTAAAACATTTGATTCTTGAAAACTTATGACAATTCACTTGTATGTTATGGTTAGTTGATCTATGTAGCTACGATGTAATGTCGATTATATGTACAATCATTAACTATTGCTAGCCTAGCGACGTCATAGAACTATGGGCCTGACAAGCCTGCTTGGTTGATCCAAGTACACTGTAACACCTGAATTTTTATTTAAACGAAAGGAAAAGAAAAGTAAATAAAAAGAACAGAAATTGTGCACAAGTGGAGGGGGAAAAAGTGTACAAAGTACAAACCTTTTTACTTTAAGGTTTTAGAGGGGCATGGTTGCCCATTCTTTCTTCTTCACCTTCTTCAAGCGGTTGAAAAGAAGAAGAGAGAAAGAGAGCCTGGTTCTAGAGAGAGAAAGAGGAAGAAGAAGCTGTAAAAGGCTTCTTGATGTTTGTTCGGTTTAAACCAAATTCACAACCTCTTGACCGAGATTCTTGATGATTTAGAGTTGTTCTCAAGAACTTGGAGTTTAATCTGCTAGTAGAAGTGACTAGCATGAAGACCTGCTTCAAGGTGATTTTCTAGAACCCCTCTTTTACTGATTTTCAACAGATTTGGGGCTGTTATGCATACTAAGGAAACATTTTGAAAGAAATCATGGGTTTACAACTTTATGTTCGAAATGATGTATGTATGTATGTATGTTATAGTGATGATTATGGGTTAGTGATGATGATTAGCATGCTTAGATGGCCTTAGTATGTTAGATCTATGTTTGGGTATGATTAGAATGATAATCGAATGATATTGATAACATAGAAAATATTTCAAAATGTTCTGATGAATATGAACAGTGGTCCATACGCCCAGAGGTGGCTCATGCGCCTAAACAGTGGCCCATGCGTCCTGCATGAGTGGCCAGATGCCTAAGTGTTGACCATGCGCCCAAGAGTGGGTCATGCGCCTAAACAGTGGCCCATGCGCCTAAGTGTTGGCCATGCGCCCAAGAGTGGGTCATGCGCCTAAACAGTGGCCATGCGCCCAGCATGTTGGCCATGCGTCTAAGTGTTAGCCATGTGCCAAGGTTTGGCCATGCACCTAAACAGTGGCCCATGCGTCTAAGTGTTGGAAATGCGCCCAAGTGTTGGCCATGCGCCTAAATAGTGCCATGCGCCTAAATAGCGCCATGCGTCCAAAGTGATTGAAACGACTAAGTGTTGGTGATATGCCTGAACAGGTGCCATGCACCTGAACAGGGCAGAAGCGTCCAAATGGTGCCCATGCGCCCAGACTATTTTACACTTAGAAATTTTATGCCCATGCGCCTGGAAGGTCCCATGCGCCAGATTTGGACTTAAGGTTTCTAAGTGGTTTTTAAGGGGTAAAATGCCGAGATAGGCCTGGTTATGATGTGATGGCTTATGTTAGATGTGTGTTATGCATGTATGATGTTGCTTGTACGGTGATGGTGTATGTTTATGTATGTTCCTTAGTATGTATGTATGTCTTCCCTTGGCTTACGTTGTACGTTATTGAATGTAATGAAAAGTATTATGTAACATAAAGTGGAAGATAATAAAAAGAGGAACATAATGATCGAATGCATGCATTAATAAAAGAGAAAGTATAGAAAGGCTTACAAGCAATATGTACAGAGGTGCACGGCTCTAAATGCCTTAAGCTCTACCGTGTGAGGTTCAGCAAATCTTAAAGTGTGCACGCAAGGGTTCCGGTCTTTGTGACTGACCTTCAGTGTTGTTACCCATTTCTGTGGGGATGTTACCTATTTCGATGGGGTGTTACCCATTTCGATGGGGGTGTTACCCATTTCGGTGGGGGTGTTACCCATTTCGGTGGGGGTGTTACCCATTTCGTTGGGGGTGTTACCATTTCGGTGGGGGTGTTACCAATTTCAATAGGGGTGTTACCCATTTCGGTAGGGGTGTTACCCATTTCGATGGGGTGTTACCCATTTCGGTGGGGGTGTTACCCATTTCGATGGGGGTGTTGTTATCCATAATGTTGGGGGTGAAATACATGATGGTTACCCGAGTTACATATAACTTCGGGGGTGTGGCATAAAGCCAAGCATAGGTGTGAGGTGAGCGACTCTGTGTCGCAACAAACTCGACAGAGGTCTTTGTCCATGAGACGAGATAGTGAGGTGAGCGACTTTGTGTTGCAACAGACTCGGATAGAGTTCAATCCCTGTGATTTACGCGTATGGGATCTTTGTCGTGTATCCTGATGCTGTGTCAGTCTTCGGACATGAGTCGGGGGTTTGTGAGCAGGCCCCAGCACAGCATCAGCTTTCGAGCATGAGTCGGGGATATTGCATGAGACAAGATTCGAGTAACAAAGAGTACTAAACGAAAGATAATGTATGAAAGAACGAAGAGATGAATGAACGTTAATGAATTATCGTAATAAAGTACTAAACAGGATCTTTGTCATTCGACCTCAGTAATCGTGGCCGGGTGCCACGAAGAGGGTAAAGTCTGACCGGATCTAGAAAGAGAAGTGAACGATAATGTAATACGTTGAATGAACAAAGTTAATGAACGTAATGACGATGATAATAATGATATTATCTGTATGTACGTATGATGCATGATCACGAACGATTGTAAAGTATAGTATGATTTGAAGTAAAGTATAGAACGGTTTTAACAAAGAAAAGTATGTTTTATTATAAAACTAGAACTCATTCAGCGTCACTGACTTTTGTATGCATGATAGTTGGCAGGTATTTGTTGATGCTGAGGAGTTGCAGGCATAGATGCATAAGCTACTGGGAGCATTTTGAGGCTGGTATCCGTATTTTGACATGTCTTTGTATTTTTTGATGAAAACAAATGTTGTAAATGTATGAAATGACATTTTTTAGTTATTAATGAAAGTTTTAAATTCCGCTGCAAAAATATATGTACGTCTTAAAATGTTTTAAGTGCAATGAATGACCAACTGTGAGGTGCCTGGGAATGGGGCCTTACAAGTTGGTATCAGAGCAAAAGTTTAAGCGAATTGGGTAAATATTTTCTAAAACCTAATCTTAAACTAAGAATGGGACCAAAGGAAAGGGATGCCAGTTCTAGTAGTTGCGTGCCTGCAGGTAAAGGTTTTATGTAAACGTTTACAGTAAGTTAACGTTAACCGGTGTTCTATGTGCATGTTATGTGGCTTGTGTGCTATTGTGTAGATTTAGATACTAATGTAGTCAGGATAAGAAATGCTTGGGGTATGAAGAGTAAAGTAAGTGGCTAATCACAACTGGCCACTGTAATTAGGGACTTACTATACTTGACATAAACTGAGTTTTTACCTTGAATGACCGCGTTAGTGTTTCAATCTTATAGTGTGTTAGAAGATGGTTGGCGGTAGATCTTCGAAAGCTTCACGAGGTGGAGGTGGTGGTGGACGTGGTGCTGAACCACGGGTCACAAGAGGAAGGTCTAGGGCTGAAAGAGTAGTCCATGAAGAACCCGAGACCCCTCATCAGGAGGGCGGTGATGAGAATGCTAATCAGAGGGCCTCGATGAGAGAGGCAGTCATGGAGGAAGTGCATCAGTTCATGCAGACGATCCTACCGTCTGTGGTGACCGAATTTATAAAGGCTGTTAGAGATGAGGAGAGACAGGAAAGGGGTAGATCTTCGGGCGAAAGGAGATGACCCGAGACTAAAATGGTTTTCTTTGATGACGAAGAGGAAGAAGAGGAAGAGCCTGTGCCGGAGGCGGCACGCGGCTGTAATTATGGGGCGTTTCAATTATGCAAGCCCCCAACGTTTAATGGAAACGGTAATGTTGCTATTGCTCACTGATGGGTGAGAGAGATGGAAGCTGTATTGAATATCAGCGAGTGTCGGGAGGATCAGAAAATAAAGTTTGCTGCACATTCTTTTGTGGACTCAGCCTTATGTTGGTGGGACAATATTGTCCAGGTTGAGGGAAGCAGGGCTATTAGAAGGATGAGATGGCCAGAGTTGAAAAGACTGGTGATTGAGGAGTTTTGTCCTCTTCGGGAGATGGATAAAGTTGAGAGGGAGTTCCTGCAGCTAGAGGCGGGCACGATGACACATCAGAAATATACCCCTAAATTCAACGAGATGGCATGCCTGGTGCCGGATCAAGTGACACCTCTTTCACGAAAGATCAAGAGGTACATTCAGGGCTTACCGACAGACATCCGTAGGCACATGATCGCTGCCCGACAGAGCACGTTTAAGTCGGCGGTTGATTTGGCGGGGAGATTGTATGATGAAAGATCTGTGATGGTGACTGAAAGTAGCAAGAAAAGAGAGGGTGATCAAGAATGGAACAGGAAGCAACTGGGATGTGGCGGAGCCGCTCCAGGTGGCAAAGGTGCACGAGTGGATGATCAGCGTGTGGTCATAACTGGTGCGCGGTCAAAAAGGTGTGACAAGTGTGGACACAGGCACCCCGTGGAATGTAGATTGGGGGCAATGTTTGTTTTCTTTGTGGGAGGACCGGACATGTGGCGAAGAACTGCAGTATGGGGAGGTGTTATTCTTGTGGTGAGGAAGGTCACATGAGCAGGGATTGCAAGAAGCCGAGGGCGGAAGGTTCGCGACTGAAGAAGATCGGAGGAAGCTCCTGTACGAGGAAGGAGAACAGAGGGTGAGGGCTAGAGCCTTCTCAATGACTGGGAGGAGGCTAGGTCAGACTCCGAGGTAACGTCAGGTACATTCTTGCAAGTTTAGATTTATGTATCTATGCTTTAATTATGATGCTAGTAGTAGTTTTGTTGCCGCTATTTTCTGTGATGTTGCACGTTAGGTGTAGGAAGATCGATGATCCCTTCGATGTAAGAATTGAAATTAGTAAGTCTACCAGTTACCTAATGCCCTAGAGGACTGAGCGATAGAATTGAGAGAGAGCGCTTGTTCCTGCTAGGCTGTTCAAGACAGACATAGGTAGGTAGATATGCATCTCCGGGTGAGTGATCAGTAGTCTATGACTCAAACCCAAGTGTTGCAAGAAGATGGATTGCTCAACTATGCACAACCAGAGTTCGGTGACGACAAATGAATTATGAGGAAGGCTTCAACCAGGAAAGTGGATTGCTTGATTTGAAATCGAGTAAAGCTAATATAAAGTGTAGAGGGTCATTCCCAGTTGTTGCTCAGGTAGGAGAAGTGGCACATCGACTGGAGCTACCTAATAAGTTAAGTGGAATTCATCTGATGTTCCATGCATCTCGTCTAAGAAAGAGCTCAACCGATGAGGATATGATCATGGTACTAGAGAACACTGAGATGGACAAGGCATTCACCACGAGAAGCAACTGGTGGCCCTTACTAATAAGAAGAGAGAATAGGCTAAGGAGGATGATGGTTTCACTTGTGCGGGTACAGTGAAGCCTAAAGGGATCTAAGTTTAAATGCAAAATCAAAGAAGAAGTGAGACAGTGTTACCCGTAACTATTCAAGAAGCGACAGGTTTCGAGGACGAAACCTCTTTAAGAGGGGTAGACTTGTAACACCCTGAATTTCTATTTAAACGAAAGGAAAAGAAAAGTAAATAGAAAGAATAGAAACTGTGCACAAGTGGAGGGGGAAAAATTGTACAAAGTACAAAACCTTTTTACTTTAAGGTTTTAGAGGGGCATGGTTGCCCATTCTTTCTTCTTAACCTTCTTCAAGCGGCTGAAAAGAAGAAGATAGAGAGCCCGGTTCTAGAGAGAGAAAGAGAAGAAGAAGTTGTAAAAGGTAAGTCTTCTTGATGTTTGTTCGGTTTAAACCAAATTCACAACCTCTTGACCGAGATCTTGATGATTTAGAGTTGTTCTCAAGAACTTGAAGTTTAATCTGCTAGTAGAAGTGACTAGCATGAACACCTGCTTCAAGGTGAGTTTCTAGAACCGCTGTTTTACTGATTTTCAACTGATTTGGGGGTATTATGCATACTAAGGAAACATTTTGAAAGAAACCGTGGGTTTATAGCTTTATGTTCGAAATGATGTATGTATGTATGTATGTATGTATGTATGTTATAGTGATGATTATGGGTTAGTGATGATGATTAGCATGCTTAGATGGCCTTAGTATGTTAGATCTGTGTTTGGGTATGATTAGAATGATAATCGGTGATGTTGATAACATAGAAAATATTTCAGAATGTTCTGATGAACATGACAGTGGTCCATGCGCCCAGAGGTGGCTCATGCGCCTAAACAGTGGCCCATGCGTCCAGCATGAGTGGCCAGACACCTAAATGTTGGCCATGCACCCAAGAGTGGGTCATGCGCCTAAACAGTGGCCCATGTGCCTAAGTGTTGGCCATGCGCCCAAGAGTGGGTCATGCGCCTAAACTGTGGCCCATGCGCCCAACATGTTGGCCATGCGCCTAAACACTGGACCATGCGTCTAAGTGTTGGCCATGCGCCCAAGATTTGGCCATGCGCCTAAATAGTGCCATGCGTCCAAGTGATTGAAACGGCTAAGTGTTGGTGATGCACCTAAATAGGTGCCATGCGCCTGAACAGGGCAGAAGTGCCCAAAGTGCCCATGCGCCCAGACTGTTTTACACTTAGAATTTTTATGCCCGTGCGCCTGGAAGGTCCCATGCGCCCAGATTTGGACTTAAGGTTTCTAAGTGGTTTTTAAGGGGTAAAATGGGGAGATAGGCCTGGTTATGATGTGATGGCTTATGTTTGATGTGTGTTATGCATGTATGATGTTCCCTGTATGGTGATGGTGTATGTTTATGTATGTTCCTTAGTATGTATGTATGTCTTCCCTTGGCTTTACATTGAACGTTAATGAATGTAATGAAAATTATTATCTAACATAAAGTGGAAGATAATGAAAAAAGGAACATAATGATTGAATGCATGCATTAATAAAAGAAAGTATAGAAAGGCTTGCAAGCAATATGTATAGAGGTGCATGGCTCTAAATGCCTTAAGCTCTACCGCGTGAGGTTCAGCAAATCCTAAAGTGTGCACGCAAGGGTTCCAGTCTTTGTGACTGACCTTCAGTGTTGTTACCCATTTCAGTGGGGGTGTTACTCATTTTGATGGGGGTGTTACCCATTTCGGTGGGGGTGTTACCCATTTCGATGGGGGTGTTACCCATTTCGATGGGGGTGTTACCCATTTCGGTGGGGGTGTTACCCATTTCGGTGGGGGTGTTACCCATTTCGATGGAGGTGTTACCCATTTCGGTGGGGGTGTTACCCATTTCGATAGGGGTGTTGTTACCCATAATGTTGGGGGTGAAATACATGATGGTTACCCGAGTTACGTATAACTTCGGGGATGTGGCATAAAGCCAAGCATAGGTATGAGGTGAGCGACTCTATGTCGCAACAGACTCGACAGAGATCTTTGTCCATGAGACGAGATAGGGAGGTGAGCGACTTTGTGTGGCAACAGACTCGGATAGAGTTCAATCCCTGTGATTTACTCGTATGGGATCTTTGTCACGTATCCCGGTGCTGTGTCAGTCTTCGGACATGAGTCGGGGTTTGTGAGTAGGCCCCAGCACAGGATCAGCTTTCGAGCATGAGTCGGGGATATTGCATGAGACAAGATTCGAGTAAAAAAGAGTAATGAACGAAAGATAATGTATGAAAGAACGAAGAGATGAATGAACGTTAATGAATTATCGTAATAAAGTACTAAACAGGATCTCTGTCATTCGACCTTAGTAATCGTGGTCGGGTGCCACGAAGAGGGTAAAGTCTGAACGGATCTAGAAAGAGAAGTGAAAGATAATGTAATACGTTGAATGAACAAAGTTAATGAACGTAATGACGATGATAATAATGATATTATCTGTATGTACGTATGATGCATGATCATGAACGATTGTAAAGTATAGTATGATTTGAAGTAAAGTATAGAACGGTTTTAACAGAGAAAAGTATGTTTTATTATAAAACTAGAACTCACTCAGTGTCGCTGACTTTTGTATGCATGATAGTTGGTAGGTATTTGTTGATGCTGAGGAGTTGCAGGCATGGATGCATAAGCTACTGGGAGCATTTTGAGGCTGGCATCCGTATTTTGACATATCTTTGTATTTTGTGAAGAAAACAATTGTTGTAAATGTATGAAATGACATGTTTTTAGTCATTAATGAAAATTTTAAATTCCACTGCAAAAATATACGTACGTCTTAAAATGTTTTAAGTGCAATGAATGACCAACTGTGAGGTGCCTGGGAACGGGCCCTTACATACACTTAGCTAATCGTATAAACTTGTAAATGTTGAGACTTGTAAAACTATCAAGGTTTTATTGTGCATTCTGTCTTACATCCCTAGTTACTTTGTTCTCTAACTTATAACATGAATTGCCATCTTTTATATACTTATGTATTTGAAAACTATAGAAATCTCACCAACATTATGTTGACCCCCTTTATTTTTAACATGTTTCAGGTTTAATACTTAAGGATTCTCTTCGTGCTCATTAAGACTTGGACCTAGTTTAACTAAATATGTTATTTCTTTGTTTAAAGCTTTTATATTGTATGGACTTATTTGTCTTGTAATATTCAACGGTTAAAGATATTTAATATTATTTCAACTTAATTATTTCCATGTGCTATGAACAATCGTTTCACATTCGCCCGCCCTGATGATTCCGTCATCGGTTGAGGTGTGTTAGATTGGTATCAGAGCCATGGTTATAGGGATTTAGGTTATTAGAAATGGAATGACCCAGACTATAACTAAGTACCCTTATACATGAGTCCTCTCATGTATTTTATATGCTTAGATAGGATTTTATGTGCCTTATATTTTTATATTTGATTATGTGATTGTATGCCTTATGTGATTCTTCTTATACTTTGATTCTTATCAATGCACACACAAATCTTAAATCATATTTGTTGGAGCATATATAGTCATATATAGTGTGTTCGTCGCTTGTCGAATAGTCTAGGCTTAATGTATTACACCTGATATGTTGTAAACACATGAAACTCGGTCATTAGCAGGAGCATATGCGAATGAGACTCAGTCGTACGACTGGGCCATGCTAATGGACCAGCCGTGCGACTGAGAGATGCGATTGGGACATTCGTAAGACTGAACCATAAGTATGGTCCAGTCGTACGATTGAACCATACGCATGGTCCAGTCGTACGATTGAACCATACGCATGGTCCAATCGCACGAATGGGCCCGGTCGCATCTAATATGGGTCTAGGCCTATATATACCAGTTTCAATTTGTAGAGAGATTAAGGATTTTGAGAGGAAGTCTGCCCGGCACCTAGGGCTGTCGGATGAGAGGGGAGATCATGCTCGATCTTCCCCTTGCCAAAAGTCTTGATTCTTATGTTGTAACGAGCTTGTGATCGTTAGGTTTTATCAATGAAACTATTCAATTATAGTTCGTATTATTGATTGTCTCTTGGTTTTTGCTGTTGTTTATCCTTCCGTCAAGAACATGCTCGGATGTTTACCGATCTAGCCGACTTCACAATTGGTATTAGAGCCGGTTACTGCTGGATTGATCTAACAATCATTCTAGTAACCCGAGCTCTTGATTTCTGGATCTAATTTCAATGTTGACGTTAAACCCACTTTGTGTTCTTCGTGTTTTGCTCAAATATTGTTACGTGTGGTGTTTCTATATTAAAATTGAACTCGTAACCACGTTCTAATCACCCTTTCGAATCTGATGATGCCTATTTTGTTTCGGTTCATGTAAAATTCGTCAAATTAGGGTTTTGGGCAGCCCTAACGGCTGCGGATCTGAAAATGTGCGTGCAGACCCGTTCATGCGACTGGGCCATGCGAATGGACCATTCGTACGACTAGACCATGCTAATGGACCATTCATGCCACTGGACCAGTCGTATGTTCAGTCGTGCGACTGACCAGTCGTATGTTCAATCGCACGAATGAGCTATCCGCATTGACTCATCCACATTTATTCCAGACCAAAAAAAAGAAGAGTCTGGAACAGCTTCTTGCATAGATTTGAGGATGAGCAAAGCGTATTCACCCTGAGGTTCTTTTGTCAAATAAGTTCAATGTATACCCCATTATTCGTAGGACTTCCAGAATAGATGAATGTATTTGGAACACGAAAGAGAGAAGAGAAGATGTCAGCAATCGGTGTTGATTTTGTGGGGTAGTCAGGAGCATCTGACTATTTATGGGCCAATCAAGTTATATCTATCCGCACAGAGAGGATTCCCATTCATAGGGGGAATCCATGTATAGAGAAAGTGAAGACGCAATCAGAAAATGATGATGTGAGCAGGTTTCTGATGATGAATCTACGTGCATGCTAATTTGTTTGATATAGTCAGCTATGGATTGAAACCTTCAACCTTTTGCCCAATACACCGTGTGAAGACGCCAAAAGAGCACAATGTCTATATATTGGGATATTCTGAATGTGAGGGGAATTTCTGTAGGTGTTGATGTTAATCAGGTTAGCCTGTGTGAAGATTGAAGCAATGGAAAACTGTTCATGTCATTATCTAGAAAAATCAGTCATATGGGGAATCTTGCTGCTATGATGGTGTTCTGCAAAGTAAACGAAGGCTGTTATGCCTAAATTCATTTTCAGGGATGTGTAACAACCTGACGGATCGATAACGTTGGCTAATATGTTTTTCGTGTGACTCTATTGGAAACCAGAGCAAAGACTGACTGAAGATTGCAAGAGGTGTTATCTACTATTCGCAAGAAACGTCCAAGGAGGAATTTGTTGGAGCATATATAGTCATATATAGTGTGTATGTCGCTTGTCGAATAGTCTAGGCTTAATGTATTACACCTGATATGTTATAAACACATGAAACTGGGTCATTCGCAGGAGCATATGCGAATGAGACTCAGTCGTACGACTGAGCCATGCTAATGGACCAGCCGTGCGATTGAGAGATGTGATTGGGACATTCGTAAAACTGAACCATAAGTATGGTCCAGTTGTACGATTGAACCATACGCATGGTCTAGTCGTACGATTGAACCATACGCATGGTCCAACCGCACGAATGGGACCAGTCGCATCTAATATGGGCCGAGGCCTATATATATCAGTTTCAATGTGTAGAGAGATTAAGGATTGAGAGGGAGTCTGCCCAGGAGCCTAGGGCTACCGAATGAGAGGGCAGATCATGCTCGATCTCCCCTTGCCAAGAGTCTTGATTCTTATGTTGTAACGAGCTTGTAATCGTTAGGTTTTATCAATGAAACCATTCAATTATAGTTCGTATTATTGTTTGACTTTTGGTTTGTGTTGTTATTTATCCTTCCGTCAAGAACATGCTTGGATGTTTATCGATCCAACCGACTTCACAATATTCTAAGGCATTATGTGCCTAAGTTGAATGGTTCTCAAAATAAGATTTGAATCATATTCATGGTTTTCAAGTCTCATCAAAGTCTATGTCCTATAAGTTGAAACATGTAATGCTGGAAGAGTGGGATGTCTGCATCTCGTGGTGTTCTGTCTAGGCAAGGTATTCATATAAATCCAAATCAACCGATGGATCCGTTTACCTAACCTAGGAACCCTTGGGGTGAGTCTCCGCTTATAGGTACGCATGTATGCATTAAGGTTGTAGTTGACCTAATACTTTGATAAGTCAACGTAATGTTTTGGTTTGTAAACCGAACGTTACACTCGAAACATCTTGTTATTTTGAATTGTTTCATCATGATTTTGTACCCTTGAAACTTAAAACTCATTATCCCATTTCTCTTAATGACTCTTAAAAATCTTTCTAAATGCCATCCTCTCAAAACCGCACTTATCCTGAAAACCTATTACAATGATGCTCACATTCTAAATTGAATCTTTATCTTAACAAACACAATCCATGTACCAACTTTAAACTAATGAAACTTTGAAAACCTCAACGAACTAGTAAACATGAATTGATCATCAAAGAACCTTGTTAAATTTATTTGCTTGAGAAGCTTTTATGAAATTTACAACCCATAGAAAAGCCTCTTGAACTTATTTCTCATGTTTGTTAAGTCGAGTCTCGAATCGATTTAATGCTTGGTGCTTCACACATAGCAAAACCTTCCTAATCGTTTTGAACCGTCTGAAATACAAAAGTTATCAACTAGAATTATAAAATTAATAATCTTGTACTCTTTGCCAAGAGACATGTGAAATCATGAATTATGCATATCAAAATGTTATAATTAAACATATTAAAATCAAACACTCCCAAAAGTTACCTTGTGAACGTGAAATGAAATCCAAGTCTTCTTGTCTCCTTGAAATTTTCTCGTGATTAAATTTCAGGACGAAATTTTTTAAAGTAGGGGAGACTGTAACAACCGCCATTTTCTGAAAATAATACCCAAATCCGAATTTATTTTTGGATATTTTTTATTTAAAATATGTAATAAGTTTAATGGAACAAATACATTAAATCAACTTGTAATAACTTATTGATTTATAAATATTTTTTTCATAAAGATATAAAGACTTATTAATTACTTTACAAGATATAATAAATGGAAAGTTTTAGTAAAAATTATTAAGTTATGAAATAGATTCAAATAAACTTATACAACTTTATAAGTAATTATGAATATGAATTTTAATTATTAAGTAAAAATAAATAACCAACTTATAAGGTTTACTAGTTTTTAAAAGTTTTAAAGATTAATAACCAATTAATTTGATTTATTATTCAAATTAGTTTGGTATAAGTCTAGGGTATAATTTGTAATTTCCAAAACTTAATTTAAAAGTTCTTACATGAAATAATAAACAATCTAAACATCAGGGACCAAATGTGTAAATTGTTAAACCAACCCCCCACCCCCCCACCCCCCGTATTTATGGCTAATCGCCGGAAAGGGCTCAGGCCAAGTCCGACGAACCCCCATTTACTCTTAAACATTTAATTTAACCGCAATTAAAACAAAACTTAACTATTGTACGTCGGTTTCGAACTTGAAACCATGTTTAATTGTGGTTATTCGACCATTAACGCAAGAAATTCAAAACCAAAAACTTCAATTCAAATCCATAACTCGTTTGAAACGAAACTGATCGAATTAAACCTTTTGAGCAAGGTTAAACATTCCAATTAACCTCTTAAAGCTCTCTGTAACATCAATTTCATGTACAACACACGCGAACACATCAAAGAAGAACACCATAATCCTCGAACCTACAACTTAGCCGGAATCAATCTTCCGAGCTCTCTTAACCCGAATTGGTTGAAGGGAAATCATCATTAGCACCTAAAGAAGCTCCCCACAAAGTTAATTTGATTACAGTATTCATTTAAACATCCATCAAACACTACATGGTCTCGAACTGTTCATAATCTGTCCTTGTTGATCTACACTTCAATTCGGGTAATTAAAACCACATCTACATTCGGTTTCATTCTGGGATCAAAAGCCCCATGAATGATTTTGTTAACAACATAGTTTGGATGGTCAGTTGGATCAAAATCGAATTAGGGTTCATGAAGATTTGGGGAAGTCTTATTTGTTGGGTTTTATCATTTAAAAATGGTTACCAATGGCGGCTAAGGCCTTGGTTTACTAGTAATGTGCGTGATGTGTGGACTTGAGGTCCCGGGTTCGAACCCGGGGACCCTCAGCCCATATTTCTTTAATGTATTTCTAATGTTTTAGGATATATAAAAATTTTAAAAATTATAAAAATCATTTTTATAAACTTTCGTTATTAAAAAGGTTATCTAATTATTATCTGTAAATTATTTCTTTAAACACCTTAATAATTTTCATATAAAATATTACTAACAAATGTTATAATTAGTTTATTTTTTAAATAAATAAACTTTAAATAGTTGAAATCACTAAGTTATCTCTAGTCATTACATTACCTTGAATTATAGATTAATTATGATTTTATTTATATTTTATAAATCAATATATTAAATGAATAATTATTTAATTAGTTATTTAAATAATCATTTAAATAATTAGTTATTTATCAATTCGTTTAACCATATTACTTAAACTTTTATATCATATTTAGTTTATAGATTTACTCCTTAAACTATTACTTAAACTTTTGAAACTTGTAAAACAATATATTATACTTATTACTAAAAGTTGTATTATAAGATTTCTATAATAAATCATTTACGAGTTCAAAACTATATAAAACGATTTTAAATAATTTTAAAGCCATCTAAATAAATATTCAATTAAGTACCTTTATCAAATTTTTAAATAATTAATTATTAAATTAATTATTTCTTTTCACACATCATGTTAATTTTATAAATTTAATTATTGAATCATTCACTATAATTCTTATATTTAATTGATTGATTCCAACATTATGAACCAAAACATAAATGATTGCTTTATTTTATTTTACTTGATTTATTTATTAAAAATCCTCAAATACCAAATAAAACCCTAATTCATATTTATTCTTGAATCTCATATTTGTTCTAATTCTGAGACATCAACCGTTAGGTTGAATCATGAAGAAATTGTTGGAATCATCTTATCTTTTTACTACTATCTTAAGTGCATCCTATATCAAGTGAGTATTTCTATACCCCTTTTTATATTTTCATATTTTGAGGTGAAACATGTTACCTTATAATCGTTACACATGTAAAACGTTTGATTCTTGTAAACTTGTGGCAATTCACTTGTATGTTGTGGTTAGTTGATCTTTGTAGCTACCATGTAATGTCGATTATATGTATAATCATTAACTATTTCTAGCCTAGTGACGTCATAGATCTATGGGCCTGACAAGCCTTCTTGGTTGATCCAAGTACACTTACCTAATCCTATAAACTTGTAAACGTTGAGACTTGTAAAACTATCAAGGTTTGATTGTGCATTCTGTCTTACATCCGTAGTTACTTTGTTCTCTAACTTATAACATGAATTGTCATCTTTTATATAGTTATGTATTTAAAAACTATGGAAATCTCACCAACATTATGTTGACCCCCTATATTTTTAACATGTTTCAAGTTTAATACTTGAGAATTCTCTTTGTGCTCATATAAGACTTGGACCTAGTTTAACTAAATATGTTATTTATTTGTTTGAAGCTTTTGTATTGTATGGACTTATTTGTCTTGTAATGTTTAACGATTAATGATATTTAATATTATTTCAACTTAAATAGTTCCATGTGCTATGTACAACCATTTCACATTCGTCCGCCCCGATGATTTCGCCGTCGGTTGGGGTGTGACAATAATCTGCAGATGGAATCTTCATCAATCAAGCGAAGTTTGTCGATAAGCTATAAAAGAATTTAAGCTTCAAGATTGTCAATCCACTAGAACTCCAACTAACATAAACACCAAGATTGATCCTGATCCTAAATTTAAGCTGCAAAATTGTCACAATCTTAGTACTAAAGAGTTGTATTGACTTTTATGATTAATTGCTTGTCATGTCATAATCTCACACCTTGACATAATATGTGTAACCATGAGATCTGTTTACTGCATTTGTTTACTTCTTTCTTATGAGTCATCATAGACCTGAAGTGATGATGTATCCTCTGTTGTAAGTCATTACAGACCTGGATATTCTCACTTGATGCAAAAGATGCCGATGTGCACAATCCTTTCTAAAGTCCAAAATGGATGCACTATGATTCTTATGAATCATCTCTATCTTTTTCTTTATGAAACATATTCGGGGATTACCTAATGGCTTGTCCATGGTGGTTTTCTCGAAGATTATCAACCAGTTTAACCATGATGATTCTCTCATTGACCTAAACATGAGATCTGGTTATACATATATGACAGGTTTTTAAGTTGAGTAAAAGCGCTTGCTTGCATACCTTGACGAGGGTTGAAATTTCTAAGTCTAAGTGTGGATTACATAATGTCATATCTAATCCAACCTTAATAAATCCAAGAATTGAAAAAGTAAGTGTACTGATTTTTTTGCCAAAGCAGTCATTGTCTGTCCTTAGATCTCGTGTCTCCTTTATTGTGGTAACACTGACCTGGAACACACTTGATCAGGATTTAATCATTGTCTATGACTATTCATAATTTTTTATTTCAATATGTTGATTATTATCTGATATGATCTCACTACAGGCATATAACTCAATGTGTAGAATTTTATTATGCTTTATTTTGAATTTTGCATATCTTTTTATGTGCAGGCATGTTAATAATGAATGGTTTTACTTAAACTCTCAATTTTTATAAACTTCTAAGTTTGGAAACTTAAAAGTTTAAGGGGAGTAAAGATGAAAAAGAGTTTATCAAAATAAATGTTTGGATTAAAAAGAATGATGCAAAAATATTCAAAGCTTGTATGTGTTTGAGATGTTTAAATATGAACCTAAAAATATTTAAAAATGTGGAAAAGCTTCTTGCAAAGAATTGAGAATGTTTGTAATTTTATGAAATTTTTGAGACTAAAATGATAGGAAATAAATTAAAAAAAAAAGGTCAAAAAGTTAAAATTTAGGTCAAAAAGTCAAAGTTTGGTCAAAAAGTTAAGTTTTGATCAGACAGTCAAAACCTTAGTCAATTTTTCAAAGTTTGACCAAAGTTTGGAATTTTTTGAAGAACAGTGAAATTAAACAAAATTGTGATTTGAATGAATGTTTAGCCGTATGGATGTCTTATGCGCCTAAACAATATCCATAAATGTTTAGCCGTATGATAAAATTTCAGTTTTACGATAAGTGTTAGACGTTTTGAGTAATCCTCGTGCGCCTAAACAATGGTCATAAGTCTGAAATTTTTGGTTAAGTGTTGGTTGTTTTGCACAATCTCATGTGCCTAAACAGTACCGACGTCTCATATTAAGAATTCAAAGTGTTAGGTGTTTCATTATAGGTCACGCGCCTGAACAATGCTCATGCGCCTAAACAGTGCTCATGCGCCTGTACAATGCAAATGCGCATGTACAGTGCAAATGCACCTATATGTTTTTGAACAAAATCTGACCATGTGTAACTCATGTGTCTAAGGTTCATACGCCTAAACAGTGCCAATGCGCCTAGACCTCATGCATCCAAACAGTGGTCATGCGCCTAAACAGTTGTAATGCGTCTAAGGGTTTTTACACTTATATAAATCCAACACTTGCACAAAATTCATCTCATTTGAAAATCTCACACTCATTCACTCTGTTCTTATTCTCAAAGCCCCGAATCACTAAAATACTCACTGATTACTTAGTTCTACAAAGATTGTTCGATCATATAAGGTATCTTGGGACCTTGTATTTTAATGAAATACTGAATAATTAAAGTGTAAACCAAACCAAATAGTGCGGAATCCTATTTGATTGTCGATCCAATCAGTGAGAACGCACGTAGAATCAATAAAGTATTGAATCAAACGTTAAGAATCGATTAGGAATCAATCTACTGCGTTCTATGAACTTGGAGTATCAAGTTTGAGGTTTCTGGACGGCTAGGGTAAGTCTGGAGTCGAAATAGAATAAAATCTTTTGTTTTTCCACGAATTGGGTTGTATTTATAGGTTAGTATTGTTCATTCGTGCGACTGAACCATTTGTATGGGTCAGTCGTGCGATTGAACCATGCGGTTGATTCATCCACACGGCTGAGTGTTCAGTCGTGCGCCTGAGTCAGTCGCATGAAGTTGTTCAGGCGTATGGACTATTTAGGCACATGGACACTCAGTCGCATGGCCAGTCGGACGCATGAGAACTTCACTTCACCAAGTTTGAGTGTATTCAATATTATAACATTATGCATAACACTTCAAACAGTCACAAAGCTAATTAACCAATTCAACATCGACTCATTAATGAAATATTAAACATTATAAATAACAGACAACCAATATCATTTCATTAATCGTTTCAAACATTACACCAGAATCAGACAAACAAGATCTATTACATTCATATCATGATCTAGGGACATACATGTACCAACAAACTCCCCCTTGGACCTAGATCTCTCTAATGTCTTGTTGTCTTCATTACCTCCTCATACTTCTTGTACTTATCCTCTTTTATGAATCCTACATGAATCTCAATGCAAACAGAGTCTTATGACATTCTGGAACTGGAGGGCTTGTACTATATCCTGCGTATCATAGAACAGTGGCCACTTGTATAGAGTGTAGACATCATTAGCTGACAAGTTGGTAAGCCACATTGGGTCAAATACCCTGATGGTATCCATTTGGCCCTCTTTGTTTAGGACTATGACCGCTTCTCCTGTCCTCCAATCGTAGTACCACCACTTAAAGTGTGGAGTGAAGTCCTGTGGCATTTCCCTGAGTGGGATTCTTGACATCGTGCGCGGAGGACTCCATTTCAACACTATCTTTGACTTTCCAGTAATGGCATCAACTTCAGACCTTCTGATGTACCTTGTAGGCTGTTGGGGTCTAAAGTTAACCCACCTAGTGTGGTACTCCATCCTTAGGGCAACCTCAAACCAGCCTGACATCTTTCTCGGGTCAGCATACAACAACTTTAGTTTGGCCAGCTGGTTGAGCTCAAAACCTAGTAGAGTTTTTAGATCATGTGGAAATCTAAAGTACTCTATGCCCTTCTCCCTCTTAACGGCATAAACGTTAAGGTCCTCAAAATACGCCCATGCTATAATCCTGCCTGACACCTTATGATGTTTCTTGACTCTGTAGAGTTTGGTGTAGGCGTCCTGTTTAGGTGCAGCACGTTGGGCTCTAACTTCTTCAAAATAGGCAGCCCATTCAGCCTTTCGGATATCAACATCATCATTGGAGGCTTGGGCCGATCCCTCTTTCTTCTCTGACTCCTGCTCCATTTTGTCTAACACCTCAAACGTATCACTGACAAGGGATTCACCCAGATTGGGGACCACATTTCCCTCATTGTCAGCATACTGAGGATAGTGCTCTGCAGTGACATCTTCTATATCTATTTCATCAACGTCGTTGAGCTCTTCGTCACTTGTCGAGTCGCACGTTGGAGCATCCTTTACAATCTCATCGGGATTTAGCTTGAAGATCTCAGCTAGTTTCTCATTTGATAGATCGTGAATTATTTCCCCTTCTTCAGGGGTATAACTCACCGACCTTCTGACGATCCCTTGCAGATCAAGAATCATAGTTAGCTGAGTCTTGATCTGCTGAAGGGGAGCAACATCGAACATATCCCTCTGATAGTTTGGATCTGTTTGATTTAAACATGTAGCACATCAACCATTAGTTAATAACCAAAACAGAAATACATTAATCTTAATATAACCATTAAATACATAAGTTTAAATACATGATTCAAATACAAAAGTAATCAAATACATAGACATCTAATCATTACTTTTGTCTTGGATCACTGGGTCATCACTTGGTGGAGTAGAGGATGAAGCTTGTTGGTCTTGATTCTTCTTAGACCTCCTTTCTTGACCTTGAGCAGAGGTAGATGGAGCTGCATCCCCTCCTTCTTCATCATCATCCTCATTCCTCTCCTCTGTCCTCTCGTCCTCAATCCCCTCATCATCCTCAGTCTCATCACCATCTTCATCATCATCATCACCATCATCACCATCTCCCTTTTTAATCTTCAGAGGCTCATCTTTAGATCCCTTAAGTTTGAGCATGATGGTCTTCTTAGCATTCTCTAACTCCTCAATCTTCTTAGCAGAAGTGACTCTATGCTCTTGGAGTTGGGCGATCTCATGGCTCTGAGCAGCCATTTGCTGGGCCTGCTCCTCGATCAACCGAGCCTGCTCCGAGATCTGGTGTGACTGCACAACAGTGAGATCTGCAAGTTGTCGGATCTGCGCAGCCTTCTCTTCATCAGCAGCTAACAGTCGCATCACCATAAGGTTTAGCACTGAAAGCTGGTCCTCTACCCTAAATTGAGGTAGATGAGATCCATATATATGTGCGGGATGAGATGAGGGTCCTGCTTGGTGGCTAGTGGTGGTGGTGGTGGCTATGGTGAAGATAGGGTTGGGTCTGTGAGATAGTGGAGGTGATGTAGGAGTGAAAGATATGGTGGTGGTTGGCATATGTACAGTGGTGGGAGGTGTGGTAGTGGTAGTAGTAGCTGTGGTGGCTGTGGTGGTGGATGGTGTGGCTGTACAAGTGGTAGTGGTGATGGTAGATGTAGTGGCTGTGGTGGTGATGAAGGTGAGTCTTCTCCTTTTCTTCTTCTAGCCGTGGGGCTGAGCCATCCTTTTCTTCCTCGATCCAGTCGAGGTGGATGCTCCCCCTAGAACACGGCTAGCAGACTTAGGGGCATAGGTTTGGTCAGTAGCAATCTCTCCTGATCCACCGGGGCATTCACCAACTACCCGGAGTCCATACTACGTGGGAACAACCTTGCTTCCCACAGTCCTAGTCAATGGGTCCTCGTCTGACTCTTCTTCCTACTCACCAGGTATAAAGTCCTGGTGGAACCCGGCTGACTCAGCTATGTCTCCCATGGGGGCAGATACTGGAGGTATAACGTTTATAGCTGTGCCCCTCGGTGGAATGGGCATGTCATCTCCAGCATCCCCACCGTTATCATCATCAGAGTCATCGGTGGGTAGAGCAATCTGCTCAACATCAGAATCATTGTCGTCGTGGCCCCACTTCCTCCTAGCTGGCACCACATAGTTCTCACGGGCCAGATGCCTAAACAATCTCTTGACAGGGGGTTTTACCTGCTTCCCTCTGTATACCTTCATCCGGCCCAAGGTGGTATCATCCATCACCTCAAGCACTACAGCATCATCCTTCTCCTTTGGCAGGGAGGGGAGCTTCTGGTCTATAATCATCTACATGAATCGGGGGTACATGCAGAAGCCCTCCTTCCCTTTCCCCTCAATGTTCTCCACCAAGTAGCTGAAGATCATCCTAGAGAAGCTGAACGGATGGTTCAGCACCAACGCAACATAGGCGTTCTGGATCCGGTCAGACAACTCATCAACGCATCCCTTCCTGGATGCTATGCATTTCAGCAATACGTGAGCAAGATACTTGAACTGGGGACAGAGGTTGCTCTTGTTGAGCACCCCAGCATTGATGTCCCCAGAGTACTTAGCTCGAAGAAAACATCCTCTGACAGTAAGGGGGTGTAGTCTAGTAGGACAGTCAGCATCGTCCCCCAACTGTAACACGATCCTAAGATCCTCCTCTGTGATAGCTATAGTCTCTCCAAAGATAGTACCTCTGATACAGTGAGGCTCAGAGGATCGATCAACTACCGCACCTTCCCAGAAGGCCTGCTGAATCGAACGATAAGGTATACATGGAGCAGATATAGCGTGTGCAATCCTCGATCTCCTTAGGAAGGAGATAATGCCAGAGAAGTCTCAAGCATTTCTGGATGTCAGATCCATATGAGCACAAATATTGTGCTTGGTACTTATTGTCCATCGACTTGCCATCTGTTACACAAGGAAAGTAAACATTAGTACCCATTGGCTAAGAATGTCATGAAACACTTGGACTTGAACAAATTTTTTTTTGTCATGCGAATGAGGCTATGTGACTGGGATTCAGTCGTGCGAATGACTCCATACGTACTACTGAGTGTGCGACTAGACTCATGCGTATGTAGCATCATGCGGTTACACCATTCGTGCGACTAAACTCATACGCATGGTTCAGTCGTGCGGTTAAGCTATTCGCACTCTTCATTCGTGCGACTGAAGTTCATCAACCTGTCCATTCGCATGTCGTTCTGTCCGTTCAATTCAAATTCAATTTTTCACCAATTTTGAGTTTTATACTTCGTGTTCTGATTCATTAGACTCGCAATCCATTTGTTTAACACCTAAAACCTTTAATTTCATTTGTTTACGTCGTTTAGTTTGGTTATTTTGCCACATAAGTCTTGGTGTTTATAACGAGTCTGGTTATCCAGATTTAGTGTCAAATTGAATGATTTGGTAATGATTCTGCACCGCAAATTACCTGTAGAGTCAATGCAAATGGTCAGTATGTGAGAATCGAGAGTTTATAGTGATCAAACGAAATTTGGGCAGCGTAACGTTAGTCGTGCAATTTAGGGTAAGTTTGAGAGTGGTGAGTCTCTGGGACCGGCTCTCTCTCTATTTATACTAACCCTAAATTCAATCATACGACTGGTCTCATACGCACTTTTCATTCGGGCGAATGGGCCTCAGTCATGCGATTGATTAAGTCGCCCTATTCAGTCATCCGACTGGAGTTCAGTCATGCGACTTACTCATTCGTTCGCTCTTAAACATCAGACTGGGTCATTCGTATGGGCCATTCGGTTTAATGGTCCATACTCATGGTCCATTCGTACGAATGGCTCCCATTCGTATGGTAAGTCCATACTAATGGTCCATTCGTGCGAATGGGTCATACTTATGAAATTTTTGCATTTCTTACCGTTTTACAGTTAACCCTTTTCAAACTATAGAATCAACATTATACGCCTTTGATCATCTCAGACATGATCATCTTAACTTGAAAACTTTTTGACCATCTCAGATGTGTTCCTTTTAAACAATTTAGTCACCTCTGACGTGACCCTTTTAAACTTTGAAAACACATGTGGCCATCTCAGACATGACCCTTTTAGGTGAGTTAATCCCATACTGATTTTCATGATATAGTTCGACAAACAAACAAACTAAAATGGCTAACTATTTAAACTAAATACAAAATTAAACTTGTTTTTGACTTTTTGTGAGAGATAAATCCTAAGATAGACATCTACTGGATTTGGTTCCAGAATAGGCAGCTTCAATTTAGTTTGACCACACCTGGACCAATTCAGTTTTGAAATCATACAGGCAAGTCAAATCATTTGGGACTTGTTATCAAAATCTTTTGATGCTCAATTCTTGGTTTTCATCCAGAGTCGTTAGCAAATTTAGGAAATCACACTGGTACTATTAGATTCCCACATTGATTCGAACTTTCAAGAATTGCAGCCATAATGATTGTCAGTATATTTGTCCTCTTAAATCCATACACAGACTTTAGACATAAACTGGTGATTGTTTTAGGTTTAATTATTTCAACTAACATTTTGGATCTCACACTTATATGGTAAGCAACATTCCTCAGAAGCTTTTGAGCGGTCTACGGGTATTTTTACTAGAAGAGACTATTCTTAGAGCTTTCAAAGAGAAGCCAATCCTCAGGTCAGTGCCATCGCACAGCAGAGAGGCGGCAAACAACAATGAATTCTAGAATATCTAAGTTATGCTTATCCTCAGGTCAGTGCCATCGCACAGAAGAGAGGCACACAACCTATCTTCTTATTAGAGCAGTTGCATTTTATTTTACACAGAATGCACCAACAACATATGTCATTAGCTTGATAGCATTTGTCTTTCATTTTTTTCGTGCTTTGCTCTATTTATGGTCATCCGCACACATTTGTGTTGTTTACATGCTCATTACCCCTTATTGGAATATTATTGATTGTGTTAACCAGCGATAAGATGGCCGCCCACAGTCAATTGAACAACTTAGTTTGATCTTGAAATCACCAGTCAGGTCTACTCGTCTATTGTGTTGAATCTACCGACATATCATTTGTGGTCTAGCAACCTCTAAGTCTACTTTCTTCGTGTTACCTTAGTAGTTACCAGTTTTTCTATCATCTTCCCTTTTTATATTGCTTAGACTACACAAACTTATACTTTGAATTTAGCATCTTTTCTAAATTAAATTTTAAAGTCCCTTTTGATTTGTTCCTGTGTACTATCATTTTCAAAAGGTTTGAATCGGTATCACAGATACGATCTACCTTATATTGGCTATCTACTCCTTCTCCCTCGTTTTTTTTAAATGTTACTAGCTGACCTACTCTCCCCCTAAAATTCTAAAATCATACTGGATTTAATTATTTTAGGATTTTAACAGACAGCTAAATAACATGAATTTAATTTAAACAGAAAAAAACAAGAAAATTTGAAAAAGAAAAATATAACTGCAATGTATCGGACTACACATGATCATCATCTGGAATAACATCACTTTTCTTTTTAACGCCGTTGACCTCTAACAAATATAGAAAACGTGGTTTATCAAAGGCTTTTGTATAGAGGTCAGCATATTGAAAGTCAGTATTAATTTTTACCACATCAATAAAGTTCTTTTCAAAACAGTCTTTTATGAAATGGTATTTAATATCGATGTGTTTGGTCTTTGGATGTTGTACCGGATTTTTAGTTACTGCAATTGCAGCAGAGTTATCAACAAAGATAGGAATAGAAGAAAACTTTAAACCATAATCCCGCATTTGTTGTTGAATCCAGATGATTTGTGAACAGCAACTTGCAGCAACAACGTATTCGGCTTCACAGGTTGACAATGCAACCAAGGTCTGCTTCTTACACTGCCAGGTAACTAATCTCCTCCCAAAGAATTGACACCCTGCTGATGTAGACTTGTAGTTCATCTTGCACCCCTCGTAATCCGAGTCATTATACGCCGTGAGCTCAAAGTCATCATCATGAGGATACCACAACCCAAGTGTGGGTGTACCCTTCAGATCACGAAATATCCTTTTGACCCTGATCAGATGGTTAACCTTAGGCTTAGCATGATATCTAGAACATAAACATGTAGCATACATGATATCAGATCTTGAGGCAGTGAGATACATGAGGGATCCAATCATTCCTTGGTTCATTGTGGCATCTACCAGATCTCCATTTTCGTCAGGTTTTATATCATGATTTGTAGCAAGTGGAGTCCCCGCAGCAGAAGCATTCTCCATGTCAAACCGACTGAGAATGTCTCCCACATACTTGGTCTGATGTAGAAAGATCCCATTTGGTGTCTGCTCCACCTGTAACCCGAGAAAGAATTTCATCTCCCCCATAGCACTCATATCAAACTCTTTCTTCATAACTGCTTCAAACTCTTTGCATAATCCTCGTTCTTTGAACCGAAGATTATGTCATCGACATAGATTTGTACTAGCAGTAGGTCTCCATCTTTTTCTTTTATGAACAATGTGCAGTCAATGACTCCCCTGCGAAAGTCGTATTTCACAAGATGAGTTGAGAGTTTCTCATACCGGGCCCTAGGAGCTTGATGAAGCCCGTATAAGGCCTTGTCGAGTTTGTAAACTCTGTCCCGATGATAAGGATCTTCAAATCCCTTGGGTTGACTGACATACACTGTCTCGAATTTCCCCATGAAGGAATGCACTCTTCACATCTAATTGATAGGCTTTAATCTTCATATACGATGCATAGGCAAGGAAGATACGGATGGCTTCCATCCTTGCCACGGGTGCAAACACTTCATTGTAGTCAATCCCCTCGACTTGGCGAAATCCCTGAACAACCAATCGAGCCTTGTTTCTGATAATGACCCTTGGTCATCCTTCTTGCATTTCAAGACCCATTTGGTGCCAATGACCTTAGCACCTTTAGGTCTATCTACGAGAGTCCATACTCCTAACTTCTTGAATTGAAGAAGTTCTTCTTGCATGGCACTCACCCATGCCTCATCATTTAATGCATCACTTACGTATTTTGGCTCAAACTGCGAGACAAAACACCGATAAGCACCATCATGAATGTAACCCTTTTCCATAACAGAGGCATAATCAGCTGAGTACAGCTGATTTTGGGTTTGTACTCCTGATCTGACATCCCCAATTACATTGTCTAAGGGATGATAAACGTTTAGACGTGATCCTGGAGTAGTAGGAGCAGCTACCTCAGAGCCAAGATTATGAACATTTGGTTCTGCATCTAAGGTAGAAGGAGTTTGAGGTTTCGAAGTCGAAGGTGCATCACCGTTAGATGCTTGTAGACTTTCAGGAATTGGAACCTGTTGCTCCTGACTGTGCTGGTCATCTTCTTCAGCCTCATCTTCAGAGGAGGAGTCACTGTCGTCGACTACTCCCCCTGACTGAGTAGATGATTCTCCCTGTAAACTCGATGATGTTGAATCAAGAGATGGTGTATTTAAGATATCATCCATCATTCGAGTAGCCAACTCATCATCAGAAGGAGAGATAGGGATGTTGATGGACTTAAAGAATCCATCATAGTCGAAAAAGTAGGCGGGTCCTTTGCCAGTAGGTGGTGTGGTATATCTCTGAACATCAACATTACACCACACTTCTAGTATACCCGTTGAGTTATTGTAAACTCTCTTGTTCGGTATGTTGTATCCTAGGAAGATTCCTTCATCAGCCTTCTCGCTGAATTTACCGTCTTGAGTCTTTTTCAGAAGTGTACACGGTGCGCCAAATGGTTCGAGATACTCCAGTCTGGTTTACATCGTTGTAGTAGCTCGTAACATGTATTTCAATGGCGCTTGACTATCAGAACTCGATTCAGTGTATAACACGCATTAGCCACTGCCTCATTCCAAAATTGGATAGGCAATTTCGAGTCTGCCAGCATTGTCTGTGTTGTCTCTATCAAGCTTCTGTTCTTTCTCTCAGCAACACCATTCATCTGAGGCGTGTATGCAGAAGTGAATTGATGCACAATTCCCTTTTCCTTGCAGTCCCGTTGTCTGAGCGTACTTGTCTCACTTTCAGCTTGTAGAGAGATTCCAGTGTGGTTACTAACTCCTTGAATGACTCAAATGTTTCTGACTTGGACTTCAGAAACATTACCCAAGAGAATCTTGTGTAGTCATCAGTAACAACAAAACAGTACAAGTCGCCTGCAATGCTCTTTGTACTGACTGGACCAAACAGATCCATGTGAAGAAGTTCAAGAGGAAGTTCTATTGAATGAACTTTCTTTTCCTTATGAGACTTCTTCGTCTGTTTGCCTTTCTTGCAAGCTATACAAAAATCAGGAAGTTGGAAGTTCTTGACATTAATTCCTCTCACAAGATCCTTCTGGATCAAGTGATTCATCTTTCGTTGATTGATGTGTCCCATTCTCCTATGCCAGGATATGGAGTCCTTCTCAGTGGCTTTGGATAGAAAGCATTGAACTTCATGATCCGTTGTAGAAGCTGTTGAGAGATCCAAAACATAAAGGTCTTTATATCTTGAAGCTGTCATCAGAACTTGGTCCTCTGGAATACGTAGTCTTTCTTAAGGACGTAGCACTTCTTGTTGTCGAATACGACTTTAAAACCTTTATCACAGATTTGGGAAACAGAAAGTAAGTTGTTTTGAAGTTGCTGAACGAAGTTCACGCTATCAAACTTAACCATCTGATTTCCAACTTCTCCCTGAGCTATGATATAACCCACCTTGTTTCCAACAAATGAAACATGCCCTCCTTTTATTTGCTTGACGTTTGATAAAAGAGCTCTGTTTCCTGTCATGTGCCTGGATGCTCCGCTGTCTACAATCCACGTATTGGTTTCAACACTGTAGTGAACACCGTGCACATACAAAGTAAAAACATTAGTTTAGGTTAGGAACCCAAACCTTTACTGGCTTGGGTTTCCCAGAGGCATCACACATCATGAATTCAACCCATTGTCCCTTAGAGGGTGAGGGAAGCTCAGGTTCCTTCTTGTCATCATTATCAGACACAGAGGATGACTTCTCTTTCCATAAGCCAGATTTGTGCAATGCCTGTTTGTGATAAACAATCGACTGGCTAATGGGTTGAACATTAGGTTAGCTAGTTCGTCTAGGTGGAGTTAAGGAACTCCTCTTGTAAGACCTAGGTTTTGAATTCTGAAGTTCAATCTTCTTCCTAGGTGTCTTATAGTAATGACAAAAGGAAGCAATGTGTCCACACTCTCCACAGTTGTAGCACAACCTGCTATCAACTTTATGATTAAACTTTCTTTATGGAGATGTGTGTGACACCCTGGTAACATTACTCAGTTTGGGTTTTGACTCTGTTTCTTTTGATGTTTTCTCCTGTTTAACAAAATTAATTGTTTTAACATTTTTAACATCTTTTTCTTTTTGTTTAACTGATTTTTGACATGAAGCTTGGGAAAGATTAACATTAGCAGTCCTTTCAGATTCAGATTTGACTTTGTTTTTCCCGGACTTTATATTAATCTTTTCAAATTCTTTTTCCAGATTAACACAATGCATTTTACCCTTTGCCTTTGAAGTGGCCACTTTTTGTTTTGTTCCAGATTCAATTGATGAACATGAGGAATCTGGATCACTAACAAGAGGAGTAGACACCACATGATCCTTGATGGGGTTGTTATTTATAGGTCTACTCTTAGTGTTCATCAAGGTCTCAGGTGGTGGAGGAACCACTTTATAACCCAAACCCTCCCCGTTGTTTCGTTCTCTCACTAAGTGTTGGACAATGTGTGATGAACTTGTCCAACTGTGCAGTTTTTGCTTTAATGAGTTTACTTCTACTTCTAAAACTGCCTTTTGCTTCTTAGTGTCTTCAAGGGAGTTAAGATAGTACCTAATGTCATTAGCTTGGTTAAATGCAACTACTTCAGTTTCCCTAAGCTGTTTAGTCAAAAGGTCTATCTTTTCTTTGTAACTATGCTCATTTTGTTTTAAAACTCTATTAGCCTCAGTGCACAGTTGCAAATCCTTTACTAAGTTATCATTATGATCTAATAACCTAGCAAATTTCTCATCTATGCTATCTCTAAAAGCATCACAATCAGAACAAGCATGATTTTTAAATAGTTGGTCAATGGTACTTACCTGAGAAGGTTCAGTAGGGTTAGCCATCAATGCAGCATTAGATGTCTCTGGTTCTGGTGATCCTTTCTTTGCTATCGAAATCTCTTCTTCAGGCTTGTAGCTTACCTCAATTGCAGCTGTCTCTTCAATATTCGACAACGCTATCTCAACTGCAGTATCTCCCTCACTCGCGGAATAATCATCTAAGTCTTCTACACTAGAAATATTTGATTCCCCTGGACAGACAAACCGAAAGCTCCAGTCCTGTCCTTCATCATCATGTGCAGTCAAGGCCTTTGGATTCTTGCTTGATGAAGTAGAACTACTAGCTTGCTTGTCTTGACGAGTGAAGGACGAGAATGGGTTCCCGTTCCCAGTATTCTTTGGCTTCACACATTCTCTCTTGAAGTGCCCCTTTTCTCCACAGTTAAAGCAGGTCACTTTACTCTTGTCAAAGCCAAATATGGTATCCTTAGTAGCAACCAAGTTCTATCCGGTCTTTTTCACAAACTTCTTCGCCCTCCGAACAGCACTAGCTAAGGCCCACATAATATCCATTCTCTCCAGCTCCATTTCATCCACTAGCTCGTAGTCCTCATCTGCCAGATGGCAGTTTCCAATCTTCCCAGCAACAAGTCCATAAGAATTAACCACTGCTGCCAAAAGATCCATGTGCTCTCGAGCTACTTCTACAGTAATATTTCCGAGGTTCTCGGTCTTCACTCTAGTAGCATTCGCTTCAGTTCCAATGTAATGGGTACACGAAGACCCGGAAGTTTCTGATCCTGAAGGAGAAGCTTATGAGGACCCGATGAGCTAGACACAAATGCAGTCTGAAGAGGTGCTCCAGACGTCTTAGCTTGAGGCGTGGCATTGTACAAAGCTGGATTCTGAGTGTATGAAGACTTTTGAGCTCTGTACTTCATCCTAAGTGCTTCTTCTCGCAGCTTTAGAATGAAGTCATTGATATCCAACTTTGCCAGCATCTCATTCTGTCTCAAATTTGACACAAATGAAGCCCACTTTTCCGGCAATCCGTCTGCAAAATTTGACACCTTTTCTTCCATGGTAGTAGCAACGCCATGTGTATGCAGTTCACTCATCAGATGGTAGAATCTATCAATAACATCGTCCAAACTCTCGTTTCCCATCGATGAGAAGTTGTCAAGTTCCTTCTTCAGTTCCTTAGCTTTAATTGCCTTCAACGAAGCATTTCCGTCGTATCTTTTTTCCAGCTCATCCCACAATTTCTTGGCCTGCTTATTCTCTGAGTACTGGTGGAAAATATCTTTAGGAATAGACTGTGTAATCAATGCATAAACTCTCTTCTCTGCATTATACTTGACTTTCTGAGCATCGGTCATCCCTCCCAAAGTAAGTTTTACCCCATCTGCTCCCACCGGCATACTATACCCAATCTCGATAGCTTACCACGAATTTGGATCCACTCCATTGAGGTAGATCTCAAAACGTTATTTTTAGTGGGGAAACTCATCTAACGTTAAAAGTTTTGGTGGTTTATTATGATTCCCCACCTCACTCTCAAGCAACAGTAGGTTCTGGATCCTTGAGTCCTTGCTGGCAGTAAACGCTGACATCTGATCTTCCATCTCGATTAACCTTTAAGTGTACTAACCAAACTGTCAAACTGGTGCGACTGGGTGATGCGAATGGGCAATCCGTGCGAATGAACTATGCAATTGGTTCAATCGTGCGACTGAACTAAGCGATTGGTTCAGTCGAGCGAATGAAGCTGATGCGTATGAACACTGCGAACGGATGGTTCAGTCGTACTAAGGGAGAGGCGACTCAGTCCAATCGTGCGTCTGGAGTATGCGAATGAGTCCAGTCGTGCGAATGGCTCACTCGTGCGACTGAAGCTGTTGTTTTGCGAAAATTTCTAGGTGAAACGTGTTTTAGCCGTAAAAATTCGAAATTTTGCAAACCCTAATCGCCTAAGGCCGTAGAAACCGAAACTTGATGAGCAGGGTACGTCCAAGACAACTTTTGACACAAAAGATTGCGTTTTTTAGTGTAAAAACACAAACTTTTTATCAACCTTGATTGAATCACACGTAATCAAGAGCCAAAGCTCTGATACCACTTGTTGGGACCTTGTATTTTAACGAAATACTGAATAATTAATGTGTAAACCAAACCAAATAGTGCGGAATCCTATTTGAGTGGTGATCTAATTAGTGAGAACGCACGTAGAATCAATAAAGTATTGAATCAAATGTTAAGAATCGATTAGGAATCGATTTACAGCGTTCTATGAACTTGGAGTATCAACTTGGAGGTTTCTGGACGGCTAGGGTAAGTCTGGAGTCGAAATAGAATAAAATCTTTTGTTTTTCCATGAATTGGGTTGTATTTAAAGGTTAGTATTGTTCATTCGTGCGACTGAACCATTTGTATGGGTCAGTCGTGCGATTGAACCATGCGGTTGATTCATCCGCACGGCTGAGCATTCAGTCGTGCGCCTGAGTCAGTCGCATGAAGTTGTTCAGGCGTATGGACTATTTAGGCACATGGACACTCAGTCGCATGGCCAGTCGGACGCATGAGAACTTCACTTCACCAAGTTTGAGTGTATTCAATATTATAACATTATGCATAACACTTCAAACAGTCACAAACCTAATTAACCAATTCAACATCTACTCATTAATGAAATATTAAACATTATAAATAACAGACAACCAATATCATTTCATTAATCATTTCAAACATTACACCAGAATCAGACAAACAAGATCTATTACATTCATATCATGATCTAGGGACATACATGTACCAACAAGGTAATATCAGTGATTGCGATTAACATCATGAGTTTATTTCATCAAATCAGTGAACATTAACATCAAAATCAATCGGGCATATGAACCCTATTTGGGCGTTCGAACCTAAAAACTTGTATAAATCTGAAATTGTTGATTCATTGTGATTGTTTGTTAGCTTTGAAACCTAAAATTGTTAATAACAATGGATTGCGAACAGATTAACATCATCAAAATCAAATTTTCATTAAAAAAATTTCTGATGATTCGATGATCTTCAAAGTTAAAAATAATAAAAAAATAATATACTTGAAATGATTCCACTTTGCTTTTTCAAATAAAATTTAACTGTTATTCATCAAAATTCAAATATATATCCAAATTATCTAGAAACAAATCTCTTAATTGATTATATATCTTAAAAGTTGATTAAATCATCAAATAATGATTTCAAATCATTAAATTTTATTAAAATTAATCAAATTTTAAAATATAAAATTTTATTAAGAAAACATAAAACTTAGTGAAGGATTTATTCATTTCTAAACATTTGATAAAAACTTAAATGAGTTTAAAACCTTCATACTAATTCATGTTTCTTTTGATTGATAGATGAATATTCTAAAGTTTGAGCCAAAGCACAATGTTGTTGCTTTTCTTAATGAAGATGTTAGAGAAGCTGATGGATATGTAGAGATGATAGATTTCTGTTAAGAACCAAATATGTATATGCTATGTGTGCCAGACCAACTATATATGAGAGACTGATTAAGAAGTTCTGGAGAACTGCGGAAATTGAGTTGGATGATCATTGAAGAAAAGTTGTAAGAGGATTTATCACCAATGATTGAAGTATTTGAAGATTCTATCAGATCTGCATTAATATTGGGTGAAAATGAAGATCAAGATTTATCTGACTACACTTTCAATGAGTGTAGAGAGATATTTATGCAGATGGGACACCCAGATCACTTCCCAAAGAAGCAATTCTTTAAAGCAAGAGTTCATAATCACCGGAAGCTGCTATGTTATATATTTCAGCACTACATGTCAAAAAGAAGTGTAGGATGGAACTTATTTCCAGTTGATATAGCATCTCCTATAGTAGCCATAACCACTAACAGAAGATTTAATATGGCTAAGTGGATCATGAATGGAATCATATTCAACTTGGAGAAGGGAAAGAGGAATAAGTACTTGATATATCCAAGATTTCTCCAGTTGATTATAAATGAAGAATACCCAGACATACATGCTTATGGAGTACAAGGTGAAAGACTTGATTTAGAGCATATGTCCGAGGTGGTGGACAAGAGGCTAGCAGTGATCACAGGTGCTGCTAATGTACCTATGTTTGAGTACATGAGAAATGTAGCTGATGACATTGTTGATATTAATCAACAACACTTTCACTTGACAGAGGATGAGCCTGTGAATCCTAATTATCTCATTGAAGATGTTATGGAAGAAGTTGTTGAAGAATCTAAAGAGGATGATGATGATGATGAAGATCATGTTAAGGATGATAACAATGATGATGATAATGATGATCATGATGATGATGATTAAGGTGGTGATCAAGGAGATGAAATAGAAGGTGCTAATGATGAAACTATTCAAGAGATGGATAGCGAACAAACAATCTCTGATCATAGAGATGATAATGAAGAGGAAAGGAGTGATGATGAAGGTGTTGATACTGAAATGAATGATAAACAAGATGATGATCAAGTTGAAAATGAAGATATTGAGACTATTGATTTTAATCAAGCATTTGATCTTGATACTTTATGGTCTGAGCCATTTACAGAGAATGTTATTTTTGATTTACAATCTCAAAGTCCTGAAGTTGTAATTATGAAAGAAAAAGAACAAAAGATGAAACAATTAACAGATATGTGTATTCAAACTGAACTGGATGATGATTCTAATGAACTTGAAGAGTTAAAGTCAAAGATTGTATCTCAGAATGAAGAAATTGAAAGGTTGAAGAGATAAAATGCAATGTTAAAAGAAAGTGATGAAAAGAAGAATGTTATGATGTTAGAACTTGAAGAAAAAGTTAAGAAAATGTTTGAGGAGACTGAGAAGTTAAAAGAAAGTTTGAAAGAACCTGTGAAGGAAAGTGAAGTGATTGTTGTTGAAGAAGAACTTGTTCAAGAATCTCAAGAAACTACAACTGGAAAGTTTACTAAAGTAGAAAAAGGGAAAATGAAAATGGATGAAGTTGAAAACTCTTCTATTACTACTAAAGTTCAAAAGATTGCTGATCCAGTTGAGAATGTAGAAGAAACAATGTAACAAATTATTGAAGCACTGGATGATATAGAGTCAGATTTACCTGATGAATGGTATGATGAAGTGCTAGAAGATGAAGATGTATTTGATAATGTTGATTCTCCAATTGAAAAGACTCAAGATGATATTCCTATTCACTTTGAAGACAGATACAATTATCTAATTAGGATGAAATTTAACAAAGTTTATTTGGATGGACTGACAGTGACTTAGATTAATGAAGAGTATTAGAAAGCATGTTTGCAAAGTCATCAGCTCCAGCAGATCCAAATGAGATAAGCCTTGAGCATGGAGAATGGACACCTTTGAATGAAAGCTTAAATATTGATGATGTTCATGTGACAGAATTGCACCACCCAAACCCTGATGATATGAGCATACCTGCTCTGTGAATGTGGTTGCAGTCAAGGAATTATCCAAGGAAAAGACTGAATAAGATTCAAGGTGAGTCCTTAAGAAGGCTGGTGAGGAGTTTCCAACAAACTGAGAAGATGTATAACAAGATGATTATTCTGGATATGGATAACCCTCAGTATCTTCAGATAACCAAAAGAACAAAAATGCTAAAGCCTTAGGAGATAAAATCAATGGAGTTAGTAAGAAGATCTCATGAACATAAGAAAGAGCTTATGGATATGTTTCCTAATGTTGAAAAACAAGGTTACAAAGTTTCTATTGATCAAAAACAGCTTTGGAATAAAGCTTGATCAGCTGGAGATCTTGTGAGAAATTTGCTACAAATAGGACAATCAATTTCTGAATTACTGAATGCAATGATTGTGCCTGACAAAACCAAAGAAGTAAGGACAATTGCATGGAAATATGATGAGATTTTTTATGCTTTTCTGATCAAAAGAGTAAATGCTATTTATGATGTATATCATTTTTACTCGAGCATCATTGCTTTACCGATGCAAGATTTGAAAGAATTACATAAGTTACCTTTGATTAATCCCACAAAGGCTGAAAGAGGAGAAATTTTTGTGAAGTTGCTTGATAGAGGTATATCTAGAATGCCAGCCATTCTTCAAACTTGTTATGACCAAGAAGACAAAAGCTATTTTGCTAAGATGAAGAAGAAATCAAAGAAAGGTGAATCCAGTAAGTCTATGGAAGATTGGTATTTAGAGACATTCAGTGATAATTATTTTGAAAAAGTAACAAATCCTAGATTGAAAGTTATAGATGGCACTCAATCATTAAAACCAATTTTGAGATGATTTTATAATTCATCTACTTTTCATATGAAGTTTGTAAGGAATCTAAATGATTGGGATAATGATATGATCAGTTTGTTTGGAGTATTTGAACTCAAACTCCTTCATCCTAGTTATATCTCATTCTTGTCCAATCAAACTTTTGAGGCGGTATCATCAGCAAAAGCAGAAAATGACAGAATATACTTTTTGATTATTATTAAAGTGATGAATGCTGCTATGGAAAGAATTTCATTGAGGAAGGCAATGGCATATGTAAATATTGTGAAGAAAGACATAAAAGATATAGAGTTCATGAGAATTTCAAGCAAGGAAGTGTTAGAGATATACAGAAAAGAGAATCCAAAGCCAATAGATATGTATGCTAGTATTGATATTGCAGGCTTATCAAAAGAAACACTATTGGTGATGGAAGCAATGGAAATACAGACTAATGATTCCAAGCCAGAGCAAGGAATTCTAGCTGGGAAGTTCAAGTCTTCTATAAAGAAAGCTCTTAGAGAACTAAAGCTCTACAAAGAGAAGTCAATGTTCAAGATTAAAGAAGAACCAGAAGACTATTTTTGCTGAAAACAAATGCAAATCTTAGGGGGAGTATTGTTAGAACCCTAGAAAGATTAGTATTTTAGTCTTTAGATAAGTTTTGTCATAGTTTAGGGACATGTTATGTAAATATATGTTCCTTTTGTTTCTTGTTATTAGTATAAATAGGATTGCTTGTATTTGGGTAGGTCAAGACTTTAGATATTATTCTCTCAATTTGCACATTGTAATCCATCTAATATCAATGAAAACTCTATGAATTTTTCTGATATCTGTTTTTTTTATTACATTGTTCATATTATTGTCAATTGATTGATATCAATTACAGATCGATCCTTTTGAACCTATCACAGTCACTAGTTACTCAGAACGACACTATATGCCACATTCAAAACCAAACTAACCAAAGTTCAAATGTTTAAAACTATGCAGTGGCGTTTTGTAACCAGACAAACCAAAGTACTAAAATGCATAATATGGTAAAACACGCGCCAACCCAATGTTTAAAACCCATAAATGAAAGACAAACAAATATGTGTAACACCCGGATATTTTCTTTGAAGCCGATGAAAGAAAAAAAAGAAATAAAGTCCAAAATGAGGGGATCAAACTTGCCAAAACGGGAGAAAGATTGGACGAGTATGGGAAATAAGAAGGGAGGGCAGCCCACACCCTCCCCACACTTGTAAAATTATGCCAAAGAGGAGAAAAGAGGAAGAAAAGGGAGTTCAAGCTTGATTCTCGTGGATTCGAGTTTGAAAGTTGAAGCGTAGCGGGTTGAATCAAAGCTCTACTCGATGGTGTTGTTTGTGTGAGTTCTAGGACCTATTTTTTACATACTTTTGAATGATTTTAGGGCTGGAACACATCTGAACCCCATTTTTTGAAGTGTGTGTGTGTTGAACCCGTGTGTAAGTGTTTGTGTGTGATGCAAGTGGAGATTGTTTTCGGGCTTGTGTGTGCTTGTATGGTGCTGGGGTATGTATTCCTAAGGTTTAGAATGGTTGATTTGGGCTTAGAATGAGTTTTGGAGAGTTTGGAGATCGAAAATCGCAGATTGGATTCGGGATAAATTGCATTCTGCATCAGCTAGGGCTAGGGGACCGAATGGAGCCATACGGCCAAAATGGGTGCGACTGAGGTTCATTCGCATGTGAGTCCTGCGACTGGAGTCCATTCGCTGGTGACTCATACGACTAAGGTCCATTCGCATGGGGATTCATGCGACTGAGGGTCCATTCGCATAAGTGTCCATCCGCATTAGTGCTCAATCGCACAAGGTGTTCATCCGCATTAGTGTCCATCCGCATTAGTGCTCATCCGCATTGTGTTCATCCGCATTGGGTCTATTCACATAGGACCCATTCGTATGGTGTTCATTCGCATGGTGTTCAGTCGCATGAGAGGCCATGCGACTGAAGGGTACCCGTACGCCCAAGTAGGGCTTGTGTACCTGAGGGAACATAGTTATTTACTGACTTTCGGGAAAGTGCAGATGTAAGTTTTGACGTGGAAGTTTCCCAGGGGTTCAAGTAAGATGACTTTTGAGGCCATAGAGGTTATGTTGGGCATGATGATGATGTATGTTGTATGTTTACGCATGTTGATGGTATGTATGATGTATGTTTTGTATGTATGATGATGCCCGATATGTTGATGTTGACTGTGTATGTTATGTTCCTTATTTTGTATGATTATTTTCCTTGGCTTTGCGTTAAATGTTAATTAAAGAAATGAAAAGTATTATGTAACATAAAGTGGAAGATAATGAAAAGATTAATGAGATGAAGAATGCATGTATTAATGAACGAACGAACGTAAGAAAGTCTTGCAAGCAAATGTATGGAGGTTCACACTCAATGAGGAGTGTTAGCTCAACCGTGTGTGGGTTAGCTACCCCTTGAGGATGCACACCGGGGCTTGATCCATGTGATCAAACATATGTATGGAGGTTCACACCCAATGAGGGGTTGTCAGCTCAACTATGTGCGGGTTAAATACCCCATGAGGATGCACACAGGGGTTCAGTCTTCGTGATTGACCAGATGTATGGGGTCTTTGTCGCTTAACCCAAGATGAATCGCTTGGTGCTCTAGAGGGGGGTTAAGCATATGACGGGACCTAGATGAAAACAAAAGATAATAAAAGTACGAAATGAATGATGATAAAGATAATAACTATTATCTATGTGTACGTACAATGTGTGATCACGTTTAATACTGTTATGATTTGAAAGAAAGAAATGGACAGTTTTCAAATGAAAGATAAAGTATGTTTTATTATAAAACTAGAACTCACTCAGCAACGTTGCTTTTCTGTGTTTCTAGTTGGCAGATAAAGTTGTTGAGGATGGCACAAGGCGACTACTCTGCTCTTCTGGACGAGATTCTTTTGATTATGTTTTTGCATTGTAATGCTAACGAAATATGTTTTGAAATGAACACTTGTATTAACTTGCAAAAGCATTTGTAATTATATGAAAAGTTATTTTTATGTTTGCGCTGCAGTACTTTATTGAAGTCAATGTAATTATATGTTTTATACGCAATGATTTACCAGCTGTAAGCATCCCCGGAACGGGGCCTTACAAGTTGGTATCAGAGCCAAAATTTAAGTGAAACGGGTAAATTTTCAAAATAAACCTAAAATTAAACTGAAAATGGGATGAAAAGGGAAGGAATGTCAATCTGAGTAGCTGCGTGCCATCAGGTATTTTCGTAATATTAACCGGTATTACATGCGCATGTTATGTGGTTTATATGTTGTTTGTAGATTTAAATACTGATGTATCAGGATAGGTAATGCATGGGGTATGAAAAGTAAATTAGGTGGCTAATCACAACTGGCCACTGTAATTAGGGACTTACTATACTTGATATAAACTGAGCGGTTTCCTTGAATGACTGTGTTGGTGTTTGAATCTTTCAGTGTGCGTGTGAATGGCCGGTGGTAGATCTTCGAAAGCTTCACGAGATGGAGGTCATGATGCTGAGCCGCGACCCAAGAGAGGAAGACCCATAGTTGAAAAGGTGGTTCCTGAAGAACCAAAGATCCCTCATCCGGAGGGTGGTGATGAGAGTGCAAACTTAAGGGCCTCGGTGAAAGAGGCTGTGGTTGAAGATGTGCATCAGGTCATGCAAATGATCCTACCATCTGTAATGACAGAAGTGATAAAGATTGTACGGGAAGGGGAAAGAAGGTAGAGAAACAGGTCCTCGGGAGGACGGAGTAACCGGAGCCGGAAACGGTTCTCTCTGATGATGAAGAAGAGGAAGAAGAAGAGCCTGCGCCGAAGGCGGCACGAGGCTGTAACTACGGGGCGTTTCAACGATACAATCCCCCTACTTTTGATAGTAACAGCACTTCTGTTGTTGCTCACCGGTGGGTGAGAGAAATGGAAGTTGTTCTAAACATAAGTGAGTGCCGGGAAGACCAGAAAGTGAAGTTTGCCGCCCACTCTTTCGTGGACTCAACTTTATGCTGGTGGGACAATATTGTCCAAGCTGAGGGTAGCAGGGCTATTGGAGGATGAGGTGGGTAGAATTAAAGAAGTTGGTGATCGAGGAGTTCTGTCCTCACAGCGAAATGGATAAGGTGGAAAGAGAGTTCCTGCAGCTGGAGGCAGGAACGATGACACATCAACAGTACACCACCAAATTCAATGAGATGGCACGTTTGGTACCGGACCAAGTGACACCCATGTCACGAAAAATCAAGCGGTATGTTTAGGGCTTGCTGGCGGATATCCGTAGGCACATGATCGTTGCCCGACCGAGCACATTTAGGTCGGCAGTTCATTTGGCAGGAAGGTTGTATGACGAGCGAGAGGTGGTGGTGGTCGAGGCAACAAAGAAGGGTGGCGGTGATTGGAGTTGGAATGGGAAGAGGTTTGGTTGAGGTGGTGCCTCGACGAGTAACAAGAAGGCATGGGTGGATGATCGTTGTGTGGTCACATCAGAGGCAGGATCGAAGAGGTGTGGTAAACGTGGGAAAGAGCATTCGGGGGAATGCAAGTGGGGATCAAACATCTGTTTTTAAGCGCGGGAAGCCTGGTCATATGGCTAGAGACTCTGGGGTATAAGGTGTTTCAATTGTGGGGAAGTGGTCATATGAGTAAGGATTGTAAAAGCCGAGGGCTGGGTGTTGGAGCATCTATAGTCATATATAGTGTGTCCATCGCTTATCGAATAGTCTAGGCTTAATGTAATACACCTAATATGTTGTAAACACATGAAACTGGGTCATTCACAGGAGCACATGCGAATGAGACTCATTCGTACGACTGAGCCATGCTAATGGACCAGCCGTGCGACTGAGATGCGATTGGGACATTCGTAAGACTGGACCATAAGTATGGTCCAGTCGTACGATTGAACCATATTCATGGTCCAGTCGTATGATTGAACCATACGCATGATCCAATCGCATGAACGGGCCCAGTCGCATTCTAATATAGGCCGAGGCCTATATATACCAATTTCAATGTGTGGAGAGATTAAGGATTTGAGAGGGAGTCTGCCCGGAGCCTAGGGCTGCCGGATGAGAGGGGAGATCATGCTCGATCTCGCCTTACCAAGAGTCTTGATTCTTATGTTGTAACGAGCTTGTAATCATTAGGTTTTAGCAATGAAACCATTCAATTATAGTTCGTGTTATTGATTGTCTCTTGGTGTTTGATGTTGTTTATCCTTCCGTCAAGAACACGCTCGGATGTCTACCGATCCAGCCGACTTCACAATTGGCATCAGAGCCGGTTACTGCTGGAATGATCTAACAATCATTCTAGCAACCCGAGCTCTTGATTTCTGGATCAAATTTCAGATCTTGACATTAAACCCACTTCGTGTTCTTCGTGTTTTGCTCAGATCTTGTTACGTGTGTTGTTTCTATGCTAAAATCGAACTTGAAACCACGTTTGGATCACCCTTTCGAATCTAATGATGTGTATTTTGTTTCGGTTCATGTAAAATTCGTCAGATTAGGGTTTTGGGCAGCCTTGGCGGCTGCAGATCTGAAAATCTGCGTGCAGACCCGTTCATGCGACTAGGCCATGCGAATGGACCATTCGTACGACTGGACCATGCTAATGGACCATTTGTGCGACTGGACCAGTCCTATGGACCATTCGTATGACTGGACCAGTTGTATGTTCAGTCGTGCGACTGTACCAGTCGTATGTTCAGTCGTGCGACTGTACCAGTCGTATGTTCAATTGCACGAATGAGCCATCCGCATTGACTCATCCACATTTATTCCAGACCAAAAAAAGGAGTCTGGAACTGCTTCTTGCACAGATTTGAGGATAAACAAAGCATATTCACCATGATATCCTTTTGTCAAATAAGTTCGATGTATACCCCATTATTCGTTGGACTTCCAGAATAGGTGAATGTAGTTGGAACACAAAAGGGAGAAGAGAAGATGTCAGTAGTCGGTGCTGATTTTGTGAGGTAGTCAGGAGCATCTAACTATTTATGGGCCAATCAAATTATATTTATCCGCATAGAGAGGATTCTCATTCTTAGGGGAATCCATGTATATAGAAATTGAAGACACAATCAGAAAGTGATGATGTGAGCAGGTTTCTGATGATGAATCTACGTGCATGTTGATTTGTTTGAGACTGTCAGCTATGGATTGGAACCTTCAACTTTTTGCCCAATACACCGTATGAAGACGCCAGGAGAGCACAACGTTTATATATTACGATATGCTGAATGTGAGGGGGAATTTCTGCAGGTGTTAATGTTAATTAGGTTAGCTTGTGTGAAGATTGAAGCAATGGAAAACTGTTCATGTCATTATCTGGAAAAATCAGTCATATGGGGAATCTTGCTGCTGTGATGGTGTTCTGCAAAGTAAACGAAAGCTGTTGTGCCTAAATTCATTTTCAGGGATATTGTAGCAACCTGACAGATCAGCAACGTTGGCTAATATGGTTTTTTGTTTGATTCTATTGGAAACCAGAGCAAAGCTTGACTGAATATTGTAAGAGGTGTTATCTACTATTCGCAAGCAACGTCCAATGGGGAATTTGTTGGAGCATATATAGTCATATATAGTGTGTCCGTCGCTTGTCAAATAGTCTAGGCTTAATGTAATACACCTGATATGTTGTAAACACATGAAACTGGGTCATCTAGAAAAGCGTATGTGAATGAGACTCAGTTGTACGACTGCGGCATGCTAATGGACCAGCCGTGCGACTGAGAGATGCGATTGGGACATTCGTAAGACTGAACCATAAGTATGGTCCAGTCGTACGATTGAACCATACGCATGGTACAGTCGTACGATTGAACCATATGCATGGTCCAATCACACGAATGAGCCCAGTCGCATCTCATATGGGTCGAGGCCTATATATACCAGTTTCAATGTATAGAGAGATTAAGGATTTGAGAGGGAGTCTGCCCGGAGCCTAGGGCTGCTGGATGAGAGGGGAGATCATGCTCGATCTCCCTTTTCCAAGAGTCTTGATTCTTATGTTTTAATGAGCTTGTAATCGTCAGGTTTTATCAATGAAACCATTCAATTATATTTCGTGTTATTGATTGTCTCTTGGTGTTTGCTATTTTTTATCCTTCCATCAAGAACACGCTCGGATGTCTACCAATCCAGCCGACTTCACACTAGGGATTCTGGGGTGAAGAAGACTTGGGGAGAATGACCAAGGGTGAGGGCTAGGGAATTCACTATGACATAGGAGGAGGCTAGGACGGACCCTGATGTTGTGTCCGGCACATTTCTAGTGAACCAAACTTTAGCTTCTGTGTTATTTGATTCTGGTACCAGTAAAAGTTTTATCTCTACTGCTTTTTGTGCTAAACTGCCTGTTAGTAGTAGAAGTGTTGATGCGCCTTTTGATGTAGAAACTGCTATAGGTAAGTCTACCAGAATTTCGAAGGTGATAGAGGGTTGTGATGTGGAACAGGAAGGTCATAAGTTTCCTGTTAGACCATTCGTGATGACCTTAGGTGGTTTCAATTTGGTTCTCGGGATGGATTAGTTCGCGGACTACAAGGCGAACATTGTGTGTCGTAAGAAAATAATTCGACTGACAACGCCTGACGGGAGTAAGGTGACAGTTTATGGGGATCGGGTCATGACGATCCCCAAAATAATCTCAATGGCGGTGGCAGGAAAGTGCATGAGGCGTGGATGTAGTGCCTACTTGGCCTATGTAAAGTATGTGGATACGCCAGCACCACAACTGTCTGATGTACCGGTTGTGTGTGACTTTCCAGATATGTTCCCAGAAGATTTATCAGGAGTGCCACCTGACCGAGAGATTGAGTTTCAGATTGATCTGTTATCAGGTGCCCAACCTGTTGCCAAGGCACCATATCGGCTGGCTCCAACTGAGATAAAAGAGTTGATGGAGCAGTTGCAAGAGCTGCTTGATAAGGGGTTTATTAGACCGAGTATCTCTCCTTGGAGTGCTCCGATTTTATTCGTGAAGCAGAAAGACGGTAGTATAAGGATGTGTATTGACTACCGTGAGTTGAATAAGTTGACGATAAAGAACCGCTACCCCTTACCAAGAATTGATGACTTGTTTGATCAGCTTCAAGGTGCTAGTTGGTTTTCAAGGATAGATCTTCGATCTGGCTACCATCATCTAAAGGTGAAGGAGCATGATATTCCTAAAACAGGTTTCCGCGCGCGCTATGGTCATGACGAGTTTCTTGCCATGTCTTTTGGTTTGACCAATGCGCCAGCTGCTTTTATGGATCTGATGAATCGGGTGTGTCGGCCAATGTTGGATAAATAAGTGATTATGTTTATTTATGATATTCTGATTTATTCGAAGAGCGAGATAGAGCATGCCGGTCACATTCGGGAGGTTCTGGAGACGTTGAGAAATGAGAAGTTGTACGCCAAGTTCTCCAAGTGTGCGTTCTGGTTGCACGAGGTTGAATTCTTGGGTCACGTGGTGAATCCTGAGGGGATTACGGTGTACCCGGCAAAGGTGCAGGCGGTGATGCAATGGAAGTCTCCAAAGACGCCATCCGAGATTCGTAGTTTCTTGGGTATGGCGGGCTACTACAGAAGATTCATCGAAGACTTCTCCAAGATCACTTCTCCACTAACTAAGTTGACCCGGAAAGATGCGAAGATTGTATGGGGTCAAGCTTAAGAGAAGGCGTTCGAAGAATTGAAGGCGAGATTGACTCAAGCTCCTATTATGTCATTACCTGATGGAAGTGAGGATCTGGTGGTTTATTTTGATGCTTCCTACTCGGGGTTGGGGTGTGTGTTAATATAGAAAGGGAAGGTTATAGTCTATGCATCCTGACAATTGAAGTTTCATGAGGTCAATTATCCTACTCATAACTTGCCCTAGCAGTCGTGGTCTTTGCACTAAAGATTTGGAGGCACTATATGTACGGGACGAAGTGCACCATATTCATTGACCATAAGAGCTTGAAGTACTTCTTTGAGCAGAAGGACCTAAACATGAGACAGAGGCGATGGTTGGAGCTTATAAAAGATTATGATTACGAGATCCATTACCATCTGGGCAAAGCCAACGTGGTGGCGGATGCCCCTAGCAGAAAAGAGAAGCCCGAGCCGATTCGGGTGAAAGCATATCAGTTGATCATGACCTCGGATGTGATGAAGCAAGTCAAGGAGTTCCAAGATGAGGCATTGAAAGAAGATCATCTTAACTCTAAAAGAATGAGAGGTTCAGTCCTAGAATTGGGTGAAAACACGCTTGGTGTTACAACTCAATCCGGAAGGATGTGGATTCCTTGTTTTGGGGATCTACGGGTGAAGATTTTGGATGAAGCTCATAAGACTCTATACTCTATTCATCCCAGTGCCACAAAGATGTATCAAGACATGAGGAAAGATTATTGGTGGCCGGGTATGAAACGTGATGTGGTAGAGTATGTGAGTAAATATCTTACTTGTCTACAGGTGAAGGCCGATCATCAGAAGCCGTATGGGAAGATCCAACCTCTGTATATACCGGAGTGGAAGTGGGAACATATCACCATGGATTTCATTACAAAGCTGCCACGTACTCCGAAAGGGTATGATGCTATATGGGTGGTAGTTGACCGTTTGACGAAGGGTGCTCACTTCCTACCAATCCGTGAGACGTATTCATCTGATAGGTTGGCAGATCTATTCATCAAGGAGATTGTAACTCGTCATGGTAACCGGTGTCTACTGTGTCTGATCGTGACACCCGGTTTACATCAAAATTCTGGAAGAAATTCCACGACGCGATGGGGACGAGGTTACATATTAGGACGGCTTATCATCCTCAGACAGATGGTCAGTTGGAAAGGACCATTCAGACGTTGGAGAATATGCTTCATGCTGGTGTTATCGATTTTGGAGGAAGTTAGGATGACCACTTACCGTTAGATGAATTTTCATACAACAACAGTTATCATGCTAGCATTGGTATGCCCCCTTATGAGATGCTATACGGTAGGAGATGCAGAACACCCGTCTGTTGGGGTGATATTGGTCAGAAAGAGTTAGGGAGCGTCGAGGTGATCGAGGCTACGACTGAGAAGCTTGAAAAGATCAAAGCCTTCATGAAGGCAGCCAAAGATAGATAGAAGTCGTATGCTGATAAATGACACACACCGATTGAGTTCCAGGTGGGTGACCGGGTTATGTTGAAGGTCACACCTTGGTATCATCCGATTCAGAAAGCGGGGCAAGTTGAGCCCAAGGTATATAGGGCCTTTCCGAATCATTGCTCGAGCATGAGAGGTGGCCTATAGACTGGAATTACCCGATGAGTTAAATGGAATTCACCCGACATTTCATGTATCTCATCTGAGGAAGTGTTTAGAGGATGAAGAGATGGTTGTTCCATTGGGGGATATCGAAGTGGATGAATGGCTCAATTATGTGGAGCAGCCAGTGGCGTTCATTGATCGAAAACAGAAGAGGCTGAGGAATAAAGTGGTTCCTCTTGTGTGTGTATAGTGGAAGCACAGGAAGGGATACGAGTCTACGTGGGAGACTGAAGAGCAAATGAGACAGCATAACCCACGTTTGTTCGAGGAATAGCAGGTTTCAGGGATGAAACCTAAATAAGGGGGTGGAATTGTAACACCTGGATATTTTTTTTGAAGCCGATGAAAGAAGAAAAAGAAATAAAGTCGAAAGTCGGGGGACCAAATTTGCCAAAATAGGAGAAAGATTGGACGAGTAGGGGAAATAAGAGGGGAGGGCAGCCCACACCCTCCCCACATTTGTAAAATTCTACCAAAGAGGAGAAGAGAGGAAGAAAAGGGAGTTCAAGCTTGATTCTCGTGGATTCGAGTGTGAAAGTTGAAGCGCAGCTGGTTGAATCGAAGCTCTACTTGACGGTGTTGTTTGTGTGAGTTCTAGGACCCCTTTTTTACACACTTTTGAATGATTTTAGGGCTAGAACACATCTGAATCCCATTTTTTGAAGTGTGTGTGTGTTGAACCCGTGTGTAAGTGTTTGTGTGTGATGCGATTAGAGTTTGTTTTCGGGCTTGTCTGTGCTTGTATGGTATTGGGGTATGTATTCTTAAGGTTTAGGATGGTTGATTTGGGCTTAGAATGAGTTTAGGAGAGCTTGGAGGTCAAAAATCACAGATTGGGTTCGGGATGAACTGCATTCTGCATTAGCTAGGGCTAGGCGACCGAATGGAGGACATACAGCCGAAAGGGTTGTGACTGAGGTTCATTCGCATATGAGTCGTGCGACTGGAGTCCATTCGCTGGTGAGTCGTATGACTGAGGGCCATTCGCATGGGGATTCATGCGACTGAGGGTCCATTCGCATAAGTGTCCATCCGTATTAGTGCTCAATTGCACAAGTTGTTCATCCGCATTAGTGTCCATCCGCATTAGTGCTCATCCACATTGTGTTCATCCGCATTGGGTCCATCCGCATAGGACCCATTCGCATGGTGTTCATTCGCATGGTGTTCATTCGCATGGTGTTCAGTCGCATGAGAGGCCATGCGACTGAAGGGTGCCCGTACGCCCAAGTAGGGCTTGTGTACCTGAGGGAACATAGTTATTTACTGACTTTCCGGGAAAGTGCAGATGTAAGTTTTGACGTGGAAGTTTCCCAGGGGTTCAAGTAAGATGACTTTTGAGGCCATAGAGGTTATGTTGGGCATGATTATGATGTATGTTGTATGTTTACGCATGTTGATGGTATGTATGATGTATGTTTTGTATGTATGATGATTGCCCGATATGTTAATGTTGACTGTGTATGTTATGTTCCTTATTTTGTATGATTATTTTCCTTGGCTTTGCGTTAAATGTTAATGAATAAAATTAAAAGTATATGTAACGTAAAGTGGAAGATAATGAAAAGAGGAACGAAATGAAGAATGCATGCATTAATGAACAACGAACGTAAGAATGTCTTACAAGCAAATGTATGAAGGTTCACACTCAATGAGGAGTGTTAGCTCAACCGTGTGCGGGTTAGCTACCCCATGAGGATGCACATTGGTGCTTGATCCGTATGATCAAGCATATGTATGGAGGTTACACCCAATGAGGGGTTGTCAGCTCAACTATGTGCGGGTTAAATACCCCATGAGGATGCACACAGGGGTTCAGTCTTCGTGATTGACCAGATGTATGGGGTCCTTGTCGCTTAACCCTAGATGAATTACTTGGTGCTCTAGAGGGGGTTAAGCACATGACGGGACCTAGATGAAAACAAAAGATAATAAAAGTACAAAATGAACGATGATGAAGATAGTAACTATTATCTATGTGTACGTACAATGTGTGATCATGTTTAATACTGTTATGATATGAAGAAAGAAATGGATGGTTTTCTAATGAAAGATAAAGTATGTTTTATTATAAAACTAGAACTCACTCAGCAAGGCTGACTTTTATGTGTTTCTAGTTGGCAGGTAAAGTTGTTGAGGATGGCATGGGGTGGCTACTCATCTCTTCTGGACGACATTCTTTTGATTAATGTTTTTGCATTGTAATGCGAATGAAATATGTTTTGAAATGAATGCTTGTATTAACTTGCAAAAGCTTTTGTAATGATATGACAAGTTATTTTATGTTTCCGTTGCAATACTTTATTGAAGTCAATGGAATTATATGCTTTATGCGCAATGATTTACCAGCTGTAAGCGTCCCGGGAACAGGGCCTTACAATATGTCTATGAAATAAAGTCTTAGAATGCATGCTGGACCCGTGTTGTGCTCCTAATGGCAAACTGAGTTAACAACCTGAGAATAGCATACTAAAAATGTCAACACAATGGTTGGTGAGTTCAAGAGTTTGCATTTATCATAAATACTAACAGTTGTATATCATAAGAAGTGTATTGGAATAGAAAGCTAGTCTATATTCATAAGTAATAACCATAGTGATTTCGCGATCGAAGCTGACTATGTTTCGTTTGTTGCCTCCTGTCACGATTTACCAGGTCGCAACGATGTTTGTGTTTAGGACAAAATTGCACCCGTTTGACCTCGAGTCGCATAGGTGGGGCTCGTCAGACCCAGTAGTACTACCCAAGATTTCCTGCTGGTTACCATTATTAACGATCCGAAAGTGTGAGGACTTTCAAGATATTAGCACTATGTTAAAACATACAAAACTTATAATAATAAAATAGTGTTTTAGTACAAGTATGCTACCTCCCACAAAAAAGGTTTATAGAATAGAGTGGCATGAACTCACCTGATACGCAACAAACAATGATTAAAGCTAACACGGATGGAAAGACAACCCTTCAAAGGTTACCTAGAACACGCAAGTACATAAGTACGTGTACACAGAAAACTTAACAACCCGATGTGCTCAATAAACACATTGACCCAAGGTTTTGGAATGAAGACTCATTTGACCTAGTTGACCCGTTTGACCTGTTGGTGATACATTAATTGCAATATTGTTTAATCATGCATATCAACTTAACATACATGAATATCATACATATTATTCATGTGTATCATATTATCAACCCAAGTTCTACCAATGTCATCATACTAGATTAGATTATCATACAACTCATGTGAATCTCAAACAATCAACATGCTCAATAATGATCAAGTTCAATCCGAAACATGATTCCCAAATCACTCACCATAATCCATCATTATGTATAATAATCAAGAACTTAAATTCCTTAAATGATCAATAAAGTATCCATACAACCCAATTAACACATTCCACCACATAAGACATCATCAACAAGCATTCTAACATGATCCTGATATCATGAACATACCTAATTCACCATATCCAACGTTTCTCACAAATAAAGTTTCCTTTTTGGGAAAGTAACACCAAAATCAATCTAACATCAAAATTCATTCATGAATTCATCAACTTTATACCTAATCAAGTTTATAACTATCATCTAGGCATGACCAACATCATCAATTCATCATAATTTACAAACCTCATATCTAAAAGTTTCTACTTATAGCAAGATATGAACAACTACTAGATTTCATGATCTTTCTTGCATAATCCATGTAAACTAACATCAAGCAATACAACTAACATCATACAATCATCAAATCATGATCAAATCACAAAATCATACATTTCATATGAATAAAGTTTCCCTTTCGGGAAATTCATATCCAAAATCCATATTTTCATCAACTTCAATCTCAAATTCATCAATAACATCCCTAATCTAGTTCATAGCAATCATAACAATCCATCTAACATATGCCAATCATCAAAACATGAATTCCAAGAAGAAAAAGTTTCTTCTTTAGGCAATGTATGAACTAGATGATCAAACTATGGAATTCTTGCATAATCAACATAATCTAGCATTCATACAACTTAACTAACATCATATCAACATCTAACAATCATCAATTTCGTATTCTCATACATAATTTCGAACTAGGGTTCATCATGAATCAAAACTATGAAAACTTGATGAAATCTAACCTCTAAATGTGTGGAAATCAAGAATTAGACTTGCTAACACCTTGCAACCACTTGGAACTAATCAAAATCGACTTGTATGTGCTTGTTCATGCTCAATATAGAAAATAATGAGGGGTTTGGGGCTGCTTGTGGCCAAAATTGGGTTGTGGGAGGCTAGGGTTGGGATTTTTCAACTTAACATAAATAGATTTTTGCATATAAACCCCCCTTTTAACCAAATTTTGTAAAAGTTTCTCATTAATATTTTCTTAATAATTTTAGCTACAAGTTACAAGTATTATTAATCAATAATCATAATCACAAACATTTGCAACAAGTCAAACAACACATGAAATATATATATAATACATCGTCACGTTATCGCGTAAAATTTACAAAATAAATATTTGAAATTCCATAAATTCATGAACCACATAATCACAACTAATAATCAAATTATTAATTAGATTATTATTGTTTATCATAGATTAGAGTTATTAAGTCACCAACGTTCAACGACAACTAGGGTGTGCTCACGACACGTGTATGCAAGACTTAACGGAACTAACGGAGTTTGATAACGGAAAATTAACGGATGTCAAAACGACCATAATGATGATGACGAAAACATGAAAACAATGATATTCAAGATCCTCCAAACATGGTAACAACATTTACTAAACAAACCATGCAAAGCAACAAGATAACAATGAATTTCAAAATTGGTCCTACTAAACTGAAAAAAACCAATGCCTAAACAAACCATGCAATGCAACATGAAATAAATGATTTTCAAGTGATATTCTTAACCTAGCAGGAACAATACATATACCGTATGATCAAAAAATTTTGTGTAATGCCTAAACAATAACAATAACAATACCTCATGCGATTATGGGAAACACTTTATGATCTTACCCATAATGATGGTGTTCTTGTCACCAAGGGATACAAAAAAGAAGATCCTATGCTGAATATCTAGTGTCCATAGTTAACCATCAAAATGCATAGTCTCCCGTACAAGTTGTGGATGATGGTGTTCTGGTCATCATGATCCTTCTGATGCCAATTTTGGTCCTTCACCTACAACTTCTCAAGTTCCCTAGCGAAGGATCCCTGCATTATATCAAAACAATATGGTTGTTACTTATTATAAGTTGGTAAAATAATTATATTATATATAAATTATAATACACAACTTAAAAATGATTATTTTGATCGTTTCATAACAAAAATTTTACCGATCACGGTCTTACATCGATTTCCCCAACCCGTAATCTCTTTTTGCACTCCTTAGTGGTATAGGTATCAATAAGACTATTTTAAAGCTAATTAATCGCTCCACACTTTTGTTTCTCTTACAAAGTAATGTAATTGATGTGTGTTAAATATACTAACACTTACTAAAATGTATAAATATGATTAGCTTACTAATTGAATTTTGTATTCATCGAAAATCTATTAACCCATGTGTATGATGGGATACTTCGTTGAAGTGGTTTATTCTTCGTATTACTAGTTTTTGTAAACTTATATATTACACTAATTAAATAAAAATATATTAAATACAATAAATTTTTATTAATTATAAACGATGTTTTAAATAAGATATGATTGGAATAAAACAATGATATCAACTTTTATTTTTTTTTTCCAAAAATAATAAACATTTTAAAAATAAAGAGCAATAATTTTAAAAATAATAATAATAATAATGTATCAACTCCATGCATAAACGTTGTTCTCTCTTTAGAGCACTTCATCGGCGTAGAAATTTACAAGTTATCTTAAAATTCTGTTCATATCTACAAATATCATGTCGGCCTTCTTTTTTTAGATATTATTATTAAATCCTTCATGAAATTTCTAAAATGATCTTTGAATATGAATGCTTTTTAGGTAAAAATGCAAAATTAAACAAATAACCATAAGATATACAAACTATTAATTGATATGCTACCTGAAAACTATTAAACATTTTCCTATTTAAGAAAGTGAAAATATTTAATTGTGGACTAATCTTCATCAAGTCGTTCTATTATCAGTTTGGCACTCTTATGAATATGTTGACATGCAAATCTACAATATTTAAATAATAGAATAAGTATTTAATAACATACTTATAATCATACAGTGATATTGGGTCTTAAAAGAGTTGTTACAGGCTACAGTAAATCATATTAGATCTTATCTTAACAATTAATAATAGGTTATATATGTCATAATGGCCCAATTAATGTTGGGCCTTGATAACTCTTAAAGGCCCATTATGGCTTTTTTATGTCATCTATATCTTAAGAGAAACTGGTCATATATAGTGAGGCAAACTAGATTTTTAAAGGCAACAACACCCCACACAATACACATCCGTACACTAACACTAAAACATACACAGACAACTCAACACTAAAACATACACATACATAGCCAACCCACACTCATACATATACACACACTACACATATGCATATACACGTACACTAACACACAACATGCACACAACACGCAAACACATATATACATGCATACATACATACATACATACATACATACATACATACATACATACATACATACATACATATATACAAATTATATTATTAATAATAATAACCTTTAATAATACATATATGGTAACTCACAAATACACATAACAACAACATCAATCTTCAGTTTTAAAATTTATAAAAATTATAAGTTTATCATTCTTATATTTAGTAATCATAATGTTAATAAGAACTTTAACTAGAAATGTATAATGGCTAATTCATAGACAAAAATTCGTTGAAACATGTTGGGCCTTCATAGCTTTTAATGGTCCATTTGTGGCTTTTTTGTGCAACATTAGATCTTACTGGACAAAGATAGCTCATAATGTTACGTTTGTTTTTTTGTTTTTCTTTTGTCGAGAATTCATCATCTAATTCATTGAAAAAAAAAAGTTTCTAACAGTATCTTGTTGGAAAATTTAATAGGAAAGTTTTCAGTTTCCTAGTAGTGCCTTGTAGCATAGTTTAATATGAGTAATGGGGTTGGTAAAAGGAATATAAATTATTGAACTGAGTTGTTTCCCTCTATATATATCTACATGAAGCAATGACTCTTTTAAATAGTAATATTCTCCAATCATTGATCAACATCTTGTTAGGTTGAAAACTAACAACTCCTTTTTTGTCTTCTTCTCACTATAAGAACACCTACCTATATTTGGGCAACTTTTCTTACATTGATCGTTAGCAATCTAGCATAAATATATTATATGCCTCTTTATGAGATGCATTATTATTGAACTTGACAAACCTCGTATTATTTGGTTGAAGTTGGTTAAAAAGAAGGTGGTTGGAATGAAGACGGTGTGTGCAACCATAAGAAGGTTGGTCGAATTCACGAGCAATTATGGGTTGTTCAAAGTCGATAAATGTCGACAAGATTAGAAGATTACACAAGGTTAGTGGGAGATAAATCTTTTTAAAAGTCCCTCCATGAAAACGAGTGATTTGATATTAGAAGCGAAGAAATCGAAGTTCAAGGTTTATTACTATCACACGACTTAAAAGTGTGACATACATGACAATTTGGAAGTGCAACATACCGCTCAGAGCTACAAGAGGAGCTTAGTGGTATTTATAGAAAGCTCTTTAATGTCCCACTTAATCAAGTGTCTTGTTAACGAGTTGCTTATATATGCCCCTAGACGATGTTGTGATAACAAGTGAACTATATATAAGGGCCTATAAGAGTTGTAGATCGAAAGATAAGACAATTCCAAAACAAAAACATCAACCAAGTGAAGACGCAACGAACGTATCAAAGAGCATCTAATGCAAAGCGGGAAAAGACGATGAATTTCATAATAGTATATTTTAATTTGATTATATTTAGGTGATGATCTTAACTAGTGGACTAGATGTGTAATATCACATATTTTATGATTAGAGGATGAAACACCTACTCGTGTTATAGTAATTAATGTTTTGTAGAAATGTGTTTAGCGACCAAATAGATGAGATTTGAGGGACCATGAGTGACCTCTTTAAACACTGTTAGATATTTTAGTGTAACTGGATTGACTAATGACCAATGTGATCATAATATCCATCAAACAAGTTAGGAGGTGCGGAGTGCACGCTTGTTTGAGTGTATTATGATCTTCAATAATGAAAACCTTTTTAGGGGCAAAGCCCTAAGCAATGAGGGTTCCAAGGGGGCAACGCCCCCTTGGCGGGGTCCAGGGGCAGCGCCCCTGGTAGCGAAGGGCGGCAGCCCCTGGCGGGGTCCAAGAGGCAGAGCCCCTGGCTGGGGTCGAGCTGCCAGGTCAGCTTGGAAAGTTTTTATTTGGTAAAAATGACTTCATTAAAAATTGCATTTCGAGTTGATTTTCTATAATTTCACATGTGAAATTCGAGTGGAAATACGTAATTTTAATGGTTATTTAAAATAAAAGTAAATTTGATGAAACTGCCAAATGGCAGTTTTTCCTGTTTTTTCCCTTCAAAACCGAATGAGATGAGGAATGTTGGTCATATGTTCATTCTCGAATTCTTATTCTTCTTCTGGTTCAATAAAACTCACTCAACACAACATACAAATTCTTGATCTCGTCTGAGTTGTATCCAATTGATTTATTCGGGTGAACCACCGAATAATTTCGATCTGAAAGTGATCTTCACGACTCTCAGATTATCCAAGTTTGACTTCAAGTAATCTTTAAAGATCGAAATTATCTACTGTTGAAGATGACGGACGGAGATTCTATGAAAGATATGACAAGCAAATTCGCAAAACTTGACAAGTTTGAAGGACAAGACTTTTGCATTTTCTGTTAACCACTTTGAAGATTGTGTATGTTCTAAGTACCCCCATGCCAGAATAATGGAAAACGAGACTCTGGAACAGAATAGGAGGCGATGCAAGTGGAAGAACAATGACTACATCTGTCGTGGTCACATCTTAAACAGTATGTCTGATTCCCTGTTTGATATCTATCAAAATGTTGAATCTACAAAAGAACTATGGGATTCCCTTGAATCCAATATATGGTAGAAGATTCCACAAGTAAGAAATTTCTGGTTAGTAATTTTATAAATTACAAGATGGTGGATTCAAGGCCTGTCATTGAACAATATAATGAACTTTTAAGGATTCTGGGACAGTTTGTTTAACATGATATGAAGATGGATGAATCCATCTCGGTTTCTAGTATTATTGACAAACTGCCTCCTTCTTGGAAAGATTTCAAACATATTTTGAAACATAAGAAGGAGGAATTGAGTCTGGTTCAACTTGGTAGTCACTTCAAAATTAAAGAGTCTCTAAGGGCTTAAGAGGGTGACAAAGTTAAGGACAAAAATATGGTTGGACCTTCACAAGTGAACATGGTGGAAGAAGGTAAATCATCAAAAAATCCCAAAAATTTTAAAGGAAAACAAAAGTTTAAAGGTAACAACAACAACAAAGGCCCCAACAAGAAGCCAAAGTTAGCATGTTGGAAATGTGGCAAACTGGTCATTTCAAGAAGGATTGTCGGGTTGGTAAAGGCAAGAATGATGTGGTCCAAGTGGATCTAAGGATTCGAGAAAGCAACAAGTTCATATTTTAGTTCCAAATTATAATTCGGGTGAGAATTATGTATCACTAATTTCTGAATCATTTTATGTGCAGGATGATGATGTTGCTTGGTGGGTTGATTCGGGAGCAACTAGTCATGTGTGTAAAGATCTTCGTTGGTTCAAGGACTTTCAACCAATTAAAGATGGATCATTATTAAAAATGGGCAATGTTGCAAGTGAACCAATCAAGGGATTAGGAAATGTGAAACTTGTGTTTACTTCTGGAAAATATTTAGTGTTAAATAAAGTGTTATATGTACCTGAGATTCAAAAGAACCTGTTGTCTGGTATTGTATTAAATAATTATGGTTACAAACAAGTATTGAAAAGTGACAAGTATATCTTGTCAAAACATGATACTTTTATTGGATTTGGTTATCTATGTAATGGTATGTTTATGTTGAATTTGAATATTTCTTTTGGTAATGATTTTGTTTGTATGGCTTCAACTAGTTCTAGTAATAATATAAACAAATTGGATTATGACATGCTAGACTAGGATATATTCATTATAAAAGACTAAAAGATATATCTAAAATGAGTTTAATCCCTGCTTTTGATATGAATATTGAAAAATACGAGACATGTATGTTGATTAAAATAACTAGATAACCTTTTAAAGATGTTATTAGGGAAAGTAAAGTTTTAGACCTCATACATAGTAATTTATATGATTTGCATGCTACACCATCATTAGGTAATAAAAAGTATGTTATTACGTTTATTGATTATGCATCTAGATATTGTTATATGATAAGGATGAAGCTCTTGATAAATTTAAAATTTATAAACAAGAGGTAGAGCTTCATCAAAATGGGTAGATTAAAACTCTTCGTACTGATAGAGGAGGTGAGTACTATGATCCGATGTATTTTCAATCCATTGGCATAATACATCAAACTACAGCTCCTTATACACCACAACAAAATGGTGTAGCAGAACGAAAGAATAGAACATTGAAAGAAATGGTTAATTCTATGTTGTTCTATTCGGGTTTAAGTGAAGGATTTTAGGGTGAGGCAATGTTAACAGCCTGTTATCTATTGAATAGAATTCCTAATAAAAAGAATAAGACTACCCCATATGAACTTTGGCACAAAAAGCCCCCAAAATTTAATTATCTTAAAGTTTGGGGATGTAGAGCTGTTGTGAGGCTTACCGAACCCAAAAGGAAAACTTTAGATGAAAGAGGTATAGATTGCATCTTTATTGGATATGCTCAACATTCTAAGGCTTATAGGTTCTATGTCTTAGAACCTAATGATTATGTATCTGTAAACTCGGTTATAGAGTCAAGAGATGCAATATTTGATGAAGAAAGATTTACTTCTATACCTAGACCAAAGAATGTAATTTCCAACGTTTCTCAAACTGAAAATACATTTGGTAGTAATTCGGTTAATAGCAAAGATGATCTTCTACTTGAACTGAACCAAGGAAAAGTACAAGAGCAAGAAAAGCCAAGTCTTTTGGTGATGATTTTTAACTTTATTTAGTTGAAGGATCAAAGAATGAGATTAGATATCAATATCAATATTGTTTTAATATTGAGGAGGATCTAAAGACTTACATTGAAGCTATGGCTTCTAGAGATATTGTATTTTGGAAAGAAGCAATCCAAGATGAGATAGATTCCATTATGCAAAATAATACTTGAAAGTTGGCTGATTTACCTCTTGGATGTAAACCATTAGGGTGTAAATGGATATTTAAAAAGAAAAAGAAAATGGATGATAACATAGATAAGTTTAAAGCTAGATTAGTTATCCAAGGTTTTAGACAGAAAGAAGATATTGATTTCTTTGACACTTATGCTCATGTTGCTAGGATTTCTACTATTAGATTGTTATTAGCACTTGCAGCTATACACAATCATGTGATTCATCAAATGGATGTGAAAACTGCATTTTTAAATGGTGAATTGGATGAGGAGATTTACATGAAACAACCTGAAGGCTTTGTTATGCCGGCTAATGAGAATAAAGTTTGTAAGTTAATAAAATCTTTATATTGTCTGAAGTAAGCGCCAAAAGAATGACATCAAAAGTTTGATGATGTTGTGTTGTCTAATGGTTTTGTTTTAAACCAAGCAGACAAGTGTGTATATAGCAAATTTGACACTTCTGGAAAATCTTAAACACTACCCAAGGATATTTGTAAAGTGTGGGTCAGATGTTTCAAGAATAAGAGGTATATGCTTTTTTAACCTAACAAGTCTAGTGTTGTAAAATCTGCTAGGGGCTAGTCAGGTAATGGGATACCGACTAGCAATTACTCAGAAGTAATAAAGATGAATCGGATTGAAATTTTTATATATAATTTTCAGTTTTTTTATATAAATACACACATTTTAATATGTAAATTCAATAAAACAAAAGTTTAGTTTTAAATATAAATACACATATTTGACTAAATTTCCCAAGTTTAAGCGGAAATTTCCAATTTTTGGCTGGATTTTTTGAAGTTCGCCGGAATCACAGATTTTTGACCGATTAAGACCACCTAAGTTTGATTTTGGCATCCGTTGGCCGCTTAGTGATTAATTGGCCAGTTAGCAAAAAATTACAAGGTAAGAGGTTGATTTTCGATTAATCCCGATTGTTACACCACTGAATAAGTCAATGGCACTACAATCTCTATTTTCACGAGTACATTTTCTTGGGTTTATGAACCCAAGTATTTTGTAGCAAGTTTTGACATCCATTAGCTTAAAACACTCTTAATAGTGGTAATTAGGTTTAAGTTTATTAATGAAGTTTAATCATCCATATGCATGTTACTGTTCTTAATATAGTTTTGGTGAGATTTTAAAAGAAAATTATGTTATAAACCGTAATTACTAGTTAGTGTAATAATAATCACTAGATATTGACTTTAAGCTATCCAAGATAAGCACAGCTCATGTCTTCCTGCCATAATCATTTGATTGTTTATGGTAATAGATTAATAAGGCTTAGGGGCTGTTTGACAGTCTCTTAATCAGGCTCTTAATGGTTCAGATGTCTGAATGGTTCAACACTTAATGATTCAAACTGTTTATTTCACCAACACATGTCTGAATGATTAAAACATTTACCTCTGAATGGTTAAGCATTATACTAATGCTAAATGGTCAAGAGGTCTAATGCTAAATGGTTAAGTCATATTATCTGAATTAATAAGATATTTGTCTTTGAATAATTAAATAATATACTAGCTCTTAATGATTCAGACCTCTTAATGATTCAACACTTAATGATTCAGACTCTTAATGATTCAGACCTCTTAATGATTCAACACTTATTCATAAACTTAAACGTCATTAAAAGTTGTCTAAATTAATTTACGTAATCAATCATCAAATACATTCACCATTAAAATCCCTAAAGTTTTCTCAAACAAATAGAGTTAAAAACAAGTCTAAAATAAGCATAGCATCACCCTAAAGAACAAATTGAAGCTACAACTAATACCATTACACACATCAAATGGGGAACTCCATCTTCACCAAAGACCTCATCATGTCTACAGAATCACCACCGCCACCCACAAGCCAGTCCTTAGCGCAAATTATCGCCTCAACGGTTTCAGGTCTCAACGAACACCTATACCGGTCCATCTCCTTCCTTTCAGTCTCGAACACCAACTCAGGAGCCACAGTTGATACGGGAACTGTCAAGATATCACGAGCCATCTTCGAGAGTGTTGGGTACTTGACCTTGTTTAGTTTCCACCAGCCCATCACATCGAACTCATGAACCCGAGGTAAAAGAGACTCTTCCAAATACTGATCCAGTTCCGACTTTGACTGTTGACTTGTTGTTTCCATGATGTACATGTCAAAATCAGTGAGTCCCAGTCCTGCAACATCCTCTTGTTTCACGTTTCCTTCCAGTCCACCGACGTATTCAAGAAACATTTGATGTATCCCCTCATCGACTAGATTAATGTAACTTGCTGCCTCCTCACCGTATATCTTTGTGAAACTAAATTCGACTAGTTTCATCTTGAACCGTGGGTCCATGACCACTGCGATTGCTAAGATCAAACAACAGCTTTTCCAGTATGTATCAAACCCAGCCTGCATTGACTTTGCAATGGTGCTTATGACAGGATCTTCGCTCGTGGCTGCACGGGTCAACTCCAGCTGGATTTTCCACACTTCATGAAAAAACGTGTTTGTGGTAGGTATAGTTGATGATGTGAGCAAATTTGCTGTGTCAGAAAGTAGCTTCAAACATGTGCACAGACTCTCAATCTGCTTCCATTCTTCGGCGGTAGGTCCTTTGCTGTAATCGGGATCCGTGGTATCTATGCAAGAAAACACTTCTTTCAGTTCAGAAGCTGCTAATAGCATCTCATATGTGGTATTCCAACGAGTGTGATCATCAAGTGCTAGTATCTTCATGCTTGGTACTTGAAGTTGTTGCTTGAGTTCAAGAAATTTCTCTTCTAGAGCATCCGAGGTTTTCACATACTTCACGCAGTCTCTGACTTTGTTGACTGTTTCTTGGCAGACCTTAAATGCCTCAAGTGCGATACTGCTCAAAGAACGAGCAAGACAGTGATTAAGCAATGATCGACCACCAAGAGTATTCGGGTTTTTCTCAGAAAGCAAACTTCTAAGGCTATTGATCCCAGCTTCACTCAAATTTTGGTTGATTGTAATCGAGAATAATCGTCCCTCCATGTTCCAATCAGATAGACATGAAGATACAGCATGGCTAAAAGCCGAATCAGATTCAGGAAACGGTTCCATCACAACATTTAGTAACTTTCTGTGTATTTTCCACTCGTTATCAACAAATTGACCCATGACAAAAACATAACCAGTTGTCTGGCATGAATTCCAGAGGTCAAGCGTTAAGCAAATCCGTCCCGGCATCCCATCAATCAGATTCTGAACACTCTGTTTTTCTCTAAGATAAGTTGCTATACAATCACCTTGAACCGTGTTAAAATTCACCATATTGAAATTCGGCTGAAGGTTGCGCACAAAAGCCACAAACCCCGGGTGCTCAACAATGTGAAGTGGATAATCATGCAGAATAATCATCTGGGCTATCTCCTGGCGGCACCGGTCAGAGTCAAATGCAACATAAGGAACACTGGTGGTTCGGTACCTTCTTTTAGGTGTATCAGTGGTTGGACCAGCAGACTCATTGGCTATCTTTGAAGGTGCACTGTGTGGAGTCGATGGGTCCTGGTGCTGGTTTCGAAGCACAACAGGGCAACCACCTTTAGCAATGTGGCGTTTGAGGTGGCTGGTTCCAGCAACTTTGGAACCCATGCTGTATGCAAATGATTGCTTGCATTGCTTACAGCAAGCTCTTCTACACCCCGGGCTTACAGTTTCAATGGTAAAGTGTTCCCAAACCATTGACTTTTTCTTTCTACGTTTGGTAGGTGGTGTATCAACATTGTTTGTTTCGACACCTAGATACACGGGCTCAAGGTGCATCTCCATATTGACCAGAGCATTGTTCTCAGTAGGAATCGTCTCCATGTGGGATAAAGAAGAAAAGACCTGGGTTACACAGATTATACAAAAAAAGAATGAAAAATTGCCCGAATAGAAACATTATTGTGTACATATAAAGTTTGTGCATTCAAGCTTCCCAAGTGCTATTTAGGTCTTACACTCTTACCATACAACACTAAGTGTATAATTGTAACCTATAAAATTTTGTTGTTCAACCATGACACACTCTAAATCTAGAGGTGATACACAACATCAAGTAGAACAGCTTAACTGTTATCCTGAACAAGCCTGGTTAACCATAAACTATTGTTACTCTATTAGTAACATCATATATTCAGTTAAATCAGGGATTTGATCATCTTTTACCCACTTGTTATTGGACCAATTTGAACTTATTGGGATGCTGCCGATAACTTGACCGGTTAACTCTTGGGTGAGTCTCTTCATTTTGTTAGCAAGGAAAACAAGTTGGATTGGTTGAATAAATGCTTGTGATGCACACATCAAAGATGTTCAAGTAACAATAAGAGATGAAACAAGCAAGCATACAACTCACAGTTTAGTCACATCCTTATTATCATCAGGCTAAGGCATAGAAAGCATCAATTGATCACAATTTCTCCATAATATTGAACAATTTGGTAGCTTGATGTTAAAATGAGTAATTTATAATGTAGATTGTCATATGAATTAAACAATTTATAATACGACTATGATACCTTTCTTCTCCATTCTACTTATACTTCAAACTATCATATGACTTATGTTGTCAAAGGCACACAAGGCACGAGCCTAGGAACTCAGGCGAGGCGAGGCCCAAGCGCCTCAAAAACACGCCAGGCAGGCAACTTAACAAAAGTGCAACCAAAGCAAGCATCTTGATCCAAGCACAAGCAAGACGAGGCAAGTGCCTCAGTCTGCCTTCCTGGTCTGACCGGACCAAAAATAGGTCTGACCCAAAAGCAGAGATGGGTTTGAACCAAATAAAGACAGGCCTACACCCGCCTGTAAAGGTCTTAGCCAGCCTAAAAAGAAGGTAAAAAATAGCTTGAAGCCTTGAACCAGCTTATGCGTCCTGCTTTAATACTCTTTCACGGACATCTCCCCTCTCAAAACTCTTTACATAAAACAAAATATGGATTCAAAACCACATTTTAAAAAAATACTTTTTGGACACTGTTTTAAAAGAAAATTACATTACGTCTTTTACTATATTTGTAAAATAGAATAAAAAAATTAATATTCTATACATGTAATATGCTTTTTATTTTTATATTATTATTGTGTTTTCTATACATGGACTTGCACTTTTTTCGCCTTGTGTGTTGGTGACAAGCATGCGCTTTGCGCATTGCGCCTTTTACCTTTCACGACCTAGCATATGATATTATGAGTCTTTCAATGGGAAGGTAAATATCTTAAAAATATGAAAATAGTTATCTTCGATATAATAATTTTTTGCTCGGTAAATATGTTATTGTGCAAGACAAAGATCATCTACCAGATAATTATTTTATTCTATTAATTAATACTAATTACAAAACTAAGTAATATGATATATAAGCATAACATAATTAACATTCGCCGATAAATCTCCCACTTCCAAAAAAACAACCACCTTTATTTTTTGTCTCCTGAGGATGTCATTTAAATTTTAAATATCTTTTTTTCTAGCAAACAGGTTACAGGTATATTAGGGCCACTTGGGCCTAAGTATTCAGTCCAATATCACCAACATTAAAGATAGTTAAAAAGAACAATTTTTTTTTCTTTTTTTACGATACCATCGAAGCCAAAGGGTACCAAAATCTAAAAAAATTAAAGCCATCATGGTCAACAATAACAATTTCAACGCCCATGGGCTGAACATCTTAACCCTAAAAACCAGATCTAGGGTTTCCCGTCCATCAATTCATGGGCTTCAAACACGAACAAAATAATCAAAGCCCAGACAACTCAACACATCTCCACAACTTCAAAGGAACTTCGATTACAAACAACAAATTCAAACAAAAACAACAATCAACCCACATCCGATCGAGACGCAACCAAATTCAACTCTCACAAGAACAACAACTTCAACAATCAATCGAACTAAAACTAAAGAATCACTGTATTAATTCACTAAACTCCGACGCAAGCACACAGATCAAAACACGAAATGAACGAAGGAAGAATAAATTAGGGATCTTGTGAAGTATATACCTCAAGAACAGCTGCAGCAGCGTTGTAAATCGATGGAATCGGAGGTGTAACCGGAGAATTGGAGATCTAGAGAGATGTTGATGGATGTTCTTCGATCGATGGGGGGAGAGAGACGATTGGGCTTGAACCCGATATTCGAATTGGACTTTGGAATTGGGGTTTGGGGAGAAGATAATGATAATAATGTGAGAGAAAAGAAAAAAGGTGATTTGGGGTAAAACATAAAACTGTATTGGATATGGACTTTGAGATCCAATAATAATATCCAGCGTGTACTTTAGTTTTTGGGTGGTGTATTTGGTTACCCTAACTGGACCACAAACCATGGGTGTGGGAAGGCTGTGTGGTGCAGCCCATAGAGCCACTTGGTTAATGGTTAATACTTAATACTAGGGTAGGGTTAGGTGTTTTAGGACCCATTTTGTTTGATTTTCAATATATACTTTAATTAATTAGTGGTCCTAATTTTTTTATGTTTTCTTTATTATGTATATCATATAAGCTAAGTTAAAAGACCTTCTACTACACGTATTGAACAACAAAAATGGTAATAAATAAAACTTAATATGCTAGGTTAACTTTTCCTTGCCAGGTGTACAAAACGAAGAGATCGAATTATCTTGCAAAAAAGGGTAATAATAAAAAAACATTACATTTGTGTGAAATTATTATACATATATAAACTTAAAATGAATCTTCTTGTGAGAATGTGTCAACCTAACTTAACGCAAATTTGATTACTAATATCACTTTCAGATATAATATTTTCTTCTATAACACAATTATCGAAAGAAATCATCTGTATTCTAGTAACATTACATAATTCCTTTCTATGGTCAATATATTTTAATAAATTACTAGAACAGCAACATTCGAAAATAAGTTATGACAAACCTTAAAAATAACTTATGACAAACCTGATAAGTTAAGTCTATTTAGAACCATAGGCGAGTATAGACTTTCATTAAAGTAATCGTAAATGTAATTGGATTGATAGATACTATCTAGATGCTCTTTTTCATCTGAAGGAAATAATTACAAATATGAACTAATAACAATGTTAAATAAGCCAACGTGATTATATGCTGTGCATTTTTAAAAAAAAATTAATATAATTTTCATATTATAACTTTATTAGGATTTATTTAATATATATTACCAACAAACCTAAATTTATATATAACACCTAGATGTTAAAAAACCGTAACATATATGAACAGAAACCACAAAGTCGATAGTAGTGGGAATGGACCGGGCTTGTGTTGACATAATTCCCTTAAACAGATTCACCGTCTATTCCCAGGGTACACCGGTTTGCAACAGTGACGGTGCACTGTCAGAGTTGGCACTTGCCTGAAATATTCTCGAAATGGAGCAGGGACGAGGGTGGTGTGTGTTGTTCGATCTCAGTAGTGAAACAGAATGTGTTATTTATGAACGGAAAACTGCTGCAATAATCAACAATTAACTGCTGCAATAATCAGCAATTAACTGCTGCAATAACAACAATTTAATTCCATGGAAAACTAAGTGCCAATGGTCAAAACTATTATGGGAAAGCCAAGAGTCTAGCATGTCAACACTTAGTAGAGCAAAAATACACCATAACGGGTGACCCAAATTTTCCAGCCAGAAACCACTTTTTGCACCCCCCCTGCGCGCGGGTAGGTCATGGTGTAAAAGGTATCATAAAGACATTCAATACCTTTCACCTTGTTTTCACATATAAACAAATAATATTTCATTTGTCACATCAATGTGGGACAAGAGTGTTAGAGAGACTCCCATTTACACCCTTATTTCCAACAAACCCCCACATGAATGGGAGTCATTTTAAAACAATCGCATTCCGATTACATTTCAATGGTTGAGTTTTGCATACGATAGGTAGGTGTAACCCTTTGAACCTTCGCTCATGAAACACACTTAGCCCACTGGCTCTGAGTAGACATTGATGTCTTTGAATTCGTCTGCCATTTGTGTGGACGACAATACGTTTCACACAAGACTCTTCCTGACAATGTCAAGTTCGCATAGTTGTGTCCGTTATGGTCCTGGACACGTGCCTGGTTCTGCGAGAGCTATTAGGTATGGTGCCCTAAACAATACCATTCGAAGCGACCCGACTTCTCTCTCACATAGGTGATTTACTAAGAAAGTTTACCTCAGTCGAATCATTAAAAGTCATAGACTTAACCTTGATCTTGTCACTTTCAGGAATGGACTAGGAAGAATACAGAATCCTACAGTAATCTCCCTCTTAAACGTGGAGTGGTAATCAACTCTCCCCACAGTGACCTCACCTGTTCATACAAGTAGGTTGTCCTATTGAACTCAGATCTTGGGATCTCCAGTCAGCTGAGTTAGGTTTCCTTCGCATGAACTTAACCTCTCAAGGGCTTCAGTCCCATTCCTATGGACGACTTGTAAACTAACTCTCTATTTAGGCCTTTTGTTAGCGGATCTGCAATATTATCCTTTGATCTCAGATAGTCAACAATGATAACTCCGTAGAGATTAGTTGTCGTACCATGTTATGTCTACGTCTTATGTGCCTGTTCTTACCATTATACATTGTGTTATGAGCTCTGCCAATTGCCGATTGGCTATCACAATGTATGCATATGGCCGATGCCGGCTTCGGCCATCTCGGTATATCTTCTACAAATTGATGTAGCCATTCTGCTTTTTCACCCGCTTTATCTAAAGCGATGAATTCCGATTCCATCATGGATCTAGCAATGACCGTTTTTTGGCCAATTTCCATTATAACGCTGCACCACCAAGTGTGAACACATATCCACTTGTTGCCCTGGAATCGTTCGTATCAGATATCCGGTTTGCATCACTGTATCCTTCAATGACTGTCGGATATCTTATGTAGTGCAGGATCGGTTAAGGGTCACTTAACACTTAGTTTTTCTCTCAAACTCACTTGAACAACACTTGGATGAAGATAGAGTCAATAAGAGTTGATCACAATATAGTAAGTAATACAGAACACAGAAAGTAATTTTCAAGGTACTTGCATATATTGCTTCTCAACTCAAATATTACAAGACTCTTACAAGCTTATCTTTTGAGTTATAATGAGAAATTATATATAATACTACCTACACCGGATATACTTTGATACCAGCTGGGATCCTATAACTAAAGCCTATACTATAAGACTATGGTTTAGGGTATCTCGAATAACGTCTTATCTGAATTTGGTAGTCAGGACATGTCCCTGACTTACCTTTTGTCACCAACTAAAGTTGGTAACATGTACTATCATAAAAAGGTAAATAATGAAATAAAGTATGGTCAACTGCATGGCTCTTTGAGAAGACGCCATGCAGTATCAGAGGTCTGCAGTGGAGTGTCAGAGACCATACTTATGTCCACTGGTTCATAGCAGTATCTTCCGAAGGTTAAATGGCTTCGAAAGAACAAGTACTTCCAAGCCACTTATACTTCGGAAGAGGCTGCTTCTTCTAAGGCTTGGGAACTTCTTCTTTCCTTCATACTTCGGAAGTAGTCTTCTGATTGCTCTCCTAAGACTTATCCTTCGGAAGCAATCTATTGACTTCGGAAGTAGTGTTCTGTCTTCGGAAGCTGATCTTTCACTTTATCTTCAGAAGAACTCTACATGTCACACCCCGACCGACGGCGGAATCATCGGGGCAGACGAATGGGAGACGATTGCTCATAGCACATGGAACTAATTTAGTTGGAATATTATTAAATATCATTATTCAATAAACATTACAACGCAATTAATATAACAATCAAGATACAACAAAAAGCATAAGTCTTTTAATTAGTCTAGGTCCAAGTCCTATATGAGCACAAGAAGATCTTCAAGCATCAAACCTGAAACATGATGAAAATAAAAGGTCAACTAAAAATAGCTGGTGAGTTTCCAAGGTTTTCATACATAATAATAACAAGGTTACAATTAGCAATTCATGTCATAGGTCATAAGCAAGTAAGGTTATAGAACACATATCGTTACAACCAAACCTCGACTTGATTACAAGTATAAAAGATTGGCTAAGTGTATTTGGTTCCCATGATGAACAAGCATATGTCATCAGGAGCCGACAATACCTCGGCTTTAGCACCAAATAGGCTTTTCAGGCCCAAAGATCTAAGACGTCGCCAGGCTAGCAATAGTTAATGATTGTAAACAAACTATGTATCTCATATAATCACTACAATACACAAATAACCATGACAAAATAATAAGTTGAATTGCATGTGATTTACAAGTCTCAAATGTGTATAAGTGTATCATGTATAAGCTATCATGTTTCACCCCAAATTAGTGTGAAAATATGAAAAAGGGCAAGGAAAACTCACTTGATATATATAAGGTGATGATAAGAATTTAAAAGAGGCTCCAACGATTTCTTTTACAAGTTGGCTAAACGTATAGATTCCAAGATTAAGTTTGATAATAAGATTATCAGTTAGACATGAACTAGGGTTTCAATTGGAATTTGGGGATTTTAATAAATAAATCAAGCAAAATAAAATAAAGCAATCGTTTATGCTTTGGATTCATAATGTTGGAATCAATCAATTAAAAATAAAAATTCAATGATTCAATTTATTGAATTAATAATGATTAAATATGATATGTGAAAAAGGGATAAATAATTCAATAATTAATTATTTAGAATTTGATAAGATAAATAATTAATATTTATTTTAAATGACCTTAAAACTATCATTTTATAAGGTTTTTAAACGTTTTATATGATCTTTGTAAAAGTCTTATAATATCAAAACTTTAAAACAATGCTAAGGAAATAATGGAAAATTATATGTTTTATAAGTTCCAAAAACTTAAATAAAGTTTAAGAAATAACGTTATTAACTAGTTATATATGACATGATTAATGAATAAATGAATAATTAATTATTTAAATAACTATTTGAATAATTGTACATTTAACATATAGATTTATAATATTTTTACAATAATCCACATTTGAGCCATAATTGGTTTATAACATTTAGATAAAATAATTACTAATATTTCAATAACCTTTGTTATCTTTTATGAAATAATAACTTGAAAACTTAAAAATAAATAATTTCAGAAATGTTTTAGTTAATGAAATAATTTTTATTTTGATTTTATAATATGATAATACTTTTCTAATTTATAAATGTAAAAAAAAACTATTTTAAAATAAGAGTGATGGAGGCCCGGTTCGAACCCGGGACCTCTAGGATGAGATGTGTACAATGAACCAGTAAACCAAGGCCTCAGCCGCGGTTTGTATCACGTTTCAATAGATAAAAAACAACACTTTAACCAATCCCCAATTCTCCAAGAACCCTAGTTTCAATTCGCATCAAATTGAACATAAAATCGAATACGTTTACAGAAATAGACATGGGGCTTTGATTCCCCATGTAATTCCGAGTATATGTATGTGTTTAATTTACCGAAAGTTGTTTGAATTCACTAGCATCGGTTGAAGAGCAGTCGCAACATGGGTATTATGGGGTTCTTGATGCAAACGTTGATGATACCCAAATTCGTTACACAGGCACCTTCTTCTCGACTCAAAGATTGTAAGCCCTCTACTAATTGAAGTGTAAAAGGTTCGGATGGTGATGAACACTTAGTTGCAGATCGCGATGGGAATGGGGATCGATTTTGATGTTTGTGTGCTTTTCAGGAGGAATTGAAGGTTGCAATAGATTAAGTTTAACCAGATGATTATGTATGTTCGATTAATTAGATTCTTAATAGGATTAAATGTTCAAACGGATATAGAGTTTATTTGGTCGGTTTCTTGATCGATTAAGGTTCGTAACCGACTCGTAAACACGATTAAATGATACCATCAAGTTCGAAACATGCACACGGGTGAATTTGGAACGATTTGGAACGTTTTTCGAGCGGTTTTAAATGGGTTTTTAGGGCCACCGGTGCGTGGCCGGAGTTTGGCCGGCGATCGTCGCCGGAAAAACGGGGAAAATGGGAAAAGTCATATTGGTTTTATTACTTTGACAGATTAGTCCCTGTGGTTTAAGGTTCATCATTTTATGTAGAAAACTTCTCAATTAAAGTTTCTACATCTGCAAATAAACCCCCCAAAATTTGTAAAATCATATTTAGTTAACTAATCAATATTTTTAGAAACAAAAAGAAACTTTATGGATCTTTATAAAAAAACTTTACAATTTAATTATACATTTTAATTAAAACTCATATTTTAGAATAAGCCCTATAACTTAGTAAACTTTATTTACATTAAAATAATATCACTTATTATAACTTCATAGTTTTTTTTGAAGTCTTGAAATAACTCTTTTTAATTATATATTTAGTTTAACAATTAGAACCCATAAATGATAAATAAATCTTTATAACTTTAGAAAGAAATTATTTATAAATTAATAAATTCTTATAAGTTGATTAGATGCTTTAATGAGTGATAATTAGACAATATAGATTAAACTATGTATTTAATACATTTGATTTATCTAAATAAGTAAGATTACTTAAATAATGAAAATTCACATTGTATGAAAGTTCACTTTTGATTCGGGTTTGGGTTAAGAACTTGAAAATGGTAGATGTTACACTACAACCTTCGGAAGTTACATGCTAAGCTTCGGAAGCCTTTGTATGTAGCACCAAAATTATCTAAGTGATTTGGTTTTGGTTGCACCAGCCTTCTTCTTGATCTAACAAACTCCCCCTAGGTTGATGCTACCAAACCTCACTTGTTTCTGCTTTTCAAAACTTTCAGCACCAAGGAGAGTAGATATTTATTTATTTCCTTGTTCTTCCCTGAAGTGGTGCTGAGAAGTATGTACAAATCCTTGGTAGACAGGAAGTCCAGTCTGTCAGCTCGGATGATATGTACCCTTTGTTTTTGCCCTCTGAAAAGAGTTAGTTGATGGGAACTGTAATCATATTCCCATCTAACTATAGGTTCTAATTCAGGACCCTCTACCATCTGTAGAAAGGTAGTGCCTTTGGTAGGAGGTCTTTCCTTGTCTTCCTGTCTTCTCAATCTCAACTCTTCTTCAATCTTGGCCTTTGCAGTTAGCTCAGCTAGATGAAGACTGCTGAGATGTTTTCTGATAAGTGCAGCAGCTTCAAAGTTGGAGGGGTTGGAGAATGGCTTCTCTGCTAACTCAGTAATATCAAATCTGCTGGAGTGTAACATAGAGGTTGCATTAAGTCTGTTGACTTCGCCATTCTCTCTCTCAATAACAAAGTTATGATAAGTTTCATCAAACCTCCACCGGATTATTCCCTTTCTAGGCACAAGAGACTAACTGGGAATCTTATCCTCTTTCTTAGTATCCAGCAGATTCACCAGTTTCTTTCTAAGTTTCTTCTCTTCATCATTCAGTGAATCTGAGTTGAGACCTAGAAGTCTAGATGCCTGGTCCAATGTCCCTCTAGGTAAATCAAGGAATTGATCTCTTGTGAGGGAACAAGAAGATCCATCAACATAGGTAGTTTTGACAGAATCCTCATCACATGAGACTTCACTCAAAGTTGTGCAGTTGATGAGCTTAGTCTTGATTACCTTGAACTCCTCAAGAGAGAGATGTTGAGAAGGTTGAGGGGATGGTTGTGGGTAAGTTGTGGTTCAGAGGTTCTGGAAGTGTTTTTGGTTGAAGGATGGGAAGTTTAGGTGGTTGAGGTGATGAGACGGGTGAGGTTAAGGATGGGGTTTAGGGGTGAAGGGCTCAGTCTTGATGGTGAAGGGTAAGGGTGAGGGATCAGGTTGTGGTTGAGTAGTTGCAATGAAGGTCATCCCATTTACCCTTCTGTACATCTCTTTTCTCTTCCAAGTGGATATCAGCCTTGATTTCACTGACAATCCGTTGGAGTGTCCTCTCTGACATTGGGACCCACCTGCCTTCCAGAGAAGCCATGAGCCCAGAGATAGTCCTTTATCCAGGTCTTTTCACTGAGCTTTCTGGTTGCAGTGGTCTTTGCTTCTTCCTCCTTCTTCTTCCTTCCTTTAGCTTTTCTCTTGCAGCCTTTCTTCTCTCTTTCTCCATTTGATCCTGCTCTTTGTTGTAGAGCCAAGGATTGTTTCATTATCGTGTGGAGAGAGTTCTTGAAGATTGAAGCCTTTGGAGATTAGAAATTCTATCCTATCTCTCCTCTACTGCACGTCAGCCTCCTTTTGTTCTTCTTCTTTCTCTTTCTCTAAGGCCAACCTGGCTGCTTCTTGTTTCTCAAGTTGCAGTCCAGTTGCCTTTTCCAGTTCCACCAACCCCTCTAGTGGTAGCAGGAGTGTGTCTTCATTGGCAGCTCCCAATTGGATGAGCTGCTCAATTATCTCTTCTCTCCTTTTATTATTGACAACCTCCTGATGGCTGTAGCTACTTTTGTACTAGCAGCTAGCAACTTCTCAGTTGTAAGTCTTTCTTTCTCCTTTAGTTTCTCAATCTTCTCCTCTTCCTGAAGCTCTTCCGCAGTCATCTTCCTTTTCCTTTTGTTATCTTTTGAAGAGCCTGACTGTGGTAGTTCTTGGATAGTGGATACTGATTGTGAGAGAGGCAGAAAGGGTGTCTGGGATAGAGGTAGATTCAGAAAGTCCTCACTGTTCACCTCAGATGCCATTTCTAGGATTGCATCTGTGATGATCAGTTCCTCGGAACATCTTGAACAGTCCTTCCACAGCTTCCGTTTCAGCTTCGGAAGACTTAGTTTTTCTTTCGAGGCTTTAACTTCAGCTTCGAAAGTTTGAGGAAATGCAGATTCTGTCCCGGTTGTTTCAGTTGTTGGGCCATCAGTCCCCATCTCCCCTTCGAAATGAATCTTAGGTTCCATGTGGACCTTAGGTTGACCAACTTCTTCCACAGTTGTAGAAGGTGCATTTAGCCTCTAAAGCTCTTCAGCTCCGAAGTAAATCATTGCAGCATCTAGGCTTGGCTGATCAGAAGAGGATCTCAACAGAAACTTAGTGAAGAGTCTGTAGAGATCTTTGAGCATTTTTTGGTCAATTTGAAATACAACTTGAGATGGCTCAGACAAAGTGATGATAGGAGTAGAAGATGTTAAGGTTGAAGTATGAGTCTGGGAGTCCTCAAGTGTTTGTCTTTGAAAATTCTTCCCCTTCTTCGTAGCATCATCTTGAGAGCTAGATGAGCTAGAGGAAGAAGTCAATGAGACTGAACAGGTACATGCCTAACAGATCTCTTGGTCTGTTTTTCAGCTAGTTGAGCCTTGAGATTGTCAATCTCAAGTTGCTGAGTGGCAGACCTTTCTTCTAAAGTCCTAATCAAGGATTCAAGGTTTGAGACTTTAGACAGAAGGTCTTTTATAAGGAGTTGCATGCTTCCCTCATCTTCTTTTGAAGAATCACGGGGAAATGAGGTAACATACCTGGTATGTTCTGCCTCACCACCAGATGTGGTTTCTTGGCACCCTGGTTTCCCTTGCTAAATGATGTCTCTTTTAAAGTCATCAAACAACATGGTTGCCATAGATTCAGTCTCAGATATGTTACCACTGTCCATAGGGTCCATTGAGCACCTTCTGTAGTGGCAGCTGAATCTGTATGAGTCCCCTTCACATCAGTAGGACTCACCTCAGTTGTGGGCTGCTGATGGGGGCTAGAGATAAGGGATCTCTCTTGGCTCTATTGATCTTGGAGAGGGTGTTGTAGATCAATTTCATTGTTGTGGAGAGATGTTATCTCTTCATCAGTTTTAAAAAGAAGGTCAGTGAAGGATAGGGATTGTAAGCCTACTAACCCGGGACCTTGGTCAATGTCTATAGGCATTGAGCCTTTGGTGGGGCTGTCCCTTGTTGGCTACTCAAAAGAGTGTAGATACTCATGCTGAGGGCTGTTGGTTTGGGTGTCTGGCTCATGGGTTTGAGACTAAGGAGACTCAAAACCAAATTGAGGTCGAATGAGAAGGATGGTGAGACCTCACTAAGTGGGAGCCCATGTTTCCACTCTAGTCTTTTTGGATTGAACAGGAGGTGCTTGCTCAATCAGAGTAGATTGAACAAGGGTTCGTTTAGGGCGTCTCTGGTATGTGATGGTGATGGGTAGAGAAGGTAGTGTTGGCATTATGGAGGTGGTTGCTGGTGTGGGTTCATCACCGTGGGGTGAACAGGGATGTCACCAGGAGCTATGCACTCAATCATACCTGGAAGTAGAGAAGTGTACCTTCTAGTGAAGTTGGTGGACACCTTCTTCAAAGTCTGAAGATGGTAGGCCTCATGTGAGGACTGTCAGAGCAGCTGCACAGACAAGCATACTTTGTTCCAACTCACAGTTGATTATGTGTTGAATGAATCGGGGATACATAAGGAATGTCTCCTTTGAAGATTCCCAATGAGATTGGTGAACACAAATCTTGAGTAATTGAAGCGGAGGCCTCTCACCAGTCCATGAACTAAGCATCCTAGTCCATAAGGGATTTGATCCCATGCCCCAGATTTGTTGGACAAACAGTGAAGAACAACATGCAGGAGGAACTTCCAGTTGTAGGAGAAGTTGTATTGTAGACTGTCGACCTGCTCATGTCTCCACCATATCCTATGAGGATATAAGTGCTGTCTAAATCTTCAGGGAATTCAGTAGGAGCTCCTTCATCATGAAGCTCGAGATGCTCCTTGATAAGCTATTCAGTAATGACCAACTCTTGTCCACAAATGTTGGACCTTAGTACACGAATCCCGTTTAGGGTTTCAACTTGACCATTTTCCCAAATTCGGTCGTTTGATTGGAATAAACAGTGGGCTTAATGGTAAGGGTTGTGTAATAAGATGATTGGGTGAGAAAGGAGATGATTTCAGAGAAGTAAGCATCTCTTGAAGAATCAAGAAGTGCGACTTGATTGTGTTGAGGTTGAGTGCCATTGGAGAAAGGGAATGAGGATGAATTTGAGCTTGGGTAAGTTGGAGTAGAGAAAATTTCTATTGCAATAAAAATTCAAGTAAGAAGATGAATTGAGTAGTCGGGATTATTTAAAAGAGAGTGGGAGGCGGTAATGGGGGTAAGGATAAGGTGATGTGATGTTTTAGTGGAAGAAATGACAGTGACGGTAAGGTTAAGATCAGTTAAATAATCCGACATCATTAACAAAACTTTTCCTTTTAAAGTGTGGGGCCCAAGAGATTTCCGTTACACAGTGAAATCTCTCTTCGAATATAAAAAACATATCCGATGTAATTTGTCTTCTGAAGGCAATTCTTACTTCCGAAGCAAAGACTTTGCTTCCGAAGGTCAGGATTGCTTTCCGAATGGAGTGTGTATAAGTCTTGGAAGTAGATTTGATATGAGATCAATCGCTTCTTCCGAGAAGAAAATTATCCTTTGAGAAATTCTGCTTCGGAAGTTATGAAAATAGCTTGAGGGTTAATTTCTCTTCGGGAGAAATTTATACTTAGAAAATTTCAGAGAGACCTTTTGTAACAGGGCTTAAATTGTATTGACATAGAACATTACATACTAAAAGGTTTTCAAAAGAGGTAATCTAATCAATGTTTATCATCCAATAGCTGTTATGAGATACTTAAATCTTTGTTCATCAAAAGCTTTGGTAAACAAATCAGCATATTGTTATTTGAGTCAACTTTGATTAGTATAATCAGATTTTTCTCATGAATATCTCTAATGAAATGGTACCTGATATCAATATGCTTGTCTTGGAATGCTTCACCGGATTTTCAGTAATGGAGATAGCACTATTGTGTAATATGGATAGGAGTACTCATAAAGTTGAATCCATAGTCTAACATCTGATTCTGAATCCATAGCAGTTGAGCACAACAGCTAGCAGCAGCAATGTATTCAGCTTCAGCAGTTGATGTAGAGACATAGGATTGCTTCTTGCATTGCCATGAGATGATCCTTCCACCAAGAAATTGACATCCTCCTGATGTGGATTTGTTGTCAATGTTGCAGCCGCCATAGTCACTGTTAGAGTATCCATAAAGATTGAAATCCTTGTTTCTGGGATACCAGAGACCTAGTTTGGGTGCTCTTTGAGGTATTTGAGGATTCTCTTAACAGCAGCTAGATGAGACACCTTTGGAGCAGCCTAATATCTTGCATAGATGCAGGTAGCAAACATGATATCAGGTCTACTGGTTGTGAGATGCATCGGAGAACCAATAATTGCCCTATACTGATGTTGATCAGTATCCTCCCCCTCAAGGTCTAGACAAAGATTGTGGTTTCTGGGTATGGGTGTCTTGGCAGGCTTACAATCTTTCATCTTAAATCTTTCTAAGATGTCAGAAACATACTTAGATTGATTAATGAAAAACCCTTCTTTCATTTGCTTCACCTGAATTCAAGGAAAAAGTCTATTTTTCCCATGGAACTCATCTCAAACTTTTTCTTCATAATGCTTTCAAAGTCCTTACACATTTGGTCATTTGAAGAACAAATATGATGTCATTACATAGACTTGAACAAGAAAAATGTCCTTTCCAGACTTTCTGATGAAGAGAGTCTTGTCAATGGTACCTCTAGTGTAGCCATTCTTCAGAAGAAACTGAGACAAGGTCTCATACCACAGCCTAGGCGCTTGGTGCAGCCCATATAGAGCTTTATCCAATTTGCACACATAGTTGGGGTGTTGTGGGTCTTCAAATCCTGGAGGTTGGCAACATAGACTCCCTATCTATATCCCATATAGAAAGGCATACTTGACATCAAGCTGGTAAACAATGAAGTCCTTGGATGCAGCATAAGCAAGGAAGATCCTAACTGCCTCAAGTCTTGCAATAGATGCAAAGACATCAGTATAATCGATTCCTTCCTCTTGGGTGTATCCTTGAACTACAAGTCTAGCTTTGTTCTTGATGATCAAGCCTTTATCATCTCTTTTGTTTATGAAAACCCATTTAGTGCCTATAGGTAATTGACCAGATGGTAGCGGACATAGGTTCCATACTTCTGTCTCTTGAATTGAAGCAGCTTCTCTTGCATCGATTCAAGCCAGATTATATCTTAAAGGCACCTTCCACCTTCTTGGGTTCCATCTGGGATAAAAAGCATGAGTACAAGCAGACATTCCCATGATGAGTCTGCCCTCTTGTTCTCACACCTTCAGAGACATCCCCTATGATGTTCTTAGTGGATGAGTGTTATGAATCCTAAGACGAGGAATACTTCCAGCTGCAGAGATAGATCCAAATTGGACATGTTATGCTCAAGAACTGGTACACTCTGTCCAGCTGTTGTTTCAAAGTCATTCAATGAGGACTGATTAAATGAATGAGAAACATCATCAATGGTTGGTTGTGAGGTAGTATTAACAGTTGCCTGTTCCTTCAAACTACTACTTTCTTCTGCCTGGTGTTGTGGTGGATCACCTGATGAGTTTTGAGGCTCAGCAAGTGATTTACTTGTTAAAGCTTCACTATTCCTTGATATGGTTAAGCTGCCAGATCTGTGAATGGTGGAAACTTCACTTATTGCAGCTCTTGGAGAATTTGGAAGAGGTCTGGGTAGCTCAAACAGTTGATCATCAACAGCAGTATCAACATCATTTTGAGCACCTATTCCAGCTGAAACATTCTCACAAGATGGTTTAGAATAGTTTGGAAACAATTCTAAATCAAAGATTTGATCGCGGCCATTCCCCCTAACACAAGGAGTGTGCTCATTAACAACTATATTAGATGACTCCTCAAATTGTTGATTCTTAATGTTGTATACTCTATAAGCTTTGGAGCTAGAAGAGTATCCAACAAAGATAGCATCATCCGACTTTTCATCAAATTTTGCTAAATTGACTTTTGTGTTAAGTATGGTACACCTGCTGCCAAAGGACCTTAGAAAGCCAATGAACGGTGGCCTCTTGTTCCATAGCTCATAAGGGGTTTTTCCATGTGGCTTAACTACAAGAACTCTGTTATGCATATAGCATGCAGTGCTAACTGCCTCTACCCAGAATGTAAGAGGTAGTTTTGAATCAGCTAACATAGTTCGAGCAGCCTTAATTGTCTTGTTTGTCCTCTCGGCAACATCATTTTGTGAGGAGTTCTGGGAGCACTGTATTGTCTGGCAATCCCTTTTGAGTTACAGAATGAGTCAAGAACAAAGTTCTTAAACTCAGTCCCTTGATCACTTCTAATAATTTTAACCTTGTGATCAATTTGATTTTCTATTTTAAGAATAAAGATTTTAATGTTTCAGCAGTTTCATCTTTAGTTCTAAAAAAATACCCATGTGAATCTTGTAAAATCATCAACTATCACAAGGCATATGATTTCCTTCCAATGCTCATTATACTTGTGGACCAAAAAGATCCATGTGCAATAAGTGTAATGGAGTAGTGATAGAGTTAACATATTTGGATTTATGAGAGGTCCTGTGTTGCTTCCCTTTCAGGCATGCAACACAGTTATCTTTGCAAAAAAAATCATTTTTAGGCAAGCCATGTACCAAGTTATTTTTAGCCAATTTATTCATTGTCTTAAAATTTACATGACACATACGTTTATGCCACAGAGTTGACTCATCACTATCAGCTTTGGAAAGAAAGCATGATACTTCACCCATTGGGGAAGCATTGTTCATCTCTAGCTTGTACATATCCCTTTCCTGGGAGATCTAAGAAGCACCAATTCTGGAGGAATGGTCATCCCTGGTTTGAGAATATGCACTCATGTTTTGTGAAAAGCATCTGGTGCTTTTGATCACAGAATTAAGAAACACTTAACAGATTATGTTCAAGCTGTTTGACAAAGTTAACTTTGTCAACTTTTAACTTACCATTGGATACTCCCCCTCTGCCAGAAATATATCCTCCGGCCTCACCTCCAAATTGGACAGGACCTCCATCATAGTGTTGAAACTATTGAAGGAGAGATCTGTTCCTGTCATGTGCCTGGAGCATCCACTGTCCACAATCCAGACATTGTTGTTCTTATCATATGGATGTCCTTGCACATAAGATGAGATTTTTAGTTTTGATTGGAAGCCCAATCCTTGTTGGTCTTGGTTCTTCCGGATAGTGACATAATTGAACCAAAGATATGCATGGGGTTCAATAGATGTCTTTGAAGAAGAGGTTTGGGCTGCAACATCTTCCTTGATCTTCCAGTCATCCTTTGGTCAATCTTGGAGGATGAGCCTATAGAGGCTTTTGTAGCATGGCCTTCTTCGAAGCTTCTTTCTTTTTGGAAGAAGTCTTCACCACCTTTTCTTCCGAAGCAGTCTTCTTCTGGGATGGTTTCAAGGGAATCTTCTTGTTCTTCCGAACTTTAGTAGCATTTGCTTCCGAGTCCATTTTCCTTCGGAAGAAACAGTTTCTTCCGAAAGCAACCTTGCTTCGGAAACCAGCTTTCTTCTTCATCACTTGAACCATTTGAAAAGGTCCAAATGTGAAACCTTCCTGACTCCTTTCCTAGCATTATTTGCATAATGTGTGCTTGCAGGATTGTAGTAACAATCTTTTGCCATATGGTTGTGCAGACCACACATATGCATGCAATGTTAGTCTTTTGGGACTGTAAAGGTTGATGTTTCTTGGGCTTCTCTTTCTTCATCAGCGACCTTCCTTTAACTTCTAATCCTTTGGCAGGACAGGAGTGCTAGTATTACACTCTTTTCCTGAATCAGAAGTACCTAACACTTGGAATCCAGCTGAGATAAAGACACCTTTCTGCTTTGGGTCAATCTTCAGCTTAGACTCAGCCACTTTCTTGGCAGTTCTTCTAGCAGCTTTAGCTCTGCTTCTTCTGGTCTTAGTGGTTAGGATTTGATCTTCATAGGAGGAGATGGGTACTTCTACCTGTACCTTCCCTGTGGTGGCCACTATTATTGCTTCATCCTTCAACTCTAGTGAGGAAGGGTCATCAGTTGGAACCTCTTGCTCCTGAGTACCACATCTAGGTTGTCTAATAGACTCATAAGAGTGTGGTGTAGCAATTTCATTGGTTCCCAACCCTCCTTTGTTCTGATAACAGAGTTTGGAGTGGGAGGATGATACAAGAATAGCTTGGAAGTTCTGCTCAGAAATAGCATGCTTCCTGGACTGAGCTTCTGCAGTGACAAGCTGGGCTTGAGCCTCAAACAATTTGGATATCAGATCCTTGATTTGAGTCTTGTAGTTGGTGTGTTCATGTTTTAAAAGAGACAGTTTTCTCTAACTCCTTAATTTTCTTTTGATAGTCAGATCCAACTCTCTTAAAATCAAATTTTAATATTTAAAGACTCAGTATCAGATCTGATTTCCATATTGTAATCCTGATGAAGTTTAACTTTAGCTATACAGGCTGGAGTATAGAGATGTTCATATACCTGCGTATCATCTGTTCCTGCCATGAGAGCTTGAGCTGGAGTCACATCCTGTACCATGAAGCTCCAGTCAACTTCTTGAGCCATTGTAGTTGTTTCAGTTGACTTTCCAGTGGGCTTTGAGGTTGAGGGATGTGTGGAGGCCTGTGTGGTTCTAGATTGGTCTGGGAGCCTGCATTCCCCTGTAAAGTGACCGAGTTGGTTACAGTTGTAACACTTGCTTTGGTCTTGTAACCCAAACTTGCTGGTAGTTGGGTTTGAGGGAATTTCTTCCAGTTCTCTTAAAGAACTTATTCGCTCTATAAGTTAAAAGAGCCATCTGTTGGACAATGTCCACATACTCTACGTCATCTAGATGAAACACTCGAGATCATCAAAACAATATTGAAAATCATCGGAGAGTGTCCACTTCCTGAGACAAAGGCACAACTTTCCTATAAGGAATCGTGTTGAGCCTGTTAAGACCTTGGAGTTTAAAGAAAAGTGATGTAAGGTCTAGAAGAGCAGGATGGCTGCTGGTAAGTCAGGTAGTGCTGATTCTATCTATCGCTGTAGGATCCCTATTCAAGATCACTGCAGTTCCTTTTCGGGCGGCTGTAGGACGGACGACCGCCTATAGGTGGTAGGGTAGGGTGGGTGGTACCGCTCAGATTGGCTATCTTACGTGGAGCTGAATTAGGTTTTTTCAGTTTTCTCGTTGGTACACGCGGGCGTACTCCTTGCTTATGGGGGCATTGATCCAAAGCTCGAGTACGGTCCGTGCACCGTTTTTCTTCTCTACCATGACGAATCAATTGATTTAATGTAGGCATTGCGCTCTTGTGGGGGTGCTGAGCCTTCTGCAACCATTAAAGCATTGCTAGGGAGGAAGACTCAAAAGACGGCTTGCTTGGTGGCCCTTCTTACTTTGCATCTCTAAACGATATCCATCAAGGATGCCGTAAAGTTCAGTCATAGTGAGAGTGTTCAGATTCTTTGTCCTCTTTATAGAGATACAGTAAAATGTCCACTCGTTTGGAAGAGCACTCATGAACTTTCTCGTGAGATCTCTGAGTTCAGGAGTGATCTTCACAGACTGAAGAGAGGAGATAAGATCCATATACCTGAAATACTGCTGGCTGAGGGTCTCTCCAGCAATATAAGTGAAGTTCTCAAACTGCTGCTTTAGTGAGTCCTTCTTCGAGTTGTTGGAGCTTGAGTACATCTGAGCAAGAGCATCAAACAATTCCCTTGCAGACTTACAATGTTCAAACCCCACCATGATGGAGTTCGGTATTGCAGTCATGAGAATTGTCATAGCATTGCTGTCAATGTCTATCTTTTTCGGTCTTCATCAGAATAGTCTTTAACAACTTTTTCGATCATGGCACTGTTTCCACCAGGTGATGCCACCTTTGTCTTATACGGGCCGTTGACAATGGAGTTCCACATCTTGCTATCTTGGTATCTGATGAAGCCTTCTATTCTTCTGCTCCAAGACCTAAAATTCAGGAGTAATGATGGGAGCCTTTGTCATGGTTCCCATATCTACTTCGGACTTGTTAAGGGCCATTTGAGTGAGTGATTGTAGGGAGGAGTGAAAAACAAGTTGATTTGGATGGTTAGATCACGCAATCAAGAGCCTGAGAAGCTCTGATACCAATTGAAGGATCGGTTAAGGGTCACTTAACACTTAGTTTTTCTCTCAAACTCACTTGAACAACACGCGGATGAAGATAGAGTCAATAAGAGTTGATCACAATATAGTAAGTAATACAGAACACAGAAAGTAATTTTCAAGGTACTTGCATATATTGCTTCTCAACTCAAATATTACAAGACTCTTACAAGCTTATCTTTTCGAGTTATAATGAGAAATTATATATAATACTACCTACAACCGGATATACTTTGATACCAGCTGGGATCCTATAACTAAAGCCTATACTACAAGACTATGGTTTAAGGTGTCTCGGATAAAGTCTTATATGAGATTTGGTAGTCAGGACATGTCCCTGACTTACCTTTTTTCACCAACTAAAGTTGGTAACATGTACTATCATAAAAAGGTAAACAGTGGAATAAAGTATGGTCAACTGCATTGCTCTTTGAGAAGACGCCATGCAATATCAGAGGTACGCGGTGGAGTGTCAGAGACCATACTTATGTCCACTGGTTCATAGCAGTGTCTTCCGATGGTTAAATGGCTTCGAAAGAACAAGTACTTCTGAAGCCACTTATACTTTGGAAGAGTCTGCTTCTTCTAAGGCTTGGGAACTTCTTCTTTCCTTCATACTTCGGAAGTAGTCTTCTGATTGCTCTCCTATGACTTATCCTTCGGAAGCAAGCTCTTGACTTCGGAAGTAGTGTTCTGTCTTCGGAAGCTGATCTCACTTTATCTTCGAAAGAACTCTACAACCTTCGAAAGTTCTATGCTAAGCTTCGGAAGCCTTTGTATGTAGCACAAAAATTATCTAAGTGATTTGGTTTTGGTTGCACCAGCCTTCTTTTTGATCTAACATGTAGTGTAGTCCGTAGTCCCGAGTGTACCTTAAGTACTGAAGCAACCGAGTCACACAACTCCAATGGGTTGAGTTTGGGTTGCTTGTGTATCTGCTTAACCTGCTTACCGCATATGCTAAGTCTGGTTTGGTACAACTCATTAGATACATCAGACTTCCTATAATTCTTGAGTACTCTAATTTATTGACAGGTTCACCTCGATTCTTGGCTAAGTGTTAACTGATGTCAATGGGAGTTTTAGCCATATTAGAGTCATTCGCATTGAATTTCTCAAGAAGTTTGTCTACATAGTGGGATTGACTTATAACAAGTCCATTTTGGGTTCGTGTGATTTGTACTCCCAAAATCACATCTGCTAATCCCACATCCTTCATGTCAAACTGTAAGGCCCCGTTCCTGGGCACCTCACAGTTGGTCAATCACAGCAGTTAAAAACACTACACATTATAATTATACAAATTTAAGCATCGGAAATAATTTATCAAAAACCATTCATTTCATTTAGAACACTGTTGTTAAGCAATACATCATCATTTTACTGTATACAAAAGAGTTGTTTTACTGCATTACTAAACAACAGCAACATAGAATACGAATGGATGTCAGTCTTTTCTGCCGAGTAGCTTCACCCTCGTGCCATCCTCAGCAATAATTACCTGCCAACTGAAAATGTGTAAAAGTCAGCATTGCTGAGTGAGTTCTAGTTTTATAAGTAATAATTTCTATATGTTATATATGAAAATACTCTTTTCTATAAAATACAACTCTGTACTATATATGCGAGCACGCATTAACTATATGAACAGATAATGTTCGTTCTCTTTACTGTATCCCTTGTCTATTCTGTAAACTTTTATCTTTATCTTTCACTTTCTGTATGGACCAATGAGCAATACCCCAACTATATGCGCGATGGGAAAACAGGTGATGGGCCATCTATATCCCTCGAAAGGGCCAAATGTATCCCTCGAAAGGGTCAACTATGTCCCTCGAAAGGGTCAACTGTATCCCTCGAAAGGGTTAACTATATCCCTCGAAAGGGTCAACTGTATCCCTTGAAAGGGTCAACTATATCCCTCAAAAGGGTCAACTGTATCCCTCGAAAGGGTCAACTGTATCCCTCGAAAGGGTTCTGTGTATTGTGTACAAGGCCGACCCAATCACCCAGGGCATGCTGCAAAGGACCTGGTCTCGTGTGCAATATGGGGTAGCTAACCCGCAACACGGTCGAGCTAACGACAACATGGTCGTGTCACTCCTGTAAGCTTGCAAGACTTGTTAACATTTTATTAATGTTCCTCTTCTTTTCTTTATTTCTCTTTCTCTTTATTATTACAAGATACTTTATGTTACGATAATAACATACCACGTAAAGTCACATATTATAAGTAATAATAATATAGCAATAATAATAATAAGGAACAATCATAACCATGCATGAAACATCATAAATAAGCCCCAGTCAACCCTTGATCAAAAACCTAAAAGGACAGACTCCCAGAAAATTCTGTAAAAATTTCTAAGTGCTTAGGCGCTTTGGCACTATTTGGGCGCTTCATCACTATGTAGGCGCATCAACCAACACTTAATCATTTTATCACACAGGCGCATGAACTATTCAGCCGCATGGGCACTATTCGTGCGTATGAACACTTAGGCGCATGAGCCACTTGGGCGCATGGGTACTATTGGGGCGCATGGCCCTACACTTAGTCGTCCGACTAATATTTATAGGCACATGGACCACTGTTTAGGCGCATGGGCTATACTTAAGCATTTCTAAGGCAATCTTAGGCGCATGGGCTACTGTTCAGGCGCATGGATTACACTTAAATCTTTCTAAGGCATTTTTAGGCGCATGAGCCTTATCTCGGCGCATGGACCCTCTGTGTAACATGTTTCTAGTATGTTTTCAAACCCAATCATCGAACCCATCTGTTCTAAGCTTAATGGGGCTATTCTAAACATGAATAACCTATAAGCATTCAAGAATCAACATCCAACATGCACAATACATGCGGGTAAACATACATAAGCTTTGACAATCATTTTATACATTTCAGCCCCAAAGATAGTTTAAAACAAGTAAAAACCAGGGTCTAGAACTCACTGATGCAACTTGGGTGTTTCTTCCTTTCTAACCCGCTTGCAATGAGTTCAAACGCCTAAAAACAACACCAAACACACACACACACCCGAGCACATACACAAACACATAAGCACATAAGCATATAATCGGGATAAAACCAGTCATAAACATTTAAAAACCACGAATTCTTACCTTGAATTCGATTTCTCTTCTTCTTCTTTTTCTTCAGCTGAGAGTTTCTCTGCTCTCTCTTTCTAAAACCGAAAAAAATGGTGATGTGAAGTGAGGGTGGGCGGCCATGCCCACCTTTACACTAACTTTTCAAATATTTGTCCTTTTTGGATTTTAGTCCTTCCACTTGGACTTTATTGCTTTTCTTTCATTTATTCTTCATGTCTTGCCTTTTTAAAATAACCGGGTGTTACAAGTCCACCCCCTTATATAGGTTTCATCCCCGAAACCTGTTATTCCTCGAACAGATGAGGATAATGCTGTCTCATCTCCTCCACAGTCTCCCATGTAGACTCAGATCCCTTCCTGTGCTTCCACTATACACGCACAAGAGGAACCACTTTATTTCTCAACCTCTTCTCTTATGATCGATGATTGCCACCGATTGCTCCACATAATTGAGCCTTTCGTCTACTTCGATATCCTCTAGTGGAACAATCATGTCTTCATCAGCTAAGCACTTTCTCAGATGAGATACATGGAATGTCGGGTGAATCCCACTTAACTCATCCGGTAATTCCAACCTATAGGCGACCTCTTCTACTCCAGCAATGATTTGGAAAGGGCCTATATATCTTGGGCTCAACTTGCCCTACTTCCTGAACCGGATAATACCCTTCCAAGGTGAGATCTTTAACATAACCCGATCACCCACCTGGAACTCGATCGGTCTGCGTCGTCTATCGGCATACGACTTCTGCCTATCTTTAGTTGCCTTCATGAAGGCTTTAATCTTCTCAAGCTTCTCAGTCATAGCCTCGATTACCTCAACGCTCCCTAATTCCTTTTGACCAATATCACCCCAACAAATAGGTGTTCTGCATCTCCTACCGTATAGCATCTCGTATGGTGGCATGCCAATGCTGGCATGATAGCTATTGTTGTACGAGAATTTGGCTAACGGTAAATGGTCATCCCAGCTTCCCCCAAAATCAATCACACATGCTCGAAGCATGTCTTCCAATGTCTGAATTGTCCTTTCTGACTGACCATCATTTTGGGGATGATAAGCCGTGCTAATATGTAACCTCGTCCCCATGGCATCGTGGAATTTCTTCCAGAATTTAGAGGTAAACCGAGTGTCACGATCAGACACAATGGACACCGGCACACCATGACGAGTTATAATCTCCTTGATGAACAGCTCAGCTAACCTCTCGGATGAATATGTCTCACAGATCGGTAGGAAGTGGGCACTCTTCATAAAACAATCAACAATCACCCATATGGCATCGTACCCTTTTGGAGTACGTGGCAACTTCGTTATGAAATCCATGGTGATGTGCTCCCACTTCCATTTAGGTATATCCAAAGGTTGGATCTTCCCATACGGCTTCTGATGTTCCGCCTTCACTTGCAAACAAGTAAGGCACTTACTCACATACTCCACCACATCACGCTTCATACCCGGCCACCAATAATATTTTTTCATATCTTGATACATCTTTGTGGCACCAGGATGAATGGAGTATCGAGTCTTGTGAGCTTCCTCCAAAATTCTCACACGTAGATCCCCGAAACGAGGAATCCACACTCGTCCAAATCGGGTTTTAACACTAAGGGTGTTTTCACCCAATTCCCCAACCAGACCTCTCATTCCTTTGGAGTTTAGATGATATTCTTTTAATGCCTCATCTTGAAATTCCTTGACTTGCTTCATTACATCAGAGGTCATGATCAGTTGATATGCTTTCACCCGAATCGGCTCGGGCCTCTCCTTTAGGCTAAGAGCATCAGCCACCACGGTGGCTTTGCCCGGATGGTAATAGATCTCACAATCATAATCCTTTATAAGTTCCAACCATCGTCTCTGCCTTATGTTCAGATCCTTCTGCTCGAAGAAGTACTTCAAGCTCTTGTGGTCAGTGAAAATGGTGCACTTCGTCCCATATAGATAGTGCCTCCAAATCTTTAGTGCAAAGACCACGATGCTAGCTCCAAGTCATGAGTGGGATAATTGACCTTATGAACTTTCAACTGTCGGGATGCATAGGCTATAACCTTCCCTCTCTGCATTAATACACACCCCAACCCCGAGTAAGAAGCATCTAAATATACCACCAAATCCTCGCTTCCTTTGGGTAATGACAAGACAGGAGCTTGAGTCAACCTTACCTTTAACTCCTCGAACGCCTGTTCTTGAGCTTGACCCCATATAAACTTTACATCCTTTTGGGTCAACTTGGTCAGTGGAGAAGCGATCTTGGAAAAGTCCTGAATGAACCTTCGATAATACTCCGCCAACCCCAAGAAACTACGAATCTCGGATGGCGTCCTTAGAGAGTTCCATTGCATCACAGCCTCCACCTTAGCAGCGTCTACCATAACCCCCCCGGGATTTATCACGTGACCTAAGAATTGAACTTCGCGTAACCACGCGCACTTGGAGAATTTGGCATACAATTCTCCATTCTTAAGGTCTCTAACACCTCCCGATTGTGATTGGCATGCTCCTCCTTGCTCTTCGAATAAATTAGGATATCATAAATAAACACAATCACTGATTTATCTAACATTGGCCGACACACTCGATTCATCAAGTCCATAAAAGCAGCTGGCGCATTGGTCAGACCAAATGACATAACAAGAAATTCATAGTGACCGTAGCACGTGCGAAAAGCTGTCTTAGGGATATCCTGCTCCTTCACCTTCAGCTGATGGTAACCAGATCGAAGATCTATCCTTGAAAACCAACTGGCAGCTTGGAGCTGGTCAAACAGATCATCTATTCTTAGTAGGGGGTATCGGTTCTTTACCGTCAACTTGTTCAGCTCTCGGTAGTCAATGCACATCCCCATACTACCGTCTTTCTTCTTCACAAATAGGACCGGAGCACCCAGGGAGAGATACTCGGTCTAATGAAACCCTTATCGAGCAGATCCTGCAACTGCTCCATCAGTTCTTTCATTTCTGTCGGAGCTAACCGATACGGTGCTTTGGCAACGGGTTAAGCACCGGGTATCAAATCAATTTGGAACTCAATCTCACGATCCGATGGCACGCCAGGTAAGTCTTCCGGGAATACGTCCGGAAAGTCGCACACCATTGGTACTTCAGATAGCTGCGGTACCGACGCATCCACATCTTTTACGTAGGCCAAGTAGGCACTACATCCATGTCTTATGCACTTCCCAGCCACTGCCATCAAAATAATCTTCTGGATCGTAGTAACGCGATCTCCATGAATCGTAACCAAACTCTTATCGGGTGCAACTAATCAAATCCTATTCTTGCGACACATGATGTTTGCTTCATAGGTTGCTAACCAGTCCATCCCTAGTACTACATCAAATCCACCTAGGGTATCACGTGTAACCTAGCAGCAAACCTATGACCTTCTAGTTCTATGGCACAGTCCTCTATTACATCAGCAATTCTAGTGGACTTACCAATAGCAGTTTCTACATCGAATAGTGCACAAACATTTCTACTACGAACAGGCAACTTAGCACAGAAAGTAGTGGAAATAAAACTCCTGCTAGCACCCGAATCAAACAATACAGAGGCATAAATTGGCTTACTAGAAACATACCTGACACGACATCAGGATCAGCTCTGGCTTCCTCCCCGGATCATGGTGTAAGCTCTGGCACCTGCTCTCTGCCATTCTTCCTCCGGCTTCTTCTTCGCCCCAGAACTCTCCGCCCTCAGCTTCTTGCAGTCCCTACTCACGTGACCTTCTTCACCACAAGAATAACACCGTCTCATACCGCAGTTCTTTGCCACATGTCTGGCCCTTCCATAACGGAAATAGGCATTGCTCCCCAATCTACATTTCCCGGGGTTCTTGCGTCCACACTTGTCACATTTGTTCGACCCCGCAATCCCAGTCGTCATCATTGTGCCAAAACTCTCATCCCATGGCTTCTTACAGTCTCTAGCGATGTGGCCAGGCTTACCACACTGAAAGCATACATTCATTCTAATCCTGCACTCACCGGTATGCTCCCTTCCATATTTTCCACACTTCCTTATCCTCGCACCGGATGAAGCTACACACGGTTATCCGTCCTGGCAACCTTTTTATATGGGGTGTAACCTCCACGTTCGACCGCTTTCCGTTGTAGTTTTTGTCATTGCTGCACTCCTTGTTCACTTCAATCACGGTCATCTCCTTCACCGTCCTAATTATCTTAGTCACTATACCTGGATGAATCGTCTGCATGGCCTGTTGAATTCCCTCGACAACAGCCTCTGTTAACATGGTCCTTAGACTAGCACTATCTTCACCGACTTCGGGTGATGGATCTCGGGCTCTTTGAGTGCTACCTCAGCAGCCCTAGCCATACTTCTTGTGACATGCGGTCCAGCACCACGTCCACCACAACCTTCACCTGACGAAACCTTCGAAGGTCCACCACCAACCATCCTCTAAACGCACACTATAAGATTAAAACAGTAACACGGTCATTCAAGGTAACACTCAGTTTATGTCAAGTATATTAAGTCCCTAATTACAATGGCCAGTTGTGATTAGCCACTTACTTTACTCTTCATACCCTAAGCATCTCCTATCCTGACTTAATCAGTATCTAAATCTACTAAGAGCACATAATCAAATAGCATGCGCACATAATACCGGTTAACATTAAGAAAAGACATACCTGATGGCACGTAGCTACTCGGGCTGACATCCCTCCATTTTTCCCATTTTCAGTTTAAGTTTAGGTTTTAAAAGTTTATTTAACCCGGTTCTCTTAAACTTTAGCTCTGATACCAACTTGTAAGGCCCCGTTCCCGGGCACCTCACAGTTGGTCAATCATAGCAGTTAAAAACACTACACATTACAATTATACAAATTTAAGCAGCGGAAATAATTTATCAAAAACCATTCATTTCATGTAGAACACTGTTGTTAAGCAATACATCATCATTTTACTATATACAAAAGAGTTGTTTTACTGCATTACTAAACAACAGCAACATAGAATACGAATGGATGTCAGTCTTTCCCTGCCGAGTAGCTTCACCCTCGTGCCATCCTCAGCAATAATTACCTGCCAACTGAAAATGTATAATAGTCAGCGTTGCTGAGTGAGTTCTAGTTTTATAAGTAATAAAATACTTTCTATATGTTGTATATGAGAATACTCTTTTCTATAAAATACAACACGCATTAACTATATGAACAGATAATGTTCGTTCTCTTTACTGTATGCCTTGTCTGTTCTGTAAACTTTTATCTTTATCTTTCACTTTCTGTATGGACCAATGAGCAATACCCCAATTATATGCGCGATTGGAAAACGGGTGATGGGCCATCTATATCCCTCGAAAGGGTCAACTGTATCCCTCGAAAGGGTCAACTGTATCCCTCGAAAGGGTCAACTGTATCCCTCGAAAGGGTTCTGTGTACTGTGTACAAGGCCGACCCAATCACCCAGGGCACGCTGCAAAGGTCCTGCCAATCTCAATTGATTAACCCTATGTGCATAATAGGGTAGCTAACCCGCAACACAGTTGAGCTAACGACAACATGGTCGTGTACCTCCTGTAAGCTTGCAAGACTTGTAAACATTTTCATTAATGTTCCTCTTCTTTTCTTTATTGCTCTTTCACTTTATTATTGCAATATACTTTACGTTACGATAATAACATACCACGTAAAGTCACATACTATAAGTAATAATAATAATAGCAATAACAATAATAAGGAACAATCATAAGTAATCATATCATACATGAAACATTATTATTAATAAGCCCTTAGTCAACCTCGGTCAAAACCCTAAAGCACAGACTCCAAGAAATTTCTGTAAGAATTTCTAAGTGCTTAGGCGCATGGGAACTATTTGGGCGCATGAGCCCTGTTCGGGCGTTTCATCACTATATAGGCGTATCAGCCAACACTTAAACATTTTCACTTTAGGCGCATGAACTATTCAGGCGCATGGGCACTATTTGTGCGTATGAACACCTAGACGCATGAGTAATTCAGACGCATGGACACTTAGGCGCATGACCACTTGGGCGCATGGGCACTATTGGGGTGCATGGCCCTACACTTAGTCGTCCGGCTAACATTTCTAGGCGCATGGGCCACTGTTCAGGAGCATGGGCTGTACTTAAACATTTCTAAGCTAATCTTAGGCGCATGGGCTACTGTTTAGGCGCATGGATTACACTTAATTCTTTCTAAGGCATTTTCAGGCGCATGAGCCTTATCTAGGCGCATGGACTTTCTGTTCAACATGTTTCCGGTATGTTTTCAACCCAATCACCCAATCCATCTGTTCAAAGCTTAATGTGGCTATTCTAAACATGAGCAACCTATGAGCATTCAAGAATCACATTCAATCATGCACAATACATACGGCATACATACTTAAACATTGGAAAATCATTTAAATACATTTCCAACCCTAAAGATGTTTGAAAACAAGTAAAAACCGGGGTCTAGAACTCACCTGGTGCAACTTGGGTGTTCTTCCTTTTTACCCGCTTGCAAAGAGTTCAAAACACCTAGAAACAACATCCAAAAACACACACACCCGAGCACAAACTGTAACACCCGAATATTTATTATTTTGAAGCCGGTGAAGAAAGAAAAGAAAATAAAGTCCAAAAGTCGAGGGACCAAACTCGCCAACGAAGAAAAGTTGGGAAATGTGGTGATATTAGTAGGGAGAGGGCAGCCCACTCTCCCCACACACCCCACATTTCAGCTTCATAAAGAGAAGAAGAGAGAAAGAAGAGAAAAAGAGGAAAAGTTGGTTCGGGTCGCCAAAATCATCGTGAAGCAAGCCAAATCGAAGCTCTTGTCATTGTGCTCGTTTATGTGAGTTCTAGAACCCCACTTTTATTTGTTTTCAAACGATTTTGGGGCTGGAAAGCATAAAAACCCGTTTTTGTATGTGTATGTGTTTGACCCATTTGGGTGTGATGTGTGTGATGTGTTCGTGTATGTTTCCGGGCGTGTGTGTGCTTGTATGGTGTTATGGTATGCATTCCTAAGGTTTAGGATGGTCGATTTAGGCTTAAAATGGGTTTGGATGAGTTTGGAGGCCGAAAACCCTCGGCTGCAGTCAGGATGAACTGCATTCTGCATCAGTTAGGGCTAGGCGACCGACTGGAGGCCGAATGGAGGCCATACGACCGATTAGGGTGCGATTGGGGTCCATTCGCACGATTGAATGTCCATTCGCACGATTGAATGTCCATTCGCACGATTGAATGTCCATTCGCACGATTGAAGGGCCAGTCGCATGGGGTCATGCGACTGAAGGTCCAGTCGCATAAGTGCTCATCCGCATTAATCCCATTCGCATGAGGTCCATCCGCATTGTCCATTCGCACGACTGGATGTTCATTCGCATAAGTGTTCATCCGCATGAGTCCATTCGCATAGTGTTCAGTCGCATGGAGGCCACGCGACTGACGGGTGTCCATACGCCCGAATAGGGCTGTTGTACCCGAGGAAGGTGTAGATTGACTTTTGACTTTTGGGGGAAAGTGCAGATGTAAGTTTTGACGTAAAGGTTCCCATAGAGTTTGTAAGATGACGCTCGAGGCCTTAGAAAGCATGTTGGGCATGATGATGATGATGATGTTGCATGATTAAGGCTTGTTATGTATGCATGATGTTGCCCTGTATGATGATGATGAATGTGTATGATATGTTCCTTATAATGATGTATGTTATCTTTCTTGTGGCCCTATGTGTTGTGTTAATTAATAAATGAAGTATTATGTAACGTAAAGTGAAAGATAATGAAAGGGGAACATAAAGTAAGAATGCGTGCATTATTGAATGACGAATGAATGAAGGAAAGGCTTGCAAGCATACAATGAGGTGAGCAACGTGTGGTTGCAAAAGACTCGGATCACAGGCAATCATGGAGATTACCAATGGGGTGAGCAACGTGTGGTTGCAAAAGACTCGGATCATAGGCAATCATGGAGATTGCCAATGGGGTGAGCAACGTGTAGTTGCAAAAGACTCGGATCACAGGCAATCATGGAGATTGCCAATGGGGTGAGCAACGTGTGGTTGCAAAAGACTCGGATCACAGGCAATCATGGAGATTGCCAATGGGGTGAGCAACGTGTGGTTGCAAAAGACTCGGATCACAGGCAATCATGGAGATTGCCAATGGGGTGAGCAACGTGTGGTTGCAAAAGACTCGGATCACAGGCATCATGGAGATTGCCAACGGGGTGAGCAACGTGTGGTTGCAAAAGACTCGGATCATAGGCATCATTAAGATGGCCAGAGAAAGGAGGTGAGCAACTCCGTTGTTGCAACAGACTCGGACAACGCGTTATTATGAAGTTGCCATGAGGTGAGCAACCCTATGGTTGCAAGAGACTCAGAAAGCATGCTATCGTTAAAACTGGCAATTGGGGTGAGCAACTTTATGGTTGCAACAGACTCGGTTAGCGCGAAGTCGTTAGGATTGTTAATGAGGTGAGCGACCATGTTGTCGCAACAGACTCGAAGGAACGAACGTATAAAGGAACAAAAGATTACGTATGAAAGAACGAAGTATGAATGAACGAATGAATGAATGAAGAAGATAATAATGATATTATCTATTTGTACGTACGATGTGTGATCATGTAAAAGTAACGAATGGTTTTATATGAAAGTAAAGTATGTTTTGTAATAAAACTAGAACTCACTCAGCAACGCTGACTTTTTATATGTTTTCCAGTTGGCAGGTAATGTTTGCTGAGGATGGCACACCGTGAAGCTACTCAGCTCTTTTGGGATGGCATTCTTTTGATTAATGTTTTTGCATTGTAATGCGAACAAGCTATTTTGTAATGAATGATGTATTAACTTGCAAAAGCATTTACATGGAAATGAAAGTTTGTTTTAGTTTTCCGCTGCGATTTATTAAATACAAATGTAATTATACGTTTTATATGCGATGAGAACCCAGCTGTAAGCGTCCCGGGAACGCGGCCTTACACAAACACAACCCATAAGCACACAAACATATAACCGGGATAAAACCCGTCATAAACACATAAAAACCACGAATTCTTACCTTGAATTCGTTCACTTCTTCTTCTTCTTTCACTAGCCGAGAGTTCTCTCCTGCTCTCTCTCTCTGGTACCGAAGATATGTTGATGTGAAGTGAGGGTGGGCGGCCATGCCCACCTTTACACCAACTTTTCAAAGAGTTTTATCTTTTTTACACTTTTAGTCCCTCCTCTTGGACTTAATTGCCTTTCTTTCTTTTATTCTTTATATCTTGTCTTTTAAAAATGACCGGGTGTTACAACATTTTGACATCATTTAAACCTACTAAATCTCGATCTAATAGAAACAAGTAATCTATTAGAGATAAGACTGATTCATTCTTTGGAAAACTTCACTATTTAATCTTTTCTTTGACAAAACATTTATCTAATAACTAATTTTTTGGATTTGCTACATCTGAGTTTCATATTTATTCAAATTCAATATAAAAATCCTTATTTGAAATAACAACTAAATAAGATATAGATTTGATCATTCGAAAGGAATCGTGATATCCATATACTACAATTTATTATGTCTCTATCGACCAACTTTAACATTGACAATAATTAATATGTCAAATAAATATTAGAATAAAGAATCATACTTGTCAGTTTTTTCATTTATTTTGGATCGGAACCTTATCAAGCAACCTAGTACCTACAGGAAGGAATCATGATATCCATATATATATATATATATATATATATATATATATATATATATATGAAGATTTATATAAGCTATATACTTAAATATTTAAATAAAATAATATACTTAATTAAAATATTATTTAGTTATAAAAATATAATTAGTAAATACAAATTTAAATGTCAATTTATAGTATCATAAATAAAATAAAATTTAATGAAATGAATTAAATAATATCATATTATTAAATATATATTAATAATGTTTATTAAATACATGAAAGAGATAAGGGTAAAAATATCAAGTTTTATAAAATTTAATGGATAAATTTATCATGTTACCCCTAAAATATCATAAAATTTTAATCAAGTCTTTATTTTACCCATTTTGAATGTGATGCACTCATTTGTACATGTTGCTTTAAAACTTGTATTTTTAGCAAAATTACATCTCTATCCAAAAAAATGTATTATATAGTAGTATAGATTTAAAGATTTATAACTAATGCAAGTACTCTTTTTACATGTGCATATTACACGAGCAATAATCTAGTATGCTATATATACTATAGGGTAGACTTGAAATTTTAAAATTTTAAGAGTTAAAACTGAAATTTAAAAATTCAAGAGTGATGGTCGATGATTTATATCACCGACATTACTAATTGTTATAATAAAGGGAAATTGTAATTTAGATAATATTGATTGTGGGATCTTTATATGCAACGCACAACTTATTAACAATTGAACCATTCCTACCATATCCCACCATATCTTTCATGAGACTTTAACAATACATGAAAGCAGTCGATGTGTTAGGGTGGGAGGAGCGCACCCGTCGTGAGGGCGTGGCGGCCCCCTACGCCGAGCCCTCAAGCTGTGAATATTAGTGCAGCACGGCAAAGGCACGCCACGTCTTTTTCTTTTTGTGACCGTTTGAAAAGTGTCTTACGCTCCCAAAAAATCCGACAATTTTTTTCAAATACTATAGATACCGAATCTTGTTTTTATTTTAATGTAGTTGAGAATACATTTTTAGTTTTAGTGTTTTTTTAATTTTTGATGTTTTTATATTTTTGTTTTTTTATATTCATTTTTTTTATTTTAATGTAGTTTTATATTTTAGTTAATTAAGTTTTTTTTATTTTGTGAAGTAATATAAAAAAAATAAAATAAAATTTGTGACATGGGGTGTCCAAATTTTACTGTGTGATATGATACAACATGACAAAAGTGGATACGTGATGTGGTGTGAGCAACCCCCTCCACCCTTATCATTAGTCATTTAAAAATTTATTGTCCCAACATGTACATCCATGATACATGAAAGAACGAGTCTAGTTATCAAGCACCTAAAGTAACGAGAAACTGCAAAAAACATTATGGTTTAGCAACTAGACGTGTAATTGTTAAAAAAAAATAGCATCACGTTAACATAGTTTATCGATCACTTTGTTTTATTTTTCTTATTGATGAAGTCAATCAAGGATTGATGAAGACAATCAAGGATGAGAAGATGAAGGCCTGATCAAATTATCTTCCATGATTGGATCTCTAAAGATTAATATTCCAGAAGACACCAACAAACCCATTTTATAAATAAAAAGAAGAATAAACGTGATAAATAATGAAAAATTTAGGTCAACTTCAACACTATAATGAGAAATGCTAATTTTCAGAAAAATAGATTTAGAAGTTGATTGACTGTGACTTATAAGTCGATAGAAGTATGGATCCAAGGTGAGTTAGCGTTGAGGCTGTTTGGATTATAATGTTTGGTATATATTTTTTGTGAAGTGAAACAAAATACCTACAATTTATAAATTATAATAAAACCCTATTAAAAATTTCCTATGGTGTTTATTTGTAAGCATCAGGATACATGAAAACAACCATAAGGGTTATAAAAATGTAAGCTTATGGAAGTAGAAGACAATTTATTATAATAGATAAAGGGAATGAATGTTCCCTGATCTAAGACTTACCACACGCAAGCAATCAGGCTCAAGAAGGGGCTAGCCACAAATCATCAAGTCAAGAATAAAGAGCTCCTCTGTTTTATTTTTAAAATGATGTGTGCCAAAGGTATATACAATTCTAACTCTTAACACAACTAAAGCTTTAAAAGATAGTAAATATCAAAATCGAACTAACCACAGAAAGAAAACCTATTGAAATATATAACAATTGGTTAAAACCAGACATCATAACTAAGGAACACCTATGGTTGTAAATACTAAACCTTTATCATAATTAGCTTGTATATAGTAATTCTAGATGATTAAAACATAAAATAAAGAAAAATAAAATTAATCTAAACAATTACCAAAAAAACTTAAGAAAGAAAAAAACACAATGAATAACAAATATCACTCACTTGTTAAATCTACTTGGTGATGTCTATATAACTGACTCAACTTGTGAAAATATACTTGTTGACTAAAGTCGGGTCATAGATTATTAAATGTATGAATACTTAAGAGTTTCAGACTTCATGTTAATAGCTTATTAATTATATCATAATATTCAAACTAATGTTAAATGGTAGAACAAATAAACCCATGCTTAAGGCTTATAATTCCATAATCCACGGACTATTAAGACGATAGACAATACTAATGATCACTAAATTATGACCTCATAGTGTGTAACTTATAACTTCAAAACGTCTAAACACGAATAAATTAATACGCTTCGCATCAGCAAGCCTTTGATCCATTAAATAATAGTTAGGGGTTGTTTGTTAATTTTTGAATGATTAAGTGGTGAACCAATAAGAGGTCTGAACCATTAAGCGCTGGACCATTAAGAGTTCTGAACCATTTAGAGCTAGTATATCGTTTAACTATTCAAATGCAAATGTCTGACCAATTCAGATAAGAGGTCTTAAACATTTAGCATTAGATCTCTTAACCACTCAACACTAGTATAAGGTTTAACCATTCAGAGGCAAATGTCTGAACCATTCAAACATTTGCTCACGAAACAAACAATCTGAACCATTAAGTGTTGAATCATTTAGATATCTGAACCATTGAAAGGTTGATTAATAAGATGCCAAGCAACCCATTAGGGATGTTTCTAACACAAATAATGGCGTTTCAAACCTAACATTTGTAGATAGACGTCAATTGAACCAACCTTAACACCTGAATTATCAACCATTATTCTTCATTAGTTGCCTTAGTATGGCAACACATATATAGTTAGCAAACTTGAGAGAGAATATATAACTAACTGAAAGTTTTCGAGACACCAATATCAATATTATACTTACATTATATAGCAATGTTCGTGGGGCTCCCACCAGCCTACCATATGTCATCACCCTATAGGTTAGCAACTTTTTTCCTTTATTTTCTTTTTGTTTTTTCCGAATTCTTTCAAAGGTTAAGTTGTTGTTTTTTTATTTTAACTTCGAAAGTGAAGCCGGAGTAGTTGGTAGCGCATGCTCTCTCTTACTTGATAACTAGGGTTCAAACCATGGGCTATGCATTGTTTTTGTTTTTGGTTTTTATCCTTTTACTTTTGTTATATTTTCTTTATCAAATTACTTGATAACTTTTGTTAAAGGTTTGTTTCTTCAGATGTGTTGCTTCTTTTATAAGCAATCCTATTAAAGACCTAAATTGCATGTGTGATCAACACCTACGTTTATAACCTTGAAAGTTGCTTTTTTTCGTATCCACACAAATAGAAGTTAACCTTATAAAAATCATATACAAAACATGAAAAATAACCTAGTTTCAACGATAAACATCAATGAATACGAAAGGAAGGAAATAATGAATTGGTTTAACCTTATAAGAGATTATATACAAAACCCTAGAAGTGGTAATGTCCTAAAAGAACTAATATATTTTTAAAAAGATAATAATACCCTAAAAGAGATGGTATAAATAGACTAATAAATCTTAAAAGAGATTAACGAAATCCCAAAAAATGATAATGAAGCTCTAGAATAAACTCAAATACCAAACAAATATAAGATCTTAATACATTTAATAAAAAAGTATAATGTGACCAATATTAATAAGATATATGCATATGTTATAACAATATATGCAATCAAAGTGAAAGATTACATATCTACTAACTCTATTAGAGTATATACACATAAGTGACTTGCTGAATAACAAAACACCAAAAAGGCTCAATTAGATTTTCTTGAAAAGTGAAACATTCTCAAAACAACAATCTGAACATCTATAGATGTCAAACCATAGGTTATAAATGGGTGTTTTTATAATAAAAAAACATAAAGAAAGATATTGTATGATATAAGGCAAGAATTGTAATACAAAGATTTTTTTAAAATCTCATGCTGATTATGAGAAAACATAATCACACTAATGGAAGCGATACACTATTATGATCATCGGTCTCACAATCTAATAAGGATATGAGATAAAACCTAGATGTCAAAATCATAAACTTATATGAGACACTTGAATTTACATCTACATGAAAATCTAAATATCTATATGATTTGAAAAAACCTAGTCGTATGCGATACTAAACAAATAATTTTAGGTACAAGCTTGATAGAATGATAGTTAACATGCTTTTTACAATTTAACTTTCCTCGATTTGTAGTTTGGGTAAATATGTTATGAATTAGTCTATCAATTTAAACTTAGAAGATCTTAGCACATTTTATATGAATACTCTTAATATTCTAAGCACACTTACAATCATCCGATAATTATACATACACGAGGATCCTTACCGTCCCCATGTGGAGGATGAAGAATTACTTGGTCAAGAAGTATTATACTTAAGCATGAATGGTACACCAATGTGTATTGTAAAGGTCACAAGACATGGTATTGCATTTATTAGCATATGTGCTAGTACAATATAGTTTTAATCCATCACGTTGCATTCTTTTTTCCTTAACCAAGTTTTTGTCTCTTTGGCTTTCTTAGAAAGATTTTTAATGAGAAAACATAACTAATCTAGTAGAATTAGTTTAATATATAGGTCTAGAAGCACCGATTAAGCATCATCCTGAAGTACGTTATTAATTATGTATGATATGCTTTGCGATCTTCTCCTTAGCTATGGTTTTGTCCTACTGAGTTATCCTAGCAAGGTTTTTAATGATACGCTTCAGAAGAGTATCGAAGGATACGTTAAATTTTTGAAGGACTTAAGAGAAATGATTATTTGTGATAAAAAATAGAGTTTCAGCTAGTTGGTTATGCTCATGTAGCTTATCTAATGGTTCCAAATAGAGTTCATTTATAGATACACGAGAAGTTTATGACAATCAGAGAAAATTCAACCACACTATATGAAAACAACACAACATGCTTCATTGAAACAAAAGAAGACAACATCAAAGCATCAAACGAGTCACTATCATATAAGATTGAACTCTAGACTTAAAGATACATGTTAAATTAAGGAGTATTATACACATTGTATTATTTTTGCTTAACTGAGTCTTGCTTTCTTAGTATAGTTTTAACAATGCAATATAACTAAGTCTAAAGTATAAGTTAATATCGATTCCGAAGAACCAAATCAACATTATCTAGAAGTATAATTTTAATAGTGGATAATATGAAATGTCTAAGGGGTACTGTTATAAACACAGACTATTTTACGCCTAACCCAATACTTATGGGCTTTGAGGTTTGATCATTGTGTATAAATATATGATGTATACTTTTTTATGGTAACTCTAGTTTCTCGTTTTTCTCTCTCTAGTTTTCAATACAAATCTCTATTTTTATCCATAAGAGTAGTTTCTAGTTTTTCTCTCTCTAGTTTTCAATACAAATCTTTATTTTTATTCATAAGAATTACCATCATTAATTTTAATTAAACCAAAGACTAACATTTAGTTTAGTAGTTTTCTTAATTTCCCATGGTTATTGTAATTTGTAATTATGTGTTTTACTTTCTAGATTATCTCGTAATGTAATCTGACTCATTGAAAAGTATAAGATTCAATACCATTATCTTAAGGTCTAAATATTTTATTTCAAAAGTATTCATAATTTAAAAACTAATTAAGAAAATTGCTATCATATTTATCATATGATATGCATTTTCTAAAAATTGAGTTGTGATTATTTTTAAAAAATATTTCAAGAATTAGGATATTACATTAAGAATGAAAATTTAGTTATTAAAAAATTTTGATAAGTAAATTAATAAAGTTTGACATAATTAATATTTTCATTAATAATCTTAAAAATAGATACTTGAATTTTATAATTAAATTTGAAATTTTTAACATGATTGATTTTTAATTTAACATAATAAGCTTTTTGAGGTAATAATATATAGACAAATGATTTTATGGATACATATATACACACACATATATACATACATATATACATGTATAAACGACATTTTATTTTCAGAACTAGAATAGAAATTGATTTACATAAATATAAATTAAATCTGATAATACGTGAGTTATTTTAAATCTATGTATATCAGACATTCATAATAAACTATGTAATACAACTAAATATGACCATCCTTAACTTATATTTACGCAAAGCAATAGTTTGTAATTTACATTTATGTAAATTAATGTTTTTTTGAGTTGTGAAAATAAAAATAGGTTATGTAATGATCTTGACCCTAAAATTATGTATATTAAGAACCGTTAACATAACCTACTCTTATTAACCTAAAATTGATCACACAAGACATGAACTGACATTGTAATATAACAAAGGTAAGTCTGGATGTTAATTTGTGGGATACTATAAAGCAACTTTCAATACTAAGTTATTGTAACACCCAGTTATTCTTTTAAAAGAAAGATAAAAAATGAAGAATAAAAGTAAGAAATGCAATTTAACCCAAGATTAGGGATTAAAAATGTAAAAGGGACAAAAGTACAAAAGTTAGTGTAAAGGTGGGCATAGCCGCCCACCCTCACTTCACATCACCTTTTTCATTCGGTTAAAGAGAGAGTGAGAGAGCAGAAAATTCTCGGATTGAAGAAGAAGAAGAAGAGGCTGAATTCAAGGTAAGAATTCGAAGTTTCTTAGTGTTCATGATGGGTTTTGTCTCGGTTATATGCTTATGTGTTTATGTGTGTGTTCGTGTGTGTGTGTTTGGTGGGTTTCTAGGTGCTTGAACTCATTTGCATACGGGTTAGAAGGAAGATACACCCAAAGTTGCATCAGGTGAGTTTCTAGACCCTAGTTTTACATGTTTTAAACTCTCTTTGGGGCTGAAAATGTATTTAAATGGTTTTTACTATGTTTATGTATGTATACCCGTATGTATTATGCATACTTGATGATGTTCCTTAGATGCTTATAGGTTTTCATGCTTAGAATAGCCTTGGTAAGCTTAGAACAAATAGGCTTGATGTTTGGGTTCGAAAATATCCTAGAAACATGTTGGACAGAAGGTTCATGCGTCTAAGTAAGGCCTATATGCCTAGAAATGACTTTGAAATGTTAAGTGTAATTCATGCGCCTGAACAGTGGTCCATGCGCCTAGAATATTAGTCAGACGATTAAGTGTAGAGCCATGCGCCCAAATAGTATCCATACGCCCGAATAGCCCATGCGCCTAAGTATCCATATGCCCGAATAGCCCATGCGCCTAAGTGTCCATGCGTCCGAATGGACCATACGCCCGAATAGTGTCCATGTGTCTAAAATAGCTCATGCGTCTAAGTGTTGAAACGGTTAAGTATTGGCTGATGCGCCTACATAGTGATGAAATGCCAAAACAGGGCTCATGCGCCCAATAGTGTTGGTGCGCCTAAACACTTAGAATTTATTACGAAATTTTTGGGAGTCTGTGCTTTTAAGGTTTTGACCGAGGTTTGACTAGGGCCTATTAATGCTTGTTCTATGTATTATTATGATTGCTTTATGATTGTTCTATATTATTATTATTATTAGTGTGTGACTTTACATGGTGTGTTTATTATCGTAACGTAAAGTATTACTAATAATAAGGTGAAAGAGCAATGAAGAAGAGAAGTGAAACTTAATTTAAAATGTTAACAAGTCTTGTAAGCACATAGGAGGTGCACGACCATGTTGTTGTTAGCTCAACTATGATGCGGGTTAGCTACCCTTTTTGCATACAAGGTCAGCCAATTGAGATTGGCGGACCTTTGCAGCGTACCCTATGTCACACCCTCAAAATCCACTTGCGGAGATTTACCGCGAGGCATGTGAACAAACCTGGATCACAGTCGATAGTTACTTAGAACGACTCTATATGCTATAATTTAAATAAAATCATCAAAAGTACAAACTTTAAACTATGCGGAAGCGTTTTGAAAACAACCCAAAGAAATAAAAGTATAACTATGGCAAAACATGTGCCAACCCAAAAGAGTACACAATAATCATTAAAATGCTAAAAATGTCTTGAAGTCCGAGTCTTAGAATGCAAGTGAACCATGCAGTGCTCCTATGGCAAGCAAACTAATGACCTGAGAATAGCATACTAAAATGTCAACACAATGGTTGGTGAGTTCAAGAGATATTCAAACATAAACAGTTTAATAATAGAGATATAAAAGTAGTGCATTGTAACAGATAGCTAGTCTATTAACAATAAATATTATTTCATAGTGACTTCGCAATTGAAGCTGACCGTGTTACATTGTTGCCTCCTGTCACGACTTAACAGGTCGTGACAATGTTTATTAGGACAAATTTCACCCGGTTGACCTCGAGTCACACAGGTGGGGCTCGTCAGACCTAGTAGTACTACCGAAATTTCCCCGCTCTTCAATATTAACAATTCGAAAGTGTGAGGACTTTTCCATGATATCAACACTAGATAATATTATACACAACTTGAATATATAAAGCGTTTGTGATTTACCAGTATGCTATCTCCCCCAAAGAGATTAAATAAAGAGTGGGGCATGAACTCACCTGATATGCGTATAGATACTTAGAGTTTGACTTGACAAATAGAATAGACAGACAACCTTCAGAGGTTACCTAGATCATATAAGTACATGAGTACGTGTAAGCAAAGAACATGTGAAAACCTAAGTACACTACAACCAAGGACTCAAGATTTCAGAAAAACAGACATGTTTGACCTAGTTGACCCGTTTGACCTGTTGGTGACTTTATGTGTTGTAAACCATTCAAGTAATCATACACATATATCATACATAGTTAACATTCAAATAGATCATATGTATGCTATATTAACCAGGTGTATCACTTAGATCATCATACAACCAGGTATCATACAAGTCATGCGAATCTAGAACATTAACATATCCACTAATTATAACACAACCAATATACCACACAAGGATCAAATCATGCATCACATGCCATGTGAAGCCACTCACGACTTCACATCCTAAACCCTGCCAATCCTACCAAGTAGGGGCCTCAGATTCGCACGCGTGTATGATGATCATAATCATAATCATTAACCATGTTCATTGCTTTCAACAAACATCACAACAATCCATTTCCAGTCCCAAACATGATGTCCTAACTACTAGCCAACATGAACATCATACATGATCATCAAAGTCCAACCATCACCCATGATTATCCATACATTCCATACAACTAATTTAACATGTTTTATCACATTAGAATTCATCCATGGACTTACTAACATGCTCCTAACATCCCAAACATGCTTAAACTATCATCTTTCACATTTTGCATAAATAAAGTTTCCCTTTTGGGAAAGCACATCCAAAATCTATTAAACATCTATGCATTCATGAATTCATCAATAATATACCAATTCAAGTTCATATCATCATCTAAGCATGATCAACAACATCCAAACATCATAACTCATCAATTCATATCCTAAAAAGTTACTATCTTTAGTAATGTATGAACTATAACATGTGTTCTTGAATTCCCAATGATCACAACAACAATCTAACATCTAATCATCACCATGAACACATCCATAACATCAATTCATCAATAATTTAACATTACATGCAAAATAAAGTTACTATTATTAGTAAGCTATGAACATCAACATCAATTCATCAAGTTCTTGCAAAATCAATGTAACCTAGCATTCATACAACCTATTAATCATCAAAAATTCATCAAACAACCATCATTCATCTATTATCCTACCAATTTTTGAATTAGGGTTTGCTTCCAATCAAAGTCCATGATTAAACCACTAAAAACATACAATTCATACATAATCGACGTTAACTAACATGTATTCAATCCAACTAACATACTAACATCATCAAACAATATCAAATTCGACCCCATGATGATACAAAATCGAATTAGGGTTCAGCCCTAACAAGAAAACCATAAAAACACCAAAACTAACCTTGATTCTTGCCAAAGAACACGATTTTGATGTTGTTAACTTGTTTTATGGCTTGAAACCGAATCACAATCGCAAGGATTTGCTTGTTCTTGGCTGATTTCGAAGTGGAGAGGGGTTGAGAGGAGTGTTTGCGGCCGATGGGGGGTGGGAATTAGGGTTTGGGTGTTTTGTTTAATTTTAATTTCCATATTTACCCTTTTAGCACTTGAAATTTGTATTTTATAAAAACTAGGCTTTAAACTCTTTGTAAAGTGTTTTTAACTTAATAATATAAAGATATAAACTAATGAAAATCATTATATATCTTATCTTTATAAAAACACAAGCCATACGAATAAATAGGCACGTTTCCGCGTTACGCGATTAATTTTCTAATTAGCATTTTAAAAACATGTAAACACATAAACATAACATAATAATCACATAATCAATTAGATTCTCATTACTTTAACATTATTCATTATTATTAGGTCACCAACGTTAAACGACAACTAGTGTGTGTTTACGACACGTGTATGCAAGACTTAACGGAACTAACGGAGTTTGGTAACGGAAATTTACCGGATGTCACACTCTAGGTGACTGGGCTAGCCTTGTATACAGTATTTAGAGCCCTTTAGGGAACAGAGGGCCCAACACCATTTCCCCCACACACATAGTTTAGGGTATTGCTTACTGGTCCACATAGACAGTGAAAGATAAAGATAAAATAGTACATAATAAACAAGGCATACAGTAAAGAGAAGAAGCATTATCTGATTGTATAGTTAATGCGTGCTCACATATAAAGAGATGAAGTTTTCATAAAAAGAGTATTTTCATATGTATACCTTACAAAAAGTATTTTATTACTTTTAAAACTAGACTCACTCAGTAACGCTGACTTTTATACATTTTCAGTTGGCAGGTAAATATTGCTGAGGATGGCACGAGGGTGAAGCTACTCGGTAAGGAAAGACTGACATCCATTCATACTTATTATTGTTGTTGTTTTGTAATGCAATTAAGCAATTCTTTTGTATTCGGTTAAACAGTAGTGTATTGCTCAACAACAATGTTTTTAATGAAATGAATGGCTTTTGTTAAAATAATTCCGCTGCTTAAACTTGTAAATTTATATATTTAGTGTATTTAATGCTGTGAATGACCAACTGTGAGGTCTTCGGGAACGGGGCCTTACAGTTATCATTAATTCTAAGCTAATTTATGTCGCATCTCGGCAGAAGCGTGAAATGCTTGGGTATGACTTGTTAGTTTAAAATGTATTGATTATTATGACATGCATATCATAGAATAAACTAAAATATCATTTTCATTAATTCATATTTATAAGACTACAATTTTACAAAACTTAGTCTAGTAATTTAGACTTTTACATTTGTAAGCCTAATCAAAAGCAAGTGACCAACATATCACATAATATTTAGCTACTAGTGGACGTAAACATCCACATAGAGGCTAAAGTCAAACAAGTCAATAGTCAACGAGATGCATAGCTTCTCTAAATAGCCGTGCCGATCACTATGCATGTTAAAAGTATACACGAGATTATTGTAACATCTGCCCATTTTCAAACTATAACCGAACCCGTACTCATTTTGAACTTTCATATGATATAAATTTCTTTATTAACTTTTTTATTCTAAAGAATCATATGGATTATAAATGTAACCAACATAAAAAAATTTATTTCTTTTAATTTTCATTTATTAAACCATTTAAAAAAGTTATAACAATTTTACAGTTTATAAAGTAAAGTTTTATAAATTTACAACGTAATAATTGTCATTTATGAGTTCTAATATGGAAAGAGTAATTATATATCAAAGTTTTTAGAAAATTTATAAATTATATAAGTTATTAAGTTGTATTGAGAATTAGAGATATAATTGTAATTAATAAATAAATTGTTCTTTCTATTATAAACTCTTTAAAGTTGTAATAGACAATAAATTAATTATAAATTGGTTTAATAAGTTAGGGTCAAGTTTGCAATTATTGAAACTTAATTTAAAATTTCTTACATAAAATAATAAACATTTGAAACTATAGGGACCAAACTCGTAATACTTTAAAACTTTGAAACCAAACCCAATCCACCCCGTCTTCCCGGCCATTACCTCCGGCCACAGCTCCGTGGCTCCGGTAGCCACCAAACCACCTTAATCGTCTGATTTTAAACACAATTAAACCATATTAACCATCACTTGAACACGGTTTGAACCAAGGATTCGTTTCAATTCGAATAATTAAGTTGTTACTGTGACCAAACTTGAAACCGAATTCACATTCATAACATTAAAATCATGTGGCTTGAAACTGATCAAATCATGCTTTTATAGTAGAGGGTAAATCATTAAAATAACACTCTTAAACTATTTCAAATCTCAATTGCATCCGAATCACACGCAAACCCTGAGTTCATCGATCCCGTATCCGTCGACCTGCAACTTAGTCGACAACTACCCTTGAAGCTAGATGACTTAAAATTGTTTGAGGGCTTTGAATCCTAAACACCCGTTGAAGCTTCATACGAAAGGGATTTGATTATCACCAACATTTGCACCTTGGACTATATATATCACAGTCGCGACCCTCTTCCATTCTAACTGTTATCGTTTCCGCATCAAAACAGGTAATTAAACACATGTATACACTCAAAACCATTCGAACATCAAAAGCCCTAATGTCAATTCCATTATCATAATCATCTTGACGTTCAATTGGAATCAAAATGATTCTAGGGTTCTTGAGTAATTTGGGGTTTTCCTAATTAATATTTATAAAAACTATTTGGTAAACTTAAACCAGATTCAGGGCCTTAGCCCAATGGTAAAACACCCTTCATATATACGGGCGACCCAGGTTCGACCCTGGGTTGTAAGACATAATGCACAATCAATCATTGACAGTTTTACAAGTCTCAACGTTTACAAGTTTATATGATTAGCTAAGTGTACTAAGATCAACCAAGTAGGCTTGTCAGACCCATAGATCTATGAGCCTGACAAGCCTGCTTGGTTGATTCAAGTACACTTAGCTAATCGTATAAACTTGTAAACGTTGAGACTTGTAAAACTGTCAAGGTTTGATTGTGCATTTTGTCTTACATCCTTAGTTACTTTGATCTCTAACTTATAACATGAATTGCCATCTTTTATTACTTATGTATTGAAAACTATGGAAATCTTACCAACTTTCAAAGTTGACCCTTTATTTTTAACATGTTTCAGGTTTGATACTTGAAGATCTCTTCGTGCTCATATAGAACTTGAACTTAGTTAATTGAAAGTCTTATGTTGTGTATATTTTGTTTGTGTTGTATCTATTTAATTGTCTTGTAATGTTTAATAAAAATGATATTTAATATTATTACAACTTATTTAGTTCCATGTGCTATGAACAATCGTTTCACATTCGTCCGGCTCGATAATTTCGCCGTCGGTCGGGGTGTGACAATTATAATACATTATGTTGACCTAAAAAATCATACTCAAAATAGTCAACATACAGTTGGTGAGAACATATGTTTAATCAACATAAATCATTTTGAATTTATGCAATACAATCAAACTCACAACCAAAGCTACTCACATGTCAAGTGATTCATAACTTTCAAATAAAAATTACACAATCAAATAATATAACATCATTGCTCTCGTCTCAGCTAATGCATGTTGACATTTTCTAAGTAACGGTACCTATATTATTTGACGGTTCTTCATCCAAACTAATGGTTGTGTCAATATGACAATAATAAAAATTCCCAAATATGCATCAATTTCAAACACAAACAGTATATTTCCCCTAAAATTTTATAAATCAAAAAGGGCCATCTTACTTACCTTAATTCCATCCAATAAGTTAAATAATTCTTATAAAATAATTATTTGTTAGAATAAATCTAATTTCTTTAAAAGTTTTAGCATTTAAATCACTAATTATATCAAAATTCCTAATCGATCTCTACTGTCATCCAAAAATCACCAAAATTTAGCAGCAAAAACATTTAAAAATCTATATTATATCATAAAACTATAAATCAGTAACTCATAACAAGCATTTTTCTAAAATTATTACAAGGTTCATATTAATTGGAAGAAATAGTTAACCATCTCTAAAAATTCCAAAATTTGTACACACTATTATATTATGAATATCATAATTTATGTAAATTTTACACGATTTAATCTCACTGAGTTACTATTACTTTTAAAGGTTGACTTATTAAATATTTTGAAATATAAAACTTAGTCACACATACGAATTAAGTGACGAAACTTATTCTGTAATTCTCATAAAATATAAGGTTTATTATATAATTTTTCCAAATTTTTATCAGGTTCGGATCTTTTATTTAATTATTTTCTTTTATTTTCTTGATTTAATCATATAAATTATCTATCCAATATTATTACCTCTTATTTTACAAATATTTATAATATTTCTTAATAAGTTCCTAATTTATATTTCTACAATCATTGTCATTTAAGTATTTATCTAATTTACCAAGATATTCATGTTTCAACCCTTTAATTCTTGTAATCTTTTGTGTAAATCCTTGATTTTCGTAAAACTTTTAAATTTTCTATTTTTGAATCATTTCTTACTGATTTTTTTTAAAGAAATCAAGTATTCATGAGAGTTTTGTAAATAACCTTAGTGATTTAATTGATTATATGTGTTAGTTTAAACACATATACAACTTGTTAGTTATAGATTTGAGAATCACATCTTGTTTGATGAAGATAACTAAGGGAATTGCTTGGTTAGACCTCTTGATAATTCGGTTGAGGTGATAGTCCTTGAAGTTTGATCACAAGCTAGCAAAGATTGTAATGGTAACAGTAAGAACAGAAGCAAGAGTTGATGATGGTATGTTCGGGAAAACGAGAACAAGAAAGTTACGGTGGTGGTGTCTTGAAACCGAGAATTGAAGAGAGTGTTGTGGTGGTTTGCGATTGATGGAGTGGTGGTGATAGAGTCCAGAGGCCAAAGGTTGCAAAGAAAACGGAGTTTAGAATCATTAACTCTAGTGTTTAGAGTGATGAGGTGAGATTATAACTTGGATTAGTGGCTTATTAGTAGGGATAGGTGCAAGCTATGAGAGTGATTAGTGTCATGGTGCTAGGTGGCAGGGTTGGGAAAAGGATTAGTGCCAAAGGTTGGTTAGGTGGCGATCTAGTGTGTTAAGGACTCACTTAGTCATTAAGCTAGGATTAGTTAATAGTTTAGGTGTTTAATCGGTTTAGTTAATGTCCTAATGAACCAACATTAGTTTTAAGGTTGTGTTTCAGTTAGTGTTTAAATGTTTGAGACTTGTTTAGTTTTAGTTTTTGATATATGGTTAACTTGATATAGTATGGTTTGATTAAGTTTAATTCTTAATCCATTACATATAGTTAAGGCGTTTAGCATTCAACTTATATAATCACATCATTCTAAGATACAACCATATGATTCATGCATACGTAAAACAGTTATGCATGCATGCATGCATGCTTACATACGTGTATGCAAAAATAGAGAGGTTTATATTAGGTTAACACATAATTTATTTAACAATTTTTAATAGGGTTTATAGATATATACCATTTACTTGGAATAATTCTTAAAATTTTAATTTACCTAACCTTGGTTTAGGGTCGACAAAATTTAAAAGATAGAATTTTAGAAATTTAACTAAAGATTACCAATCTGATGAAAACTATAAAATTACTAAAAACTAAAAGATAAAGGAAACTAAAAAGGAAAAAAAACAAAGTAACACACATGAAAAATTCAGATGTGAGAGAATAACGACCTAAGTAAAAAATTCTATTGACAAACTCAATTATCTTTGGGAATGACTAATCAAACTGGATAAGTAGAAGACACACTAAGGAATCACTAAGCTATGGTAGATATTTGCTAAGTCTCACTAACACATAAATGATCTTAAGGGTCATGTAAAGATCAACAAAATTAATAAATGGATCATATCTCGGTCTCACAAGACATGCAGTACTCTAATGACGTCTCACTTTTTTAGTTTCAAAAATCACAATGAAACTAAAACTCTTGGGGATAATAATAGTTGCAAATGACTAAATCTATCCAAATTGATCTATTACTTCGAATGACATAGTCACGATGATAGAGTGAAGTTCACTCTCATGCAACCCAAATCCTATCAACCAATGACAAGATGTATTTAACAACCTATCATCTCTCGATCTCAAGTTTGGTCAAACACTAATTTAGACTAATAAACAAACTTGTTCCTATGAGCATCTATCTCTAGTTTAACCACATACAGATCACCAAAATAAAGTAAGAAATCTAAACATGCAATTCTACCTGAAAAAAGTATAAAACTACTCAAGTAGAATCAGCAAAGGAAAATAACATGCCTATCAATCATATTATTAATAATCCAACACAATATAAATCAATTAAGGCAGATCTTGACAATAACATTTATGCAATATGATTATAAACCCCAAATAATCAAGTTATACCAAGAACATAACATCTCGAGTATAACTAATAAACATGCTATAAACAAGAATCCAATCTGAGAATATAAATTTTAAGTAAAAATAACCAAAGAATATAACCTTTAAGAAGCAAAAATAACCAAATCAAATGGCTCCTGAAGCTTTAATATTTAAGAAAAAATGGCCCTAGCCATCAAGAACTCGAAAAATATGTTTTACCTTCATTCTAAATTGCATCTCACTGATACTAGTTGATCTCCCTTAATGAATTGGTGTAACTTTGTAGTTGTAGAGAAAAACTAGAGGTTTTCTCACATCCCAATCTTACAGACCATAACATGCATTGTGTGGTTATACGTACCCCATAATTTTTCTTAGGGTGTGAACGTATCAAGAAAACTATTCAAAACACTGTCTCATTGCTTTAGAATGGATAATCATTATCAAACAAAACACAAATTTGAGTTTAGATTATTAAGAAACTTATCATATAACATGTTGGTATCAAAGTAGTCATCTTTACGTCGACTAAACCAAATCATCTCTAGCATTGCTTAATAATGTTAGTTGTTTTATTTAAGATTCTTGTTGATTAGCTATAAATTGATAGAGGTCAAACAACAATTATGAGTTGCGAGGGATGATTGAAGAAGATGACGATGAGAATGTTGGGTAGATGGAACGTTAGGCATAACATCGACTTATCAAAGATTTTGTACAAGTGAAGGGATAAAAAAGACCAGAATGCCCCTCACCGACGGCATAATCACCAAGGTCTAAAATTGTTACAAAATGCAATGAAAGGCCTTGACGCGCCATAAGATTTCTTTTTGTTTTAAAAAGGTTAAAATGAAGAGATTCATCCATGAAAAGAGTAATTTTCTTCTTCTTCTTCATTCTTCTTAATTTTTTTTAAAATTTTTATTTGCAACGCATTACTCTCTCTCTCTCTCTCAACGTATAGGCATACATTTCCTTTTTCTTTGTCACCCTATGAAACTAGGTGGGGCAGTAGGAAACTCTAAAGTAACATCAAGTTAGATACAAAAAAAGATGATATTGTTTGCCTAGGACCATACAAAGCACACTTAACTGTATACTCTTGTTTTGGGGCATTCAAACGTGCTATGCAATAGTAGCTTGGGAAGCATGCAATTTCATTCTCGATCTATATCCACGGTGATGTCACGGTTTTTAGAAGAGTGGGAGTAATACATTCATAATAAATCAACATGCGACTACAATTATAATGAAATTGATTAGAAACGGTGAAAGCATAATATAATCATCTACCTAAACGAAAACTTTAAGAGATTCACATATGATCATAATTATAAATGTACGGATGAAAATCAGACACTGCAAAATATAAATTAAATGTATTAGATTTTAGTATAAATAACCACCAAGAAATGACTTGAGCTCTGAAATAATTCTAAAAGTCATTAGAATATAAATTAAACTTAGCAACGATTGTTATAAACCTCCTTTTTTAGTTATGCGTTTCAGAAATAATAAACAAGATGAAAATTGATTGTCTGAGTTAATTAAGATTAAGGCTATATTAAAAAATAGTGATGGCTACAGCTTAAAAATCATATCAATATATAATATGATATTATTCCATAACCATTATTGTAACATGCTTGTTATTATTAATATAACTGGTTTTATATTTTCTTGAACAAAAAACAAAAGTAATGTGAATTAAGGGAGTGAGAAGGTGGCATAGAATCGATCTTTATAACTGATATTCTTCTTGGGATTGGTGGTAAAGACCTCTATTCACCTATAAATATTCACTTCCCTTTGATCTTCAACTCACCAATTCTAATTCTAGTTCTAATTTTCTCTCTTTCTCTCTCTCTCTTTCGAAAGATAAGGATATGAGAATTATGAAAAGATTGGTGCTCTTTCTGTTCTTCCACAGCTTTCTTGAACTACATATTATTCTTGATCTTTTAGATCCTTGAGTTCAATCTTTGTGGTTCAATAAAGCTGTGGGAAGACAGAGAAAGGATCAACACAAAATAAGCCATTCATGACGATATATCAGATCTAATCTCCTCCCTTTTTAACATTTGCAGGTTTTCTTGTAGCCAATTGTGTGGTTTTAGATCTTTACATTGTTCTTTTATTTAATTGATATTCTTATAAGTGCACATGCAAATTATACACGCAAATTATACACACAAAGTTGATTTAATTTTTTATGTTTTGTGTTTAAACGAGGATAATTCTAATAGGATTTCTACAACTTTTAGTTTATAGTATGTAATAACATATTGATAAACTAAATAATGACTTATTGGTCGATTATAATTTATAACGACAAATTAACCTATAAAACTTGTAACTTTTTTAGTTTAGTTGACACATATAATCATAATAGATTTACATTTGATTTGAATTTTCACTCGATTTCGCTTGTAAATTGTTCATTACGTTCATATTCATCATTGTCCGTGATATCAAATGTAAGTATTTGATGATAGTGATACCGAGGTTGTGTTCACACATGAAAGTTAATTATTAGGGTCTATATAGGTTATTATCGGCTAATTACTAGTGGCTTCTAGATTGAATCATTAAAATTTGATACATCTTCTTAGTAATACATATTTGTGTTATCTATATCTAATACAGCGTTGGAAAGTCTTAATTTATTGTGAAAAGTTTTAATTATATTGAAAAAAAACTGTTTATTTCCATTGTTTAACTACATTAATAGGTTTTCAGTAATATTATATAAGTATCACATGTTTTGATTGTGTTGTTCAAAATGTATTTTTGTATGCTTATGTGTGTATGTGTGATTTTTTGGGTATTTTGAAATGTAACTCTATACTCAAATGTGTATGGAGCATGAAAAAGATTGAGTTTTTAGGAGGGTACAACTAGCTAGAGTGTAGGTGGACCACCGTACGTGTCTTACTCTTTTTTATATGAAACCTCTCAAACAAATTAGGAAACTAACTTTATAGCCAAATATATTGTAAATAAGAACATGTTGTATCAGTCACCTACATAGTTTTTATTAATATTGATTTTTTTATCTTCCTTAACATCTAAATATGTGATGGGAGTTACTATCTGGTCTCATCCTTCTTGAGTGAGATTGTGTGATGTCGCAGGTTTTCTTAACTACATCCTATATCTCATTAATGATGCTACAAGACAATTAGTTTTCTAATTAATCATTTCTTAATAAGTATGCTAAGTTTTGATTTACTTGATCGCGTTATTAAGAGTGTATTGATGAGTTACATCAAACAATTAACAAACCTTTCTACAAGTACAACTCTTGTTCCATTGCCACATGGGTGGCATTGCATTCTAAAATTTACGAATAATTCACTTGGGTTGCTATTGTGATGCACAATTTGATGAAAACTATTGTTATTGTGAGGAATTTGATGCTAAAGATGAAATATAACATGCGAGGGCAATCAGCGTATTATGGAGAAATAGTAGTATCAACTGATTGATAAATTGCTGAACACAAAAACATGTCATAATTAAATAAATTGATAAAACTATTAAAATTCTTTACTTGTGTTGTCCTTCTTAACATGGATGACTCTATGTAAACGTAAAGTGATAATTATATGTTCTATTTTTATGTTAATAAATTAGTGAGTTGGAATTAACTTTACCATCATGTGTTATTGAGTTAACTCAGAAACCAGTATACATGCTCTACACTTGTGAAAGTAAATTAAGAAATTGAGAAGATTTTAGTTCACATCTGTTGATTTCTTCGTTATTGTATTTGTAATTATATGAATTAAAGTAGAAATTGGGCCAAAGAAAATTGACTATTGATTAAGATATGTAATGAATTATTAACAAATACTTCTAAATACTTCACTGGTAATAAACAGTAAAAACAGTTGTGGGACGATTTTTATGCAAGTAATAAGGGACTTGGCCAAAGTTAATGCATTTATTTAAAAAAAGAAAACAAAAAACAAGTGTTGTATTACAGGGTAGCACTAGGAACACCAGCTGGATTATTTTGTTTGTATTGAGAAATAATGTGTTTTTTAATTAGTTGATTAATCTTATATCTTAGATCTGAAACCTACTTTATTTGCTGTATAGTAATGGCAGCACTTTAAATAATTATAGTTGTTCTTTTTGATTGATAAATAAAGTAAAGAGATTGGAATAATTGCTTTTAAACAAACCAAAAGTTTGATGATTTTCTTTTATATTAAATTATTTAACTTTTAGGCCTTGTTTCATGCCTTTTATTTTGTTTAAAAAATTATTAACCAGATACAAAATTGTTTTAATAACAACTAATCTCAACAACTTAACATGCGTTTTGTGTTATGTAAAAGGACAAAGATAATATTATCACATTACTGATCAAATTGTGTGTCATAAATGAAAAGCAATAAATAATATATAGGAGAACAAGCTCTAATCAACTTAGAACTCTAATACTTATTACTATACATTATAGTGGACTATCTATGATACTTATTACTTTGAACCTTACTATCCTCGGTCTAATAGGCAGACCGACATACTAATGCATGGGTCGGAAATGTAAATGAAAAGAGTCTAATGAAAATTGTTAGGGAATTGGGAATCGTGGATCATAGCGGACAACTATGGGTCCTTTGGGTTGACCATAAGGGTCCTCCAAGGATAAAGATTTGGGATCAGGGAACCAAGTTCCATAGCGGACCGCTAAGGATTTGGGTAACGGTCCACTAAGATGGTCATGAACTGCCATGGATTGGCTTAACGGTCAACGAGAAATATTCGTTTCGTATATTCAAATACTCTATTTGAAAGATGCGTATATTTCATTTTAAGTCAATAGGGGACCGCCAATGGTTGCTTAGCGGTTTGCCAAAGAGCCCACCAGAAGATTGGGTATAAAAGCCCCAAAACCTGATTTTCACCCATTTTACACTTGCACTCTCAGCCTAGTCTCTCTCCAAACCTTATATTCTCTCTCTCTATATTCTTGGTGTGTTGGATGGCTCGTATGACTATTAGAACACGTGGTTGCGTTTGCTGCAGTTGATTTGGCTTAAAAACGACACTTGGAAGCTAGGTTTGCTTTGGCAAGCATTAAAATCTTGTTAATATGAGTTATGGCCATATATGATCATATATGTGACGTGTGGAATTCCATTGTAGGGTTGGATCGCTCGATGGTGAACTATAGATGTTATTGATTTTCAAAAAACTCAGATCTGTATAGTAAGGTTCTAAACTTCCACACTGTGATTCATTGAGTTTTGGAAATTACCAAACTAGTGTCTAAGTAGTTAGGAGGCATATTGATAATATGATAAGGAAAATAACCATCTCCGAATAGATGGATTTGTCATAACATAATATGCGGTATAAGTATGAAATGGATAATGTAGTGTAGTTTCATAAACGTGAGGTTATCATGGGGATTTCGATGATAGGGATTTCGTGTGGTGGTTACATTTGTCTAGCCATTGTGTTAGGTGTGTGTAAACCCTAACTCTTCAACTCATGTTCACTAAGGGTAGTGATGGAAACATCAACCTAAGTGGGAGAACTTTAGCTTGAGGTCACAGACGTAACTAGGGTTGGTCTGCTGCTTATATCAAGTGGGATGATGTGAGGGATTTCATAGTTAATGAAATTATGTCTTTACGTGAGTGTTTGTATGTTTAGGGTTATAAGATGCTGGTGACGCTCACCGAACAATATGTAGACACTCTCGAAAGCTCATTGCTGTAAGTGTAACTATCATGTTTTCTTAATTGCTTTTAGGGTTGTATATGAGTTTGTTAAAGTGATTTGATGAAAAAGCTTCAATATGTGCGTGCGACCGTAAGTTAAATTTTCCCATTAGGCTAGCATACCTGTTGGTCACTACAGTCACAAGCGAGTCATTAAGGTGAGATGATGGACTCTAGATTGAGTTCTTGATCACCTTAGGGGCATATGTGTGCCTAGATTGATCCATCCAGGTAGGAGGGGCCTCACTTGTAGGTTTCAGTGTGAGGATGGGCTCTTGATAGAGTCATCGATCATCGGGGTTGCAATATTTCAAGATTGGTCAGGAGTGAAAGATCACTAGTGTTGTCTATAACCAAAGATTATAGGATTGCTAGGGCTGTCTGCAACCCGAGAATAAAGGATCTTTTAGGCTATTTACAACTCTATGTTATGATACATTGGGATTCAGTTGGCCCGTGAGCCTTTAACCTACCTAACATCATGTTTTGAAACCTGAAGTAACATATATGTTGATGGATGCTTCCTTAAGTGTAACACCCCGAATTTCTATTTAAACGGAAGGAAAAGAAAAGTAAATAGAAAGAATATAAATTGTGCACAAGTGGAAAGGGATAAAGTGTACAAAGTAAAAACCTTATTATTTTAAGGATTTAAGGGGCATGGTCGCCCATATCAAAAGCAGAAAGCTGCTTTCGCTCTCGGAGGAAGAAAGAAGAGAGAGAGAGAGAGAGCCCCGGTTCTAGAGAGAGAAAGAGGAAGAAGCAGCTTCAAAGGTAAGTCTTCTCTTATATGAGCTCGGTTTCAACTGGGTTTCGAGTTCTTAACCGAAGTTTTGGATGTTCAGTGTTTGTTTTCGGGATTCAAGAGCTGAATCGAAGGTGGGTCTCGAACTTGAAGTGTGTTGCTCAAAGGCTACTCAAGGTGAGTTTCTAGAACCCCTCTTTTACTGTTTTTCAACTTGTTTGGGGTTATTATGCATACTAAGTAAACATTTTGAAAGAAATCGTGGGTTTACAGCTTTATGTTCGAAATGATGTATGTATGTATGTATGTTATAGTGTTGATTATGGGTTAGTGATGATGTTTAGCATGCTTAGATGCCCTTAGTATGCTAGATTTGTGCTTGGGTATCATTAGGATGATAATCGGGTGATGTTGATAACATAGAAAATATTTCAAAATGTTCTGATGAACATGAATAGTGGTCCATGCGCCCAGAGGTGGCTCATGCGCCTAAACAGTGGCCCATGCGCCCAGCATGATTGGCCAGACGCCAAAGTGTTGGCCATGCGCCCAAGAGTGGGTAATGCGCCTAAACAGTGGCCCATGCTCCCAGCATGTTGGCCATGCGCCTAAGTGTTGGCCATGCGCCCAAGGGTTGGCCATGCGCCTAAACAGTGGCCCATGCTTCTAAGTGTTGGCCATGCGCCCAGGGGTTGGCCATGCGCCTAAACAGTGGCCCATGTGCTTAAGTGTTGGCCATGCGCCTAAATAGTGCCATGCATCCAAAGTGATTGAAACGGCTAAGTGTTAATGCACCTGCATAGTGGTAAAGCGCTTGAACAGGGCAGGATCGCCTAAATAGTGCCCATGCGCCCAGATTGTTTTACACTTAGAATTTTTATGCCCATGCGCCTGGAAGGTCCCATGCGCCCAATTTGGACTTGAGGTTTTCTAAGTGATTTTAAGGGGTAATATGGGGAGATAGGCCTGGTTATGATGTGATGGCTTATGTATGATGTGTGTTATGTATGTATGATGTTGCCTGTATGGTGATGGTGTATGTTTATGTTTATGTGTATATTCCTTATTATGTATGTATGTCTTCCTTTGGCTTTGCGTTGAACGTTAATAAATGTAATGAAAGTATTATGTAACATAAAGTGGAAGATAATGAAAAGAGGAACATAATGATAGAATGCATGCACTAATAGAAGAGAAAGTATAGAAAGGCTTGCAAGCAATATGTACAGAGGTGCACGACTCTTAATGCCTTAAGCTCTACCGCGTGAGGTTCAGCAAATCATAAAGTGTGCACGCAAGGGCTCCAGTCTTTGTGACTGACCTTCAGTGTTGTTACCCATTTCGATGGGGGTGTTGTAACCCATTTCGGTGGGGTTGTTACCCATTTCGGTGGGGGTGTTACCCATTTCGGTGGGGGTGTTACCCATTTTGATGGGGGTGTTACCCATTTCGGTGGGGGTGTTACCATTTCGGTGGGGGTGTTACCCATTTTGATGGGGGTGTTACCCATTTCGGTGGGGGTGTTACCCATTTCGGTGGGGGTGTTACCCATTTCGGTGGGGGTGTTACCCATTTCGATGGGGGTGTTTTCCATTCGATGGGGGTGTTGTTACCCATAATGTTGGGGGTGAAATATATGATGGTTACCCGAGTTATGTATAACTTCGGGGGTGTGGAATAAAGCCAAGCATAGATATGAGGTGAGCGACTCTGTGTCGCAACAGACTCGAGAGAGGTCTTTGTCCATGAGACGATATAATGAGGTGACTGACTTTGTGTTGCAACAGACTCAGCTAGAGTTCAATCCCTGTGATTGACTCGTATAGGATCCTTGTCACGTATCCTGGTGTTGTGTCAGTCTTCGGACATGAGTCGGGGGTTTGTGATCAGGGCCTAGCACAGCACCAGCTTTCGAGCATGAGTCGGGGATATTGCATGAGACAAGATTCGAGTAACAAAGAGTAATAAACGAAAGATAATGTATGAAAGAACGAAGAGATGAATGAACGTTAATGAATTATCGTAATAACGTACTGAACAGGATCCTTGTCATTCGACCTCAGTAATCGTGGCTGAGTGCCACGAAGAGGGTAAAGTCTGACCGGATCTAGAAAGAGAAGTGAACGATAATGTAATATGTTGAACGAACAGAAGTTAATGAAGGTAATGACGAAGATAATAATGATATTATCTGTATGTACGTATGATGCATGATCACAAACGATTGTAAAGTATAGTATGATTTGAAATAAAGTAAAGAACGGTTTTAACAAAGTAAAGTATTTTATTATAAAAACTAGAACTCACTCAGCGTCGCTGACTTTTGTATGCATGATAATTGGCAGGTATTTGTTGATGCTGAGGAGTTGCAGGTATGGATGCATAAGCTACTGGGAGCATTTTGAGGCTATGTCTTTGTATTTTGTGATGAAAACAAATGTTGTAAATGTATGAAATAACATGTTTTTAGTTATTAATGAAAGTTTTAAATTCCGCTGCAAAATATACGTACGTTTTAAAATGTTTTAAGTGCAGTGAATGACCAACTGTGAGGTGCCTAGGAACAGGGCCTTACATTAAGTAGAGGGTCTAAGTGAGATTTGATTTGATAAACAATTTGCTTACACACATGGTTATATTGTCTAACTGTTTAGAGTCCCTACTAATGACTCACCCATAATGTTCTTATTGAGGTGTTTTAGCTCGCGATTTAGGAGCAGGGAATGCGATATGATTAGTCATGCCAGTGGATTGGGGTGTGATAGGTAGGTATCAGAGCCATTTTTAGTGAATTTAGGTTCAAGTAGATCCTTAAGTTTTAACCGGAAAGGCTAAATACCGCCATAGGTCATTGATTGCATTTAGGATCATTAGGAAACTTGATAAGTTTTTATTAGTATGCTTGAGGTAACAATACAAATGCAGCTAATCAATGTAGTTTTCAAGTTATATCTATGTGAGAATGTTGATTGCTATCTGTTGTGTGGAACAAGGTAGAAGTCTCGTCAAGAAAGGCGAAACACACAAGGCCCGAACATCGCATGCATATTGAGTATTACTAAATACTAAAAAGAATTTATATTCATCCAAGTCACAGTCTAGAGACTCAAAGAAGGGATAGAGCTCGAGCATAGCTCGATATTTTGCTGAACCTGATACGTCAGGTTACTACACAGGAGTAGCTTCAACCTCAAGGCCGATAAATTTTCTATCTCCTGGAATGAGTGCAATGGCGAAGATAGTGAGGAGGTCGGGAACACATGAGACTATGCAGAAGACCTGATAGCTACTAATTTAAGGGTCCTTTAGAATACTTGAGATAGTACCTACCCTTATGCCATCTACACCATCTAAGAGTAGAGAGGAGCTTAAGGAGGAACCGGAGGCTCTAAATCATATTATGATTTCTGATGAAGATACCTATGTTGGGGAAACTAGCCACAATGAGTGCGAGGTGGAGGGCGATGATGATGAGGATGGCGATGGAGAATTTAAGAGTAAGGGGCATCGTGCTCCTAACAATCTAAATGAGTCAGTCCTAATGACATTTGACTACCCGGATGTGTAGACACGAGGGAGAGATCCAAACCTTAAACTAGACGAGGACATCAACCACAAGAGAGGCAAGAATGTCCCAACCTCTAAGAAGAATTTGAGAGGATTCAATTACGGGAGAAGGTCAAAATTCACAAGGACACGATGTGAGGTCATTATGATTATAAATGCCCGTCTTGTTCATACAAGCCAATGTTTATTTACTAGCCATCACTAGTGTACTCATATCCACTTATTGTTGCCAGCCACCCCTAGTATTATGTTTGGAACGTAATGTTATAAACCACGTGATGTATTTTGACAAGTTGTACTTTATTAAACAATGTAATCTTTAATAGTATGGATATAACTCTATGTGACAGTGTATGTGATGACTATTTATGTGCTTGATAATTTTTTTCTAGTTAATTGCTTGATTGGACGGTCATGATGATTAGCTTTATGGATTTTGTTGAATAACTTGAGCACGTATAACAATATTTGGTATATGATCTTGTTCATTTGATATTCATTTTGAATGGCTAAAAACAAGGGCAACATTCTACCGACATAATGAATGAGGGTCCATATAGGAGGACCAAAGGAAAAACACATGCTAATCTCAGTAAGGGCCCCACTCCTTCTGTGGAGGTTTGGATGGCTCACCTCTTATTTTCGAGGAGTAGAGAATAGCAGAACTTGTGGTCAAACTACAACAAATAATTTCTATACGGATAGCCATAGCTATGACTACCATCATCGCTAGAGTCACCAAGTCAGTGCAAGGGTAACATAAGCCTTCTAGTAGGAAGGGAAGATTGAATTAAGGACTAAGGTATATCAAAGTCATCCAGGTATTTTGACGACAACAAGGGGAAGACAACAACTCTAGTTTTCTTGATTCTTAGGGGAGATAATGCTACTACTAATGCCTAGACATGCATTAAGGAGATTGAAACCATGTTAGATGTCAGTGGTTGCAAGGATGACAAGATCAATTTTGCACCCCAATCATCCAGAATGAAGCTCACACTTCTTGGAAGAGCATAATATACGTAGAGGGAGATTTAAGGTTTACAACATGCATTGGCCAAGGTTTCAAAAACTATTTCCGGAGAAATATATGCCTTAATATGAGGTAGAACAACTGGAGAACAAGTACCTTTATTTGTAGATAGAAGGTAATAATTATCAAAATATAAATCTCGGTTTCTTGAATTAGTAGGATTGCTACTTGAGTTTGTTGTGTCTGAAGCCAAGAGGATTGGGAGATTTATCTGGGGTACTATCCTTAAAATTTTGCTAATATAAGGGCTAGAAGATTTGTGATCCAGCAATCTGTAATGAACTAGTGGTAGAATTAACTAAGGAGTTGATCGAATCAAGGGAAGTAGGATGTTTGAGACTGAACCGAAGAGAAAGTGTAATGGACGAAGATCACGAGAATACATTGGAAGGTTCAATATTGATGGAAAAAAGTCGAACCGTATTAGGAATAAGTTAAGGAATATTAATAACAAGAATCAGGGAACACCCCAAGGTGTAATATGTGTGGTCAAAATCATTTTGTTCTCTTCAACATGGATAGATGTGGAAGGTGCGAAAAGAAAGGGCATGTGCACATGACTTTTTACGCCTTCAAGCTTGCTATGGATGTGGATAGGAGGGTTACATTAGGGCTTACTACCTAAAGCTTCAAAGAGAAGCATCGATAGCCTAAGCCAACAAGGGAAAAAGCCTTGCTACTCTCTGACATCTGATATTTTCTGTTTTCAAAACTCCATTATTATTGTTAAGTCTTGCATACTTGTCACGTAAACACATACTAGCTGTATTTAAATAATATTAACTTGATTAGTAATTCTGATTATTATTTGATTGTGTGAATCATGGTGTTACATGTTATTTTATTATCTATGTTTTAACTCGTGGTTATATGAATTATATAATATTCATGAGTGATGATTATCTTTTGATTAAAATCTTAATTTTTGGTTTATTAAACTCTAAAGTTATGAAATGAAATGGTTTACAAATTTTAAAAAGTAAGATTTATAATTTATTACAAGTTAAAAGGGGTTTAAAGGGAAATTGTATCACAAAACCCTAGCCCCATAATCCCATTTTCGCTGAAGCCCACCCCCTATGTTCCTTTACGATTTCGACTTCTAGTACACAGAACATTCAAATTTGAATAGCTTTGATAATTACAACATGTTAGCAAGATTGTTTGTTGATCCACTAATAATAAAACGTATGATTTACTTATCAGTTAGCATCTTTTTCGTAAAAAATTGATTATGAACAAACCCTAGTTCAATATTTTAATATAACTTGAAATTGATGAAATTGGATGATGTAATTGTCTTAGTTTGTACTGATAATGTTTTACGTGGATTAGGCAAGAAACTAGTTGTTTGAATGTTTGGTTATTAACTTACCCAAAATAAAAACTTTAATTTTTGAAAACTTTAGATTTTGTGATTTGATGATATTGGTTGTGTTCTAATAGTTGATATGAACTAAGGATATTAATTTTCTAAAGAGGAAACTTCATGAACGTGTTTGATAAATTTCATAGTTTTTGAGCATGCATTTGATATTAGGATCATGTTATATTGGTTGTTGGGCACATTCATTGGTTTAAAATGCAATGGTAAGATTGTGTTAATACTAACTGGAAAAATTTTATGTTTTAGTGCACATGTGAATTGATAATGGATGTAATGATGTATAATGTTTGATTACCACTAGAATTAGGGTTACATGACATAATGATGATATTTGATTAATATGGTATGATTGGATTGTTTTCTTACTATAAGTCATTTTTAGAATGTAATGGTTAACACCATACACACTTGCAAATATGAGGCCCCTACTTGGTAGGATTGGAGAATTCTAGTATGTAAAATAGCAAGTTAATTCACATGACATGTAGTGAGTGGTTAGAAACCTATGTGTGATTAGGTTATATGATAGTAACATATATAGTTACCATTTGAGATATCTGAATTGACTTGATAATTTCTAAAGACATGTATATGCTGGTTCCTTGTTTGGATGTATACATGTTGTATGATATGTTATGCTAGTATAATAATCCTATTAGAGTTTAGAATATATTATGTGTTATATGTGGATTATTTGAGTTAAACACATGTATACTTGTATTGGTTTGCATAAATAAATATGTTTTCATGTAACATGTCACCAACGAGTCAAATGGTTCAACAAGTCAATTTGGTCAATATTTTCTAAATCACATAAGTCAATGAGATTGATTAAATGCTTAGGGTTTGTTAAACCATCTTTTCTTGCACGTAATTATGTACTCAGGTATTCTAGATAAACTATGATGGGTTGTCTTGTCATTCTTGCATTTGATTTGCATGATCTCTTGCACATGCTTAGGTGAGTTCATTGCCCCCTTTTTAAATACTCATTTGGGGAGCAAGCGTACTATAAATATATTATTATTATAAGTTGTGTATGACGTGTACATAGTGTAGTTACCATTAAAAGTACTTACTCTTTGAATCATTAAGTAAGGAAAGTAGCAAGACATATTAGGTAGTACTACTGGGTTTGAGTAAGTACAACATTGTCCTAAACAACTACATATTGTAACGACTCAATGATCATGACGGAAGGCAAAAAAACAAACACTATTAGCTTTGATTGCGAAGAACACTATTGTTGTGAAGTCGGCTGGATCGGTAGACATCCGAGCGTGTTCTTGACAAAAGGATAAACAACAACAAAAACCAGGAGACAATCAATAACACGAACTATAATTTAATGCCTTCATTGATAAAACCTAACGATTACAAGCTCGTTACAACATAAGAATCAAGACTCTTGGCAAGGGGAGATCGAGTATGATCTCCCCTCTCATCCGGCAGCCCTAGGCTCCGGGTAGACTCCTCTCAAAACCCTTAATCTCTCTACACATTGAAACTGGTATATATAGGCCTCGACCCATATTAGATGCGACTAGGCCCATTCGTGCGACTGGACCATGCGTATGGTTCAATCGTACGACTGGACCATGCGTATGGTTCAATCATATGACTGGACCATACTTATGGTTCAGTCTTACCAATGTCCCAATCGCATCTCTCAGTCGCACGACAGGTCCATTAGCATGACCCAGTCGTACGACTGAGTCTCATTCACGTATGCTCCTGCGAAGGACCTAGTTTCATGTGTTTACAACATATCAGGTATATTACATCAAGCCTAGACTATTCGACAAGCGACGGACACACTATATATGACTATATATGCTCCAACAATTGTCTTGCTTATGTCTAGATTAGCTATATACTACATTACACACTACTTATGTTTTTAAAACTCAACTACTTGTACTTACTTTTAAAATCTTAAATTCACCAATCCTGTATTAACAACTTGTTATGGTTTCTCAAGTCGCTAGCATGTAGGTGCATTAAAATTACAACACGAGTCATTCATCATGCAAATAGTTATATGACATTATCTATGCATTATATTTCGAACCATGGTTTTTGGTGCATGTTTTGCACATTTACTTTTATACTTTATGGTGTTGAATTATTTACTTACGTTTATAAAATGATTTATATTTTTAAACTCTGAGATTAATTTTGAAAATTTACTTAGAGGTTGTTTAGAGTAACTAATGACTTAGATACTATATCTTCCACACGCCTTGCTGTAAAACTCTACACGTGAATTTTAAGGGTGTGACATGCTCCCTTAGGAAATGCTCAAGTGTTTGTGAAAAGGGCAGACGAGCCAGAAACATTGATGATATTATCACAAGTATGTTCCATATAAACCACACTTATGCAAGTATATTGTTTGATTCTAGTGCCAATAAGAGTTTTGTATTAAATAAATTCATTACATGTATAGTGTAACATCATGCATTTTTGGGTTAATTAAAATTTGACGTTGTTAATTCTTGTAAGGGCCATTGTTGACATTTATGAAACTTATGAGTTATCTATATTTATTTCTTAGTTGTCATTAAATTTTAAACTATAAAAGTTAATAATTAAAATAGTAAAGTGTTTATAATAATAATAATAATAATAATAATAATAATAATAATAATAGTAATAATAATAATAAGTCATAATAATAATATTAATAATATAATAACTGAAATAATAGTAATAATTATAATAATGATATCAATTTATAAAATTACTAATCTTGAAAATGTTTAAAAACATGAAATAATTAAGTTAGGGGGGGGGTTAGTTGTCATTTTTAAAACTTAAAATGTAGGTTTTGTGTATAAAATAAAAAGTACAAAATATAGGGACTGTTTTTGTAAATTATTAAAACTCAACTCTATTTTTCTCTTCGCCCGCGTTTCTGGTCGCCGACACCGGCGAAGCTTCGGCGGCCCTCCAGCCACTCCAAAACCTCCAAATGTTGTCATTCAATGATTTAAAAACGTCTCCAAATCGTTCTAGGATACGATTCGAGCATAATTACATCAATTATCGATGTTAAAGCGCTAGTTACCTCCCATTCGAGTGAATAACCAATGCTCTTTAATCGTAGAGCCGTTGAGCCATTAAAGGTTAATAAAAATCTAATTAACTCAACCTAATCAATCATCTATCTATTCCTAAACTTGTAATCAACATAATTTCATTAGAAACACAAGCACACATCCCAAACGAGTTCCATTTTCATCGTGACCTGCAACCGAGTCGAACACCACCTTCTGAACACTTGGAACCGCAACTGATTGGGGGTTTTCGAAGAGCACAACCATTTGAAACTATACACAAGGTTAATTTGAAATTCATCACCATCTACATATCAATCGAATCAAAACTTGGTCGCGATCGTTCCAACTTCTTCCTCATCGTTTTCGAATAAAATCAAGTAAGCTAATCACATATTTAGGGCCGTTTAAGCATGGGAAACAAAAGCCCAATGGTTAATTTATTTCACAACATCGAATTGATGTTCAATTTGATCTAAGAACAATTCTAGGGTTCTTGGATTTGGGGATTTACTTAGATTATGTTTTTAGATTTTAAAATCAACTTAAATCGTGGCTGAGGCCTTTGGTTCACTGGTTAAGGTGCATGTACTTTGAACATGAGGTCCTAGGTTTGAACCTGTGGACCCTCATGTATTGTTTATAGAGGCTTTTAGCCTAAAGTTAATTATGGAATTTTTTTAATAAATATAAAAAATATTCTTATAAACTCTAAATATTTTTATGGCCACGAAATGAATTTTTGAAATTTTTTTTATTAAATTTAAATAACTAAATAACTTTTAATAAAACTTTTAACAAAGATTATTCTTGGTTCAATCCTATAGATTTCAAATAATAAATACTAAATTAGTATAGGTCCAATGTATTTTTCATGATCATTTAAAGTGTATATTTTAATTTTAAATTATAAATTTTATTAGTTGTTACAATTGGTTTAAGTTCGTTTTTCTAATAAAATATATAAGGGATAAATTTCTTTATTTAATGTACTTACAAATAAAAATCCCCAAAATTCCACTCAAAACCCTAGCTCTCGTTAAAACATTAAATTTACTATAGTTAAGCTTAAATTTTGTAAAAATATATATTTAGGTACCTAGTGAAGGATTTCATTGAAATAACGATTATTATTTCTTATTAATCATCAACTATATATTTATTTCACATTTGAGTATTTCTATATCCCTTTTTGCATATTTTTACACTTTGGGGTGAAACATGTTACCTTATAATCATTGCACTTGTAAACTCGTTTGATTCTTGTAAACTCTTGGCAATTCACTTGTATGTTGTGGTTAGTTGATCTTAGTAATTACCATGTATTGACTATATATGTGCAATCATTAACTATTGCTAGCCTGGAGACGTCATAGATCTATGGGCTTGACAATCCTGCTTGGTTAATCCAAGTACACTTAGCTAATCGTATAAACTTGTAAACGTGGAAACTTGTAAACTGTCAAGGTTTGATTGTGCATCTGTCTTACATCCCTAGTTACTTTGCTCACTAACTTATAACATGATTGCCATCTTTATATATTTATGTATGAAAACTATGGAAATCTCACCAACATTATGTTGACCTTTTATTTTTAACATGTTTCGGGAAATGTGCAAGTTTGATTGCCATCTTTGAAGCTTATTCACATCTAGGAATGGACCTAGTTAAATAATAATTATCATGGATTATTTCTTACTACGTATTGCTAATTTCTTATTTGAGACTTATGTTTGTAGTGTTACATTTGAAACTTATAATTATCATATTTGGGTTTTAATAATAACGTTATGTGGCTGTGAACAACCTTAACCCTCACACCTGACGTTTCCGCCGTCAAGGTTAGGGTGTGACAGATTGGTATCAGAGCCTATAACTATAGGGATTTAGGTTATTAGAAATGATGATCTAGACTATAGTTTTGACATGAACCTTATAGAATAATATTTATATTCTCGTAAATATATACATTGTTTGCATGCTACATAATGCTATGCCTTTTTATGTGCAACTTGATGCCTTTGCATAGGATTGTCTTATGAATGCTTAACTTTGTTACCTGTTCCCCTAGACTTATCTTTGACTCTTTGATTCTCCCCGAACGTGATGCTTCTTAATCATATTCTCGACGACACATGGGATTGTATACTTATTGTTCATGGCTTGAATCTTTAGACTTTTTGTCTAATCTACACAATCTTATCAAAGGGTTGATTTCATGAACCTAAGGAATATTGTGTGACACATAGACAACCGTATTCTGGATTTCCTGGCAAAAGACCTTTGGGCTAAGGTAAGCATTTCACATAAATCCTACGGGACCAGTTATGCTTACTTGGGGATTTCTGGGATGAGTGATAAACTATGGTCAATATACACAAGCTTCTAAGGAAAATGGGTCAATTCGCCTTGACGCGTCAACGTTTCCAAATGGTAATGCATTACCAAATGGAATAGTTCCGCATGCCTTACAACTCTTAGCTTATCTTGTTTAAACTACTATCCTTTGTTATCCTCATTCCCGTAACTAACTCATTTTGTATCTAGCATGTCTCGTCATCATGGAAAGCGTGGAAGTTCTGACCGTAAGCTTGCAGCAATGATCACCCGGTAAATGGCTGCCGTGCTCCCATCAATGGTTGTTGAACTTATAGCACTTTAAAGGCCAATAGCAACAACAACACCAATAGAAACAATAATGGTGCTGACAACAATGCCCATGGGGAGAATAGTAACAACCAACACGGGAACAATCACACCTGCACCTTCAAACATTTCAACTCATGTAAACCTACTAGTTTTAGTGGAAAAGAAGGAGCCACTAGACTTCTCGATTGGTTTGAGAGTATGGAAAACACATTCATTGTTAGCGAGTGCCCCAATGAGTTCAAGGTTTGCTATGCTGCAAGTGTCCTTCAACAACGGGCACTAACATGGTGGAATAGTGAAAAGAGGAACCGAGGGGCTGAAGCTGCCTGGCATTGCCTTGGAAGAATTTAAGGATATAATGATCCAAAAGTTCTACCCGAGGAGCGAGTTGCAAAAGCTGGAGGAAGAATTCTGGAATCTTAAGCAAGATGGTGGAAATCATTTGGCTTATTCCATGCGGCATCATGAGTTGAGTATGCTCCTACCACACATGGTGGACACCATGCCCCACAATATTGAGAAATTTATCAAGGGGTACCACCTTAAATCCAAGATGCTGTGGTGGGTAGTAGGCTCACAACTTTGGAAGAGGCATTACTATCACTGCACAACTCATTGAGAATCATATTAGGCCTGGCACTATGTCGGAGAAAGGTGCCAAGACTACTGCAAAGGTGACACCCGAGGCAACAAAGGAGGTAAAGGCCGAGTCATCCTCCTAAAACAAGAAGCGCAAGTTCACTCCGACAGACAACTACGCTATGACAGCACCAAATGCTCCTCAAAGACAAATGGTGGTTGCAAATCAAGCCCCCGTGGCTAGGGCTTATGCTGGGCCATACCCGATGTGTAATACTTGCAAGTACCACCACGCGAGTAACATTCCATGCCGAGTTTGCTCGTTGTGGCATTTGGTGGCTACTTGCCTTCGCGCACCGAACAATACTGCGATGCTTACCAATCGAACCTGTTATAACTGTGGTGAACCTGGACATATTCGCAATGTCCTCACAATGTGGGAACTATGCCACTGGCTCATGGAAGGGCTTTCAACATCAATGCCAACCAAGCACAAGCCAACAACAATGTGGTGAATGGTACGTTGTTTACTTTCTTTTAACCGTTCTTTGTCTTGTAAAAATTCCTAGTTATGTTCATCATACTAATAATAGGTTATTACTAAACAGGTATGTATCTTGTAAATAGTCATTATACTTTTGTATTGTTTGATTCGGGTGCGAATAGGAGTTTCGTGTCCTTGGAGTTCGAGCCTATACTTTTTGAAGCCGAGTGTTAATTTGGAAAGATCCTTCACAGTCGAAGTCGCGTCGTTATGAATCGATCGTATCGTTTGCGATTGTACCTTGAGCCTTACGACCGCGAGTTTTTCATCGACCTCATTCCTATGCAACCGGGAATTTTTGATGTTATTATTGGCATGGATTGGTTAGCTAAGCAACACGCGGAAATTCTATTCTTCGAGACGTGCATTCGAATTCCCTTACCGTCGGGTGATACTTTGAAAGTCTTTGGGGAGAAATCATCCCAATGACTCAAACTTATGTCCTTCATCAAGGCCCGAAAGTGCTTAAGTAATAACTACGTAGCTTTCATGGCATATGTAGTTAATACGAAAGCCAAGGGTAAGGAACTGAAAGATATTCCTGTCGTGCGAGATTTTCCCGAAGTGTTTTTCGAGGATCTTAAGGGGTTACCTCCTGTGCGAGAAGTTGAGTTCAAGACTGACTTGATCCTTGGTGCAAACCCTATGGTTAAATCACCTTATCGCCTTGCACCGTCTAAAATGCAATAACTAGCTAGTCAATTACAAGATTTGAGCGATAAGGGATTCATTCATCCTAGTTCTTCACCATGGGGTGCACCTGTGTTGTTCGTGAAGAATAAAGATGGTTCATTCCGTATGTGTATTGACTACCAGGAACTCAACAAGCTTACATCAAAAACCAATATCCTCTTCCTCGAATCGATAATCTCTTCGATCAACTTCAAGGAGCAACCTAATCTCGAAGATTGATCTACGTTTTGGTATCATCAATTACGTGTCCACGATGATGACATTCCAAAGACCGCTTTTCATACTCGATATGGACATTACGAGTTCATGGTTATGCCTTTGGCTTGACCAATGCACCTATCATGTTCATGGATCTGATGAATCGAGTATGTAAACCGTATTTGGATAAATTGTGATCGTGTTCATTGATGACATTCTTATCTATTCCAAGACGAAAATTGATCACGAGATGCACTTGCGACAAGTTCTCGAACTTTTAAAGAAGGAGCAACTATACGCCAAGTTTTCCAAGTGTGAGTTCTGGCTAGAAGAAGTTCAATTCTTAGGACATGTGGTGAATAGCCAAGGAATTCACATTGATCGTGTTAAATAGAAGCCGTGAAAAAATGGTGTGTTCCCATAACCCCAACCGAGGTTCGTTTTTTCTGGGCTTAGCGGGATATTACCATAGATTCATAGCAAACTTTCCGAAGATTGCTAAACCACTAACGGAACTAACCTAAAAGAACTAACTTTTCGAATGGGGGCCCGAACAAAAAGAGGCTTTCGAGACACTGAAATGCAAGCTGTGTAACGCTCCTATACTAATACTCCCTAATGGGAACGATGATTTCACCGTGTACTGTGATGCTTCTAATCAAGGTCGTCATTGTGTTCTTATGCAACAGGGAAAAGTCATAGCATACGCGTTAATACAATTGAAGATTCATGAAGTGAATTACACAACCCACGATCTTGAACTTAGTGCGGTGGTTTTCGCTTTGAAGATCTGGCGACACTATCTTTATAGGACGCAATGCATAGTCTACACCGATCATAAGAGTCTCAAACACGTGTTCAATCAAAAGGATCTCAACATGAGACAAGACGTTGGATCGAGTTGATTAGCGACTACGAATGTGACATTCACTATCACCCTGGAAAGGCAAATGTTGTAGCCGACACGCTGAGTTGCAAGGTCCAAAACAAGAGTATCTCGCTTCAAGAAATCCAAGATCAAAGGAAATGGTTTGACATGTTAGGGGAATTTGATACTGAGATTCATGTGGATGTTAACGAGGCTACTATCATGCTTCAAAACATAAGGATTGATAGTGATCTCGAGTTATGCATTCGCGAGGCTCAACAAGCAGCATTAACCGACGAAAGAAAGATGAAGATTTGGCAGTTAATGTTCAGTCATAACTGGAAACAAAACCGAACGGCATGTGGTACTTCTTGAATTGACTTTGGATCCCGTATCATGATAATATTCGTCACTTCATTATGAATGAAGCTCATCAAACCCGATATTCCATTCATCCTAGCTCCGATAAGATGTACATGGACCTGCGTGGTCAATATTGGTGGCCTGGAATGAAGAAATACATAGCGTCTTATGTTTCCAAGTGTCTCACATGGGCAAGAGTCAAAGCCGAGCACCAATGACCAAGTGGTTTACTTGAACAACCCGAAATCCCTATGTAGAAATAGGAACATATGTCCATGGATTTCATAGCCAAGTTACCCCGTACTTCTCGTGGCCATGATAGTATATGGGTGATTATTGACCGTTTGACCAAAAAGACACATTTCATACTAATACGAGACACTTACAAAGTTCCATGGTTGGCTCGTATCTACATTGACGAAATTTTGAGCCGTCATGGTGTGCTGTTGCATATTATTTCCGATCGAGATGCTCGTTTCACTTTGCAATTTTGGTCTTCGATGCAAGAACTCTTGGGTACTCAATTTGATTTAAGTACAACTTACCATCCCCAAACGGATGGTAAAACCGAATGAATAATTCAAACCCTCGAGGAGTTGCTACGTCTTTGTGTCCTTGACTTTGGTGGTGATTGGGATACGTATTTACCGCTAGTGGAATTTTCGTATAACAATAGTTATCACTCAAGTATCAAGATGGCACCATTCGAGGCTTTGTATGGTGGTAGATGTCGTTCTTCGATCTGCTGGACTGACATTGGGGAAAATCTTATCACTAGTTCTGAACTTATTCAAGAAACGACTGACAAAGTGTCCAAAATTCAAAATAACCTTGAGGTGGCTAGAAGTCGTCAAAAGAGTTATGCCGATAAAAGACGCAAACCGTTGGAGTTTCAAGTCGACGACATGGTTTTTCTTAAGATCTCTCCATGGAAGGGTGTTGTACATTTTGGGAAGAAGGGTAAGTTAGTCTCACGTTTTGTAGGACCTTTCAAGATTTTGAAAAGAATTGGGAAAGTGGCTTACAAACTGGAACTACCTTCTGAACTCAGTGGGGTTCATCCTGTCTTCCATGTCTCAAACTTGAGAAAATGCCTGGCTGGTGAAAATTTGCATGTCCCTCTAGAGGAAATTCAAATAGATGTCATTTCATTTCATTGGGAAGCCTGTTGAGATTATGGACCGAACCCTGAAGAAGACCCAAACAACTACCACAACGATCATCAAAGTCTGTTAGGAAAACAAATATGGAGTTAAGTTCACTTGGGAACGTGAGGAGCATATGAAAAAGATATACCCGCATTTGGTCATTTAGTTCATTTTCAATTTCGAGACGAAATTCTTTTAAGTTGGGGAGACTATAACATCATGCATTTTTGGGTTAATTAAAAGTTGATGTTGTTAATTCTTGTAAGGGTCATTTTTGACATTTATGAAACTTATGAGTTATCTATGTTTATTTCTTAGTTGTCATTAAATTTTAAATTATGAAAGTTAATAATAAAACTAGTAAAGTGTTTAATAATAATAAAATAGTAATAATATAATAAGTCGTAATAATAATAATACTAATAATAATAACTAAAATAATAGTAATAATTCTAATTATGATATCAATTTATAAAAATTACTAATCTTGAAAACGTTTAAAAACTTGAAATAATTAAGTTAGGGGGGGTTAGTTGTCATTTCTAAAACTTCAAATGAAAGTTTTGTGCATAAAAGAACAAAGTACAAACCACTGGGACCGTTTGTGTAAATTATTAAAACTCAACTGTCTTTTTTCTCTTCCCTGCGTTTCCGGCAGCCGGCACCGCCGAAGCTCCTGCGCCCTCCGGCCACTCCAAAACCTCAAATGTTGTCATTTCATTATTTAAAAACGTCTCCAAATTGTTCTAGGACATGATTCGAGCATAACTACATCAATTAATCGATGTTAAATCGCCGGTTACCACCCATTCGAGTGAATAACGAGGCTCTTTAACCATAGAGCCGTTAAGCCATTAAAAGTTAATAAAAATCTAATTAACTCAACCTAATCAATCATCTATATATTCCTAAACTTGTAATCAACATAATTTCATTAGAAACACAGGCAAACATCCCAAACGAGTTCCATTTACATCGTGACCTGCAACCGAGTCGAACACCACCTTCTGCACACTTGGAACCACAATTGATTAGGGGTTTTCGAAGAGCACAACCCTCTGAAACTATACACAAGGTTAATTTGAGTTTCATCACCATCTACATATCAATCGAATCAAAACTTGGTCGTGATCGTTCCAACTTCTTCCTCATCGTTTTCAAATAAAATCAAGTAAGCTAATCACATATTTAGGGTCGTTTAAGCATGGGGAACAATAGCCCCATGGTTAATTTGATTCACAACATCGAATTGATGTTCAATTTGATCTAAGAATAATTCTAGGGTTCTTAGATTTGGGGATTTACTGAGATTATGTTTTTAAGATTTTAAAACCAACTTAAATCGCGGCTGAGACCTTTGGTTCACTAGTTAATGTGCATGTACTTTGAACATGAGGTCCTGGGTTTGAACCCGGGGACCCTCATGTATTTTTTAGAGGCTTTTAGCCTAAAATTAATTATGGAATTTTTTTAATAAATATAAGAAAATGTTCTTATAAACTCTAAATATTTTTATGGCCCCCAAATGAATTTCTGAATTTTTTTATTAAATTTAAATAACTAATAACTTTTAATAAACATTTTAACAAAGATTATTCTTGGTCTAATCCTATGGATTTCAAATAATAAATACTAAATTAGTATAGATCCAAATGTATTTTTCATGATCATTTAAAGTGTATATTTTAATTTTAAATTATAAATTTCATAAGTTGTTACAATTAGCTTAAGTTCATTTTTCTAATAAAATATATAAGGGATAAATTTCTTTATTTAATGTACTTACAAATAAAAATCCCCAAAATTTCACTCAAAACCCTAGCTCTTGTTAAAACATTAAATTTACTATAGTTAAGCTTAAATCTTGTAAAAATATATATTTAGGTACCTAGTGAAGGATTTCGTTGGAACGAAGATTATTATTTCTTATTAACCATCAACTATATATTTATTTCACGTGTGAATATTTCTATACCCCTTTTTGCATATTTTTACACTTTGGGGTGAAACATGTTACCTTATAATCATTGTACTTGTAAACTCGTTTGATTCTTGTACACTCTTGGCAATTCACTTGTATGTTGTGGTTAGTTGATCTTAGTAATGACCATGTATTGACTATTATATGTGCAATCATTAACTATTGCTAGCCTGGCGACGTTATAGATCAATGAGCTTGACAAGCCTGCTTGGTTAATCTAAGTGCACTTAGCTAATCGTATAAACTTGTAAACGTGGAAACTTGTAACTGTCAAGGTTTGATTGTGCATTTGTCTTACATCCCTACTTACTTGGCTCACTAACTTATAACATGAATTGCCATCTTTTATATATTTATATATGAAAACTATGGAAATCTCACCAACATTATGTTGACCTTTTATTTTTAACATGTTTCAGGAAACGCGCAAGTTTGATTGCCATCTTTGAAGCTTATTCACATCTAGGAATGGACCTAGTTAAATAAATGAATTATCATGGATTATTTCTTACTACGTATTTCTAATTTCTTATTTGAGACTTATGTTTGTAGTGTTACATTTGAAACTTATGATTATCATATTTGGGTTTTAATAATAGCGTTATGTGGCTGTGAACAACCTTAACCCTCACACCATAACGTTTCCGCCGTCAAGGTTAGGGTGTGACATATAGAATGAATTCGGTCTAAATTAGAAATGGCTTATATTATTAAATTTGCTAATTGAAATGAGATTAGGGCTGAGTTTGTGCTAAAAAATATTATATAAGATTAGATAACTAAGAACTGCTTGTATACTTGTTGCCTATGGACTTAGGAAGGTTTTGATATAATCCTAGGGATGCATTGGTTAGCTAAGCACAAAGCCCATATTAATTATGAATGGAAGGCAGTGCAAGTTGAGCTACCGAATGACCAAAACGCAGAGATCATGAGAGATCCGTTGCATAAGTTAATGAATATGCTATCTATGATGAATGTAAAGAAATATCTACAGCAAGGATACGATGGCTACTAGTTGCATCTGATGACTACAGAGAAAGAAATAAATATTGAGGATGTAAAAGTAGTGCTGGAATACCCCAATGTAATCCCGGAAGACTTGCCTGGTCCACCTTGAGATATACAAGTTGAGTTTTACATTGACCTGGTACTAGGTTCTACACCTATCGCAAGGGCGCCATAATAATTAGCGCACACAAAAATGAAGGAGTTGATATAGAAACTTAAGAGTTGGTAGAAAAAGGATTCATAAGACCAAGCTCCTCGCCTTAGGGCACCATTTATTTTGCAAAGCTAGTTAAATTGATTCTCCATTATATTGGACCTATGAGGTCATTGAACGAATATGTGTGGTGATCTATAAATTTGAACTCCCTAATAAGTTAAGTGGAGTACACCTAGTATTCCACTTGTCCAATCTAAAGATCTGTTTGCCTGATGAAAATTAAAAGCTCTACTAGATGAGATGCAGGTGTATGAACATTTGAGCTTGGTAGAAATACTAGTCAAGATTGTAGAGAGACAAGAGAGGAAATTGAGAAGGAAGTGAATCTCGGTTGTTAAAGTTAAATGAAATACGAAGAGACGCCCAAAGTTTACATGTGAACAAGAGGAAGCCATAACGAAGAAATATCCTCATCTATTTAGAAATTGCATCAATTCCAAGATAGAATCCTTTTAAGGGAAGGGGTTGTGATCCCTTAACTTAATGGGCGGGTTGACATACGATTGCATAGGTTGGAAACATAAATGAAAAATGTTTAAATGCAAATTCTTGAAGGAATTGAGAATCTTGACAATAGTGAACTACTGTGGGTCCTATGGGTTGACCATAATGGTTCGATAAGGAGAAGGATTTAGGATTAAGGAACTAAGTGCCATAGTGGACCACCAAGGATCTAGGTAACGATCCACTAAGGTGGTGGCAGATCATCGTGGATTGGCTTGACGGTCCACAAGTAATATTCATTTGGTATATTCGAATACTGTATTTGAAAGATAGGAATATATTGTTTAAAGTTATTAGTGGGCTGCCAAGGTCTGCTTACCAGCCCAACAAGAAAATTAAGCATAAAAGCCCCCAAAACTAGATTTGGACCTATTTTAAACTCTCACTATTAGCCTACACTTTCTTTCTACATACTTGGTGTAAGGTTTACACTTAAAGACTGATGCAATCAAAGCAACCAAAGAGCTCTCAGCATGCATACATGATGTACATGGTAGATTTATTTTGGAAGTTTTACATAACTCAAAGGAATAAGCTAAGTGTAAAATCTTTCGAAGCCAAATGACAAAATCTTCCGAAGCCAAAGATGACGTATTTTGAAGCTTCAGAACAAAGTCTTTTGAAGCCAAAGACTAATTTTTTCCAAAGACAGAGAAGACATCCTTTCTTTGATCACCTTTTAAAAAAACTAAACAACTTTACGCTACCACCTGTAAAGACTCACGAACATAGATAAGCTGGTGAAAGACTCCATGTTTTTTTTAAATGTAGATTTGGTCATTGGTCTATAACTTTATACTTTTTTACCTTTTATTATTTTTTGTAATATATATTAGGATGTAAACTATGACATGGCATAGTCACAAGTTAAAAGACAATCTATCATTTGATTATACATTGATCTTGTTGTCTAGATTAGTGTTTCTTGCTGGCTTTCAAAGTATAGCCAGCTTTAGGATGTAGTATAAAATGTCTCATGTACTTGTATTTATCTTTATGCTTTGTAACACATGTAATAGAACTTGAGAGTAATATACATCATTCTTGAAAACCAAATATTATCTTGTTCTTGTTCTTAGTTTGTCTCTTACTTACTTGTGTTCTTAGTTTCATTAACCAAAACCTAGTTCCCTATTTGATCTGTTAAGTGTTCTAAGTCTCTCCTCACTATGAAACTATTGTATTGACCACCTTCAATGGTCCTGCAATTGGTATTAGAGCTATTTAGGATCTTGATTGTAAGATCTCACCATCTTAAGTTCCTTCATTTTCACAAAACACTTTGATACTTGGTTCTCAAATGACAACTCTTACTAAGGCTGACATGGAAACTTGTACCATGACCAAATATCCACTGATCACTCCTAGTGACTTTGATACTTGGTTCCAAAGAATGGAAGGTTTCATCGAGTCTCAAGATAGCAGGGTGTGTATTCAGATTGAAGAAGCAATTTGAGACTTCAGCTTCAAGGCAGGTGAAACCATGACTCAACAATACTTCAGGTATGTTAAGATTGAATACTCTAACGGATGTTGGAGTAACTCTTGAGAACAGGGACGTTGTGTGGAAATTCATGTCCTCTCTTCCTAGATAATGGACATACTATTGTGTGGTCATTAGAAAGACTGTAAACCTCAAGACCTTTACTCTTACTGAGATGTATGGCATCCTCAGTGTATACTAGATGGAGATGAACATGAAAAATCCATCCAGCAACTCCAACAATTAGTAAAATTCAACACTTCATGTGGTTGAAAAGAATTGCAGAAAATCATAACATCATCTCATCTGTTACCCTTGAAAATAAAAAAGGTCCTTTTATCACCTTCCTAAAGACACCAAGAGAGAGCTATATCCGAGGAAGCCTATTCCAAGAGACAAGATCTTCTCAAGCTTTATGTCTATTGATGAACTCTAGTACTAGGAGTTCTAGTTCATGTCCAACTCATCCCTATGAAGAAAAGAAGGCCGATCAGTTGTGCATCACTCTACATGGCCTACACAATCCAGGTCCAAGAGCAAGCCTGTAACACCCGAATATTTATTATTTTGAAGCCGGTGAAGAAAGAAAAGAAAATAAAGTCCAAAAGTCGAGGGGACCAAACTCACCAACGAAAGAAAGTCGGGTGAGGGGAAGTATATAAGAGATAGGGCAACCCTTACCCTCTCCCCCACACTCACAAATCAGCCAAAGAAAGGGGAGAAGAGAGAAAGAAGAGAAAAAGAGGAAAAGTGCCGGTTCGGGTCGGTTCGGGTCGCCAAAATCGTCGTGAAGCAAGCCAAATCGAAGCCCTTAATGTTGTGCTCGTTTGTGTGAGTTCTAGAACCCCACTTTTACTTGTTTTCAAACGATTTTGGGGCTGGAAAGCATAAAAACCCGTTTTTGTATGTGTATGTGTTTGACCCATTTGGGTGTGATGAGTGTGATGCGTTTCGTGTATGTTTCCGGGCGTGTGTGTGCTTGTATGGTGTTATGGTATGCATTCCTAAGGTTAGGATGGTCGATTTAGGCTTAAAATGGGTTTAGATGAGTTTGGAGGCCGAAAACCCTCGGCTGCAGTCGGGATGAACTGCATTCTGCATCAGTTAGGGCTAGGCGACCGACTGGAGGCCGAATGGAGGCCATACGGCCGATTAGGGTGCGATTGGGGTCCATTCGCATGATTGAAGGTCCATTCGCATGATTGAAAGGCCAGTCGCATGGAGGTCATGCGACTGAAGGTCCAGTCGCATAAGTGCTCATCCGTATTAATCCCATTCGCATGAGGTCCATCTGCATTGTCCATTCACACGAGTGGATGTTTATTTGTCTAAATGTTCATCCGCTTGAGTTCAATCGCATGATGTTCAGTCTCATGGAGGCCATGCGATTGAAGGGTGTCCATACGCCCGAATAGGGCTGTTGTACCCGAGGAAGGTATAGATTGACTTCTGACTTTCGGGGGAAAGTACAGATGTAAGTTCTGACGTAAAGGTCCCCAAAAGAGCATGTAAGATGACGCTTGAGGCCTTAGAAAGCATGTTGGGTATGATGATGATGATGATGTTGCGAGTTTATGCACGATATGTATGTATGGTGTTGCCCTGTATGATAATGATGACCGTGTATGATACGTTCCTTAATATGATGTATGTTATCTTTCTTGTGGCCTTATGTGTCATGTTAATGAATAAACGAAGTATTATGTAACGTAAAGTGAAAGATAATGAAAGAGGAACACGATGTTGAATGCATGTATTAATGAACGAATGAAACGTCTTGCACGCATCGGATAACGGGTCCTTCTTTGTGATTGACCCTTAATGTAGAACCTCTACCGCTCACCCCTAGTACTGTGGCATACGTTTAGCTATTCATTTATTGACTTCGGCCCAGTAGCTAAGACTGATGGTTACTCCTAGTACCGTGGCATACGTTTAGCTGTTCATTTATTGACTTCGGCCCGATAGCTACGACTAACCGGGTGTAGCACATGGTATTGGTATGGATGATGTCCGATGCGCAAGTAAAGTCATAAAGAACGAATGAATGAATGAAGAAGATAATATGATATTATCTATGTGTACGTACGATGTGTGATCATGTAAAAGTTACGGATTGTTTTATATGAAAGTAAAGTATGTTTTGTAATAAAACTAGAACTCACTCAGCAACGCTGACTTTTTATATGTTTCCCAGTTGGCAGGTAATGTTTGCTGAGGATGGCACACCGTGAAGCTACTCAGCTTTTTTTGGGATGGCATTCTTTTGATTAATGTTTTTGCATTGTAATGCGAATAAGCTATTTTGCAATGAATGTTGTATTAACTTGCAAAAGCATTTACATGGAAATGAAATATTGTTTTAGTTTTCCGCTGCGATTTATGAAATACAAATGCAATTATACGTTTTATGTGCGATGAGACCCAGCTGTAAGCGTCCCGGAACGGGGCCTTACAAATCCTTACCCTAAGAAGCCTATTGTATCATCTGAGAAGATAAAGATGGAAGTAGAAAATGATCAAGCTTAGCATTCTACTCAAAAGAAGACTCTCAAAAGGAAGCTAGTTGATTGCATCATGTATGGTAGTACTTCTTATCTTGCCATGATTACATCTATAATCCCAAAAGTATTATCCACATGACTAAGAAGAAGACTTATGAGAAGAAGAAGAAAGCTTCGAAAGGAAAGTTCTTTCCTTTTGGAAGCTCCAAAGTGGGAAAGCAGATAAGTGAAAACATGCATTCAGAAGAAAATTTGATCTTGGAAGAAAGGAATTCTTGCGAAGTACCGAAGCTTGCTACAGGGAAGGCAAGATCTTTCGAAGGTTTAGTCTCCAAAACTTTCGAAGTGTTGAAAGTCAAGTCTAATCTTCCAAATATGGTGTGAAAGATAAAGGAAGACCATGAGACTAAAAGTTCTTCATCAACAACAACAAATAAAAGCTTGAATATAGGATGAATTGTTGTTGTATTGTCTTCAGTCCACTTTGACAAGCCCAAGACAAAAAGGCTTGGGTTTCCAAATGTAACTAACCATCTCTTTTTTTGCAGGAACAACTAAAGACAAATAAAAATGTATGGATCATAGATAGTGACTGTTCTAGGCACATGACAGGCAATGGCTCTTTGCTTCAAAACTTTAAGAAAACTGATAGAGGGCCAATTGCTTTTGGAGGATATGCAGTTGGTTACATTATTGGAAGGGACAGGGTCACAAATGGTAATCTCAGTTTTGAAAATATAATTTTTTTCAAGGAGCTTGCTGATAATATACTGAGTGTATCCTAATTTTTTGATCAAAGACACAACACACTCTTTTTTGAGCCTGAGTGTATCGTTCTCAAGCTTGGGTGGTCATTCATCAAGAAGATATCCTGTTTATAACCCTTAAGAAAGAGAACATGTACAAGATGGAATTGTAGGAAACATCCCCTTCAAAAGAATTTTCTTGCTTTCTATCTAAAGAAAATAATGATGAGTCTTCCTTTGGCATATAAAAATATGCCAAGTAAACTTCAAAAATATGAATAAATTAATTAAGAATGATTTGGTAACTGGAATGCCAAACAAAGAGTTTACAAGTGATAACCATTGTGTTGCATGCCTGAAAGGGAAGGAACACAAGGTATCTCACAAGCCAAAGGAAAAGAATTCCATTAGTACACGTTTACACTTATTACACATGGATCTCTTTGGCCTCACCAATGTAATAAGTTTAGCAATGACCTCATATTGTTCGGTGATCATAGATGACTTCATAGCATTCATTTGGGTCTTATTCCTTAGAACTAAGGATAGAGAACCCTGAGATCTTGAAGAACTTTATTCTAAAAATTGAGAATCAATATGATCATAAGGTCAAGATCATAAGATGTGATCAAGGAACTGAATTCAAGAACCAAATCCTTGACAAGTTTTATGATAAAAAGGGTATTACAAGACAATATAGTGCTCCTAAGACTTCTCGGCAAATAGGTGTTGTTAAGAGGAGAAACAGATACTCATTGAAGCTGTAAAAACCAAGTTATCTGACTGTAAAATGCCTATCACCTTTTGGGCAGAGGTAGTCAACACTGCCTACAATGTGCAGAATAGAGTTTTAGTAGTTAAGACTTATGGTAAGACTCCTTATGAACTATGACACAAAAGGAGACCTTTTATTGGTTTCCTCATATCATTTGGATGTCATTGCACCATTTTGAATACCAAAGATCAAGTAGCCAAATTTGTTAAGAAATCAAATGAAAGACACTTTATTTGATACTCTTCCCAAGCTAAGGATTATAGAGTATACATCTCAGAACTAGAGTAGTTGAAGAGTCAGGCAATGTAACCTTTAATGAACACACTCCGAGTGTGAAAGGTTTTGGTCTTGATTTGCTATTTGATCTTGATTTAGTTACCAATTATTTTAAAAAATCTTGTGAGAATGTTTAAAGATCTAAAAGTAACTATTTAACAAGAGATCTTGACCCAAGATTTGAGCTGAGAAAACCAAACAAGAAAACTACTTGAACTCCAATGGTAACTAACCCTGCAGATGGAGTTCTTATCAAAACAACCATGACAATTCAACTAAAAGGTCCCGGTCCAAATGGGTATTTAGGAAGACACAAGAATGATAGAGGACTTGTCATCAAGAATAAGGCTAGACTAGTTGTTCAAGGATACACACAAGAAAAGAAGATTGACTACACAAATGTTTTTACTCCAGTGGCAAGACTTGAGCTGTTAGGACATTTCTTACTTTTGCTAAATGCAAGGATTAAAGGTCTACCAACTTGGTGTCAAGTGTGTTTTTCTATATGGGGTGACTGATGAGAAGGTGTATGTCAAACAACCTCCTTTCTTTGTAGACCCAAATCATCCTGATTATATCTGCAAGCTTGATAAAGCTCTTTATGGGTTGCACCAAGCTCCAAGGAAGTATCATGAGACACTATCTTAGTATCTTTGTTAGGATGGCTACAAGAGGTTACTATAGATATAACACTCTTCATCAAGGAATAGGGAATGACTTGATGTTGGTTTAAGTTTATGCAGATGACATTATCTTTGGGTCACCTAATCCAAAGCTTTGCAAAGAATTTCAGAAATTAATAAAGAATGGATTGAATTGAGTGCCATGGGGAAACTCAATTTCTTTCTAGGAATTCAAGTAAAGCAGATTGACAATGTCATCTTCATAAGTCAGTCAAAGTATACACAAGACATGCTTACATGATTCAACATTACTGAATGTAAGGTTGCAAAGACAACCATAGAAACAAACCACTCCCTTGGACCTGATCTTGAGGGGAGTGTGTGGATGAATATCTCTACAGGGCTATGATTGGGTCTCTTCTGTGTCTTACAGCCAGCAGACCTGATATCATGTTTACTACATGCATTTGTGAAAGATATCAAGCTAACCCCAAGATGTCACACCTGGTTGATGTTAAGAGAATTCTTAGATATCTCAAAGGTCCTCCCAAACTAGGCCTTTGATATCTAAAGAATTCTGACTTTAATTTGTATGCTTATATAGATAGTGACTATGGTGCATTCAATATGAATGCAAAGTCTACATCTGGGGGGATGTCAATTCCTTGGTGGAAGGTAAGTCTTATGAAAATGTAAGAAACAATCATGTGTGTTTGTATCAACTGCTGAAGCTAAATACACAGCTGCTGCTAGCTGATGTGCTTAAATGCTCTGGATTTAGAATTAGATGTTGGACTATACATTCAACTTCAAAGAGACTCCAATCAACATAGACAACAACAATACTATCTTTATCACAGATAATCTTGTGTAGCACTCAAGGATAAAACACTTTAACATCAGGTATTATTTGATTAGAGATAATTTTGAAAAATGATTGATAAAACTAGTCAAAGTTAATATTAATGAACAATATGCTGATTTGTTCACAAAGGCCTTTGATGAACATAGATTTAAGTATCTTGTATAAGCTATTAGGATGATTAACTTTGAAAAGATTTTTCTGAAACTAAACTCAAGATTATTTTTAAATATTTGTGTTCTAAGTTGGTCTATATAATCACCTACATAAGCCTAATTTATTTTGAAATATAACTTTTCAATGATATTCCTTAAAATTTTGGAAATTTTAAACATATTTTCTCTTGGAAGACATTAAATTGTCTTTGGAATGACATTATGTCTTCAAAACTAATAACTAATTATACGACATTTACCTTCGAAAGAAATTCAGATATATCTTCTGATTCTTAAATATGTTTCTAAGTACTTATATATTTTTGAAATACAATTTTCTTTCAAAAGCAATTAAGTCTTAGAAGATTTATTGTTTTGTGAACAGAACTTTTTAGTGTTAATCTCTTCTAAAACCAAATGCGTCTTTAAAGTGGAAACATTAAGTATTTTTCTTTTGAAGCAAAGTCTCCATAAAGCTCTGGAATATCTTCCAAAGTCAAAATTGGCTTCAAAAGTTTTATAAAACTTCCAAAGGCAAATGACATTCAGAAAATTTTCGACTTTCAAAAAAACTACCTTTTTGGGCGCTTTGTCAGAGGTAGAACAGACTTGTATATACAAATTTACTTGCTAACTTAGACTCCTTAGAATATTACATGTTCCCTAAATATGTTCAACACATTCTTAACTGTGAACTGGGCTCACAGTTAAGGGTACCATATAATGGTCTTAAAGCGGGCTTCTCAGGGGTAGAAACAACCCTAGTTCAAAATTGTTAGAGCACATTGCTCAAGGTGACAACCTAGTAGCACCAGCTAGTGTTGAACCAACACCTTCTACTTTTGAACCACCCACACAACCTCAAATAACTATCACCTACATTTGAAAATCCAAACGAACCCCTCCAAAAGCTACCCAGGTTGTGCAGGCCTCTATATCCTCAACAATGAATGAGGAAGTGGGCACTAGAGCTTTCACTTTCCCTGAGGAGTAAACCCCTCCTATCACTTAAAGGATCAATGTTAAGGTTCCTCATGCTTAGCCTGACGATCTAACTACATCAATACCAGCTTTAAGCCTTCACACAGAGTCTCAAAACTATAGTGAATACCTTTAGGGGAAAACTACCATCCCTAGCCTTTAGACCTCAATCAATCCATACCTAACCTTGATTGCTATGATAATGAAGACATGGGTTTTAGTGAGTACCATGAGTCTCTCTTCTCCACCCCTGCTTAAGGAAAGATACGTGCTTCTAACTCAGCGATGTCTAGCCCACATCATCCACGCACAACTAAGGTGGATCTCCCTAACCTAGTTAAGGAGGTCCATATAGAAGAGACTCTCACTTCTGCAAGTGATTATATCTTTAAGACCTCAACCATGATAACCCAACCCATTAACACTTCAACTGAAGCTGTCATGGTGTAGGGGAATCCAACAGCCAAGAACCTCGTGCCCTGGTTATGAGTAAGAAGATTTTGGTCCCTTTCTCTCATCCCTAGTGATTCTTCTATTAAAGATGAAGGGAGTATGAAACTAAAGGTGCAACAATTGACTAAGACCTGGATCTATTTAGTCTCAAAGGTTGGTTACCTGGAATCTCATGTGACTACCTTACAAAAGAGGATCAATGACCAGCAACTTGAGATCACCGATCAAAAGGCAAGTTACTAGAGAGACCACTAAGGAGGACTCAACCAGGGCCACAAAAACCTATGGATGTAATGGACCTAACCTCTAGCTCACCTATGCAAGAAGGTAATGCCACCAAAAAGAGGGAGAAAGTCGTACCTACAATCACAAAACCTGGGAGTTCTTCTCAGAGTATGGATATTAGGGACTCACCACCCTAACTACAATTGTCCATATTCAGCAACCTCCTCAAGTTTATGTTAATGTGGATTCACTCATACAAAGTTTGTTTGAGGAGGATATAACAAGGACTATACCTACCTTATCTCATCCTACTAATAATTCAATTATGGGATGGAGGTATGACGATAATAGAAGAGCCCTGGTAATCTCTAGGGCTCATGGACAACATAAAATCGTTAACTTCTTCAACCTGAGATTCTATGAGAGCACCTATCTGATTGACGTTCCGTTTGCCAACCCAAGTCAAAACAAGCAAGCTGCAAGGTTAGCAGATAGGTTTCAAGATAGGGTGATAGAATAGTTCAAACTAAGATCCAAATTACATAAATAGAGGCTAGCAGGAAAGACTATTACTCAACTAGATGTTAAGGTGGACCCGAAGATTAGCTTCGAAGGGGAAATCTCGACTAAAGGCCTAGTAGTTCAACCTGTGAACCCTGAGATAGGAACTGCTTTAGCACCTATTACCCACAGTGAGTCACCAGCTAGTGAAGGCTCTTCACAACCTCTTTCTAGCCAAAGCTTAAGTGTTGAACTAACCAATGAAGGCCAAAGCTCTCTTCACTCTAGTCACCAAGGCCTGTGAGTGACAAAAGGAATAGAAAGTTGATTCCTAAGGAGATTAAGGAGGAGGAAATAGAGAGAAAGAATAAGCTAAAATGAGAGAGTTCAAGTGGGTCCCTAGGCTTCATGGAAGTTGCAATCAGGACTGCCCTTAGGCCAACCACTCAACATGATGAGTTAAGAGCAACCAAATAGAAATACTTATGGACCTGGAAATACAACATTGATGAACTCATCTCTCTTCCCTTACAAGAGTTAAATGAAATGTTTGACACTAATTTGTTAAAAGAAAAGGAAGGAGGTAAAGGATGTAGAACTGCTCCTCAAGATTAAGGAAGAAAGTAAGAGGAAAAGGCTTTACAAGTATGCTTCTACTCTCTCCCTAGTTCAAGAAAATCCTAAGACAAAAGCTATGGAAATTGAGCACCAATCTTAGGTAGACAAGGAAGAAAATAGACAAAATATGATCAACTACTTGAGTGCCACAAGCCTTTATCAGGCATCTACACTTTTTCCCTTATCCTATTAAATACATAGAATTTGAGTACCTCAAGAAGCCTGAGTAACAAGTGATGAAAGAACAAAAGGCTGCTAAGAGAAGATGAGGAAAGAAGCTACAAAGTCAAGAACCATCATCTAAAAAAGTCTAAGGAAGTCTGTAGATAGGCAGAGCATGATAAGCTTCTTGAAGCTGTATGATTCTCTGGAAGAAGGCTTGGTCCAATGTCTCTATCCACCATGGATGAACACATTAAAGTGATCAAGTAGAAGATTAAAAAGGGTGAGATTCTTCGCCAAGTCAGGCTGCACCTGAAGTTGAGGTCAAGGTTGAACCCAAGACACAACACAACCTGGACCTAGTGCTAAACCACAACTAACTTTATCTTTTGATCCACAACAGGGTCCTGATCTCTCTCCTTCTAAACCTATAAGGAAAAAGAAAAAAATTAATAACAACCTGGTGCTAAAGGCTAGTCTTCTCTATTAAAATATGCAAAGAGGAAGAAAAAGATAGACACAAAGAGGGACAGTAAGAAGAAGACGAATCCGACGCATTCACCTCTACATCTCAAGATGGTTAGAGCATCCTGAGGTTACTTAGAAGATGTTGCTCAACCAAGTCAAATCAATATAGAGCCCTTTGTTATTAGGAGACCCATCTTGTCCTGTACTTTTGCTGCAAATCTGGATAGATGGTATGTCATCAGAGATCAAGGAGGTCAAGATGTCTACTTCTAGCAATACATGCTCGATCTTTCTTACATGATCTCTATGACACGAGGAGATACTATGAGAGTTTAAGGTGGTGTTTGTTTTTTCCTAAAACCTCTTCCCCACCTCTTCATCTGTGTGCACGCAGACGCGGGAAGATGTTTTCAAGGCACAAAGTGTTTGTTTTTTGGAAGACGTTTCATTAAAAAATGTCTTCCCGAGGTCTGTATGGAGAAGATGTGGACCTATGACTTCTGAGATCTTCTAACCTTTCTCACCTCCCCCACCGGCCGGATCACTGCCGTCCCACCTCCCCCACCGGCCGGACCACCGCCGCCCTCGCCTCCCCCTCCCCTCACCTGCTCCGACCTCCCTCCTACCTCACCCGTCGGCCACCTCCACCTCCCCTACCTACGCCCGTATCCCCCTACCCTACTTGCGCCCGCCGACCCCCTCCCCACACCTCACCCGCCGGTTGCTTGTACACATGGATGTGTATATATGTTGTATGTACGTATGGTGTGTGTGTGTGGTACAAGTCCAAGGAAACAAGTGTTAAAAATGGATTTAATTTAATAGGTTTAAAAAACAAGTTTAATTTAATTACAAAATATTTTTTATCATTCTGCAGATGTTAAAGCAAACAATATTTTTCTTGCAGACTGTAGACGTTTGGTCCACCTCTTCTGCTGCAGATATCTGTAGATGTGGTCCGCAGACTGCAGACGTTTTCCTGCAGAAAAACAAACAACACCTAAGGGATCGTGACCAAATGATAAAGAAAGAAATGGTTTTAATCTTGATGCGGACTGTTAATATATGAGAAATCTCCTCTGTTTTGGTAGTATTATCCTAGTGGGAGTTTGTAAGGTTTACACTTAAAGGTTGATGCAACCAAAGCAACCAAAGAGCTCTCGGTATGCATGCATGATGTACGTAGCAGAGTCACTTTATAATTTTACACAACTCAAAGGAAATAAGTTAAGTATAAAATCTTCCGAAGCCAAATGACAAAATCTTTCAAAGCTAAAGATGAAGTTTTCTGAAGCCTAATTATTTCTGTAGACAGAAAGGACATGCTTTCTCTGATCATCTTTAGACAAAAAAGCCGAACAACTTTCCGCTGCCATCTCTAAAGACACCAACTTAGATAAGTTGGTGAAAAGATCCATGCTTTTGCTAACTATAGATTATGGCCATTGGTCTTTAACTTTCTACTTTTTTACCTTTTATCCTTTTTGTAATACATTAAGATGTGAGCTATGGTATGTCATAGTCACAAGTCAAAAGTCAATCTGTCTTTTGACTATACATTGATTTTTTGTCTAGATTAGTGTTTCTAGCTGGTTTTCAAAGTATAGTCGGCTGTAGGATATAGTATCAAGTATCTCAAGTACTTGTATTTATCTTTATGTTTAGTAACACTTGTAATATAACTTAAGAGCAATATACATCATTCTTGTAAACCAAATATTATCTTGTTCTTGTTTTTAGTTCTGTCTTTTACTTACTTGTGTTCTTAGTATCTTCAACTAAAACCTGGTTCACTATTTGTTTAGTTAACTGTTCTAAGTTTCTCTTCATTGTGAAGCTATTGTATTGACCACCTTCACCGGTCCTACACTTGGTGTGTTGCAAGGATCGATATGACTATCAAAATGCGTGGTTGCACTTGTTGTAGTTGATTTAGCTAAATAATGACGCTTGGGAGATTGTTTGCTTTGGTAATCCTCAAATTCTATTTAATATGATTTATGGCTATATATGAGTATATGTGTGATGTGTGGAACTCCATTGTAGGGTTGGATCATTCAATTATGAACTGTAAATGTCAAGTGTTATGATAGAAATATGTTCGCCAAGGGTATTGACTTGAATCGGAAAACTCTATCTCGAGGTCATGGGCATGTTAGGTGATTATATCGGTGGGACGACCCGAGGGGTTTCACGGTCATTGGAATTATGTCTTGACATGAACGTTTGTATGTTCGGGGTTGTAAGATGCCCGTGACACTAGTTGAATAGTGTACGAATACTCCGCGAAGCTCATCATTGTGAGTATAACTGTCTTGTTTTCTTAGTTGCTTTTGGGCTTTTTGTCACACCCCGCTAAGAGCAGAAACACGGGGGCGTAATGAGACGGGAATCGTCATAACACATGGTAAGCGATAGAGATGCAACATAATAATGATGACAACCGTGTCATGACAACACCCGACAACAAGGGGACTTGTGTCGTGTTTAGTCAGTATTCACGACAACATAGCCATAAGCATAAACATGATACATAATCATAATACATAGATGATAACATTGTATGCAATTCCCACAACCCGGAACAAGTTACAAAGTATAACGTTGTTTGAAATAGATACATCAATTGTTTTTAAAATGACAAGTTTGGCCCGAAAATGCACCCTAGGGTCTCCACTAAGGCAGCACACCTAGAACCTCAGCTAACATGATCACCTGAAAAGATATGCTCAAAATGGTCACCAAAATTGTTGGTGAGTTCGCAGGTTTAAAGTAAATAAGTAATTGATGCTGTATAAGTTGTTGCAGAATACCGTGCATATAGTTATAGTAAGCAAAATCACATGACAAGAGCTTTACAACCAAACCTAATGACGTACACAAAGAATCTTGTCGGAATATATTCACCCAAGGCCCGTACCTGGCTATTGTTGGTACTAACTAGTATACCAACACGAGGGTGGGGGTGTCAACCCAGTAGTACTACCAATACTTAACCATCGGTTCCACACTGGAATTAAATGGTTGTAAGAAAGAACCATAAAGCAGAATCAAGCATGTATCAGATAAGTACCCACAAAACAGTAGCACGTTGATTCCAAGTATGTAAATGTATGTATGTTGTACAGCATAGAAAACGGGCGAGCATACTTTTCCCCCATGTTTGTAAATGTTTGTAAAGTAGTATAAGCACAAAAAGGGGCCACGAAACTCACATGTTAAGTGGTAAGTATGAAAGATCGAGATTCCCAACAGTTGTATGCAGAGAACAGTCAACACCTATTGACAGTTATTGTTAAGCATTAATGACATGTATAAAGCGTATAGTAATGTCTGGTCGGTTCGGGTGTATCGTTTCGGTCGTGGGTAGCACACACACACAAGCGGACACACGTACCTGATCTTATGTAGATTCAAGTACATACGAGTAGTTGTCATTGCTTATGACATCCGTGAAATGATCTCTTGGTTATGAAAGATAGCACTTGTTAAGTATTTGGAGTTCCAATTGGATTGTCGATAATTGTAAAATGTTAGGTTGTTTTCAATTGAAATAGTATGTGCATGTTGATAGCGTTGACTTTAATCTTTGTGGTCAAGAAATGACCACTTTTACTGATGTTGCTTATCATCATCAGACGTTCAAGGGAAATTCACACTCAACAACATCAGTCACACAGCAGGACCAGACCCTCGACTCCACGCTCCATCCTACGAATCGCATGCAAACTCACAGTTGCACGACTCAGCTGCACGACATTCCTAGTCGCACAACTCAGTCGCACGATTGACTTGGACGCAAGATTCAGTCGCACGACTCACTCAGTCGCACGACTCAATCGCATGACAGACCCAGTCGCCTGAACTGCAGAATCGCGACTGTGGTCGGGCTGAGCAGCCCTCGAGCTGCTCTAAACGCGAGTTTTACACCACAAGGACTTCCAGAAACACTCTACAAACATACACAAACATGAAACACAAGCAGAAAGACCTCACACGCACCCACACGACCTCATGTGTTCGAGTTGAACCCGAACACCGAAACCCTAGTTTGGTCAACCATGAATAGGCAAGGAAAAGGGACAACCAGGTCGTCTACCTGCTAGAATAGAGTAGACTAGGCGTAGATGGAGTCTAGACAACAAGAACAAGACCAAGCGGGTTGGATTGGTGCTAGAATGAAGAAAAGTGTGTGTAGGGAGTGAAGAGGTGAAGAAGATGAAGTGAATGAGGAATGTGGCTGGGAATGGGGTTTATATACCCGGTCCAAGTTTGCAAAATTACAGGTTTAGTCCCTGCACTTAACCCTCGAGTTCCCCAAAATTTGTTTCGGTTGATTACGACTTAAAATGTTCGTTATATTAAGGTTAAAAGCGTGTTTAATGGTATTGATAGTCTAAAATGGTTTTATTAATGACAATGGTTGAAATTAAAAATGATATATTTGGTGGTAATGGTGATGAAATTTATAAAAGGTTTATGCTTAACACACGTTCTCGGAGGAAGTATAGGCACAAGGGAAAATAAAGAAGACATGATTCCTTAAAGCAGGAGTTCATGAAGAAAAGGAAGAATAATTAAAATAATTCTATGCTTATTTATGTCGTTCGACGGACCTTAAGGTGACGGATGTCACAGTATCCCCTAGTTGAGAGAATTTCGTCCCGAAATTCAGCTGGAGTTAGGTCCAAGAGTGTCATCCACGAATAGGTGTGGGTATTTAAGTTTCATTTGATCTTCCCATTCCCATGTAAACTCTGGCCCTCGTTCTGAATTCCACCTTACGCGAACAATTGGTATTCTGTTGCGCTTTAACTGTTTGACCTTACGATCCATGACCTCAATGGGTTCCTCAATAAAATGTAGCTTTTCGTCGATTTTGATATCGTCAATGGGTATGTGAAGTGATTTGTCAGCCAAACACTTCTTGAGGTTCGACACATGGAAAGTATCATGCACACCGTTGAGTTCTTGTGGTAACCTTAATCGGTAAGCCACTGGACCAATTCTTTCTGTAATCTCGAATGGTCCAACGTATCTTGGGGCTAACTTCTCTTTCTTTCCAAATCGAACAACTCCTTTCCAAGGAGAGACTTTGAGTAGCACTCGGTCCCCAACGTTGAATTCTAGAGGCTTTCGACGATTGTCGGCGTAGCTCTTTTGGCGATCTCTAGCGGATTTCAGCCTATCTTTGATTTGGAAGATCTTGTCGGTTGTTTCCTGGATGATCTCTGGGCCTGTTAACTGATTTTCACCAATCTTGGCCAACAAACGGGTGATCTACACTTCCTTCCGTACAACGCTTCGAACGGAGCACACCCAATGCTGGTGTGGTAGCTGTTATTGTAAGAGAACTCAATCAATGGAAAATGAGTATCCAACTACCACCAAAGTCGATTACACACGCTCTCAGCATGTCTTCTAGCGTTTGTATGGTTCGTTCACTTTGGCCATCTGTTTGAGGGTGATAGGCGGTACTCATATCTAATCGAGTGCCCATTGCTTTCTGTAGTGTTTGCCAAAATCGTGAAGTGAATCGGCCGTCACGGTCGGATATGATTGACACCGGCACTCCGTGTCTTGTCATGACCTCTTTTATGTACAATCTCGCCAACTTGTCCATTTTGTAGTCTTCTCGGATTGGCAAGAAGTGTGCTGATTTCGTCATTCGATTTACTACGACCCATATCGAGTCATGCCGTTGCTCGCTCGAGGGAGTTTGGTAATGAAGTCCATGGCTATGTTCTCCCGTTTCCATTCGGGAATCTCAGGTTGCTGTAACAGTCCCGATGGTTTTTGATGTTCAGCTTTAACTTTCGAGCATGTCAAGCATCTGCTGACGTACGTGGCAATGTCTTTCTTTAGGCCTGGACACCAGTACAGATCTTTGAGATCGTGGTACATCTTGTCAGCGCCAGGATGAATAGAATATCGTGTCTTGTGTGCTTCATCCATGACCAAGGTACGTACACCTCCCCACCTGGGTACCCATATACGGTCCACGAAGTACTGCACACCATCGTCCTTGCACATCAGTTGTTTATCCAACCCTCGGAATTCTTCTCCCGCAAGGTTTCCTTCTTTCAACGCCTTACTTTGTGCAATTTGGATCTGAGCTTTCAAATTTTTTTGAATGGTCAATCCCAAAGCTCGAGCACGTAGTGGTTTCACGCGTTCCTTGCGGCTTAGAACATCAGCCACCACATTAGCTTTCCCCGGATGATACCGGATTTCACAATCGTAGTCACTAAGAAGCTCTACCCAACATCGCTGTCGCATATTGAGTTCCTTTTGATCCAGAATATGTTGAAGGCTTTTATGATCTGTGTATACGATGCATTTGGTTCCATACAGGTAATGCCTCCATATTTTAAGTGCGAATACTACAACGCCTAACTCAAGATCATGAGTCGTGTAGTTCTTCTCGTGCACCTTAAGTTGTCGCGAAGCGTAGGCGATCACCTTATCTTTCTGCATTAGTACACATCCCAACCCTGATGCGAAGCATCATAGTACACCACAAAATCATCAGTTCCGTCTGGGAGGGACAATATCGGTGCATTGTACAGCTTATCTTTCAGCGTTTGGAACGCCCGTTCTTGCGCATCTTTCCAATCAAACTTCTTGTCTTTCTGAGTCAGCAACGTCAACGGTTGAGCAATCTTTGAAAAGTTCGCAATGAAACGACGATAGTATCCGGCTAATCCTAAGAACTGCTGTATCTCTAAAGGTATCTGGGGTGTATCCCATTTCTTTACCGCTTCGATCTTGCCGGGATCTACATGAATCCTGTCATTGTTAACCACATGACCCAAAAACTTCACCTCTCGCAGCCAGAATTCACACTTCAAGAACTTGGCGAAAAGTTTCTCTTCTCTTAACAGTTCCAGTATTGCCCGAAGGTGTTCTTCATGGTCCTCCTTCGATCGAGAGTAGATAAGTATGTCGTCAATGAATACGATCACAAACTTATCCAAGTAAGGTTTGCACACCCGATTCATCAAGTCCATGAACACAACTGGTGCGTTAGTCAATCCGAACGGCATGACCAAAAACTCATAGTGCCCATAACGAGTTCTAAACGCTGTCTTTGGTATGTCCTCCTCAAAAACTCTTAGTTGGTGATATCCAGATCGAAGGTCGATCTTGGAAAAATACGAAGCTCCTTGTAACTGATCAAACAGGTCGTTGATCCTGGGGAGAGGATACCGATTCTTCACAGTTAATTTGTTCAACTCACGGTAGTCGATGCACATACGGAACGACCCATCCTTCTTCTTGACAAATAACACTGGTGCTCCCCAAGGCGAGTGAATCGGCCGAATAAAACCCTTCTCCAGTAGTTCCTGTAACGGCTAGATAACTCTTGCATTTCAGACGGTGCCAACCGATACGGTGTCTTTGCTACCGGTGTAGCTCCAGGAACCAACTCAGTACGAAATTCCACCTGTCGTGGAGGAGGCAAACCAGGCAAGTCATCAGGAAATACATCTGGGTAATCCCGCACTACAGGGATATTTGCCAATTTCTGCTCCTCTTCCTTCTTTTCCACCACGTGAGCCAAAAAAGAGTAGCATTGTTTTTGTAAACTCCGGCGTGCTTTCATGTAGGAAATAAGCTTTAAGTTTCTCCCCGGTCTTTCTCCTTGAATTCTGAGTACTCCCCCGTCTGACATAGGGATTCGCACTACCTTGTCTCGACAGACAATCTCGGCCCGTGTTTCGACAACCAACCCATTCCATAATCACATCGAAACTTCCTAGCTCAAAGGGTATCAAGTCTATATCGAAGGTGTGGTTCTCTAATATTATCGAGCACTTTCTAATAATCCCGTTGGCCTGAACAACCCTACCATTGGCCATTTCTATAGAGTAGCTAGTTTCTAGCCTACTAGGACTCAAATCGAGCAATTGCATAAATTCAGAAGATATAAAGCTATTGTCTGCTCCAGTGTCAAATAATACAGATGCAAAGTGATTATTTAGTAAGTGCGTACCCGTGACAACATTTGGGTCCTGACGGGCTTCATTGGCTCCAATGGCAAAAGCGCGTCCCCGAGCCGCGTTCCCCTAGTTTGTCGGGCCTTGATTTCCAGCTATAGCCATAGTCTGATGCTGCTTGTTCCCTTGTTGGCCCGACGCCCGATTTAGTTTGGGGCACATGTTTCGGTAGTGATCAGGGCTTCCACACTCATAACATCCCCTGGCGTTCCCGGCGGGGTTAACCGCGTTGACTGGTGCGACCATATTCGGTGCTGTTCTGCAGTCTCTTGCTAAATGTCCCGGGCGTCTACAGTTAGCGCACACCCGGCACGGCATAGCTGGGGGATGATGAAAGTTGCACCTATCGCATCGGGGGTGCGGACCCACATATTCTCTCCTGCCCTGGGTCACGGCCACAAAATTTTTGGTTGTCTTGGCCCTTTTCTCGAATTTCCCGGCACTTGACCGGCTCGTTTCCCCAACTTCTTTCCTTTTCTCTGCTCCCCTGCCCAATACCCCTGTTCTCACCATTTCATCAGTTAGAGCGCCAGCCTTCAGAATCGCGCTCTGAGTAGTAGGAGGAGCAGTAGCGGTTACCATTGCCCGGATTTGAGGCGCAAGTCCCCAAATGTACCTCTCTATCCTTTTTGATTCCGGGGTGACTAGATGTGGAACCAACCTTGCTAGCTCGTGAAAACGATCGGTGTAAGCTGCGTGCCCAGCCCCCACCATGGCATGATTCTAGAACTCATGCTCAAGTTTTTGCATCTCATTGAGAGGACAGTACTCCTCGGTGATTAGGGCCTTGAACTCATCCCACGACATTTGCATCGCGAATTCTCTTCCCCTAGCCTGAATCTGAGTGTTCCACCACGTTAGTGCCTTGCCCTGTAGTGAGCAAGTGGCGTACTTAATCCTTTGACTGTCGAGGCATTCGCTGATGTCGATCACGGCTTCCATCTTTTCAAGCCATCTGGTCAGAGCTATGGCTCCACCTTTGCCATCAAACTCTCGTGGTTTACAAGCCACAAATTCCTTGTACGAACATCCCCGTCTAGCATTCACAACCCCGGTCTCATTAACAATTCCAGTTTCGTTACCGGCTGTACCACCATTTCCGGTCTCCTGATTGCTTTCGTTCCCAGTCGGGTTACCGTTATCCTCATTATCATTGCCACCGTCCCCGTGGGGGTGAGAATTCTGAAGAGCATCGCTCACTTGGGCCACGATAGTCGGAATTAGTGCGGCCAGCTGTTGAGCGATCAGGGCTGCCACATCCGCGTTCCCTGTTCCTTGATTGTTACTGGCAGGAGCATCACTTGTTCTTGGGGTTCTTCCCCTGCCTCTGCCCCTTGGGGCTTCACTTCCGCTACTATTACTGCGAGTAGATCTTCGAGGCGGCATGTTCTATTCATAAAAGAGGTAACATATAAGCTTTAGTCACCATAAGATACACAAGTATTCCACTTATCAAGTTCCAATGTTCATGTTCCGGTCGGTCAAAATCACCATGCAGCCCATTTCAAGCATATTCTCGGTATACCGGTGATGTTTATATATAGGGTTCCCCGCAGCGTTCCCACCACACCCATGATGTACCAAGAATGATGCCCGATCCGGTTACATGACATCCGACTTTCCTTTTCATCATATCCATAATAATCTATCAAGTCAACTGAGAGCCCAAGCATGTAATCACGTATAGTCTGGTGGAGGTTGCCTATCTCGCATCCTTAAAGGACTCAGACATAGCCTCCTCGGGTCGGTCTCAGTATCCAAGGTTAAGTGCAGTATATGATTGTGAAGATCTCTTCGGGTCTCAATACCCGAATTTGGTTATGATAACTTGGCGCGCAGAGGGAACGGAAGATCTAATAGGAGCATCCCATAAAAGAGTGAGCACAAGGGCTCTCTCATAGAGTGAAAAGATCACGAAATAGATAGATAAACGAACAAGTAATGAGGAACACGTATGAGATACAAAATGCACACAACCCTGGCATGCAATCTACATGAAGATTCCTAGGTTATAGTCTAGGTCAAGCGTATTGCCTAATTCTCTATAACCAATAGCTCTGATACCAGTCTGTCACACCCCCGCTAAGAGCGGAAACACGGGGGCGTAACGAGACGGGAATCGTCATAACACATGGTAAGCGATAGAGATGCAATAATAATAATGATGACAACCGTGTCATGACAACACCCGACAACAAGGGGACTTGTGTCGTGTTTAGTCAGTATTCACGACAACATAGGCATAAGCATAAACATGATACATAAATCATAATACATAGATGATAACATTGTATGCAATTCCCACAACCCGGGAACAAGTTACAAAGTATAACGTTGTTTGAAATAGATACATCAATTTTTTTCGAAATGACATGTTTGGCCCGAAAATGCATCCTAGGGTCTCCACTAAGGCAGCACACCTAGAACCTCAGCTAACATGCTCACCTGAAAAGATATGCTCAAAATGGTCAACAAAACTGTTGGTGAGTTCGCAGGTTTAAAGTAAATAAGTAATTGATGCTGTATAAAGTTGTTGCAGAATACCGTGTATACAGTTATAAATAAGCAAAATCACATGACAAGAGCTTTACAACCAAACCTAATGACGTACACAAAGAATCTTGTCGGAATATATTCACCCAAGGCTCGTACCTGGCTATTATTAGTACTAACTAGTATACCAACATGAGGGTGGGGGTGTCAACCCAATAGTACTACCAATACCTAACCGTCGGTTCCACACTGGAATTAAATGGTTGTAAGAAAGAACCACAAAGCAGACTCAAGCATGTATCAGATAAGTACCCACAAAACAGTAGCACGTTGATTCCAAGTATGTAAATTATATGTATGTTGTACAGCATAGAAAACGGGCGAGCATACTTTTCCCCCATGTTTGTAAATGTTTGTAAAGTAGTATAAGCACAAAAAGGGGCCACGAAACTCACATGTTAAGTGGTAAGTATGAAAGATCGAGATTCCCAACAGTTGTATGCAGAGAACAGTCAACACCTATTGACAGTTATTGTTAAGCATTAATGACATGTATAAAGCGTATAGTAATGTTTAGTCGGTGTGGGTTGTATCGTTTCGGTCGTGGGTAGCACACACACACAAGCGGACACACGTATCAGATCTTATGTAGATTCAAGTACATACGAGTAGTTGTCATTGCTTATGACATCCGTGAAATGATCTCGTGGTTATGAAGGATAACACTTGTTAAGTATTTGGAGTTCCAATTGGATTGTCGATAATTGTAAAATGTTAGGTTGTTTTCAATTGAAATAGTATGTGCATGTTGATAGCGTTGACTTTAATATTTATGGTCAAGCAATGACACTTTTACTGATGTTGCCTTATCATCATTAGACGTTCAAGGGGAAATTCACACTCAACAACATCAGTCACACAACAGGACCAGACGCTCGACTCAACGCTCCATCCTTACGAATCAACCTTCAATCGTACGAATCAGCTTCATTCGTACGATTGAGTCTTCATTCGCATGGCTGGCATTCAGTCGTACCACACAACACACATTCGCACGACCCAACCTCCATGCGCACGAATCAACCCTCAATCGTGCGAATTAGCTACTTTCGTGCGATTGAACCTTCATTCGTGCGATTGGACTCCATTCGTGCGAAACACGCACAATCGCATACATTCAGTCGGTCACCTGACTCAATCGCACATAATCATTCATACGCATGACTCAATCGCATGCAACTCACAGTTGCACGACTCAGCTGCACGACATTCCTAGTCGCACAACTCAGTCGCACGATTGACTTGGACGCAAGATTCAGTCGCACGACTCACTCAGTCGCACGACTCAATCGCATGACAGACCCAGTCGCCTGAACTGCAGAATCGCGACTGTGGTCGGGCTGAGCAGCCCTCGAGCTGCTCTAAACGCGAGTTTTACACCACAAGGACTTCCAGAAACACTCTACAAACATACACAAACATGAAACACAAGCAGAAAGACCTCACACCACCCACACGACCTCATGTGTTCGAGTTGAACCCAAACACCCGAAACCCTAGTTTGGGCAGCCGTGAATAGGCAAGGAAAAGGACAACCAAGGTCGTCTACCTGCTAGAATAGAGTAGACTAGGCCGTAGATGGAGTCTAGACAACAAGAACAAGACCAAGCGGGTTGGATTTGGTGCTAGAATGAAGAAAATGTGTGTGTAGGGAGTGAAGAGGTGAAGAAGATGAAGTGAATGAGGAATGTGGCTGGGAATGGGGTTTATATACCCGGTCCAAGTTTGCAAAATTACAAGTTTAGTCCCTGCACTTAACCCTCGAGTTCCCCAAAATTTGTTTCGGTTGATTACGACCTTAAAATGTTCGTTATATTAAGGTTAAAAGCGTGTTTAATGGTATTTGATAGTCTAAAATGGTTTTATTAATGACAATGGTTGAAATTAAAAATGATATATTTGGTGGTAATGGTGATGAAATTATAAAAGGTTTATGCTTAACACACGTTCTCGGAGGAAGTACAGGCACAAAGGAAAATAAAGCAGACATGATTCCTTAAAGCAGGAGTTCATGAAGAAAATGAAGAATAATTAAAATAATTTTATGCTTATTTATATCGTTCGACGGACCTTAAGGTGACGGATGTCACACTTGTATCTGAGCTTGCTAAAATGATTTGATAAAAATGTTTTAATATGTGTATGCATGATGGTAAGTTAGATTGTCCCCAATGGGCTAAAATTTCTGTTGGTCACTGTGGTCTCGAGCGAATCATTAAGGTAAGTTCAACCGTGTAACAATTACATTATATTTTGTTTAGGAATAATGATTAAGTTCTTACTAATAAATAACTATTGTGTTTGATATTAGCACATATAATATCTGAGAACAAAAAGGATTTATTTCAGAAATTCATAACCAACCAAATTAATTAAAAAATAAAGTAAGAATATTATGAATGGTTGTGATATCATTGGGATATAAAAAGATAAAGGTTGTAACCAAACACACATATATTTACAGAGATAAGTATGAAGCATGACCCGCTTCAAAACTACTACATGGATCATTTTCATGAGTAGATTTTGCAATAGTGTTGCTAATAGCAACCACAGACCTGCGATACATACTATAACTTAATTTTAAGGGTGGTATGTTCTTATAAGGTTTAACGTGATTCATTAGTCAAACAATTATATATAATAATCATCGTTGGATAATAAAATAATGTATGAAGAGAGGTTTATGGACACTTTAAAAGTTGGAGTATGTTCCTCTACCATAGTAAGAGGATGACATCTATGGCCGCTTGTTGATTCAAGCTAATGAAAAATACATGATCTTGCTCAAACTATGATTTTTTATAGATTATTTTTAATCTTGATCAAGAAAAAATTATTGATATCTGAACAACATATGAGAATAAATTTTGATCATATCCCATGTTAAATGGAATGTATAGTAATATTGAGTAGTTGATTAAAGAACCATGACTACCATAACATAAAGTAAGATTACTTTTGACTATTGGTGATAAGGGATGACCTTACAATAGTTCTACTTCATTAGGGGCAGTAAGATGTTACTAAAGGTCTACTATAGTAACATATGATTAAACATATTGTACAAACAAGAGACCATTGAACATATATGCCCTTGTAACAACATATGATACTCCTATTATTTGGATTTGTAACAACATATGATACTCCTATTATTTGGATTTGATCCTAAAGGGTCAAACAATGAGCAAAATTAACTGAATTATTTTTAAAAGGCAAATTTCATTAGATAAAAAAGGTAGCGCTAGAAAGACTCTAGGCACAACCGAACATTAGGAACCAAATTCAAATTTACACTAAGACTTCCAATTACAATAAGTTTGCTTAAACCAATTTGCAAGTGATTAATATTAGGCTTCTTGTTTCTGAATGAAGCATGTTTCCAAAATTTCCATATACACCATATAATTTGCAAGGATAATCACATGAAGAGCCTCAATCATGATACTATTTGAACTCGCTTCTTCGTGTATTAGAAGGAGATCCTAGAGCAAGAAAACAAAGATGGCTAGAATATTCCACAACTCATCTATATATGACTTCAAAGCAAAACAATGTGTTGATTATTTTTTGGCAAAATGTTATCTTTACTATCATTATATTAAATGTTATTATTTGGAGAAATAATGACTAAATATTATAACTATAACAATTAGCAATTACTATTCATGTATGTTGTCCTTATCTACTTTTGTTGTTTACCATGTTACAAGCCCTAAAGCCATAAGTACACCTATTTATTACTATCACCCCTATTCTTCTTTCAAGAATCAATCTACCTCACATTTTTAGGCTTTTAGACTAATTTGTTTCTTATCATCACAATAATAAAACTACAAATATATTTTATTTATTTATTTTTTAAATGTCCAGAAAATAATTTTATTTGATTCAATCCACAATGCTCATCGAGTTTACTAGATACAACGCACCAATCTTTTACTAACAACACATTTGATCATCAAGGTAACAAATATAAAAGCCCATTGCACCACGCGGGTATTTCTATTTGTTAACAATAATAAAAAAATAAAATTTTATTTATAATAAAATGTTGAATTACAAAATTTAAGGAATTGGATATTTATATAATTTGGATTTATTCCTATAATATTTATTACTATTTTGTCCAAATAGTTATGTAAGTATAAATATGATTTTCAAAAATGATATATTGATCAAATAGTTTGATTTAGGTCATTTACTCCTAAATCGCATGATTATATAGATGAGGTTATATAAATATCTTGTTAGTAAAGTTTCTAAATAATCCATATTAATAGTTTACGGATTGGACTTTATAAAATTGACTACTAAGGTTTAGTTCATTAAGCGATCATAAATATAACTAGTACAAGAGGGTCTAATTAAAGAGAATAGAACAATCAAATCACAAGTTGTAAAATCATAGCCGCTACCATCCAAAGGTGGGCAACCCTTTTTTCTCCCCTCTCCACTTTGTGTGGCTTAAGCAACAAACCAAGGCCAGGAGGTCTTCGACTGTGGCATAGATTTATGTCAAGCAACAACCCAAAGGTGTCTAGGTTTTGATATACACCTTCAAGGACTAGCGTCCAAGATTATTAATACATTATGAACTTGGTAGTGTAGTCATCAAGGACTAGCATCCAAGACTATTAATACATTATGAACTTGATAGTGTAGTCATCTTGTACAACCAACTACGTTTAAGGAAAAAGATCCAACTGTATCTTTGGGTTGTTTTTAGCTTTTATTATCTATGAAACGGGACTCCTAACATGCGTTCTTGATCATCAAGAATGAGTTATTTTTCTTACCTACACTTTATAATTCTTTTTAATGGATGTATGAAAACGGACAAGTAAGAAATTCAACATTAAAATGACAACAATAATAATGGTGATGATGATGATACTTGTCGTCGTCGTCATCGTCGTCGTTGTCGCCGCCGCCGATTCGTCGTCGTCACCACCGTTGTTGTTGTTGTTGTTGATTTTTTTTATATTATTATTATTATTAATATTATTATTATTATTAATATTATTATTATGATTATTATTATGATGATTATTATTATTATATATTATTATTACTACAATTATTATTATGATTATTATTATTATGATTATTGTTATTATTATTATTATTATATTATTATTATTATTATGATTATTATAATGATTATATTATTATTATGATTTTTATTATGATTATTATTATTTTATTATTATTATTATTATTATTATTATGATTTTTATTATGATTTTTATTATATTATTATTATTATTATTATTATGATTATTATTATGATTATTGTTATTATTATTATTATTATTATTATTATTATAACTATTATCACTATTACTATTCTCTCTGAGTTTTGATCTAATTTACAATTTCATGTAAAAAAATCTTTTGTAATACCATGGTCTATGGTTATATTTTGTATCACTTTCGGTCTTTACACAAATGCGTTTCAATTTTCAAATAAATTTCCTCACATGATTCTCACGTGACGGGCATTTGTAATACCATGATGTATGGTTGTATTTTGTATCACTTGATATTTTGATGACATTCTCAACCTTCACTCTTTTATGACTTCCATCATCTTCTTCAACTTAATTGTTGATAATCGCTGTAAAAGCATAGTTAATCTATAAGAATCTTTAATCAAACAATTTTAATAGAGTAATGGTGCTAGCACTTTTGTTTATTTGAGGTAAAGTTGACTACTTTGATACCACTATGGTGTATACTAAGTTTCTTAACAATCTGAACTCAATAATATGTTTTGGTGGATGATTACCATCCATTCTAAAGCATTAAGAGAATGTTCTGAATCATTTTCTTGATAGACCAAAACTCTAATATATTTTCGTTAAAGATCTTCTACAGTAGAGTATTCAATAGACACACATGTAGGAATTACATTGATGGCAAGGTTAACTCCGTGGATTCTATTTACTCGAATGTGTTTTCTATACACGAGGTTTATGCTGGGTTATCCAAAAGAAAAGGTAAGATTCTATCAATTTTAAGAATCCATCGACCTGACCTTTGGTATGAGACACTAGGTAATAATCAAGATGCGCAACTTATGCTACAATATAAGTTTTTATTTAAGCTTATTCAGATGCATACTTGATGCAGTCGGAAACATAAATATAAACAATTAAACCTGTTGATTCAACGAGAATAGCAAGAAAAATTCTTCTAACTATCATTGATTCACAAGAATACCGATAATCAGGAACTAACACTAACACACACTGTGATAGAGAGAAAACAAAGGTTTTTCATAAACTTCAATGATTATTCCTTCAATCTCTTACATGCATATAAAAAAATAAAACAAAAGTCTAATGGGCCACAAAAAATAGACGGGCAAAAAACTAGCAAATATAAAGTCTAACAAAATTCAAAAATAAGACAAAAATTGAAATAACTCATAAAATAAGCTGTTTTTGGGCCGAAACGATGATCCAAACGACGGTTTGTGAAAACGTGCTCCTCAGACCAACGGTCGTTTCGAATGGTCGCAGACTCAAAACGGAGACTTTTAGCCTAAGTTATGGTCATTTCAATGAAGCCGTTTTTGATAAGTGATCTTGAGCTTACAAAAAGCTATAGCTTGTTCATCCACACTTTGACCCACACCTTACTTTAGGCAATAATAATTAACACTTATTCTAAGTCTCCAAGTAATGAGATAACTAAAGAACATGTGGCTATTGAGTCTTCTTATCCTAAAAGGAATTCACATGAGACAACTAAAGCTTATATTAAAAAGCTGGCATTAGAGGCGCATTAGAACCTGTTCAAGTGCAAAAAAACACTTGAAGTATTAGAATTTTATCGTGTGCAAGAAAGATAAGAAGATGGCATGGTTGAGTATGTGGAAGTTGACATGGGTTCGTTTAGAGCTAATGTTAAGATGGAGAATGAATAAAACATGTCTAAGAATGTGTTATCCATCCATGCTATAATATGTATATGAGTTTAGTGTATATCCTTTTATGAAGCAAGCGGTTGTTTAGTGAACCATATGACAATATGTTTGGGTTTTTGAAATAGATGGTTTAGGATTGTAATATATTTTAACAAAGAATTTAAACGATTTTTAAGTTGTGAACTGAAAGAGTTACAAGATGATATAGATTTATTTGACCAAAAATAACAAATTAGGCCAAATCTTAGAGCGAAATGGCATTTTAGTCGAACGAATTATATTAACTCACACATTTTTAGTACAGTGACGTCCATGATGGAGTAAAATCAAACCACAATCTTTACACGTTTTTAATTTCAAACAAAAGATTCCTTGATCTCATGAAAGAGAAGTCAAAAGCATGTTTTGTCCATCTAATTATTATATACCTTAGAAATCCCGTTGCATATTTTTACGATCCAAAGCAAGAGGGTCTTCTCAATTTTATACTATAGCAGCAAAACATATGAGCATTTTGTCCTTTTTATGACTCACTTTTATTAACTCGTTCCTACCCTTTATTTCAATATTCCAACGCATGAAATTCAGGCCAATAATAATCAAAGAAAGGTAAAAACATGAGAAACTGACCTTAGTTTCTTAGAGTAACTTGTTCTACAAAATCTGTTTATACAAAAAAATAATAATAATAAGAACTAAAATGATCTGCATTTCGTTATCATATAGTGCAATAATACATTGAAGACAGAGATCTCATTTATCGATGTCACGACGCTTTCACAATGTCAAAAAAGAAGCTTTTGATTTTTGTAACTTATCAAATTTTTTTGGGTCCATATATAGCTAAATTCCACTTGTGAATCCTTCTGTTTATCTTGTATCTTTATGATTCTGGGTCCACTAGGGTTTCAAAGGACATTGCAATGAAAAAAGTTCATATGCATGATGCTCTTATAGTTGCGCACATTTTGGCAATGATCGTTCGATCAATAGCGACACGACTAATAATCTACGCCAAACATATTGGGACACCATTATTGCATCTTTTATGGCATTTTCTCTCTAGGTGCTTTCATCCATACGTATTTTAATCAGTGATAGTTAATATTTTTCCAGTCTGGCAAGTATAACAATGTTTATACGGATACAACTTTAAGGACAAAAAATGACGAAGATGTTTTGGGCTTTTGTACTCTTATGTATGTGTCCTTGTGTTGTAACGTGTAAGTAACATCATTAAATAATCGTACTAGTAGTATATGTAATACTAGAGTTATGAATTTCTTGTATAACATTTTCTATCTTTCATTCAATCCACATGTCGATTAGTTCCATAAGCATTTCTAAAAGTCTTGTAGTTGTACTATAATTCCTACGATATAAGTTGTAGGGGATTCGTAATCAAACACTCTATAATCTTAGGGTTGTCTATCACCTTCTCATTGAACAATTCAATGGCACAATCCTAACTTTCCAAGCTAATAAAATTTATATTCAATCAAGAACAAGTATGTGTGTATGTACGAAATTCGTGAACCAATCTCTTGATGACCATACCTCATTTCATATTTAGTGAATTGGGGCCAAAAAACTAATAGAAAACTGCTTTCAGATGGTTATTTTACATATAAAAAATAACATCAATTGTGTCTATGTTTTACATCCAAATTTCATATGTGAATTTTGAGAAAATAAAAGTATAATAAATCTTTAATGAAGCAATATTTTTATCAAAAATAAAATAAAATTTATTCACAGCTCGACCCAACATAGCTTTGACATCGCCAAGGGCTATTACCCTAAGAACCCGCTCTTATAGACATTACCCGCTTGGAACCCAAATTGGGTAGGGGCTTCACCTTTAGAAGTAAGAATTATTGAGCTTTTATATACTAAAAAATAATAATAGAATCAAATAAATGTACACACCGTACCTCTTGAGGTTTTTAATATATACGATAGAGCTTTACATAACATGAAACAATATGCAAAATCTAGGTTTTAGAATATAAATTTTCTGTGGTGTTTGTAACTGCATCCAACTTCATCAATATAATTTACATGTACAAAAATAAAAGATAAATAAAATAACAAAAAAATATATTATAAAAAACTCAATGCTCTCATAGATCAGAAGTACTAGAAATTATATCTTCCAAAATCCTTCTAGGACGTACGGGACACATGCATGATTCGAGTTTTATTATTATGTCTTTCATTCATTTATATTTTTTTCCAACATCATTAAAAACTTGTAATTATTTTTATACTAATAAATAAAAACAAATTCGAAAAACTTGTTATTATTATAAGTTATCTAATAATTGGTTTTCCCACTTATTTTTCCTTTTAACTATGAATGCTATAATAGTTATTAATTAATTAATTAATAACCATTTATAATTAAAATTTCATATATGTTAATTTTAAATTTTCAAATAATATAACATATAGGTTTATTCAATCTGTATAATACGCAATATTTAAGACATAATTTTTTATATCATTAACCATGTAATAGTAAAATTATTTAGTTGATTTTAAATTTTCAAATATATAACATATAGGTTTATTCAATCCATATAATACGCAATAATTAAGACATAATTTTCTATATCATTAACCATGTAATAGTAAAATTATTTAGCCTGTGTATTACACGGGATTGTAACCTAATACAACAATATATATGTATATATATGTTTATATATATGTATATATACATATATATATACATATATATATAGATATGTACATATATATATACATATATACATACATATATATATATACATATTTATACATATATATATACATACATATATATATATATATATATATGTATATGTATATATATATATCTCTATATATGTATATGTATATATATACATATATCTATATGTATATGTATATATATATATATATATATATACACACATATATATGTATATGTATATGTATATGTACATATACATATACATCTATATATGTATATGTATATACATATATCTATATATGTATATGTATATATCTATATAGATGTATATGTATATATACATATACATATGTATATATATATATATATTATATACATATATATATATATATATACATATATATATATATATATATATATATGTATATATATATATATATATATATATATATATATATATATATATATATATATTGTAGGTCCATATGTACCTAGTTTACGATCTTAATGTAATATGTCTGTTATGTCCTTAATGTAATGAAACGTAAGAGTTGAATGAAACATAATATGTGGTTGTTGATCTTAATGTTTAATGTTTCAGTGTATGTTTTAATGTTTATCATTTATTAACGCATATTGAACCAACTATATAGGTTTGTGGTTGTTTGAATAGATCATAGTCAAAGAATGATTGAGAAACATATTCAAACTTAGTCATATGAAGTTCTCATGCGAATAGCCTATGCTAATGGACCATACGCATGAACAACTTCATGCTAATGAACCAGTCGCATGACTGAACCAGGAGACTGGATCAGTCGCACAATTGTGACATGAGATTGACTCAGTCGCATGACTAAACACTCAGTCATGCGAATGGATCAACCGCATGTCTCAGTCGCTCGACTGAACCATGCTAATGGTTCAGTCGCACGAATGAGTAACCCTAACCTATAAATACCACTTAATTTGTGAAAAAACAAAACACTTTTAATATTTCGACTCCTACACATACCCTAGCTGTCCAGAACGTCCAAGAAAGCCAGTCCAAGTTCATAGATCGTTCTTGATCGATTCCTATTCATTCTTAACGTTTAGTTTAATCTTATATCGATCGGGTTAACGTTCTCACTGATTGGATCCCCAATCAAATAGGATTCCGTACTATTTGATTCGATATACACGTGAATCAATTAGTACTCCATTCGGTACACAGTCCCTAACAAGTGGTATCAGAGCGTTGGCTCTTGATTTACGTGTGATTCAATCGATTTTGATATAAAAATTGTGTTTTTCACGCAAAAACACAATCTTTTTGTGTCAAATGTTGTTTTGGATGTCTCCAGGTCGTAAAGTTAACGTTTTTCCGGCATACGTCAATTATGGTTCTTGAGAAATTCGTGTTTTTGCGTCAAAATATCTTAAACTTTTGAATTCTCAAGAATCAGTAGCTTCAGTCGCACGATTGACTCAATCACAGGACTGAATCCATACGCATCCCTCATACGCACGATTGGACTCATTCGTACATCCATTCGTACGACTGAACCGTCTATTCGAGTTCTCCATTCGCACACCTTCATTCGCACAAGTAAAACAGTTTGTTCCAAAGTTAAAGTTGATAGTCATAGAGGATCAATATTCAGCGTTCACCGCCGGAAGGGACTTTAGGATTCAAAATCTGTTGCTTTTAAAAATAAAGTGGGAAATCATAACAAGCTCCCTGAGCTTATAACGTTAGATGATTACCCATAGTGGAAGCAAAGATTTGAGATTTACTTAAATAGAGTAGATTCCAATCTGTGGGAGTCGATAGAGACAGGATATAGTATGCCTGTAGGTGCTGATGGAGTCAAACTTACATTAAGCAGTATGACGGACGGACAAAAGGTAAAGTACAATGCAGAGAAGAAGTATATGCATTGCTAACTCAGTCAATTCCTAAGGACATCTTCCATCAACTTTCTAAGAACAAACAAGCTAAGAAGCTGTGGGACACATTGAAAAAGAGGTATGAAGGATATGCATCGTTAAAAGCTCTAAAGGCTAAAGCATTGAAGAAGGAGTTTGACAACTTCTCGTCAATGGGAAAGGAGAGCTTGGACGACATCATTGATCGGTTCTACCATTTGATGAGTGAGCTGACTCATGGAGTCACCACGTCTATGGAAGATAAAGTGTCAGTATGAAGATGAATCTCCTGGCATAGGAGAATAGGACACATCAATCCAAGAAAGATGAATCACTTGATCCAGAATGATCTAGTGAGAGGAGTCAATGTGAAGAACTTCCAACTCCCGGATTTTTATGTCGCCTGCAAGAAAGGCAAACAGACAAAGAAGTCTCATAAGGCAAAGAAAGTTAATTCTATAGAACTGCCTCTTGAGCTTCTTCACATGGATCTGTTTGGTCCAGTCAGTACAAGAAGCATCGCATGCGACTTGTACTGTTATGTAGTTACAGATGACTACTCAAGATTTTCTTGGGTGATGTTTCTGAAATCAAAATCAGAAACATTTGAGTCATTCAAAGAATTAGTAACTACACTGGAGTCTCTCTACAAGCTGAAGGTGAGACAAGTCCGCTCAGACAACGGTGCAGAGTTCAAGAACCAATGGATGAAGGCATTCTGCAAAGAAAAGGGAATTCTACAACAGTTCACATCTGCCTACACTCCACAGATGAACGGGGTTACTGAAAGGAAGAACAGAAGCTTGATAGAGACTGCACACTACAATGCTAGCAGACTCGAAATTCCCTATCCAATTTTGAAATGAGGCAGTTGCCAATGCGTGTTACACGTTAAATCAAGTTCTGGTGGTAAAACGTCATGTCAAGACGTGTTACGAGTTACTTCAACAACGTACCATGTCACACCCTAAAAATCCACGTGCGGAGTTTTACCGCGAGGCGTATGAACAAACCAGGATCACAGTCAATAGTTACTCAGAACGACTCTATATGCCACTATTAAAAATAAAATCAACCAAATTATAAACTTGAAACAGTGCGGAAGCATTTTGTTAAACAATCCAAAGAAATAAAAGTGTATACTATGGCAAAACATGCGCCAACCCAAAATAGTAAACATTAACCATTAAATGATAAAAAATGTCTTGAAGACCGAGTCTTAGAATGCAAGTGAACCATGTAGTACTCCTATGGCAAGTGAGCTAATGACCTGGGAATAGCATACTAAAATGTCAACACAATGGTTGGTGAGCTCAAGAGTGATAATCAAACATAAACAGTTTAATAACATAGATATAAAAGTAGTGCATTGTAATAGATAGTTAGTCCATTAACAATAAATATTAATTCATAGTGATTTCGTAATTGAAGCTGATTGTGTTACTTGTTGCCTCCTGTCACGACTTAACAGGTCGTGACAATGTTCAATAGGATAACTTGCACCCAGTTGACCTCGAGTCACACAGGTGGGGCTCGTAAGACCCAGTAGTACTACCCAAATTTCCCCGCTATCCAATATTAACAATTCGAAAGTGTGAGGACTTTTCCATGATATCAACACTATATTAATATTATACACAACTTGAATATATAAAGCGTTTGTGATTTACCAGTATGCTATCTCCCCCAAAAGAGATTAAATAAAGAGTGGGGCATGAACTCACCTGATACGCGTGATAGACACTTAGAGTTTTACTTGACAAACAGAATGGACAGACAACCTTCAGAGGTTACCTAGATCATATAAGTACGTGAGTACGTGTAAATAGAGAACATGTGAAACCGTAAGTACACTACAACCAAGGACTCATGATTTCAGAAAAACAGACACGTTTGACCCAATTGACCCGTTTGACCCGTTGGTGACTTTATGTGTTGTAAACCATTCAAGCAATTATACACATATATCCTACATGGTTTACATTCAAATAGATCATATGTATGCTATATTAACCATGTGTATCACTTAGATCATCATACAACCAAGTATCATACAAATCATGCGAATCTAGAACATTAACATGTACACTAGTTATAACACAACTAACATGTCACACAAAGATCAAATCACGCACCACATGCCATGTGAAGCCACTCACGACTTCACATCCTAAACCCTGCCAATCCTACTAAGTAGGGGCGTCAGATTCGCACGCGTGAATGATGATCATAATAATATTCATTAGCCATGTACATTGCATTCAACAAACATCACAACAATCAATTTCTAGTCCCAAACATGATGTCCTAACTACTAATCAACATCAACATCATACATGATCATCAAAGTCCAAACATCACCCATGATTATCCAAACATCCCATACAACTAATTTAACATGTTCTATCACATTAGGATTCATCCATGAACTTACTAACATGCTCCTAACATCCCAAACTTGTTCAAACTATCATCCTTCAAACTTTGTGCAAATAAAGTTTCCCTTTTGGGAAAGCACATCCCAAAATCTATCAAACATCCAATGCATTCATGAATTCATTAATAATATACCAATTCAAGTTCATATCAACATCTAAGCATGATTAACAACATTCAAACATCATAACTCATCAATTCATATCCTAAAAAGTTACTATCTTTAGTAATGTATGAACTATAACATGTGTTCTTGAATTCCCAATGATGACAACAACAATCTAACATCTAATCATCACCATGAACACATCCATAACATCAATTCATCAATAATTCAACATTACATGCAAAATAAAGTTACTATTATTAGTAAGCTATGAACACCAACTTGAATTCATCAATTTCTTGCAAGATCAACGTATCCTAACATTCATACAACCTACAAATCATCATACATTCATCAAACAATCATCAACTTCACATAATCATGCTAATTCGAATTAGGGTTTGCATAAAACCAAAGTTCATGATCAATCCACTAGAAACATACAATTCATACATAATCAACGTTAAACAACATGTATTCAATCCAACTAACATACTAACATCATCAATTAACATCAATTTCGACTCCATGAACACCCATTCACGAATTTAGGTTCGGCCATCATGAACAACTCACAAAAACTTGAAAAATCTAACCTTTAAACGTGTGTTAACTTGCAATTGATGATTCCTACGTGTTGTAGGCCTTGTAATCGAACCAAATCGATGCTTTGATGCTTGTTCTAGGTCGAAATCGCAAGTTGGAAGAGATTGGGAAGGGAGGTTGCGGCTGAATGGGGGTGGGCTAGGGTTTGGGATTGTTTTGTTTAATTTTAATTTCCATATTTACCCTTTAAGCCCTTGTAGTTTGTATTTTATAAAAACTAAGCTTTAAACTCTTTGTAAAGTGATTTTAACTTAATAATATATAGATATAAACTAATGAAAATCATTATATATTTTATTTTTATAAAAACACAAGACATACGAATAATTAGGCACATTTCCGCGCTACGCGATTAATTTTCTGATTAACATTTAAAACATGCAAACACATAATCATAACACAATAATCACATAATCAATTAGATTAACATTAATTTAACATTATTCATTATCATTAGGTCACCAACGTTAAACGACAACTAGTGTGTGTTTATGACACGTGTATGCAAGACTTAATGGAACTAACGGAGTTTGGTAACGGAAATTTACCGGATGTCACATATCAAATCTAGAGTATCTCAAACCGTTTGGTGCACCGTGCACCCCGCTGAAGAAAACTCAAGAAGGCAAGTTTAGCGAGAAGGCTGAAGAGGGAATCTTTCTAGGATACAACATACCGAATAAGAGAGTTTACAACAACTCAACGGGTCAGGTAGAAGTGTGGTGTAACGTCGACGTTCAGAGATATACCATTCCACCTGCTGGAAAAGGATCCGCATTTTTTTTCGACTATGATGGATTCTTCAAGTCCTTCAACATTCCTCTCTCCACTTCTGATGATGAGTTAGCAGCCAAAATGTTGTATGATGTTCTAAACACACCTTCATTGGACTCTACATCATTTGGTTCACAAGGTGAATCACCTAACCACTCAGGGGGAGCACTCGAGGCAAGTGACTCCTCCTCTGACGATGAAGCCATGGAGAATGATCAGAACAATCAGGGGCAACAGGTTCCAACTAAGGCAAGTCCACAGGCATCTGACTTAGATGTCTCTGATTCTTTGGAACCTCACACTCCTACTGCCTCAGATACGGAACCAAATGTTCATAGTCTTGATTCTGAGGTAGTTATTCCCACCACTCCTGGATCACGCCTAAATTTCTATCATCCCCTGGACAATGTCATTGGGGACGTCAGATTAGGAGTTCGGACAAGAAATCAGCTGTATTCAGCTGATTATGCCTCGGTAATAGAAAAAGGGTATCTTCATGATGGTGCTTATCGTTGTTTTGTGTCTCAGTTTGAGCCAAACTATGTCAGTGAAGCCCTAAATGATGAGGCATGGGTGAGTGCCATGCAAGAAGAACTTCTTCAGTTCAAGAAGTTAGGTGTATAGACATTGTTAGATAGACCTAAAGGTGCTAAGGTCATTGGCACAAAATGGGTCTTGAAATGTAAGAAAGATGACCAAGATGTTATCATAAGAAATAAGGCTCGACTTGTAGTTCAAGGATTTCGGCAAGTCGAGGAAATTAATTATAATGAAGTATTTGCACCTATGGCGAGAATGGAAGCCATCCATATCTTCCTAGCCTATGCCACTTACATGAAGATTAAAGTCTATCAACTGGATGTAAAGAGTGCATTTCTTCATGGTGAAATCTGAGGAACAGTGCATGTCAGTCAACCCGAAGGATTTGAGGATCCATATCATCGGGATAGAGTTTACAAACTAGATAAGGCTCTCTACGGGCTTCACCAAGCCCCGAGAGCATGGTATGAAAAACTCTCAACTCACCTTGTGAAACACAGATTTCGCAGAGGTGTAATTGACTGTACACTGTTCATAAAAGAAAAGGATGGTGATCTGATGCTTGTTCAGATTTACCTTGATGACATAACCTCGGTTCCAAGAACGAAGACTTATGTCAAAAATTTGAAGCAGTAATGAAGGCAGAATTTGAAATGAGTGCCATGGGAGAGATGAAATTCTTTCTCGGGCTACAGGTGGATCAAACACCAAAGGGGATATTTCTACATCAAACAAAGTATGTAGGGGATATTCTCAATCGGTTTGACATGGAGAATGCTTCCGCAGCTCGGACTCCACTTGCTACAAACAGTGATGTAGCACCCGACGAAAATGGTGATCTGGTTGATGCCACCATGTACCGAGGAATGATTGGATGCCTCATGTACCTCACTGCCTCAAGACCTGATATTATGTATGCAACATGTCTCTACTCAAGATATCAGGCGAAACCAAAAGTTAACCATCTTATAAGGGTCAAGAGGATATTCCGTTATCTGAAAGGTACACCAACACTTGGGTTGTGGTATCCTCATGATGATGACTTCGAGCTTACCGCGTACAGTGACTCGGATTATGGCGGCTGGAAGATGAACTACAAATCCACCTCAGCAGGTTGTCAATTCTTTGAGAGAAGATTAGTCATGTGGTGGTGTAAGAGACAGACATCAGTTGCGTTGTCAACTTGTGAAGCTGAATATGTTGCTACGACAAGTTGCTGTTCTCAAATCATCTGGATTCAACAGCAGATGTGGGACTACGGTTTGAAATTTTCTAACACCCCTATATTTGTTGATAATTCTGCTATAATAGCCGTTACTAAAAATCATGTCCAACATCCTAAGACCAAACACATCGGAATTAAATATCACTTTATACGTGATTGTTTTGAAAAGAATCTAATCAATGTTGTTAAAATAAATACGGATTTTCAACGTGCTAACCTCAATACAAAAGCCTTTGATAAACCACGTTTTCTATATCTGTTAGAGGTCAACGACGTTAAAAAGAAAAGTGATGTAATTGCAGAAGATGAACATGTCTAGTCTGATGCATCGAGTCTAATTTTCTGTTATTTTATTTTATGTCATTTAATTATTTTTATTGGTTTTATTTCTTCGCCTATTAAAATCCTAAAAATGCAAATCATTTACGGTTATAGAATTTTAGAGGGAGGAGGACAGGCAAGCTGAAAGAAATGAGATCGTATCTGAGATAATGATTCAACAACTATGGAAAATGACAGTACACATGAACAAAGCATTTGGGACTGTAAAAGTTTAAATTGACTTAGATGCGAAGTTCAAAGTATAAGTCTATGTAGTCTAAACAAAAATAAAAGGAAAAATGATAGTAAAACTAGTTCTACTAAGGTAACACGGAGAAAGTATACCTAAAGGTTGCTAGACCATTAGATGATGTGTCAGTAGATTCAACACAATAGATAAGTAAACCTCGTTCATGATCTCAATATCAAACTAAGTTGTTCAATAAGCTGTGGGTCATCATCTTATCCCTGGTTAACACAATCAACAGAGTTCCAATAAGGGGTGACGAGCAAAATAAACTCCACAAATGTGTGCAGATGACCAAAATATGAGCAAAGCACATGATGAAAAATACAAAAAGCAATCAAACTAATAACCTATGTTTTTGGTGCAATCTTTGCTACAAGAATAAATTGCTCAAACAAGAAGATAGGTTATGTGCATCTCTGCTGTGCGGTGGCACTGACCTGAGGATAAGCATAACCTATATATTCTAGAATTCATTGTTTTTTACCGCCTCTCTGCTGTGGGGTGGCACTGACCTGAGGCTTGGCTGCTTTTTGAAAGCTCTAAGAATAGTTTCTTCTTGTCAAAAAATACCCATAGACTGCTCAAAAATCTCCTGAGGAATGTTGATTACCATATAAGCGTCGGATCCACAAATGCTTGTTGAAATAATTAAACCTTAAACCATCACCAATCTGTGTCCAAAGTTTGTGTATGGATTTAAGTGAACAAGTATACTGACAATCATCGTGGCTACAATTCTTGAATGTCCAAATCAATCTATGCGTCTTATAGTACTAGTATGATTTCCTTACTTTGCTGATGACTCTCGATGAAAACAAGAATCTAGCATCAAATGATTTTGGTAACACATCTTGAATGAGTTGATTACCTGTATGATTCTATATTGAATCATTCCACTTATGGTCAAAATAACTTGAAGCTGCTTGTTCAAGAAATAAATCTGTTAGATTTTTATCTTAGGATTTCCACCTCACACAAAATTACAAAAACATTTTTAGTTTTGTCTTTTAATGTTAGCTCTTTTGTTTTGTTTTAACATTTAGTCAATTTAGAGTTATATGTCGGACTATGTCGTGGAATTCAATGTGGGATTAAATTACTTAAAAGGGTCACGTCTGAGATGACCAAACGTGTTTTCAATGTTAAATGGGTCACGTCTGAGATGACAAAAGGTTTTTGCTTAAAAGGATCACGACTGAGGTGATCAAAATTTTTCAAAGTTAAAATGATCATGTCCGAGATGATCGAATGCTCAAAATGGTTAATTAATAGTTAAATGGGGTTAAATGTCAAATGGTCATAAAGTCAAAACCATGAGTATGATCCATTCGCACGACTGGACCATGAGTATGGTCTAGTTGTACGATTGGACCACACTTATGCACTAGACAACCGAATGGAGCATGAGTATGAACCATTCACAAGATTGGCTTACAAGATTGAGCCAGTCGCCCGAATGGAGTCGTTCGAATGAGTCAGTCACCTGACTGAAACCCAGTCGGCCGACTGAAGGTGATCGACTGAACCAATCGCACGACTGAGATCCAATCGCCCGAATGAAAGAGTGAATGGGTCCAGTCACCCGATTGAAAGCAGATTCAGTATAAATAGGGCCATAGTCGATCGCACATACTCATCACCCCTCAATCGCCCTAGAATCGCATATCGTGCCATTACTCTACCAAAAGTTCTTCTGACCTTACTGGACTTCAAATTTCAAGATTCTAACGATTGCTGGTTTTTATACAGGTACAATGCGGTGCAACCTATATAAATCACAGTCGATTTGTGCCCTAAATCAATGAATTCGGCCCTAAACCAATAACTGAAACTTAGCTGGACAAATAAACCAATAAAACTAAGTAAAATGTTGAAATCAAGGTTATTAGGTGCTATGTAGGGTTATTGCGAGTATAATGAGCCAAACCATGATGTCTAATACTAAGATTTGCTCAAAATTTGAATCTCAATCGAACAGACAGTAGGTCATGCAACTAGACACCCGGATGAACTACAATCGCACATATTGAGCTGGACAAATGACTCAGTCGGTCGAATGAACAATGCGTATGAGCTCAGTCGGCCGACTAAACCAGTCGAAGGCTTAGTCATCCGATTGAACTCAGTCGCATGATAAGTCACCTGATTGTATTCAGTTGCATGTTAGGTCAAACGACTGAACCCAGTAGTATGGTTTAATCGCACGATTGAACTAGAGTGATCTCAAATAGGTTAATTTGAAATAGTTTCTGTTGTGGGATGATCTAACTTGTATGCTTCTTGTGTTACAGATTGATGGCTGATCGGTGGACCATCAACACCAAGCACAATATTTGTGCTCATCTGGATGCCACCACTCGGAACGCTGCCGAGTTGCTGGCATCATAACTTCCTGAAGAAATCACGGATACACCGAGCCATATCTACACCATGCACTCCCTACAGGTCTATACAGCAGGCCTTCTGGGAGGGTGCATCAGTTGATCGATCTCATGAGCCTTACTGCATCAGGAGTACTATTTTTGGGCACGACATAGAGGTGACTGCTACAGATCTTCGACAAGTACTGGATCTGGGTGATGATGCTGATCACCCAACCAGACTACACCCTTTGACTGTGAGGGGATGCTTCCTCAGGATGAAGTACTCTAGGGGCATCAATGCAGGGGTGTTAAGCAAAAGCAACCTTTGTCCTCAGTTCAAGTACTTGGCACACGTGATACTGAAGTGCATAGCTTCGCGGAGGGGTGGGTTTGATGACTTATCAGACAAAATCCAGAATGCCTACGTGGCACTGGTGCTGAACCACTCCTTTAGCTTCTCCAGCATGATATTCTCATACCTGATCAAGAATCTTGAGGCAAAAGGCAAAGAGGGATTTTGCATGTACCCGAGGTTTCTTCAGATGATTATCGACGAGAAGCTGCCCTCTCTGCCTAAGGAGAGCCATGATGCGGTATCACTTAAGGTGATGGATGACACTACTTGGGCCGCATGAAGGTCTACAGGGGAAAGCAAGTTAAGCCCCCTGTGAAGAGACTGTTCGGGCACCTGGCCTGGGAGGAGTACGTGGCGCTGGGAAGGCGTAAGTGGCGCCACGAGGAAAGTGATTAAAATGTGGAGCAGATTTCTCTTCCATCAGATGACTCCGATGATGATGATGGTGACACTAGTTGAGAGCCTAGCCCCACTACTTCTAGGGCCACCGCTGCATATGCTACATCTCCACCACCCACTCATGCAGATGCCACCACCGCTAGTTTCCATCAGGATTTCTGTCCCCTGATGAGGAGGAAGAGAGTGATGAGGAGCCCCTAACCTGGACAATAGGCAGCAGGGTGGTTGCCACCGATCGAGGCATTCGGGAGGTTGGAGGACGCCCTAGCGAATCTGGGGAGACTGCAGCCGGCCCGAATTACACACCAGGTCAGCCCAGCAGCATCCTAGGGGGAGCATCCACCTCAAGGGTCATGAGGAGAAAAAGGATGGCTCAGCCCCATGTGATAAAGACGAAGAAAAGGAGGATGACCTTCGTCACCACCACCACCATAGCCACCACCTCTACCACCCCTCCCATCACCACTACCACCATTCCACCTGTCACCACTATTACCACCACACACACCACCACTACCTCAGCCACTCCACCACTTACCTACATCACATCCACCACCACTACAGCTTACCCATCACCACCCACACACATACCCCTCCTATATTCACCACTGCCACCACCACCACCTCTAGTCACCAGGCAAGACCATCATATCACCTATCTTTCCTTCAGGATCATCTCTACCTCCAAGTGGGGTAGAGGAATAGCTTTCAGCACTAAACCATATGGTTCTGAAGCTGTTACCAGCCGATGGTGAGAAGACTGCTCAGCTCCGACAGTTAGTGGAGCTTACTGTTGCACAATCATAGCAGATCTCTCAGCAGGCATAACAGATTGCGGAGTAGGCTCAGCAAATGGCTACTCAGAGTCAAGAGATTTCCCAACGCAATGAGTAAAATGTGTTATCTACTAAGAAGATCGAGGAGTTGGAGGATGCTAAGAGGACCATCTTGCTCAAACTTAAGGGCATAAAGGATGACCCTCTGAAGATCAGAGAGGGCACCGGTGATGATGGTGATGATAGTGATGATGATGACAGTGATGATGATGATGATGATGGTGATGATGAAGGTGATGATGAGGATGGAGGAGACAATGAAGGAGGAGGACATTCATCTGCTTTAGGGGCACATGAAGCTAGTGAGAGGCGGACTAAAAAGAATCAAGATCCGGGTGCCTCGACATCAGCCCCGACAGTAGAGGAACACATGATCCAAGACAAAAGTAATGCATAGATGATTGTGTAATTTAAATCATGTGTAATTTGAATATTGTATTAAAAATTATGTGCTTGAATGTTTATGTATATATATTTAATGTTTACTGTCTTGATTATTTACTGATGCATGATGTGTTAAATGTTTTAAATCAAGCAGATCCACATTATCAGCGAGATGACTACGATGTTCCTCCCCTTCAGCAGATCAAGTCTCAACTCACAATGATACTTGATCTGCAAGGGATTGTCAGGAGGTCGGTAAGCTATACTCCCCAAGAAGGTGAAATTATTCACAACCTCACTGATGAGCGACTCGCAGAAATGTTCCGGTTAAACCCGGATGAATTGGTTAAGGATGCCCCTATCGTCGATGTTGTTAGTGATGACGAGCTCAATGATGTTAATGAGATAGAGATTGAAGACATCACAGCATAACACTATCCAGAATATACTCATCGAGAGGGAAATATGGTCCCTGATTTTGGAGATACACTCGACAGTGATATACATGTTAATTGGATACAATGGAGAGGGAAACCGACAAATCTGAAAGCCAAGCCCAAGCCTCTGACGCTGATGTTGAACACAAAGGCTGAATGGGCGGCTTGTTTTGCAGAGATCTGTGCCCAACGCACAGCGCCATAGCCGAGTGCTTACGCCAAGCTCTACAAAGTTAAGAAGCATCTTAAGGTGTCTGGCAAGATTATCGCGTGGGCTTACTTTGAGGATCTTAATGTATATGTTTGAAGAGGGAAAAGGGAATCGAGTACTTCAAATTTCCACATGATTTGAAGACTCTCCCTGGTTTTGAGCTAAACCAGTTGGCACGCCTGAACCTGCTGTATGCTGACCCCAGGAAGATGTCAGGCTAGTTTGAAGCTGCGTTAAAAGAGAATACCACACACGATGGGTTAATTTCAAGCCTCAACAACCTACAAGGTATATTTGAAGGTTAGAGGTGGACCCAAGGACTGGGAAACCCAAAGTGGTGTTGAAGTGGAGTCCTCTGCATACTATGTCTAAGATCCCATGAGGGAAATACCACAGGACTTCACTCCCCACTTCAAATGGTGGTATTAGGACTGGCGAACAGGAGAGGCGTTCATAGTATTACAGAAAGAGAGCCAAATGGAGACCACCCAGGTATTTGACCCAATGTCGCTAACCAACCTGTCAGCGAATGATGTTTATACTTTATACAGGTGGCCACTATTCTATTATCCGCAGGATATTATATAGGCCCTCCAATTTCAGAACGTAATAAGACTCTACTTTGCATTTGAGATACACGCTAGAGTCACAGTCGAGGAGAGGCATAAGAAATTTGACGAGCTAATGAAGGATGCCAGACAATAAGGAAACTAGGTCCAAGGGGGAGTTTGCAGGTCCATAGTACCTAGTTTACGATCTTAATGTAATATGTCTGTCATGTCCTAAATGTAATGAAAAGTATGAGTTGAATGAAACATAATATGTGGTTGTTGATCTTAATGTTTAATGTTTTAGTGTATGTTTTAATGTTTATCATTTATTAACGCATATTGAACCAACTATATAGGTTTGTGGTTGTTTGAATAGATCATAGTCAAAGAATGATTGAGAAACATATTCAAACTTAGTCATATGGAGTTCTCATGCGAATGGCCCATGCTATGGACCATACGCATGAACAACTTCCTGCTAATGAACCAGTCACACGACTGAACAGGAGACTGGATCAGTCGCACAATATGACATGAGATTGACTCAGTCGCACGGCTGAACACTCAGTCATGCGAATGGATCAACCGTATGACTCAGTCGCACGACTGAACCATGCTAATGGTTCAGTCGCACGAATGAGTAACCCTAACCTATAAATACCACTTAATTCATGGAAAAACATAACACTTTCAATATTTCGACTCCTACATGTACCCTAGCCGTCCAGAACGTCCAAGAAACCAGTCCAAGTTCATAGATCGTTCTTGATCGATTCCTATTCGTTCTTAACGTTTAGTTTAATCTTATATCGATCTGGTTAACGTTCTCACTGATTGGATCACCAGTCAAATATGATCCACACTATTTGATTCGGTATACATGTGAATCAGTTAGTACTCCGTCCAGTACCGGTCCCTAACATATATATATACATATATACATATACACAAATATATACATATATATATATACCATATTATATATATATGTACATATATATATTGTACATATATACATATATATAATATATATACATATATACATATATACATATATATACATATATACATATATATACATATATATATATGTATATTATTATATAATGTGTATATGTATATTCAGTTAGTACTCTGTTAGGATCTCAGCCTCTAGGTTTGATCGATTGAACAGATATAGCAGCGGAATAGCTCAGAATTAGACAAATTTCAAGCAAGAATTCGATATAAAACCATAAAAGAATTTTGTTATAGAGAGAGAAATATCAGACAAAAGGAATATTGCATTAAGATTGTCGGCCTCAATGGCACGATTACACGTGAGTCATCTTTCCTTATAAAGGAAAGAATGACGTAGGCTGATGTCACTTGAAAGTGACATTTAACCGTTTTATAACTACTGATGTTTAACAACTACTGAAGATGTCAACAACTGACATCTTCTTACAAATGTCCTTAGTGTTAAACATCTTATTTACAACTACTGAAAAACATAAAACTACTGATACTACAACAACTGAAGAACAACCTCTTCAGTTGTTTACAAGTACTGAAGAGGAAACAAAACTACTAAAAAGTAAACAAACTACTGAAAGGAAAAGAAAACTACTGATGAAGAAAAAACATCACAACAACTGAAGAAGCCCTCTTCAGCTGTTGTCATCAGCTGTTAACATCAGCTGATGTCTTCAGTACTTGAACATCAGACTTTGTCTTTCAGCTGTTGATCTTCAGTCTTTGTCTTCAGTACTTGTTGAAGTCTTCAGACTTTAGATCTTCAGCTGTTGTCTCAGTCTTTGTCTTCAGTACTTCAGAAATACTTCAGCAGTTGTATTCTTCAGACTTGTAGAACAGCTGATCAGGTCTTCTTCAGCTGTTGTGATGTCCTATGGGACTTAGAGGTTTCTCTGATCAGGCTCATTGGTTCTTTTGGTCCAACAAACACCCCTGAACCAATGCAGCCAAAACCTCTAAGTTATTGACGAGTCCCACTTATTTTGGCAGATAGATTGGTCTTTTTATCCTCTTGATCAGATGAGAAGTGACCCTTTTTCAGCACTGGCCTGGGAAGAAGTCTCTGATGATCTGTTTTGCATGATATGGTTGGGAGCTCTGTATTGGGGACTTGGACACTGAGCTGTTACCCCAACCATGAGATCTACTTCCGTGTATCAGCCTATAGGATTCCCTGGTGTAAGCCCTTAGAAACATGATCTGCTCATCCATTGTCAGCACCTCGGGCACACCATCAAACAATCCTTCTCGGCCATACACTTCAGAGATGTACTTAGCCTGTTTTCCATTCTTGAGCTCAACCGTGGTTATTTGTCTGTAAGCAAACTCATCTGGATGAGTCCCTTCTAAGAGCAGGTTGAGCTCATCTTGTTTGAAGTTTTCAAGTTTTGTAAACCATCCCTTCTTTATGATTTTATTCTCCAACATCTTTTGGGGGGTTGTTTGGCTTCATAAGCTTTCTTGAACTCTTCTACAATTTCCTAAGGGGACACTACAAGAACCACAGTGATGTCTTCGTCGACAACCCTCTTCACTTGGCCCTTGTATTTTGAAGGAATTTCTTTCTTGACAATCCGGTGTGCCACCCTAGGATCAGGCCATATCCTTACTTTTTCCCTTGGTATTGAAAGGTATTAGCAAGGGTGTACAATCTTAAGACTTCTTCTTCATGCTAATCATTGAAGAGGATGTGGCATATGCTTTGTCAATGCTTTTCAGCATTCCTCATCATGTCTTTGCATCTGTTCTTCTTCAATCTTTATCATCACATCATGCATTTGAGAAGCAGGAGTGATGGACATTGGATTAGCCTTAGGCAAAGTGATAACTGCAGAGAGTGGCAGTCTGTCTTCATCCTCCTCTTCATCTTCATCAGCCCTCAGTACCTTTCTTTTCTTTTGTAGGTACATCACTGGCAGTGGGTTTTGGGGGTAAAGGATTTGGTTTTGTGGGTTGGATGGTTGGTTTAGAGGGTAAAGGGGTTGTTTTAGTGGGTTGTGGAGGTAGTGATTTTGAGGATAGAGGCTTTTCAGACTGTTTTAGCATTTTGGCTGTAAGGGAGGCTTTAGTAAATTTGTCAGTTCTTTTCGGTTCCCAACCCCAGCTTCATTCAATGCCTCAATCACTAAACCTTTGGAGTATGCTTCAGACGAACAAATCTTGGTGGTTATTGCCAAGATGTTGTCCCTGGTCCAGGCCCTATTTCTATCAGAGATCTTCCCAAGTATTTGGCTATAAATCTAATCATTATCTCCAGCTTTTCTTTCTAAGGCATCATAACTAGCCATCTTGAGTTGATCTCCTCTGTCTCCAACCTTCTGATCTCGGAGTCTAGTTGTTGGATGTCAAAACCCTGCCTATATAACTGTTCAATGATTTTATCCATTGAACGGTTATGGTTGGCATCAGCTTCTTTCACCATATCATTCAGCTCCTCTCCTTCTCAGACTCTCCTTTCCTCTTTTGATATGTGACATGAAAGTCTTTTTGACTTTCATTCACTTCAGCTCTCTTCTCACTCTCCTTCTCCTGGTCATTTACCTTCTCTGATTCTTCTCCTTCTCCCCATCTGTCCTCTTCCTTTTTCCTTAACTGACTGACTCTCCCCCTTTTTGGTTGCATTGGGTGCAAGGGTTTGAGCAGTAGAAAGTGATTTGGTCACCAACTCCTCCACCAGGGGTTGTATTATTGTAGGAAGCCTCTCATCAATGGCTTTGATCACTATATCTGTGATCATGGGAGTGATGAGAGGTAGGGATTTTTGAAGGTTAGCAACTGATTGATCAGGATGGTTCTGTCCTGAGAATCAGTGCCAAAAGCAGAGGCTGGTGGCTTGGAAGGATGTATTGGCTCGTGTTTAGGGGACCTTCAGAAGAAGGTGCCATCTGGGGGTGTATTGTGGTGGCAGATGGATTTCATCCTGAGACATCTTGGCCAGCAGCTCTTTGAGTCTGCTAACCTCATCCTCTAGGATGGTGTTTTGAGCAACTACATCATAGAAGAAGCTCAGGTCATCATCAGTTGATACTGAATCACCTGACCTCCTGACAGAGTCAGGATGAACATGCCTTGAGTGTAGATCACTTATAGCATGTGCCCCTTGTTCTTGGTTCTGGGGACTTCCAGCCTCAGGACTATGTCCTTCATCAGCTGTTGCCGCTGGTGAGGTCTTAGAGATGTTACCAACTGCACCCTGGTCATTTGCTGAGTCAGAGGCAGTGGCAGCCTCACTAGAAGTTCGCACCTCCTGTCTACACTAGAAGATGGAACATGATAACCCCTGTGCTGTGGGTTGACAGAAGCATTGTGATCCTCCCCCTCAGATATGAGGTTATCCCAGTAGTGATTGGTGTCTGGGTGGGGGGTGAGGAATGCAATTGCGTCAGCACTTTTGCAACAATTATTGTAGGGCTTGAGGGGCGGTTGCATCAGGAGAGGGTGTGGAAGCAGTGTGCACCCTGGGCGAGTGGTGCTTTTCAATGGTAATCCCCTCAAGTGAGGAGGATCCCAGCAGTGTGGCTCCCTTTGAGTGGTTGCATCAGGTTCCTTTTGAGAGGAAACCTGAGTGGCTTCGGTTGGTGGAGTCATAGTCTCTACAGGGGGTTATTTCCAGTAGAGATAACCTGCGTTGGTGCTGCAGGAGCATCCTCAGGGGACTCAACTCCCTGAGTAGCCTTCTTAGGCTTCTTCTTTGTGGGTTTGGAGGGGACTCTGGATGTGGAAGTGGAGGCTGTGGGTTCTAGCTGCGTGGGTTTTCGCAGCTTGGCAGCCTTTTTAAGAGTTTGGTCAGTGTTGTGTCGGGAGTATACCTCCGGCAATACAGCCAAGCAGGGACTCCCAGACCAACTAGTCCCTCAGCAGAAAGCTGATTCTCTATTATGGCCATTATAAACCGAGGATAGTATCCAACGGTTAGAAAGTGGTTTTGTGGCCATATCCTTGATTTCAAGAAAAATTATTTCAGAAAAGTTTAGTGGTTCTTGTTCAAGGATAGAGAACAGTACCTGTTGCCATCTGGAAGATAGTTGATCCCAAGAAGAAGTCTTCGGGGCTAGGAAAACATTTACCATATGAAATATCAAGCGTTCAGCATCTGGAAAATGTTTCTTCAGGATGGTCGAAGCACTAAGATCGCCTTGATATCCATGTTGTCCAAATGAAAGATCAAGTTGGCGCTTAGGATATCCAACAGGGTAGGCAGCATCATCTAATAGTAATATCTGGCGGATGGTAGCAGTAGAGATGACCACCTTATGAGAGTGATGGACGAATGGATAGATTCTCCATTAACAGTTGCATTCGTCCAAAACTGATGTAGCGAATCGGCATAAATGATTGGATTTAGGAGGAAAGCCGTTTCAGTGGTGATTGGACCATAAGATCTATAGCATTATCGAATTTGGTCCAGAAGGGCGATTTAGTGAGGTACGCGACACAGTTGTGTCGAGGCTTGAGTTGCATGGTCGCCATTAATGAAGGTGAAAGGTTTTCAGAGCTTTGAAATTTTAGGTCGTGAAAGAATGAAAAACTCTGAAAGAGGGATCATATATATATAGGGTACGGGTTATGAAACGACTGAAGGTTTTGGTGTTAGTCATCAGTATTTGAAACAACTGATGACGTGGTATTAACTTTCAGAGGTTTGAAACGACTGATGGTATTGGTGTGGTCAGCAGTTATAAAACAACTGAAGACATGGTGTTTACAATCAGACGTTGAAACAATTGAAGTCTCTGATTTAGGCATCAGTAGTTTTAAAAACTACTGAAGACAAGTTGGACTTCAGATGTTGAAACAACTGACGACTTGGTATTAGTCATCAGTAGTTGTGAAACTACTGAAGACCCTGGTTGTGCCATCAGTTGTTGTAAACAACTAAAGACTTGCTGTTAGTCATCAGTAGTTGTAAAACTACTGAAGACATGGTATTGCTTCAGTTGTTTATGAAGAAACAGTAGTTTGTGAACTACTGAAGAGAGAGTACTCATCAGTAGTTGTCGTCAATTCATAGCCTTTCAGCTGTTTCATACTGTCCTCAACACTTACTCATCAGCCTTTTTGCTGTTTCAGTGTTTCATAGGACATCAGTACTTATCTGTTTCTACTGATTTCAGTAGTTGTAACTTCATCAGTAGTTTAGAACAGATAAAGTACAGTACTTAAAGCATTTAGCCTTCAGTAGTTATAAAAACTACTGAGGGTAAAATAACTCATCAGTACTTATATGTGACATGGTTACCAATGATCATCAGTAATTACTGAGATCATCAGTAGTTGTCACTTATTCTAGCTGCAGCATACCAAGCCTTAACACCAGGTTGTGGAAAGTTGAACTATCCAAAGGCTTAGTAAAAATGTCTGCAAGCTCATCAGCACTAGGCACAAACATAGGATTAATTAGACCCTTTTCAAAACAATCTCTTATAAAATGATGTCTAATTTCTATATGTTTGGTCCTAGAGTGCTGGACTGGATTTTTGACAATGCAAAGAGCTGAAGCACTATCCATTAATAATGGAGTCTTAGTCTCTGTAATGCCATAATCCAAAAGTTGATTCTGAAGCCAGAGTACTTGGGATGTACAACTTGCAGCAGCAATGTACTCGGCTTCAGCAGTAGATGTAGCAACAGATGTTTGTTTCTTACTCTGCCAAGAAATCAAACAGTTGCCTAGGAATTGACATCCACCAGAAGTTGATTTCCTGGTCAACTTACACCCTGCATAGTCACTATCAGAGAAGCAACTAATTTGAAAGAATGTCCAGTGGAATACCATAAGCCTAGAGATTGTGTACCTTGCAGATATCTAAAGATCCTCTTGACTGCAATCAGATGAGACTCCTTAGGTGCAGCCTGAAATCTAGCACAAACACATGTAGCAAACATAATATCTGGTCTAGAAGCTGTTAAATACATCAAGGAACCAATCATACATCTGTAAAGAGTTTCATCAACATCTTTACCTTTCTGATCAACATCCAATTGTGTGGTGTTGCACATGGGAGTAGAACAGGGTTTACAGTTTTGTAAATCAAACTTATTCAAAAGATCTTTTGTGTATTTAGACTGATGAATAAAAATTCCATCAGCTTTTTGTTTGATTTGCAAACCTAGAAAGAACTGTAATTCTCCCATTGCACTCATTTCAAATTTCTGTTGCATTAAGTTTTGGAATTCCTCACACAATTGGGGATCAGAGGATGCAAATATAATATCATCAACATAAATTTGAACAAGTAGCTTATGCTGATCCACCTTCTTAATAAATAAAGTTTTATCTATGGAGCCTCTAGTGAAATTATTCTGTAGAAGAAAGTTTGATAAGGTCTCATACCAGGCTCTGGTGCTTGTTTCAACCCATAAAGAGCTTTATCAAGCTTATATACCCATTCTGGGTGCTTATTATCCTCAAAGCCTGGTGGTTGACACACATAACTTCTTCTTTTATGTACCATATAGAAAAGCACTTTTGACATCCATTTGAAAAACTTTAAGATTGTGGAGTGCAGCATAGGCTAAAAACAATCTAATTGCCTCCAGTCTGGCTACAGGGGCAAGGTTTCATCATAATCAATACCTTCTTCTTGTGCAAACCCCTGCACAACCAGTCTGGCCTTGTTCTTAACAATTAGTCCATTTTCATCAGTTTTATTCCTAAACACCCATTTAGTGCCTATTGCACACTTACCTGGGGGTAGAGGAACAAGCTCCCACACTTGCTGTTTCTTGAACTGAAGAAGCTCAAGCTGCATGGCTTCAACCCAACCATTGTCTCTCAAAGCTACATGATAGTTCTTTGGCTCTAGCTGACTGATGAAGAGAGCATAGAAGCAGAAATTGGACAACTGGCTTCTGGTTGAAACACCAGCATTGATATCACCAAGGATTTGAGTCATTGGGTGATTTTTCAGTTCTTGGTAAACAATCAAATCTGTGCAAGTGTTTGTAGGACCTTCAGCAGCAGCAGATGTTGATGCAGATTCTTGAAACCATGAAGATGGTGGCAACTCAAATGAAGTTGAGGATGCAGAAATCTCATCAGCATTTGTTGTGGATGGTGCTGCTGGAGCTACAGGAGCATCAGGTTTAGAGGACACAGGCAGTTGGTCACTAACCTGAAGAGGTGATTACTACTATCATCATCATCTTTAGTAGTAACACCAGGTGGTGAACTGTTGACAGGAGCAACAGCAGGAGATTGATAAGGAACATATTGCAGTATGTCCAAATCAAAGAGCTCCACAGGGCTTTGTGGAATCTTGTCCTTTGGAGATTCATTGAACTTGACATGTAGAGTCTCTTCAACCATCTTTGTTCTGCAGTTGAAGACTCTGTATGCCTTGCAAGTTGATGAATAACCAACAAAGTACCCTGCATCCACCTTAGGATCAAATTTCTGGAGCTGATCCTTTGTGTTGAGAATGAAACAGGGACACCCAAATGCTCTAAAGAATGAAATGAGAGGGGCCAAATGATGTAGAACTTCATATGGAGTCTTCATCAACCTCTGATTTATTAGCACTCTATTCTGCACATAGCATGCTGTGTTGACAGCTTCAGCCCAAAAGGTCAATGGCAGTCCAGAATCAGCCAACATAGACCTTGCAGCTTCAATGAGGGTCCTGTTCTTTCTCTCCACAACTCCATTCTGTTCAGGAGTTCTTGGAATACTAAACTGCCTCTTTATTCCCTTGGAAAGGTAGACTCATCAAGTGTATTGTTCCTGAATTCTGTTCCATTGTCACTTCTAATACACTTGACTGAGAGGGAATACTGCTTCTCAGCATACAACACAAAGTTTATGATCTTCTGTGCAGCTTCATCCTTTGAATGTAGAAAGAAAGTCCATACAAATCTGGAGTAATCATCCACAATTACCAGACAGTATTTCTTCTTTGCCATGCTCATCACTCTCACAGGACCAAAGAGATCCATGTGAAGAAGTTGTAAACAGGCAGTGGACTTTGGTTCTTCAATAGGTGGGAATGAAACCTTGTGCTGTTTTCCTTTCAAACAAGCAGTGCAGTTGTTTTCACACACTGAACTCCTTCATAGGCATTCCCCTTACTAAACTATGACGTATCAGCTGATTCATGTTCTTGAAGTTAACATGTCCCAGCCTTCTATGCCATAGATTAGATTCTTGAGGAGAGGCCTTGGAAAATAGGCAAGGATGGCCTTTGAGATCTATTTTCTTGGAAAGATCTAAGGCATACACTCTTCCTGTCCTGTTGGCCTTCAGGAGAGTGTGAGCATCCAATACCTTGTCAATCAAACTCAGAACTTTGGATGACAGAATCCTACAGTTCTGGCTTGTGAAAAGGGCAACATGGCCTTTGTCACACAATTGACTGACACTCAAGAGGTTATACTTGAGATTTTCCACATGGTTGACATCATCAAACCTTATTTCCCCATTGGAAACAAAGCCCTTCCCGATGATGTAACCTCTTGCATCATTGCCAAAGGAAACAAAACCCTTCCTTCCTGGAGAGTAGTCATTAAGAAGTGAGTTGTTCCCAGTCATATGCATAGATCCCCCATTGTCTACATACCAGATGCTACTTTGGGCTGTTGAAAAACCTGCATTAATAAACAATCAGTTAGTTTTGGAGACCCAAACCTTTTTGGTTTTGGGCCTGGTCTCATCAATAGATGGTAAACTAACAGATTTATTGGACACAACAGCTTGAGGTGAAGGAGATGGTGTGGAAGAGGAATCCTTTGGCTTGGATCTCCTTTTCTGGGGTTTCAACACAGGGCCATCAAGTTGGTTAACTCTTCCCAACAGATGTTGAACCATCATTACCAGCTGTGTCTGATTCTGGGAAAGAGCTTTCAGCTCTTCAGACACATTGGTATTGGTGTTTGATGATGAGTTCTTGTGTTGCACCATCATCTTTTGAGCAACCTCAGCTGTTGCCTGTTGCACTCCTTCCCTTTTAGATTTCTTTTTGGACAAGGAGTAACAGGATTTGATGCTGCTGGTACAAACTTGGACTCAAACTCAGTTTTCATTTTAGCCAAGTTTTCTTTAATTTTCTCCTTTTGTTTGAGTTTGGATCCCTTTTTGTACCAACAATCATCTGTGAGATGATTGAATAGACCACATATTTCACATGGTTTCTTCTTCATCTTCTGTTGATCATCAACTGAAGAAGATGAAACTACTGAAGACTTGCTCTTCAGTAGTTTAGAAGCACTTTTTGCCTTCTTGTCAACTCCCTTAGTAGGCTTCAAATCCTTCCTACTGACAGTTTTCTTCTCTTTAGTGCTGTCAGTTATTGGGATTTGAACTCCAGATGTTATCCCCTGCTCTCCAGTACCTTCAGTACTTCTAGGATAACACTTGGGTTGATCAACTCATTGATCATGTGAGTGTCAGCACTTGAACCATCAATATCAGCTGATAGGTTCACAGAGGGATTACTACTGACTTCAACTACTGATGGTGCTTTATCAAGTAGTGAATCACATGATGAGGTGGATTGGTCATTACTTTCTCCATCAGATTCTACTCCTGCTCTTGAAGCAAAATCTATAGGAGGAGCAGTGTGATTATAACCAATTCCAAACTTCACATTGGAAGCAGTTTGCTTACTAAGAAGCATTTCAAAGCCCTTGCAAGATTGTACCCATCGATCACACTCTACTTGGGTGACAGCAAGAGTATCTTTGAGGTCTTTGTACTTCTCTAAGAGTACATCCTCCCTAGCCTTATCATCAGAGATTTGGCATTTTAATTTATAAATCTCATCAGTTTTCTCTTTCAGCACAGACTCAAACTCAGCTTTATTTTTGGAAATTATTTGTTCTAGCTCTACATTTTTATTGATTAAAGCCACATTTGCTTCTCTAATAGAGGCAAATGCTGCTATGCAAGTTTCAGAACATAATTTGGCCTTAGCCTCAGAGGATACCTGTGATACCTGTGTTGAAGAGGTACTTGAAGATGATCCATCAGAGGATTCCAAAGTCATGAGAGCTAGATTTCCAAAAGGATGTTCACCACCATGTTGACCACCACCTGAGAACAGTTGTTCATTAGCAGACACATCATCTGGTAAGCTGCTCCAGTCAACAACTCCTGGTGTGAAGAAGCTGTGTTGTTGAAGTTGATTAGGTTGATGAGATTGGGATGGTTGAGGCTCAGGGAGTGCATGTGGTTGCTGAGCAGTGGGTGCTTGAACCTGGCCTGGTTGTGGCATGTAATAGCAGGGGTATGGATATGGCATTGGCCCCTGTGGAACAAAATATGCAGGAGATTGTGGTTGATGATGATAACCAGAATTGACAGGTTGTTGCCCTCTGTTTTGTTGACTATTGCCAGGGTAAGTCACAAAAGGTGCAGGAGAGTTAGATCCAGATGATTACATTCTCTTGCAAAGTGTCCAAGCCTGTGGCATTTATGGCACTTCAACTTACTCTTGTCAAAACCAACTTTGGTTTTGCCAGAAAGTCCTGGGAATTTCCTTCCAGTTCTTTTGTAGAACTTCTGAGATCTGATATTTATCAAGGCCATTTGGCTCAAAATATCCATCTCTTCTAAGTCATCATCAGCAATCCCCTTGAGATCATCCATGATGAAACATAGATTGTCACTATTACTACCAGCAGAATAACTATCAACACTCACAAAGGCAGGCTCAGAAGTGTTTGTAGAGAAATCAATATGCTCATCATACTGGCTTTCAGATGACGCATATTCTGACTCTTGATGTCCAATCAGGGCAGTGTTCCCTTGGACAAAATCCTCAGTGAGCTTGCCAGATGAAACCAATTTCCTTTTCTGCTCTATCTCTCTCTCGAATGTAAGCAGTTTCCCATGAAGTTGGGTGAGAGATAGGTGATCAACATCAGCATTTGAGCGTAGAACAATGGTATATGTGTTCCATCTCTCAGGCAGTGATCTTAGGAATCTATGGTTCATCTGACTCCTGGTATATTCATGTTTAACCATTTTCAATTCAGAGATTAAACATGAAAACCGCTCAAATTGTTGAGTCAGAGTCTCACCCTTTCTATGAGAGAAAGTCTCATATTGTTGGGCGAGGATTTCCCTGTTGTTTGCTAAAACCTCATCAGTACTACCAAATTGTTCTTTGATGGCTTTCCAGAGGTCATGAGCAGACTCACAATGCAGAAGCCCAGAGTAAATCTCATTAGGAATAGCCATAGCCAAAATTCCATGGGCTTTTGCATCGATTTCAAACAACTTCTTGTCCTCATCGGAGTATTGCTCCTTCTTCTTTGGAACCAACTGGTTTGTTTCCGGATCATTCACCATTGGCTTATGTGGTCCATGTACCACAGATGTCCAACAACCTGAGCTATTGACAGACAGGTGATGGAGCAATCTTCTTTGCCAAATGTTATACTCATTCCTCACCAAGATCGGAGGCTTGGTAGAGGATCCAGTATTGAAAGGATCATTCGAAGAAGTAGTCATTGTGGAATTCAGACAGATTCAAGTAAAATCACAATAAATTTAGCTCAGAACCACACAAAACCTCAAATAAAACGGCCAGAAGCGATACACTCTCAATCTCTATAACAGATCCTTGCGAATTTGCTAATTCGATCAAACTTAGAGCGATTGAACAGTTTCAATGATCAATTGTTAGATCGATCAATGATTAACCTGCTTTGATACCATTTGTTAGGATCTCAGCCTCTAGGTTTGATCGATTGAACAGATATAGCAGCGGAATAGCTCAGAATTAGACAAATTTCAAGCAAGAATATTCGATATAAAACGATAAAAGAATTTTGTTATAGAGAGAGAAATATCAGACAAAAGGAATATTGCATTAAGATTGTCGGCCTCAATGGCACGATTACAGGTGAGTCATCTTTCCTTATAAAGGAAAGAATGACGTAGGCTGATGTCACTTGAAAGTGACATGTAACCGTTTTATAACTACTGATGTTTAACAACTACTGAAGATGTCAACAACTGACATCTTCTTACAAATGTTCCTAAGTGTTAAACATCTTATTTACAACTACTGAAAAACATAAAACTACTGATACTACAACAACTGAAGAACAACCTCTTCAGTTGTTTACAAGTACTGAAGAGGAAACAAAACTACTGAAAAGTAAACAAACTACTGAAGGAAAGAAAACTACTATGAAGAAAAAACATCACAACAACTGAAGAAGCCCTCTTCAGCTGTTGTCATCAGCTGTTAACATCAGCTGATGTCTTCAGTACTTGAACATCAGACTTTGTCTTTCAGCTGTTGATCTTCAGTCTTTGTCTTCAGTACTTGTTGAAGTCTTCAGACTTTAGATCTTCAGCTGTTGTCTCAGTCTTTGTCTTCAGTACTTCAGAAATACTTCAGCAGTTGTATTCTTATGACTTGTAGAACAGCTGATGAGGTCTTCTTCAGCTGTTGTGATGTCCTGTGGGACTTAGAGGTTTCTCTGATCAGGCTCATTGGTTCTTTTGTCCAACATACTCCGTCCAGTACACGGTCCCTAACATATATATACATCTATATACATATACATATATATACATTTATATATATACAGTATATATATATACATATATATATATATATATATATAATATATATGTGTGTGTGTGTGTGTATGTGTACGTCACACCCTCAAAATCCACGTGCGGAGTTTTACCGCGAGCGTGTGAACAACCAGGATCACAGTCAATAGTTACTCAGAACGACTCTATATGCCATAATTAAAATAATCAACCAAAGTGTAACCTTTAAACTGTGCGGAAGCGTTTTGTAAAACACCCAAAGAAATAAAAGTTACTATGGCAAAACATGCGCCAACCCAAAAGAGTAAACATTACCATTAAAACAATAAGATGTCTTGAAGACCGAGTCTTAGAATGCAAGTGAACCGTGTAGTGCTCCTATGGAAAGCAGGCTAATGACCTAAGAATAGCATACTAAAATGTCAACACAATGGTTGGTGAGTTCAAGAGTGATATTCAAACATAAGCAGTTTATAATAGAAGATATAGAAGTAGTGCATTGTAATAGATAGCTAGTCCATTAACAATAAATATTAACTTATAGTGATTTCGCAATTGAAGCTGACTGTGTTACGTTGTTGCCTCCTGTCATGACTTAATAGGTCGTGACAATGTTCAATAGGACAAATTGCACCCGGTTGACCTCGAGTCACGCAGGTGGGGTTCGTCAGACCCAGTAGTACTACCCAAATTTCCCCACTATTCAATATTAACAATTCGAAAGTGTGAGGACTTTTCCATGATATCAACACTCTATTAATATTATACACAACTTGATATATAAAGCGTTTGTAGTTTACCAGTATGCTATCTCCCCCAAAAGAGATTAAGTAAAGAGTGGGGCATGAACTCACCTGATATATGGATAGACACTTAGAGTTTTACTTGACAGACAGAATGGACAGACAACCTTCAGAGGTTTCCTATATCATATAAGTACATGAGTACGTGTAAACAAAGAACATGTGAAACCCTAAGTACACTACAACCAAGGACTCAAGGTTTTAGAAAAACAGACACGTTTGACCCAGTTGACCCGTTTGACCCATTGGTGACTTTATGTGTTGTAACCCATTCAAGCAATGATACACATATATCATACATGGTTAACATTCAAATAGATCATGTGTATGCTATATTATCCAGGTGTACCACTTAGATCATCATACAACCAAGTATCATACAAGTCATGCGAATCTAGAACATTAACATGTCTACTAGTTATAACACAACTAACATGCCACACAAAGATCAAATCACGCACACACATGCCATGTGAAGTCACTCACGACTTCACATCCTAAACCCTGCCAATCTTACTAAGTAGGGGCCTCAGATTCACACGCGTGTATGATGATCACATCCACATTCACTAACCATGTTCCTTGCATTCAACATACACCACAACAATCAATGTCCAGTCCCAAACATGATGTCTTAACTACTAACCAACATCGACATCATACATGATCATCAAAGTACGAACATCACTCATGACTATCCAAGCATCCCATACAACTAATTTAACATGTTCTATCACATTAGAATTCATCCATGAACATACTAACATGCTCCTAGCATTCCAAACATGTTCAAACTATCATCCATCAAACTTTGTGCCAATAAAGTTTCCCTTTTGGGAAAGTACATTCCAACATCCATCAAACACTCAATGTATTCATGAATTCATTACAATTATACCATCTCAAGCTCATAACAACATCTAGACATGATTAACAATACCTAATCATCATAATCTATTAATCATCATGAACAAAAGTTTCTACTTTTGGCAAGATATGAACAACAACATTCATTCTAAGATTTCTAGCATTCATATCAACAATCTAGCATCTAATTATCATCATGAACACATCAACAACATCAATCTATCATTTGATCATCATGTCATGGAAATAAAGTTACTATTATTAGTAACCTATGAACACCAACTTCAATTCATCAATTTCTTGCAAGATCAATGTATCCTAACATCCATACAACCTACTAATCATCATACATTCATCAAACAATCATCAATCATCCATAATCTCACTAATTTCGAATTAGGGTTTGCCTAGAATCAAAGTTCATGATCAATCCACTAAAAACATACAATTCATGCATAATCAACGTTAAACAACATGTATTCAATCCAACTAACATATTAACATCATCAAACAACATCAAATTCGACCCCATGAGCACCCATAAACGAATTAGGGTTCGGCCACCATGAAAAAACCCACAAAAACTTGTAAAAATCTAACCTTTAAACGTGCGTTAACTTGCAATTGATGATTCCAACGTGTGGTAATCCTTGAAATCGAACAAAACCGATGCTTTGATGCTTGTTCTAGGTTGAAATCGCAAGGGTGAAGGTGTGTGAAGGGTGTTTGCGGCCGATTGAGAGGTGGGACTTAGGGTTTGGGGTGTTTTGTTTAATTTTAATTTTCATATTTACCCTTTAAGCCCTTGTAATTTGTATTTTATCAAAACTAGACTTTAAACTCTTTGTAAAGTGTTTTTAACTTACTAATATAAGGATATAAACTAATGAAAATCATTATATATTTTATCTTTATAAAAACACAAGACATACGAATAAATAGGCATGCTTCCGCGTTACGAGATTAATTTCCTAATTAACATTTAAAACATGCAAACACATAAACATAATACCATAATCACATAATCAACTAGATTATCAATAATGTAACATTATTAATTATTATTAGGTCACCAACGTTAAACGACAACTAATGTGTGTTACGACACGTGTATGCAAGACTTAACGGAACTAACGGAGTTTGGTAATGGAAATTTACCGGATGTCACATTATCCCCATGTTGAAAGAATTTTCGTCCCGAAAATTGCGTTACATGGTGAGAGTGTTCCATCACTGGTCTACTGCATTGGCACACAGAAATCGAAATCGAATGAGTTTTGGATGAGTTGTCACATCATCCCCATGTTGAAAGAAATTTCGTCCCGAAATTTAAATCAATACCTTCATATGCTGGCATCGTCCTTTCGAATAGTTGAGGGTACTTAAGGTTCATTTGATCTTCTCGTTCCCATGTGAATTCCGGTCCACGTAGCGAATTCCAACGGATTTTGACAATGGGTATCTTGCTTTGCTTAAGTGTTTTCACCTCACGGTCCATCACCTCGACTGGTTCTTCGATAAAACGCAATTGTTCATCCACTTGAACTTCTTCTAGTGGTATGACCATTGTTTCATCGGTTATGCACTTCTTCAGCTTTGACACGTGAAATACATCATGGATTCCACTTAGTGAATTAGGTAGGGCTAGTCGATAGGCCACTGGACCTATTCTTTCCACTATTTCAAATAGTCCAATGTACCTTGGATTTAGATTCCCTCGCTTACCAAACCGAACTACGCCTTTTCATGGTGAGACTTTCAACAAAACCTTGTCATCAACATGAAACTTTAAAGGTTTTCGTCTCTTATCAGCATAACTCTTTTGTCTGTCTCACGCTGCAGCCATACGGTTCCGTATCTGCACAATCTTCTCGGTTGACTCATGAATTAACTCGGGACCTGTTAGCTGACTATCACCAATTTCTGCCCAGCAAACTGGTGATCGACATTTTCTCCCATACAGCGCCTCGAAAGGTGTTGCCTGTATGCTAGTATGATAACTGTTGTTATAAGAAAACTCCACTAATGGCAGGTGAATTTCCCAGTTATTCCCGAAGTCAATCACACAAGCACATAGCATATCCGCCAACATCTGTATGGTACGCTCACCTGTCCGTCTATTGATGATACGCAGTACTCATATCTAATCGTATACCCAAAGATTTCTGCAATGATTTCCAGAAATGTGACGTGAAACGAGCGTCACGGTCAGAAATAATTGAGATCGGTACACCGTGTCTCGAAACGATCTCTTTAAGGTAAAGTCGAGTTAATTTCTCCATCTTATCCGTTTCCCTAATTGCAAGGAAGTGAGTAGACTTTGTCAATAACCCATATCGTGTCACAACCAGTATTAGTCCGGGGTAACTTAGTAATAAAATCCATGGAGATCTGTTCCCATTTCCACATCGGTATCTCAGGTTGTTGTAACAGTCCGGATGGTTTTTGATATTCCACTTTTACTTTCGAGCGAGTCAAACACTTGCTCACATACATAGCTACATCCGCTTTCATTTTAGGCCACCAGTAGTGCGCCTTTAGGTCATGATACATCTTGTCGGATCCAGGATGTATAGAATGCTTAAATTTGTGTGTCTCGCTCATAACTAAATCTCTTAGATTTACATAAACAGGAACCCAAAGTCTATCCATGAAATACCGAATTCCATTCTCTTTCACCACCAGTTGTTTATCCATTCCCCTTAACGACTCAAAACCAACATTTTCTGCTTTTAAAGCTTCTATCTGCGCCTCCTTAACCTGTTCGGGCAGTTGGGTACTGATAGTAAGCTGTAAAGCTCGCACCCGTCTGGGTTTAGTTGTTTCCTTCCGGCTTAAGGCATCGGCAACTACGTTCGCCTTTCCGGATGGTACTTAATAACGCAATCATAGTCGTTTAGTAGTTCCACCCAACATCGTTGCCTCATATTCAACTCTTTTTGCTCGAAGATATGTTGAAGAATCTTGTGATCGGTGTAGATAGTGCACTTGGTACCGTACAAGTAATGTCTCCAGATCTTTAAGGCAAAAACCATTGCACCCAATTCTAAGTCATGGGTGGTATAGTTCTTCTTAAGAACCTTTAGTTGTCTCGGGGCGTAAGCTATCACCTTTTCTCGTTGCTTCAAGACACAAACCAATCCTTGAATGGATGCATTGCAATACACCACGAAGTCATCCGTTCCCTATGGCAGTGCTAATATCAGGGCAGTACAGAGTTTTTGTTTTAACAATTGAAAAGCTGATTCTTGGTTCTCACTCCATTTGTATGTCATTCCTTTGTGAGTCAAGGCCGTGAGAGGTTGTGTGATTTTAGAAAATCCTTCTATGAATCATCGGTAATATCCTTCTAATCCTAGAAATTGTCTTATCTCACTCGGTGTTTTGGGTGTAGTCCAATTATTTATCGCCTCAATTTTGGTAGGATCCACATGTATCCCTTTCTCATTAACAATATGGCCTAGAAATTGCACTTCTCTTATCCAAAAATCACACTTTGAGAATTTGGCATACAGCTGCTCATTTCTCAATAGTTCTAAGATCATTCGTAAGTGCTCTTCATGATCCTCCTTGGTCCTAGAATATATCAGTATATCATCGATAAACACAATGACGAACTGATCAAGATAGGGTTTGCACACGCGGTTCATGAGGTCCATGAACACAACAGGTGTATTAGTTAACCCAAAAGGCATGACCAAGAACTCATAATGACCATAAAAAGTACGAAACGCAGTCTTGGGAATGTCTTCTTCTCGAACTCTAAGTTGATGATAACCAGATCTCAAGTCAATTTTCTCATAACAGCTCGATCCTTGAAGCTGATCAAACAAGTCGTCGATACGAGGTAAAGGGTATCGGTTCTTGACTGTTACTTTGTTTAACTCTCTATAATCGATGCACATCCGGAATGTGCCATCCTTCTTTTTAACAAAAAGAACAGGAGCTCCCCAAGGTGATGTGCTAGGTCGAATAAAGCCCTTATCTAAAAGCTCCTGAAGTTGTGATGACAACTCTTGTAGCTCGTTTGGTGCTAATCGATAAGGTGTCCTAGCAATCGGGGCTGCGCCGGGAGTCAAATCAATCTTGAATTCCACTTGGCGTTGAGGTGGTAATCCAGGAAGATCCTCTGGAAACACCTCTGGAAAATCGCGCACTATGGGAATATCCTCCATTCTCCTTTCTTCTGCTTGCTTATCGGTTACAAGTGCTAGAATAGCCACACGACCCTTTCGTAATAACTTTTGAGCTTTCATGTATGAGATGATGCCTATCACAGCACCACTCCTATCACCTCTGACGGTAAGGATTTTTTCACCAACAGGAATTCGTATGATCTACTCATGACATATGACTTCCGCTTGCTTGCTAGAGAGCCAATCCATGCCTATCATAACATCAAAACTCCCCAGCGTAACAGGCATAAGATTTATAGCGAAAGTTTGACCAACAAGTTCTATCTTACAGTCTTTAAGGATATGCGTTACATGGATCTGTTTACCATCGGCTAATTCCACAGTGTATTTAGATTCTAAGGCAGAGGGTATACCACTTAAAAGACTACAAAACTTTAAGGACACGAAAGTCTTATCGACTCCAGTATCGAGTAGTACGGTAGCAAAACAACCATTAACAGAGAACCTACCAGTAACAGTTATGGGATCATTTAGAGCCTCACCTGAGCCAATGACGAAGGCTCTCCCCTTTGCTCCATCTTTATTGCCGCCATTACCAGTACCAGTACCAGTACCACCGTTGTTGCTATTACCGTTGTTGTTGTTGTTGCCATTTCTCCTTAGTTGTGGTAGTTTCTCCTGTAATGCCCTTCTTTCCCACATTCAAAATAACCTTTGGGAGTTTCCTGAGGTTATTGTGGCCTCCTTACCAGCTCACCATGACAATCCTTAGCAGCGTGTCCAATTTTTGCACAGCGTTGACACTGGAAGTTATCACACCTTCCCACATGATGGTAATTACACCGAGTGTACTTCGGATGTCTACCACCATAACCACTGGGTCCTTGATTATTTGCAGCCGTTTGGTTGAAGTTATGGTTATTGTCGAACCTCCGTTGCTGCTGAACTGGTTGTTGTTGCTGTTGAGGTTGGGGTTGACCGCTAGAAAATGATGATGCTTTGGTGTTGTTGGAACTATCCCACTTTCTTTTGTTGTTGGGCACGCTGTAGGTGTGTGGTTTACAGTCCATAAAGGACTTATGGGTACACACCTGTGGTCCTGTTTTAACACAACACACATTAAACAGGCATCCCATATGGCTATGAAGGATATCAGATTTATCTTTCTATCATTGTTTACCTGCTGGTCGACCCGCGTGGGCAGCGCCACTGCCGCCTAAACATGCTCATTAATTAGAGCAGCTAATTATGTGGGGGTCATGTTAATAGCACCACCGCCCTGTTCTCCAGTGCCACATCCATGTCCGCGTCCACGACCACGTCCACGTCCACAGGCGTCCATTCTTTTCACTTTACATTCACAAATACAATAATGAGTACATCAAACACATTTATCTCATTGAGCACAGTAAACAGTAAATAAAAGAAATAATGAATCATCACAACCACAACATTCATAACAAAAATGATAACCAAAGTAAATAAATTGTAAATGAGTGACAATGTATTTATCAATGACAAAATTTAAGTTTGTCGTTCTTGTGGGGAAACAACCCTTCCCACATAGGTTTCAAAAAGAAAAACACTACCTAGTCTAAGTCATATAAAGAAAGTCAATCGACAACATCTGACCCATCACTGTCATCATCCATCTCCACCGGTTCCTCCTCCTCGGGTCCTTCCTCGGGATCATCATCCTCAGGGTCTACTGCAGGAGCAGGAGCTATAGCAATCTGAAGTGCCGCTAGTTGGGCTTCTAAGATGGCAATCCTATTATCGGTTACGACGTCCCGCTGTTCACGAGCAGTCACGCACCCTCGGAGTGCTATGAGACCATCTTGCATATGGTGACACCCGTTTAGGGTCTTCCCGTGTTGCTCCTCGAGTTCATCCATTTGATGTCTCAGTTTGTACACCTCATGCTGCAGTGTACAGACATCACCCGTGAGCCGCCAGACTCGATGCTGCTCAGTGTCCAGTGCAACCACCAATGCAGCAATCAGTTACTCGTTGGACTGCACCGTCGTGGGAGTGAAGGCATTGGTTGGTCGGCATTGTTCCTAGTCCTGGGCCTCGGGACAGGTACACGCTCCCTAAACATAATATGATCAACGAATCTAGGATAGAAACTCCAGTCTCGTGGAGGGTCACGCTTCATCAATGCAAGAGGTTGATCCCAGTCAATCTCCTCTCGAGGATAAGCTAGTCGGGGCCAATTGAATCCATTGTCAGGTACAGGTGCGGGAGGTGGGGATTCAGATCATGAAGGTGATTCAGGTCGCTTACCCGGAGCTCTCGATAACGATACCATGCTGCAGAGAGTGTGACGTGTATGCCAATGAGTATACAGTAGATAAGAATAAGGCACAGATTACTAACTATTTGTGTGCGGTTATAGTCTAGTGTGTATGCAACCTAGTTCACTATAACCAATGGCTCTGATACCAATCTGTCACACCCTCAAAATCCACGTGCGGAGTTTTACCGCGAGGCGTGTGAACAAACCAGGATCACAGTCAATAGTTACTCAGAACGACTCTATATGCCATAATTAAAATAAAATCAACCAAAGTGTAACCTTTAAACTATGCAGAAGCGTTTTGTAAAATAACCCAAATAAATAAAAATGTATACTATGGCAAAACATACACCAACCCAAAAGAGTAAACATTAACCATTAAAACAATAAAGATGTCTTGAAGACCGAGTCTTAGAATGCAAGTGAACCGTGTAGTGCTCCTATGGCAAGAAGGCTAATGACCTGAGAATAGCATACTAAAATATCAACACAATGGTTGGTGAGTTCAAGAGTGATATTCAAACATAAGCAGTTTAATAATCGAGATATAGAAGTAGTGCATTGTAATAGATAGCTAGTCCATTAACAATAATATTAACTTATAGTGATTTCGCAATTGAAGCTGACTGTGTTACGTTGTTGCCTCCTGTCACGACTTAACAGGTCGTGACAATGTTCAATAGGACAAATTGCACCGGTTGACCTCGAGTCACACAGGTGTATATATATATATATATGTATATATATATATGTATATATATATATGTATATATATATATATATATGTGTATATATATGTATATATATATATGTATATATATATATGTATATATATATGTATATATATGAGGAACATTTTATATGAAACAACAAGAACTTATTAGGGTGTTAATCTTTTATGGGTCTTTTTCTTATCTTACCATAATTACGATTCACATAATTATAATCATATAAGACCGGCCAAACTTATGGCCGGTTAAGATCGAAAAAGTAAAAATAAAATCAAACAAAGCAACAAAGACTGTACTTTTTCATACGGCTATGAAAATAAGTGGTAGGTTAATTCTCATCATTCATCTAGAAAGCCTAGAATATTCATATAAGTGATTTTTGTTGATTATATTGTACGGCCATTTGTTGAACCTAACCTCATTTGGGGTAGGGGTTGGGTTTAATTGGAAAGCCATTTTTAGTTGTAGTAGTAAAGTTACCATTGAGGTTAAAGGTTCAATCTACCGCTACGCATGGTCGATGTAAATTGATTGTGATATGGAATTGAGAGAATGATAAATGAATATGCAAGCTGTCATTCTAACTAAAGTAAATCTCATTTGATAGAGTATAATAAACCCAATTAGATTGTGCCACGTATTACCGTGAAATATGAATTCTTCATGAGATGAATTACAATCTTGTTAGTGTCATCACTATATAGAGTAATATATTCTACTTTCACCCTACAAAACACATGAATATCACCAAAGGAAGAATCGATAAAAATTCGGCATGCGAACACGTTTACCCATAATACCATGTTTCCTTCTTTCTTAGAAGCCAAATATATGTTTCTCCTCCATAAGTCTAGTGAAGGTCTTTCTGAATCCATTCTTGATTCGCATTTAGGCTCCTCCATTGCGCTTTATACTCACCAAATAGCTAATAATAATAGGAAGGAAAAGAGTAAGAACAAGAAGAAAAGAAACATATGACAACCCTAAAAATTTAAAATTAAACAAATTATATTTAAATAAAATTCTCGTACATGTAACCCACCATTTGAATTATCCCTTTTTATGAATTATATGTGTTTATGGGTATATATATATGTTGTACGTATGCATGCTTGCATGCATGCATGAAATTTACGTGTGCTTGTATCCAATACATAACTTCTTGGTATCAAACACTTATATAATTAAAGCACCTTAACAATATGACACTAAACATACACCAAATAAACCAAGATACAACCCAACTAAACACTACAATATAATGCAACATCAAACAGAACTTGACATCAAAATAAAACTAAATAAACCTTAAGCAGCTAACACTAACTCAAGCTTCAAAACTCAGACCATCAAAGGATTAAACCACTCGGTTAAAACCTTAAGCTTGGTAAATAAAACACAAAAAAAGTCATACCTATCCCTTAGAGACACCAAGCTTGTTTAAAACATGACACCTAAACCTCTAAAGAATAGCCTATTCATCACCCTAGAACTAGGTATCATGATTATGCCATTAATGGCCTTCGGCTGATAATCAATATAACACAACCACCTTCGTTCCCTTTACAACCACAACCGCAACCACATACCCTCACCATTTCCTCACCTCTCGGCTCACAAAGCACAACTATCATCTGACACTCTCTGCTCTCTTTCGGTCTCTATATCAATCACACACCCTCATCCAAGACTTTGCGTGCCTAACATCTTGCAAATCGGGTTGCAAGGAGATTGAGACCTTGGAGCTCAAGATAACCATCAAAATCGGTTCATCAAGGAAGAAGGAAGCTACCATAAACTCCCTTTCACTATCTCCTTCTATCAAAATCAAGGTTCCAATCTCTTAACCATAACCAACTAAGATTACAAGATATATATGTGTTTAAACAACACATATAACCAACCCTTTTGATTAAACATTCAAGCTCTTCACAAAAATCTTACAAACATGTTAATATTATCAAAAGGTAGTAAGAAAGGTTTTATAAAACTGAAAGAAATAAATAAATATTTTTGAAGGCGTTGGATTGGTAGACATCCGAGCGTGTTCTTGACGGAAGAAAACAAAACCAAAACCAAGATACAGACAATAGCACAAACTATAATAAAATGGTTTCATTGATAAAACCTAACGATTACAAGCTCGTTACAACATAAGAATCAAGACTCTTGGCAAGATAAGATCGAGCATGATCTCCTCTCTCATCCGGTAGCACCTAGGCCCCGGGCACAATCCTTAATCTCTCTACACAATGAAACTGGTATTTATAGACCTCAGCCCATATAAAATGTGACTGGGCCCATTCGTACGATTGGGCCATGCGTATGGTTCAATTGTACGACTAGACCATACTTATGGTTTAGTCTTACGAATGGCCTAATCTCATCTCTCAGTCGCACGACTAGTCCATTAGCATGGTGTAGATACATGTGTCCCTAGTTTTTGAACTTAATGTAAAATGTCTTTATTGTCTTACACATAAGTAATTGAATGAGTACTTAATGAAATACAATGTGTGGTTGTGCTTATAATGTTGAATATTTCATTACTTGGTATGTAATAATGCTTGTTGAACTAATTATATAGGTTTGTGGTTGTTTGCATAGATCTTATTAAATGATAATTAAGAAATATGTTAAACTTAATCATGTGAAGTTCTCATGCGATTGGTCCATGCTAATGGACCATACCCATGAACAACTTCATGCTAATAAACCAGTCATACGAATAAATCAGGAGGCTGGACCAGTCGCATGATTGTAAAATAAGATTGACTTAATCTTACGACTGAACACTCAGTCGTGCGAATGGATCAACCGCATGACTCAATCGCACGACTGAACCATGCAAATGCTCTAGTCGCACAATTGAGAAACCCTAACCTATAAATACCACTTAAATCATGGAAAAACCCGACACTTTGAATATTTCGATACCCACACGTACCCTAGCCGTTCAGAGCCCTCTAGCAACCTGTTCCAACTTCATAGATCGCAGTAAATCGATTGCTAATCGTTCTTACTGATTGGATCGCCAATCAAATAGGATTCCACATTATTTAATTCGGTACACGCGTAAATCTGTTAGTATTCATCCAATACACGATCCTAACAAGTGGTATCAGAGCTTTGGCTCTAGATTTACGTGTGATTCAATCGTTTTGATATAAAAATTGTGTTTTTACACTCAAAAACGCAATCTTTTGGGTTGAATCGGGTTTTAGACGTCCCTTGACCGTAAAGTTTAGTTTTTCCAGCATACGGCAATTAGGGTGAGCAAGAAATTCGTGTTTTTGCATCCAAAACACCTTGAACCTACGAATTTTTGAAATCCAGCAGGTTCAATCGCACGACTGAGTTCATACGCATCCCCCATACGCACGATTGGATTCATTCGTACTCCCATTCGTACGACTGAGAAGTCTATTCGCATTATTCAACCGCATTAGTTTATTCGTCCGACTGAGCCATCCGCATTAGTTTAGTCGCACGATTGAACCATCCGCATAGTTCAATCGCCCGAATAGTCCAATCGCACACCTTCATTAGCACAAATAAAACAGTTTGGTTTAAAGTTAAAGTTTATAGCAATGGAGGACCAATACTCAGCATTCACAGCAGGGAGAGACTCACGTATTCAGAATTTACTGCTACTGGAGAATGAAGTGGGGAATCACAACAAACCCCCAAAGCATATCACGTTAGATGAATACCCATAATGGAAACAACGTTTCGAGATCTACTTAAATGGAGTAGATCTCAATCTGTGGGAGTCTATAGAGATGGGGTATAGCATGCCAATAGGAGCTGATGGTGTCAAACTTACACTAGGAGGCATGACTGATGGACAAAAACTCAAGTACAATGCTAAAAAGAAAGTTTATGCTTTGCTTACATAGTCAATTCCGAAGGATATTTTCCATCAATTCTTGGAGTATACGCAAGCAAAGAAACTATGCAATGCATTGGAGAAAAGGTATGACGGAAACGCATCATTGCCATAAAGGCTAAGGCATTAAAGAAGGAGTTTGACAACTTCTCCTCGACGGGAAAAGAAAGCCTAGACGATCTTATCGATAGGTTCTACCACTTGATGAGTGAGATGCACACTCATGGAGTATCGACGTCAATGGAGGACAAAGTGTCTAACTTTGCAGATGGGCTGCCGGAGAAATGGGTTTCATTTGTCTCCAACCTCAGACCGAATGGTATGCTAACGAAGTTAGATATCAGAAACTGAGAGAAGAAGAACTAAGGATGAAGTACAGAGCCCAAAAGTCTTCCTATGATCAGAACCCAGCACTGTACAATGCGACTCCACAAGCCAAAACATTTGGAGGACCTTTTCAGACAGGTTTTGTATCAAGCTCGGCTGGTCCCTCTCAAGGCTCTACTTTAGGGTCAGAAACGTCAGGGTCGTCTTGTACCCAATACATCGTACCTGAAGCCAATGCAGCAAAACTAAGGACCGAGAATTTCAGTAATGTGATAGTTGAGGTAGCTAAAGGGCACATGGATCTCTTAGCTACGGTAGTCCATTCCTATGATGAACTAATTGCTGGGAATATAGGAACTGTCATATGGCAGATGAGGACTACGAGCAGGTTGACGAGACGGAGCTAGAAAGGATGGATATAATGTGGGCCTTAGCAAGTGCTGTTTGAAGAGTTAAGAAGTTTTTCAAGAAAACCAGACAGAACTTGGTTGCAACTAAGGACACTACCTTTGGTTTCGACAAGACCAAGGTGACCTGTTTCAACTGTGGTGAGAAGGGGCACTTCAAACGGGAGTGTGTGAAGCCAAAAAAGACTGGCAATGGGAATCCTTTCTCCTCCTTTAATCGCTAGGATAAATCCACTAGCAGTCTTACTTTGTCAAGCAAGGATCCTAGAGCCTTGATTGCTCATGATGATGAAGGACAGGACTAGAGCTTTCGATTTGTCTCACTGGGAGAATCCAATATCGCTAGTGTGGAGGATATAGATGATGATTCTTCTAGTGAAGGAGATATTGCAGTCGAACTCGCGATGTCAAACACAGAAGAGACTGCACTAGTGGTCAACTACCTGCCTGAATAAGGGAAAACTACAACAACGTCAGAATCACCAGCACCAGAAACACTAGATTCTGCATTGATGGCTGATTCATTAGAACCCTCTCAGGTAAGTACTACTAACCAACTTTTCAATAATCATGCTTGTTCTGACTACAATAAAGTTAGGGAAAGCATTGATTTAAAATTTGCTAGGTTATTAGATCATAATGATAACTTAGTAAAGGACTTGGAACTGTGCACTGAAGCTGTGAAGAGTATGGACACATTACATCTCATTGTCCTTATTATCTGACACTGAGGAGGACAGTTGAACTTCCGGAACCAAAAACTAGCTCTTTTAAGAGGAACTCAGTGACACCACCTAAAAAGGATAGTGAACCTAAAGTTCAACACATTAGCCAGTTGTCTGTTTATCATAAACAGGCCTTACACAAAGCTTGCTTATGGAAGGAAAAATCAACCTCATTGTCTGATAATGAGAACAAGAAGACATCTGAGCTTCCCTCACCCTCGAACGGTCAATGGGTTACATTTATGATGTGTGATGCCTCTGGGACACCCAAGCCGGTAAAGGCTTGGGTCCCTAACCTGAACTAATGTTTTCAATTGAATGTGCAGGGTGTTCGCTGTAGTGCTGAAACCAACACGTGGATTATAGATAGCGGAGCATCTAGGCACATGACAGGGAACATGGCTCTCTTATCAAACGTCAAACAGATAAAAGGAGTTCATGTTTCATTTGCTGGACACAAAGGTGGGTACATCATAGCTCAAGGGGAAGTAGGTAATTAGAAAGTGAAGTTTGACAAGGTAAACTATGTTCAACAACTTCAAAATAACTTGCTTTTTGTTTCTTAAATTTATGATAAAGGTTTTAAGGTAGTATTTGACAACAAGAATTGCTATGTCCTGAAAAAGGACTATGTGATCCCAGAGGATCAAGTCTTAATGTTTGCTTCAAGATATAAGGACCTTTATGTCTTGGATCTATCAAAGGCCTCCATAATGGATCATGAAGTTCAGTGCTTCTTGTCAAAAGCTACTAAGAAGGATTCTATATCCTGGAATAGGAGAATGGGACACATTAATCCACGGAAGATGAATCACTTGATCCAGAATGATCTAGTGAGAGGAGTTAAAGTCAAAAACTTCCAACTTCCAGATTTCTGTGTTGCATGCAAAAAGGGCAAACAGACGAAGAAGTCTCATAAGGAAAAGAGAGTTCATTCCATTGAACTTCCTCTTGAACTTCTTCACATGGATCTGTTTGGTCCAGTCAGTACAAGAAGCATCACGGGCCACTTGTATTGCTATGTAGTTACTGATGACTACTCAAGATTCTCTTGGGTGATGTTTCTAAAATCCAAATCAGAAACATTTAAGTCATTCAAGGAATTAGTAACTACTCTGGAGTCCCTATATAAGTTGAAGGTATGACAAGTGCGCTCAGACAACCAAACCGAGTTCAAGAATCAATGGATGGAGGCTTACTGCAAGGAAAAGGGAATTGTGCATCTGTTCACTTCTACCTACACTCCTCAGATGAACGGCGTTGCTGAAAGGAAGAATCACAACTTGATAGAGACAACACGGACGATGCTAGCAGACTCAAAACTACCTATCCAATTCTGGAATGAAGCAGTTGCAAATGCGTGTTATACGCTAAATCGAGTTCTGGTAGTTAAATGCCATGGAAAGACGTCATATGAGTTACCACAATGACGTAAACCTAATCTAGAGTATCTCGAGCCATTTGGCGCTCCGTGCACCCTATTGAAGAAGACTCGGGAGGGAAAATTCAGCGAGAAGGCTGATGAAGGTATCTTTCTAGGATACAACATACCGAACAAGAGAGTTTACAACAACTCAACGGGTCAAGTAGAAGTGTGGTGTAACGTTGATGTTCAGAGATACACCACACCATGTGCTGGAAAAGGACCCGCCTTCTTTTTCGACAATGATGGATTCTTCAAGTCCTTCAACATCCCACTCTACACGTCTGATGATGAGTTAGCAACAAAGATGATGTATGATGTTCTAAACACACCATCTCAAGAATCTACATCATCCGGATTACAAGGTGATTCATCTACCAACTCAAGGAGAGCACTCGAGGGAAGTGACTCTTCCTCTGAAGATGAAGACATGGAGAATGATCAGGCGACTCAGGAACAACAGGTTCGTCCTACGGCAAGTCCACAAGTATATGACATTGATGCCTCTGAGTCTTTAGAACCCCAGACTCCTACTACCTCAGATACTGAACCAAATGTTCATAATCTTTATTCTGAGATAGTTGTTCCGACCACTCCTGGATCACGCCTAAATGTCTATCATCCTTTGGATAATGTCATTGGGGATGTGAGATTAGGAGTTCAGACCAAAAATCAGTTGTACTCAGTTGATTATGCCTCGGTGATGGAAAAGGGATATCTTCACGACGGTGCATATCGTTGCTTTGTGTCTCAGTTTGAGAAAAAGTATGTTAGTGAAGCCCTGAATGATGAGGCATGGGTGAGTGCCATGCAAGAAGAACTTCTTCAGTTCAAGAAGTTAGGTGTATGGACTCTGGTGGATAGACCTAAAGGTGCTAAGGTCATTGGCACCAATGGGTCTTGAAATGCAAGGAAGATGATTAAGGTGTGATCATCAGAAACAAGGCTCGACTTGTTGTTCAAGGATTTCGACAAGTCGAGGGCATAGAATACAATGAAGTGTTTGCACCCGTGGCAAGAATGGAAGCAATCCGTATCTTCCTTGCCTATGCATCATATATGAAGATTTTGTTTATCAACTGGATGTTAAGAGTGCATTCCTTCATGGTGAAATTCAAGAGACAGTGTACGTCAGTCAACCCAAGGGATTTGAGGATCCATATCATCGGGACAGAGTTTACAAACTTGACAAGGCTTTATATGGGCTTCATCAAGCTCCCAGAGCCTGGTATGAGAAACTCTCGACTCACCTTGTGAAACATGGTTTTCGCAGAGGTGTCATTGACTGTACACTATTCATTAAAGAAAAAGGATGGAGAATTACTGCTTGTCCAAATCTATGTCGATGATATAATCTTCGGTTCAAAGAAGGAAGATCTATGTAAAGAGTTTGAAGCGGTAATGAAGGCTAAGTTTGAAATGAGTGCCATGGGAGAGATGAAATTCTTTCTCGGGTTACAGGTGGATCAAACACCAAAAGGGGTTTTCCTACATTAGACCAAGTATATAGGAGATATTCTTAGTCGGTTTGACACAGAGAATGCTTCCACAGCTGGGACTCCACTTGCTACAAACCATGATGTAGCACCCGACAAGAATGGTGATCTGGTCGATGCCACCATGTACTGAGGAATGATTGGATCTCTCATGTACCTCACTGCCTCAAGACCTAATATCATGTATGCTACATGTTTATGTTCAAGATATCAGGCAAAGCTAAAAGTTAACCATCTAATAGGGGTCAAAAGGATCTTCCGTTATTGAAGGGTACTCCAACACTGGGGTTGTGGTATCCTCATGACGATGACTTCGAGCTAACAGCGCATGGTGACTCGGATTACGGTGGCTGCAAGATGAATTACAAGTCTACATCAACGGGATGTCAATTCTTTGGGAGAAGATTAGTGACCTGGCAGTGTAAGAAGCAGACCTCGGTTGCTATGCCAACCTGTCAAGCCGAATACATTGCTGCTGCAAGTTGCTGTTCACAAATCATATGGATTCAACAACAAATGCGGGACTGTGGTTTGAATTTATCTTCTACTCCAATTTTTGTTGATAACGCTGCTGCAATTGCAGTAACTAAAAATCTGGTCCAACATCCTAAGACCAAACGCATCGGTATAAAGTATCACTTTATACGTGATTCCTTTGAAAAGAACCTAACGGATGTGATTAAAACAAATACTGATTTTCAACGCGCTGACCTCTATACAAAGGCTTTTGATAACCACGTTTTCTATATTTGTTAGAGGTCAATGGCGTTAAAAAGAAAAGTGATGTAATTCCTGAAGATGACCATGTGTGGTCCGATGCGTATAGTCCATATTTCTTTAATTTTTATATTCTTTATTTATTTGTTTAATTTTATGTAGTTTAATTAAATTGATGTTATTTCATCGCCTATTAAAATCCTAAAAAGCATAAATCGGTTACGGTTTTAGAACTTTGTGGGGAGAATAGGTTTAGTTAGTAACATTATTACAAAAAAACGAGGGAGGAGGAGAGGCTAGCTGATAGAAACTAGAACGTATTTGTGATACCGATTCAATGACTTTGATAAATGATAGTACACAGGAACAAACCAATTGGGACTTTAAAAGTTTAAATTAAATAAGATGCGAAGTTCGAAGTATAAGTCTGTGTAGTCTGAGCAATATAAAAGGAAAAATGATAGTAAAACTAGCTACTACTAAGGTAAAACAAAGAAAGTAAACCTAGAGGTTGCTAGACCACAGATGATATGTCGGTAGCTTCACCACAATAGATGATTAGACCTTGTTGCTGATCTCAAGAACAAACTAAGTTTTTCAACTAGCTATGGGTTATCATCTTATCCCTAGTTAACACAATCAACAAAATTCCAATAAGGGATGGTGAGCAGAAAAAACGCTACAAATGTGAGAGTAAGACCAAAATATGAGCAAAGGCACATGAAAAACTGCAAAAGCAATCAAAGTAATAACCTATGTTGTTGGTGAGATCTGTGCAAAAAGATTAAACTTGCTCAAACAAGAAGATAGGTTTGTAATAACCTATGTTGTTGGTGAGATTTGTTTAATTTTATGTAGTTTAATTAAGTTGATGTTATATCGTCGCCTATTAAAATCCTAAAAAGTGTAAATCGGTTACGGTTTTAGAATTTTAGGGGGAGAATAGGTTTAGTTAGTAACATTATTGCAAAAAAACGAGGGAGGAGGAGAGGCTAGCTGATAGAAACTAGAACGTATTTGTTATATCGATTCAATGACTTTAGAAAATGATAGTACACAAGAACAAACCAATTGGGACTTTAAAAATTTAAATTGAATAAGATGCGAAGTTCAAAGTATAAGTCTGTGTAGTCTGAGCAATATAAAAGGAAAAATGATAGTAAAACTAGCTACTACTAAGGTAAAACAAAGAAAGTAGACCTAGAGGTTGCTAGACCACATATGATATGTCGGTAGCTTCAACACAATAGATGATTAGACCTTGTTGGTGATCTCAAGGAAAAACTAAGTTGTTCAACTAGCTGTGGGTTATCATCTTATCCTTGGTTAACACAATCAACAAAATTCTAATAAGGGGTGACGAGCAGAATAAACGCTACAAATGTGAGCGTAAGACCAAAATATGAGCAAAGGCATATGAAAAAATGCAAAAGCAATCAAAGTAATAACCTTTGTTGTTGTGAGATCTATGCAAAAAGATTAAATTGCTCAAACAAGAAGATAGGTTTGTAATAACCTATGTTGTTGGTGAGATTTGTTTAATTTTATGTAGTTTAATTAAATTGATGTTATATCGCCGCCTATTAAAATCCTAAAAAGCGTAAATCGGTTACGGTTTTAGAACTTTAGGGGAGAATAGGTTTAGTTAGTAACATTATTACAAAAAAACGAGGGAGGAGGAGAGGCTAGCTGATAGAAACTAGAACGTATCTGTGATACCGATTCAATGACTTTGGAAAATGATAGTACACAGGAACAAACCAATTGGACTTTAAAAGTTTAAATTGAATAAGATGCGAAGTTCAAAGTATAAGTCTGTGTAGTCTGAGCAATATAAAAGGAAAAATGATAGTAAAACTAGCTACTACTAAGGTAAAACAAAGAAAGTAGACCTAGAGGTTGCTAGACCAAAGATGATATGTCGGTAGCTTCAACACAATAGATGATTAGACCTTGTTGGTGGTATCAAGAAAAAACTAAGTTGTTCAACTAGCTGTGGGTTATCATCTTATCCCTAGTTAACACAATCAACATATTCCAATAAGGGGTGACGAGCAGAATAAACGCTACAAATATGAGCGTAAGACCAAAATATGAGCAAAGGCACATGAAAAAATGCAAAAACAATCAAAGTAATAACCTATGTTGTTGGTGAGATCTGTGCAAAAAGATTAAACTTGCTCAAATAAGAAGATAAGTTTGTACTAACCTATGTTGTTGGTTAGATTTGTTTAATTTTATGTAGTTTAATTAAATTGATGTTATATCGTCGCCTATTAAAATCCTAAAAAGCGTAAATCGGTTACGGTTTTAGAATTTGAGGGGGAGAATAGGTTTAGTTAGTAACATTAATACAAAAAAAACGTGGGAGGAGGAGAGGCTAGCTGATAGAAACTAGAACGTATCTGTGATACCGATTCAATGACTTTGGAAAATGGTAGTACACAGGAACAAACCAATTAGGACTTTAAAAGTATAAATTGAATAAGATGCGAAGTTCAAAGTATAAGTCTGTGTAGTCTGAGCATATAAAAGGAAAAATGATAGTAAAACTAGCTACTACTAAGGTAAAACAAAGTAAGTAGACCTAGAGGTTGCTAGACCACAGATGATATGTCGGTAGCTTCAACACAATAGATTATTAGACCTTGTTGGTGGTCTCAAGAACAAGCTAAGTTGTTCAACTAGCTCTGGGTTATCATCTTATCCCTGGTTAACACAATCAACATATTCCAATAAGGGGCGACGAGCAGAATAAACGCTACAAATATGAGCGTAAGACCAAAATATGAGCAAAGGCACATGAAAAAATGCAAAAACAATCAAAGTAATAACCTATGTTGTTGGTGAGATCTGTGCAAAAAGATTAAACTTGCTCAAACAAGAAGATAAGTTTGTACTAACCTATGTTGTGGTGAGATTTGTTTAATTTTATGTAGTTTAATTAAATTGATGTTATATCGTCACCTATTAAAATCCTAAAAAGCGTAAATTGGTTACGGTTTTAGAATTTTAGGGGAAGAATAGGTTTAGTTAGTAACATTAATACAAAAAAAAAACGTGAGAGGAGGAGATGCTAGCTGATAGAAACTAGAACGTATTTGTGATACCGATTCAATGACTTTGGAAAATGATAGTACACAGGAACAAACCATTAGGACTTTAAAAGTTTAAATTGAATAAGATGCGAAGTTCAAAGTATAAGTCTGTGTAGTCTGAGTAACATAAAAGGAAAAATGATAGTAAAACTAGCTACTACTAAGGTAAAACAAAGTAAGTAGACCTAGAGGTTGCTAGACCACAGATGATACGTCGTAGCTTCAACACAATAGATGATTAGACCTTGTTGGTGGTCTCAAGAACAAGCTAAGTTTTTCACTAGCTCTGGTTTATCATCTTATCCCTGGTTAACACAATCAACATATTCCAATAAGGGGTGACGAGCAGAATAAACGCTACAAATATGAGCGTAAGACCAAAATATGAGCAAAGGCACATGAAAAAATGCAAAAACAATCAAAGTAATAACCTATGTTGTTGGTGAGATTTGTGCAAAAAGATTAAACTTGCTCAAACAAGATGATATGTTATGTGCCTCTCTGCTCTACGGTGGCACTGACCTGAGGATAAGCATAATCTATATATTCTAGAATTCATTATTGTTTGCTGCCTCTCTGCTATGCGGTGGCACTGACCTGAGGCTTGGCTTCTCCTTGAAAGTTCTAAGAATAGTTTCTTCTTGTAAACTACCCTAAGACCGCTCAAAAATCTCCTGAGGAATGTTGATTACCATATAAATGTGGGATCCACAAATGCTTGTTGAAATAATCAAACCTTAAACTATCACCAATCTGTGTCAAAAGTCTGTGTATGGATTTAAGAGGACCAGTATACTGACAATCATCGTGGCTACAATTCTTGAAAGTCCAAATCAATATGGAGATCTAATAGTACTAGTATGTTTTCCTAAACTTGCTAACGACTCTAGATAAAATACAAGAATTAAGCATCAAAAGGTGTTGATAACATGTCCCAAATGATTTGACTTGCCTGTATGATTCCAACTTGAATCGGTCCATTTATGGTCAAAATGAATTGAAGTTGCCTTTTCAGGAACCGAATCCATTAGATTTCTATCTTAGGATTTACACCTCACACACAACCTCAAAAACAAGTTTTAGTTATGTATTTCAGTTTTAGTCTTTTACATTGTTTAAATTCCATCAATTCAGTTTGTTAGATATCGGACTACGCCATGGAATTCAATAAGGGATTTAATGACCTAAAAGGGTCACGTCTGAGGTGACCACACATGTTTTCAAATGTAAAATTAGTCACGTCCGAGGTGACAAATTGTTTAAAAGGATCACGTCTGAGGTGATCAAAATTTTACAAGTTAAAATGACCATGTCTTAGATGATCGAATGCTCATAACGTTTAATCAAAAGTTAAAAGGGATTAAGTGTGGAATGGTCATAAAGTCAAAATCATGAGTATGATCCAATCGCACGACTTGACCATGAGTATGGAGCAACCATACGAATGGACCATACTCATGCACTAGACAGCCGAATGGCACATGAGTGTAAACTATTCACCTGAATGGCACATCAGATTGAGCCAGTCAGCCGAATGGAGCTATGCGAATGATTCAGTCGCCCGACTGAAATCCAGTCGGCCGACTGAACCAATCGCACGACTGAGGTCCAATCGCCCGAATGAACAGAGCGAATGGGTCCAGTCGGCCGATTGAAACCAGACTTGATATAAATAGGACCATAGTCAATCGCATAACCTCATCACCCCCTAATCGCCCTAAAATTGCACAGTCTACCGTTGCTCTGCCGAAATTTTCACGGATTGATTTTCACTCCTAATTTCGACATTCTGACGGGTCCTACTTGTTATACATGTACAATGTAGTGTTTTATAATCAAAGTTTCTTTGATTCGAGCCCTAATTTGTGATTCTCGGCCTTTACAAGAACCGACATTGAAAATGGACAAATAACTTAACTAAACTATGCAAAATGTTAAAATCAAGGTTATTAGTATAATGATTGTGAGTCTAAGGAACCAATACACGACGTCTAATTTCAAGATTTGGTTCAAATTTGAATTTTAGTTGACTGAACATTGGGTCATGTGACTGGACACTAGGATGAACTCCAATCGTGCGATTGAGCTGGTCGAATGACTCAATCGGCCGAATGGATAATACGAATGAGCTTAGTCGGCCAACTAAACCAATCGCAGGCTCAGTCTCCCGATTGAACTCAATCGCCCGGTCAGTCACCCGATTGAACCCAGTCGCATGCCAGGTCAACCGACTGAACACAGTCGCATGGTTCAGACCAAATAAATAAATAAATAAATATTTATGAAGGCACTGGGTCGGTAGACATCCAAGCGTGTTTTTGACAGAAGGAAACAAAACCAAAACCAAGATACAAACAATAACACAAACTATAATAAAATGGTTTCATTGAAAAAACTTAACGATTACAAGCTCGTTACAAAATAAGAATTAAGACTCTTGGCAAGGGGAGATCGAGCATGATCTCCCCTCTCATCTGGCAGCACCTAGGCGCCGGGCACAATCCTTAATCTCTCTACACAATGAAACTGGTATTTATAGACCTCAGCCCATATCAGATGTGACTGGGCCCATTCGTACGATTGGGCCATGCATATGGTTCAATCGTATGACTGGATCATACTTATGGTTTAGTCTTACGAAAGGCCCAATTGCATCTCTCAGTCGCACGACTGGTCCATTAGCTTGGATCAGTCGTACGACCGAGTCTCATTCGCATATGCCCCTGCAAATGACCCAGTTTCATGTGTTTACAACATATCATGTGTATTACATTAAGCCTAGACTATTCAACAAGCGACGAACACACTATATATGACAATATATGCATCACCAATATTGTTAACTAAAGGATTATATAAAGGGATTACTAATAAATGGTTGAAAATTATGTGCAAACTTGTTATATTTAGTTTATTGTATAATGATTGTGATTGTGAGAACAAATATTATAAGCATGTTTAGAATATTAGAAAATAATGTTCTGCAAATTTTGACACCATTACTATTGGTAAAATAATTTATATAAAATATTTGAATAATTGAAAGAAAATAACCAACTGGAATAACTAAGCCTGGTAAAGGGCTGAAAAAATTATATAATTAATCTTATATTTTATGGGACCTATATATTAATTGAACGTAACTCGAAGTTATGCTCAAAGTACACATTTTAGAAGAATCTGTAAATCAAAAATCAGAAAAAATAATTAAACAATGAGATAATTCATGAAATATTTATGCAAATTATATTAGTTATATTGGAATGGTTGTAGAAAATCTAGAATTTTTGGACATATTCTGCTATTTTTAACCAATATTGTCGGTTAAAAAATATTAATAATAGTTTTGTGATGATTTAGCACATCAGGAAATTACGAGATAATATATATATTGATATGTAAATCTTGATAAATTTTGGTGAACTATGGAGGCCCGTAAGTATTTTTGTTAGTTTATTCAAATATTATAAAAATTCTAAAAAATAAGCTGTAAAATAATTGATATATAAAATTTTGACATGTTTAATCTGAATTTTGGATACATTTACTGTAAAAATTTTGTGATGTATATCTAACTATAGCTGCTATATTGATTTATATAATCTGAGATGCTGAAAATTTTGATAAATATTAATTGTTTATAATATTTTTATAAGAAAATCTAACGAGTAACAAGGTGAGACTCATAGCTCTATTTTTTTATAACTAAAAGTTTATGGGGGAAAACATGCTGTTTATGAGATTGATGCATGTATATAAGATTTTTTTAGAAATATTGTTATTTATGTTGCAACCATTAATTCGGATGAGGAACCGTTGGGTAATATAAGTAGCGCTACTTAGGAAATTATTTTTTTGTACCAACAGGATGAGTGTTGTGATGTTATATTATCTAATTTTGTGATTTATATTTGTGACAGTTAGAAATCACTTATGTTATAAGCAGGTTTGGCTGTAATCTTATTTATATTACATCGGTATATGTATTTTGTTCAGAAATTAAACCTGTTATCTCACCAACTATATGTTGACTGTTTGAGTATGTTTTTTAAGGAAATCATCAAGTCTAATAGCATAATATTCTCTTTGATGTATATAATGGCTAGGGAGAAATCATGTGAAAAGTTTGTGTGAATCTGACTGTTAACCTCTACGATCTTAGTGTATCGGTGGATGCTCATTTCCATCATCTCTGAAGATGTAGCAGTTAGATATTATGTTTGTAATAGATTATATTATGTTAAATTTTAACTACTTATGATATGATGTAATCCTAACTTTAAATTATCTATCTGATATATGTATTATGTTATGACGTGTTCTAATGTGTTAAATTATTAATTCTTTTTATCAATGTGTTTTGAACAAGGGAGTCATATCCAACACGTTTCATGCTTCTACCGGGATGTGACAGGTTGGTATCAGAACCATAGAGAATTAAGTACTATAAAGATACCTAGACTATAGCTATAAGCTCAAATTATCATAAACAATATGTTTGATAAATATATATATACATGGTATGACTATATATGAATTTTATGATTACATTTAAAATTATATGACATATAGAATATTTATGAAAATATATAACTAACTATTTTGCTAAAAAAATATAAATTTTTTTGCAGCAATGAGTTCAGACAGTTACCACATTGAGACTGACCCTTCTCAGTGCTCAGACCATAGCAACTCTAAGGAATAACACCTAAACCAGAATTGTAACACCCGGTTATTTATTTATTTTGAAGCCGACGAATGAAGAAAAAGAAGTAAAGTCCAAAGTCGAGGGACCAAACTCGCCAACGAGAGAAAGTTGGGTATGTGGTGATATTTGTAGGGAGAGGGCAGCCATTACCCTCTCCCTACACCCACATTTTCAGCAATAAAAGCGGAGAAGAGAGAAAGAATAGAAAAAGGGAGAAAAGTTGGTTTAGGTTGATTCGAGTGAGCAAACTCATTGAGAAGCGGGTCAAATCGAAACTCTTCTCGTTGTGGTCGTTTGTGTGAGTTCTAGGACCCCTGTTTTACACGTTTTTGAATGATTTGGGGATGGAACACATATGAAAATCGGTTTTTGAGTGTGTGTTTGTGTGTTGACCTGTTTGTGTATGTGTATGTGTGTTGACCTGTTTGTGTATGTGTATGTGTGTGTATGATTCGTTTGGGTCTTGTGTTCGAGCTTGTGTGTGCTTGAATGGTGTTGTGGTATGCATTCCTAAGGTTTAGGATGGTTGATTTGGGCTTATAATGGGTTTAGATGAGCTTGGAGGTTGAAAATGGCAGATTGGGTTCGGGATGAACTGCATTCTTCATCAGCTAGGGCTAGGCGACCAAATGGAGGCCATACGGTCGATTGGGGTGCGACTGAGGGTTCATTCGCACGATTAAGGTTCATTCGCACGACTGAGAGCCCAGTCGCATAAGTACTCACCCGCATTAGTTCCATTCGCATTAGCTCCATTCGCATAGGACTCATCCGCATTGAGTCCATCCGCATGAGGTCCATTCGCACGATTGGGTGTTCATTCGTATGGGTGTTCATCCGCATTGGTCCTTTCGCATGATGTTCAGTCGCATGGAGGCCATGCGACTGAAGGGTATCCATACGCCCAAATAGGGCTGTTGTACCCGAGGAAAAACATAGTCTAATGACTGACTTTCGAGGGAAAGTGCAGATGTAAGTTTTGACGTGGAAGTTCCTGTAAGTTCATGTAAGGTGACTTTCGAGGTCTTAGAGGTTATGTTGGGCATGATGGTAATGTTGCATGTGTATGCATTATACATGTATGTGTGTATGATGTTGCCCTGTATGATGTTGATGCCCGTGTATGTTATGTTCCTTGTTATGATGCATGTTTATCTTTTCTGTGGCTTTACGTGTTATGCTGATGAATGAAATAAAAGTATTATGTAACGTAAAGTGGAAGATAATAAAAAATGGAACATGATGAATGCATGCATTAATTAATGATGAAAGTAATGAAAGTCTTGCAAGCATTAGAAATTGGGACACGCCAATTATAAGGTGTTAGCCCAACGGTGTGCGGCTTCGCTACCCTGGGAGGATGCACATCGGGGTCCTTCTCTGTGATCGACCATTTGTATAGAACCTCTACCGCTTACCCCTGGTACTGTGGCACCATGTTTAGCTGTCTATTTATAGACTTCGACCCAGTAGCCATATAGTTTGGGGTGTTGCACATGGTATCGGTACGGAAGATATCAAATGTGCAAGAAAAGATGTAAAGATGAATGACGAATGAAGAACATAATAACTATTATCTATGTGTACGTGTGATATATGATCACATGAAAGAAATGAACGGTTTTAACAAAAGAAAAGTATGTTTTATTATAAAACTAAAACTCACTCGGCAATGCTGACTTTGATGTGTTTCCAGTTGGCAGGTAATGATTGCTAAGGATGGCATGAGGTGGCTACTCAGCTCTTTTGGGATGGCATCCATTTACTTAATGCTTTTGTGATGTTATGCAACAATGTATTTTGTAACTGATTAACAATGTATTACTTTGCAAAAGTTTTATAATGAAATGAGATGTCATTTTGAATGTTTCCGCTGCAATATTATGTAAGAGAAATGAAAATGTATGTTTTATGTGCAATGATTTTCCAGCTGTAAGCGTCCCGGGGACGGGGCCTTACAAGAACCCTAGCAAGTTATGGAAACTCCTCAAATAGTAATTGAGAATAACTTTAAACCAAAATTTTATGTCCGACGTGTACCAGCAAATATCGAGGGATATACAATTAAGACACCAAGGAAAAATATACGACGTGGAGACGAATTTTTGGCTAAACAAGATGAAGACATAGAAATACAAAATTCTGATTCTTTCAAGAATGAAGAAAAAGATACTAAAAGACAAAAGCTGAATAAGGATCAAATGTAGACAGCCCAGCAGACCCTTAAAAAGCTTAAGAAAATACAGCAGTGAATTCGAAAAATCTAGAAGGATGTCAAGAAATTAAAGGTACCCAAGAAAAATATCTTTACAAAGATATGGAGCTAGGTTCATGGAAATTAGAATTACTCTCTAAAATTCTAATACATCAAACTCTTAGAAAATAAAAACTTAATGATATAGATATATATCTTTTGTGTTTGAAATCATTATTTGTTATGTGCTAGAAAAATTATATTTAGGTTATAAATTCTGCCTTGTTAATATAAAATCATAATTGATTATAGTGAATCATACCACCGAAAGGAAACACTCAACCTGTGAGAAGGACAGCCCGAGTATGATGACCCAAAACCAGACTCGGAGAAGAAACTCCTATAAACAATACTATAAATGAGAATGACAGGAGCTGTACAAGCCCTACGTTGGCTAGACGAGATGGAATAAACCTTCGGAACTAGTAAATGTGTTAATAATAACAAAACCCTTTTTGCCTCACATTCACTAAAAGGAGAGGCACAATCCAGGTGGAAAATGGAAATACACACAAAAGGAAGGCATAATATGAATAGATTAAGATGGGAAGAATTCAGAAATCTGGTAATTGAGAAATATTGCCCTTATAACGAGATAGAGAAATTGGAAACTGAATTCTTAGCACTAGAAATGAAGGGAGCAGCACATCGAGAGTACACCGACAGATACAATGAACTCTCAAAACTAGTACCACACTTAGTAAACCTAAAAGCAAAAAGGATAGGTAGATATATTTGGGGTTTAGTGCCACAAATAAGAGGACTAGTGAAATCCGCCATGCCTAGAACTTTTCAAGATGCCGTAAGCCTATCAGGAAGCCTAACTGATGAATTGATAAGGAACAGATCTTTAAGTAACCCAAGAATATAAGAGAAAAGAAAATGGAGTGACAATAACTCAGGAGGCAAGTTTGGAGGAAATCCTCAGAAAAGGATAACCCGACAACCAACCAGGAATTTCTTAGGAATGGCGCGAGAAAAGAAATCACAAATAGAGGGTCGGCCATGGTGTAGTACCTATCAGAGATATCATAAGGGTAAATGTGTAATGGTAATATGTTATAACTGCAAAAGAAAGGGAGATATATCCCGAGACTGTAAGAGCCCCACTAACCCGAAACCAGTCTGTTATCAATGTGGAGACGAAAATCACTTTTGAAATAAATATCCACAATTGAAGGGTAAGGCTCCGGTCAATGAAATCAAACCTCTTGGGAGAGCTTTCGTAATGCAAGCCGAAGAAGCCCGGCATGAACCTGAAGTGGTAACGGGTACGTTTCTTATTAACGATCAATAGACAACATTGTTATTTGATACTGGGGCAACTTGTAGTTTTGTTTCGAATTCATTTAGACCATTGATTAATCTAACCTCAAAAAACTAAAGCACAAGTTTATGATAGAATTAGTTGATGGTAAGATAATTGAAGCCTGTGAAATCATCCCTAATTACACTATAAATTTAGATGAATATTGTTTTGATATATATTTGATTCTATTGAACTAGGAAGTTTTGATATAGTTGTAGGTATGGATTGGTTGAGTAAGAATCAGGCTGAGATTATCTGTGGTAAGAAAATAATAAAAATCCCTTTAAATAAGAAACTAAAACACTCTGTTTATATGGAGAAAAACCTATGGGTGCTATGAAAATAATTTCTTGCAAGAAAGCACAAAGATGTTTTCAAAGGAAATGCCTAGCTTCCCAAGCTCATATAATTCATACAAAGCTAGATAAGATAGATCTAGAATGTGTCCCAATTATCAATGAATACCCAGATGTTTTCCCTAATGAGTTACCTGGTTTACCACCCTATCATCAAGTAGAATTCAAAATAGAATTAATACCAGGAACAACCCCTATAGCTAAAGTACCATATTGTTTAGCACCAACAGAAATGAAGGAACTGATGAATCAATTACAGGAATTATTGGATAAAGGATTTATACATCCTAGTGTATCACCTTGCGGAGCACTAGTTCTATTTGTTAAAAAGAAGATGGAACTTTTAGGATGTGCATTGACTATGTAGATACATGTGTCCCTAGTTTCTGAACTTAATGTAATATGTTCATATTGTCTTACACATATGTAATTGTATGGGTAGTTAATGAAATACAATTTGTGGTTGTGCTTATATAATGTTAAATATTTCATTGGTTGGTATGTAATAGCGCTTATTGACTTAACTATATAGGTTGTGGTTGTTTGAATAATATCTAAATCAATTAATGACTATGAAACATATTTAAACTTAATCATGTGAAGTTCTCATGCGATTGGCCCATGCTAATGGACCATACGCATGAACAACTTCATGCTAATGAACCAGTCGTACGAATGAACCAGGAGACTGGATCAGTCGCATGATTGAAAAATGAGATTGACTCAGTCGCACGACTGAACACTCAGTCGTGCGAATGGATCAGCCGCATGACTCAATCACACGACTGAACCATGCAAATGGTGCAGTCGCACGATTGAGAAACCTTAACCCATAAATACCACTTAAATCGTGGATAAATGGGACACTTTGAATATTTCGATACCCACACGTACCCTAGCCATCCAGAGACCTCTAATAACCTGTTCCAACTTCATAGACCACAGTAGATCGATTGCTAATCGTTCTTAACGTTTAGATTCAATCATTAATTGATTCTACGTGCATGCTCACTGATTGGATCGCCAATCAAATAGGATTCCGCACTATTTGATTCAGTATACTCATAAATCTGTTAGTATTCGTCCAGTACACGATCCTAACAAGTGGTATCAGAGCTTTGGCTCTAGATTACATGTGATTAATCGTTTTGATATAAAAATTGTATTTTTACACTAAAAAATGCAATCTTTTGTGTCGAATCGGGTTTTAGATGTCTCCTGATCGTAAACTTAAGTTTTTTCTGGCATACGGCAATTAGGGTTAGCAAAAATTCGTGTTTTTGTGTTCAAACACCTTAAACCTACGAATTTTTGAAATCGAGCAGGCCCAGTCGCACGATTGACTCAATCGCCCGACTGAGTACATACGCATTCCCATACGCACGATTGGACTCAATCGCACTTCCATTCGTCCGACTGAGAAGTCTATTCGCATTGTTTAACCGCATTAGTTCATTCGGCCGACTGAGTCATCCGCATTAGTTCACTCGCACGATTGAACCATCCGCATAGTCAATCGCCCGAATAGCCCTATCGCACATCTTCATTCACACTAATACAAAAGTTTGGTTTAAAGTTAAAGTTAATCGCAGTGGAAGACCAATACTCAGCATTCACAGCAAGCCCCCAAAGCTAATCATGTTAGACTAATATCCACAATGGAAACAACTTTTCGAGATCTACTTAAGTGGAGTAGATCCCAATCTGTGGGAGTCTATAGAGACGGGGTGCAGCATGCCTATAGGAGCTGATGGTGTCAAACTCACAAAAGGTGAAATACAATGCTGAAAAGAAAGTTTATGCTTTGCTCACACAGTCAATTCTGAAGGATATTTTCCATCAATTCTCGGAATATACACAAGCAAAGAAACTATGGGATGCATTGGAGAAAATATATGGCGGAAATGCATCATTGAAGGCCATAAAGGCAAAGGCTTTAAAGAAGGAGTTTCATAACTTCTCCTCGATGGGAAAAGAAAGCCTAGATGATGTTATCGACAGTTCTACCACTTGATAAGTGAGATGCACACTCATGGAGTATCAACGTCAATGGAGGACAAAGTGTCCAACTTTGCAGACGGGCTGCCAGAGAAATGTGTTTCATTTATCTCCAATCTCTGACAAAATGGTATGCTAAGGAAGTTAGATATCAATGACTTCATTCTGAAGCTGAGAGAGGAAGAACTAAGAATGAAGTACAAAGCTCAAAAGTCTTCTTATGATCAGAATCCAGCGCTATACAACGCGACTCCTCAAGCCAAAACATCTAGAGCACCTCTTCAGACAACTTTTGTATCAAGCTCATCTAGTCCTTCACCAACCTCTACTTCAGGGGAAAAAGCGTCAGGGTCATCTGGTACTCAATACATTGCACCTGAAGCAAATGCAGCAAAGCTGAAGACTGAGAACTTCGGCAATGTGACACTTGAGGTAGCTAAAGAGCACATGGATCTCTTAGCTGCGGTAGTCCACTCCTATGATGGACTAAATGATGGTAAAGTAGGATTATGAGCAGGTGGATGAGACAGAGCTGGAGCGGATGGACATAATGTGGGCCTTAGCCAGTGCAGTCCGGAGAGCTAAGAAGTTTGTCAAAAAGACCCAGACAAAATTTGATTGCAACTAAGGACACTACGTTCGGCTTTGATAAATCCAAGGTAACTTGCTTCAACTACGGAGAGAAAGGGCACTTCAAAAGGGAGTGCGTGAAGCCAAAGAAGACTGGCAATGGGAATCCTTTCTCCTCCTTCAATCGTCAGGAGAAACCCACTAGCAGTTCTACTTCATCAAGCAAGGATTCCAAAGCCTTGACTGCTCATGATGATGAAGGACAGGACTGGAGCTTTCGATTTGTCTCACCGGGAGAATATAAAATCGCTAGTGTGGAGGATATAGATGATGACTCTGCCAGTGAAGGAGATATTGTAGTCGAACTCGTGATGTCAAACTCAGAGGAAATTGTACGAGTGGTCAACTACCTACCAGAAGAAGGGAAAAACTGTGACAACGTCAGAATCACCAGCTCTAGAAACATCAGATTCTGCATTGATGGCTGATTCTTCAGAACCCTCTCAGGTAAGTACTACTGTCCAACTTTTTAATAATCATGCTTGTTTTGATTGTAATAATTTAGGGAAATTATTGATTTAAAATTTGCTAGGTAATTAGATCATAATGATACATTAGTACAGGACTTGGAACTGTGCACCTGAAGCTAACAGAGTGTTAAAACAAAATGAGCATAGTTACAAAGAAAAGATAGACCTTTTGAACAAACAGCTTAGGGAAACAGAAGTTGTAGCCTTTAATCAAGCTAATGACATTAGGTACTATCTAAACTCCCTAAAGGACACTAAGAAACAAAAGGCAATTTTAGAAGTAGAAGTTAATTCCCTTAAACAAAAACTGCATAGTTGGACTAGTTCTTCACACATAGTCCAAAACTTAGTGAGAGAGAGAAACAACAGGGAGGGATTGGGTTATAAAGTGGTTCCACCACCACATGAGATCTTGATGAACATAAAATGTAAACCAATTAATGATAATCCATTCAAGGATCATGTGGTGTCTACTCCTCTTGTAAGTGATCTAGATTCCACATGTTCATCAAATGAATCTGGTACTAAACAAAAGGAAGCCACTTCAAAGGCAAAAGGTAAATTGCCTTGCATAAATCTGGATAAAGAGTTTGAAAAGGTTAGTATAAAGTCTGGTTCAATAACTATCAAATCTGAACCTTAAAAGACCAGTAATGTTAACCAATCACGTGCATAATATCAAAGTCTATAAAATAGAAAAGAAAAGGATGTTAAAAGTGTTAAAGCAATTAACTTTGTCAAACTAGACAAAACATCTAAACAATCAGAGTCAAAACCCAAACAGAGTAAGGTCACTCAGATGTCACATACATCACCACAAAAACAGTTAAATCGTAAGGTAGAAAGCGGATCTTGCTACAGTTATGGAGAGTATGGACACATTGCGTCTTATTGTCCTTACTATCAGACACCGAGGAGGAAAGTTGAACTACCTGAACAAAAACCTAGTTCTCTTAAGAGGAACTTAGTGACGCCACCTAAAAGAGATAATGAACCTAAAGTTCAACACATTAGCCAGTCGTCTGTTTATCACAAACATGCCTTACACAAAGCTGGCTTATGGAAGGAGAAATCAACCTCATTGTCTGATAATGAGAACAAGAAGACATCTGAGCTTCCCTCATCCTCGAACAGTCAATGGGTAACAGTTATGATGCGTCATGCCTCTAGGAAACCCAAGCCAGTGAAGGCCTGGGTCCCTAACCTGAACTAATGTTTTCAAACTGAATGTGAAGGGTGTTCGATATAGTGCTGAAACCAACATGTGGATTATAGACAGCGGAGCATCCAGGCACATGACAAGGAACATGGATCTCTTATCAAATGTCAAACAGATAAAAGGAGGTCATGTTTCATTTGTAGGAAACAAAGGTGGGTACATCACAACTCAAGGGGAAGTAGGTAATCAGACAGTGAAGTTTGACAAGGTAAACTACGTTCAACAACTTCAGAATAACTTGCTTTCTGTTTCTCAAATTTGTGATAAAGACTTTAAGGTAGTGTTTGACAACAAGAAGTGCTATGTCCTGCAAAAGGACTACGTCATCCCGGAGGATCAAGTATTAATGTCTGCCTCAAGATATAAGGACCTTTATGTCTTGGATCTATCAAAGGCCTCCACAACAGATCATGAAGTTCAGTGCTTCTTGTCAAAAGCTACTATGTCACACCCTCAAAATCCACGTGCGGAGTTTTACTGCGATGCGTGTGAACAAACCAGGATCACATTCAGTAGTTACTCAGAACGACACTAAATGCCAACATCAAAATAAAATCAAACAAAGTTTAATCTTGAAACTGTGCGGAAGCGTCTTGTAAAACAACCAAAGAGCATAAATGCATACTATGGAAAAACATGCGCCAACCCAAATGAGTAAACATTTTAATCATTAAAAACAATAAAGATGTCTTCAAGACCAAGTCTTAGAATGCAAGTGAATCCATGTGGTGCTCCTAAAGGCAAGCAAGCTATTGACCTGAGAATAGCATACTAAAATGTCAACACAATGGTTGGTGAGTTTAAGAGTTGATATTCAAACATAAGCAGTTTAATAATAGAGATATAAAAGTAGTGCATTGTAACAGATAGCTAGTCTATTAATAATAATATTAACTCATAGTGATTTCGCAATTGAAGCTGATTGTGTTACGTTGTTGCCTCCTGTCATGACTTAACAGGTCGTGACAATGTTCAATAGGACAGATTGCACCCGGTTGACCTCGAGTCACATAGGTGGGGCTCGTCAAACCCAGTAGTGCTACCCAAATTTCCCCGCTATTCAATATTAACAATTCGAAAGTGTGAGGACTTTTCCATGATATCAACACTATATTAATATTATACACAACTTGAATATATAAAGCGTTTGAAGTTTACCAGTATGCTATCTCCCCCAAAAGAGATTAAATAAAGAGTGGGGCATGAACTCACCTGGTATGCGTAATAGATACTTAGAGTTTTTACTTGACAGATAGAGTGGGCAGACAACCTTCATAGGTTACCTAGATCATATAAATACATTAGTACGTGCAAACAGAGAACATATGAAACCCTAAGTACACTACAACCGAGGACTCAAGGTTTTAGAAAACAAACACGTTTGACTTAGTTGACCCGTTTGACCCGTTGGTGACTTTATGTGTTGTAAACCATTCAAGCAATCATACACATATATCATACATGGTTAACATTCAAATGGATCATATGTATGCTACATTACCCAGGTGTATTACTTAGATCATCATACTACCAAGTATCATACAAGTCATGCGAATCTATACATTAACATGCCAACTAGTTATAACATAACTAACATGCCACACAAAGATCAAATCACGCACCACATGCCATGTGAAGCCACTCACGACTTCACACCCTAAACCCTGCCAATCCTACTAAGTAGGGGCCTCAGATTTGCATGAGTGTATAATGATCACAATCATATTCATAACCATGCTCATTGCATTCAACATACACCACAATAATCAATTTCCAATCCCAAACATGATGTCTTAAGTACTAATCAACTTTCAACATCACACATGATCATCAAAGTCCATACAACTAAATTAGTACATTCTACCACCTTAGAAACCATCCATGAACATACTAACATGCTCCTAATATCCCAAACATGTTCAAACTATCATCTTTCAACCTTTGTGCAAATAAAGTTTCCCTTTTGGGAAAGTACATTTCAAAACCTATCAAACACCCAATGTATTCATGAATTCATCACTAATATTCCATATCAAATTCATAACAACATCTAGACATGATCAACAATGCCTAATCATCATAATCCATCAATCATCATGAAAAAAAGTTTCCACTTTTGGCAAGATACAAACAACAACATTCATTCTAATATTTCTAGCATTCATATCAACAATCTAGCATCTAATCATCATCATGAACACATCAACAATATCAATCCATTATTAGATCATCATGTCATGGAAATAAAGTTACTATTATTAGTAACCTATGAACACCAACTTTAATTCATCAATTTCTTGCAAGATCAATGTATTCTAGCATTCATACAACCTACCAATCATCATACATTCATCAAACAATCATCAATCATACATAATCTCATCAATTTCGAATTAGGGTTTGTCTAGATTCAAAGTTCATGATCAATACATTAAAAACGTATCATTCATGCATAATCAACGTTAAACAACATGTAAACAATCCAACTAACATACTAACATCATCAAATAACATCAAATTCGACACCATGAACAATCATTCACGAATTAGGGTCGGCCCTAACAAGAAATCCATAAAAACTTGTAAAATCTAACCTTTAAACGTGTGTTAACTTGTAATTGACGATTCCAACGTGTAGTAATCCTTGAAATCGAACAAATCCGTGGCTTTGATGCTTGTTCTTAGTCGAATTCACAATGGTGAGGGTGGGTGAGGAGTGTTTGCGGCCGAATGGGGGTGGGAATTAGGGTTTGGGTTGTTTGTTTAATTTAATTTGCATAATTACCATTTAAACCCTTGTGTTTTAGTATTTTATAAAAACTAGACTTTAAACTCTTTGTAAAGTGTTTTTAACTTAATAATATAAAGATATAAACTAATGATAATCATTATATATTTTATCTTTATAAAACACAAGACATACGAATAAATAGGCACGTTTCCACGTTACGCGATTAATTTCCTAACTAACATTTAAAACATGCAAACACATAAACATAATACCATAATCACATTGTCAATTAGATTATCATTAATTTAACAATATTAATTATTATTAGGTCACCAACGTTAAATGACAACTAGTGTGTGCTTACGACACGTGTATGCAAGACTTAACGGAACTAACGGAGTTTGGTAACGGAAATTTACGGATGTCACATACTGAGAAGGAATCCATCTCCTGGCATAGGAGAATGGGACAAATTAATCCATGGAAGATGAATCACTTGATCCAGAATGATTTAGTGAGAGGAGTTAATGTCAAAAACTTCAAACTCCCGGATTTCTGTGTTGCATGCAAGAAGGGCAAACAGACGAAGAAGTCTCATAAGGAAAAGAAAGTTTAAACAGACGAAGAAGTCTCATAAGGAAAAGAAAGTTTACTTTATCGAACTTCCTCTTGAACTTCTTCACATGGATCTGTTTGATCCAGTCAATACAAGAAGCATCGCATGCGACTTGTACTGCTATGTAGTTACTGATGACTACTCAAGATTCACTTGGGTGATGTTTCTGAAATCCAAATCAGAAACATTTGACTCATTAAAGGAGTTAGTAACTACTCTGGAGTCCCTATACAAGTTGAAGGTACGTCAAGTGTGCTCAGAAAACGGAACCGAGTTCAAGAATTAATGTATGGAGGCTTACTGTAAGGAAAATGGAATTGTGCATCAGTTCACTTCCGCTTACACTCCTCAGATGAACGGCGTTACTGAAAGGAAGATTCACAGCTTGATAGAGACAGCATGGACAATGCTAGCAGACTCAAAACTACCTATCCAATTCCGGAATGAAGCAGTTGCAAATGCGTGTTATACGCTAAATCGGGCTCTGGTAGTTAAACGCCATGGAAAAACGTGTTACGAGCTACTACAACGACGTAAACCCAATCTAGAGTATCTCGAGCCGTTTGGCGTTCCATGCACCCTACTAAAGAAGACTCAGGAGGGAAAATTCAGCGAGAAGGCTGATGAAGGTATCTTTCTAGGATACGACATACCAAACAAGAGGGTTTACAACAACACAACGGGTCAGGTAGAAGTGTGATGTAATATGGATGTTCAAAGATACACCACACCACCTGTTGGAAAAGGACCCACTTTCTTTTTCGACTATGATGGATTCTCCAAGTCCTTCAACATACCACTCTCTACTTCTGATGATTAGTTTGCTACAAAGATGATATATGATGTTCTTAACACACCAACTTAGGAATCTACGTCATCTGGACTACAAGGTGATTCATCTAACAACTCAGGGGGAGAACTTGAAGATAGCGACTCTTCCTTTGATGAAGAATCTGTGGAGACTGATCAGAACAACCAGGAGCAACAAGTTCCCCCTACCGATAGTCCACAAGCATCTGACATTGATGCCTCTGCGTCTTCAGAACCTCAGACTCCTACTGCCTCAAATACTGAACTGAATGTTCATAATCTTGACTCTGAGGTAGTTGTTCCAACCACTCCTGGTTCACGACTAAATGTGTATCATCCTTTGGATAATGTCATTGGAGATGTGAGATCAGGAGTTCAGACCCAAAATCAGTTGTATTCAGCTGATTATGCCTTGTGATGGAAAAGGGCTATTTTCATGATAGTGCATATCATTGCTTTGTGTCTCAGTTCGAGCCAAAGTATGTTAGTGAAGCCCTAAATGATGAAGCATGGGTGAGTGCCATGCAAGAGGAACTTCTTCAGTTCAAGAAGTTAGGTTGTGGACTATGGTGGATAGACCTAAAGGTGCTAATGTCATTGGCAAAAAATGGGTCTTGAAATGCAAGAAAGATGATCAAGGCGTGATCATCAGAAACAAGGCTCGACTTGTTGTTCAAGGATATCGACAAGTCGAGGGCATTGACTACAATAAGTGTTTGCACCCCTAGCAATAATGGAAGCAATCCGTATCTTCCTTGCCTACGCATCATATATGAAGATTAAAGTTTATCAACTTGATGTCAAGAGTGCATTCCTTCATGGTGGAATAAGAGAGACAGTGTATGTCAGTCAACCTGAGGGATTTGAGGATCCATATCATCGGGATAGAGTTTACAAACTCGACAAGGCTCTATATGGGCTTCATCAAGCTCCTAGAGCCTGGTATGGGAAACTCTCGACTCACCTTGTGAAACACGGTTTTCACAGACGTGTCATTGATTGTACACTATTCATAAAAGAAAAGGATGGAGATTTACTGCTTGTCCAAATCTATGTCGATGACATAATTTTCGGTTCAAAGAGTTTGAGATGAGTGCCATGGGAGAGATGAAATTCTTTCTCATCTTACAGGTGGATCAGACACCAAAAGGGATTTTCTTACATCAGACCAAGTATGTAGGAGATATCCTTAGTCGGTTTGACATGGAGAATGCTTTTGTAGCAAGGACTCCACTTGCTACAAACCATGATGTAGCACTCGACGAGAATGGTGATCTGGTCGATGCCACCATGTACCGAGGAATGATTGGATCTCTCATGTACCTCACTGCATCAAGACCTGATATCATGTACGCGACATGTTTATGTTCAAGATATCAGGCAAAGCCAAAAGTCAACCATCTGATAGGGGTCAAAAGGATCTTTCGTTATTTGAAGGGTACTCCAACACTTAGGTTGTGGTATCCTCATGACGATGACTTCGAGCTGACAACGTATAATGACTCGGATTACAATGGCTGCAAGATGAATTACTAGTCTACATCAGTGGGATGTCAATTCTTTGGGAGGAGATTAGTGACATGGCAGTGTAAGGATAGGTAATAACTAAGAATCTGGTCCAACATCCTAAGACCAAACACATCGGCATAAAATATCACTTTATACGTGATTGCTTTGAAAAGAATCTAATCGATGTGATTAAAATAAATACTGATTTTCAACGCGCTGACCACTATCCAAAGCCTTTTGACAAACCACGTTTTTTATATCTATTAGAGGTCAACGACGTTAAAAAGAAAAGTGATGTAATTTCCGATGATGACCACGTGTAGTCCAATCTGTTACTGTTTTATAATTTTAGGGGGATAATAGGTCAGTTAGTAACATTAACAAAAAAACGAGGGTGGAGGAGAGGCTAGCTGATAGAAAGTAGATCGTATCTGTGATACCGATTCAATGAATTTGGAAAGTGATAGTACACAAGTACAAATCACTTGGGGCTTTAAAAGTTTAAATAAAACAAGATGCGAAGTTCAAAGTATAAGTCTGTGTAGTCTGAGCAATATAAAAGGAAAATTGATAGTAAAACTAGCTACTACTAAGGTAACACAAAGAAAGTAGACCTAGAGGTTGTTAGACGACAGATGATATGTCGGTAGATTCAACACAATAGATGATTAGACCTTGTGGTGATCTCAAGAACAAACTAATTTGTTCAACAAGTTGTGGGTTAACATCTTATCACTGGTTAACACAATCAACAAAATTCTAATAAAGGGTGACGAGCAGAATAAACGCCACAAATGTGTGCGTAACACCAAAATATGAGCAAAAGCAATCAAACTAATAACTTACATTGTTGGTGAGAACTGTGCCAAAGAGTAAAATTGCTCAAACAAGAAGATATGTTATGTGCCTCTCTGTTGTGCGGTGGTACTGACCTGAGGATAAGCATAACCTATATATTCTAGACTTCATTGTTGTTTGCCGCCTCTCTACTGTGCGGTGGCACTGACCAGAGGCTTGGCTTCTCTCTAAAAGTTCTAAGAATAGTGTCTTCTTGAAAACTACCCTGAGACCGCTCAAAAATCTCCTGAGGAATGTTGATTACCATATAAGTGTGGGATCCATAAATGCTTGTTGAAATAATCAAACCTAAACTATCACCAATGTGTGTCAAAAGTCTATGTATGGATTTAAGAGGACCAGAATACTGACAATCATCGTGGCTACAATTCTTGAAAGTCCAAAACAATGTGGGGATTAATAGTACTAGTATAATTTCCTAAACTTGCTAACGACTCTAGATGAAAAACAAGAATTAAGCATCAAAAGGTGTTGATAACATGTCCCAAATGATTTGACTTGCCTGTATGATTCCAAATTGAATTGGTCCATTTATGGTCAAAATAAATTGAAGTTGCCTATTCTGGAACCGAATCCATTAGATTAATATCTTAGGATTTACACCTAACACAAAACGTCAAAACAAGTTTTAGTTTTGTATTTCAGTTTAAGTCTTTTAGTTTGTTTAAATTTAGTCAATTCAGTTTGTTTGATATCAGACTATGTCATGGATTCAATAGGGGATTTAATCATCTAAAAAGGTCATGTCTGAGGTGACCACACGTGTTTCCAAGGTAAAATCAGTCACGTCTGAAGTGAAAATTGCTTAAAAGGATCACGTCTGAGGTGGTCAAAAGTTTTCAAGTTAAAATGATCATGTCTGAGATGATCAAATGCTCATAAAGTTTAATCAAAGGTTAAAAAGGCTTTAAGTGAGAAATGGTCATAAAGTCAAAATCATGAGTATGATACGATCGCACAACTGGACCATGAGTATGGACTAACCGTACGAATGGACCATACTCATGCACTAAACAGCCGAATGGCACATGAGTATGACCCATTCACCCGAATGGCTTATCAGAACGAGCCAGTTGACCGAATGGAATTATGCGAATGAGTCAGTCACCCGACTGAAATCCAGTCGGCCGACTGAATGTGATCGACTGAGCCAATCGCACGACTGAGGTCCATTCGCCGAATGAACTGAGCGAATGGGTCCAGTCGGCCAATTGAAATCAGATTCAGTATAAATAGTGCCACAGTCGATCGCATTCAACTCATCACCCCCAATCGCCCTAATACCGCACACCTTACCGTTACTCTGCCCAAATTTCATTAGACCAAAATTTCTGCCTTCTCTTGATATTCTGACTTTTGTTGGTGATTATACGGGTAAAATGCGGTGTACCCATGCCAAAAACTCCATCGATTGGCCTCCAAAAATCAAGAAATTGGACCAAAAAAGAACCAAACTGTGAATGGACTAATAACCTAACTAAACCGAGTAAAATGTTGAAATTAAAGTTATTAGGTTATTAGTATATGATTGAGAGTCTAAAGATCCATTACCCAACGTCTATTTTCAAGAATTGGGTAAAAGTCGAATCACAGTCGACCGAACAGTGGGTCATGCGACGGGTCGCGAGGATGAACTCCAATCGCACGATTGAGCTGGTCGAATGGCTCAATCGGCCAAATGGATCATACGGATGAGCTCAGTTGGCCGACTGAACTAATCGCTGGCTCAGTCAACCGATTGAACTCAGTCGCCTTCTCAGTCACCCGACTGAATCCAGTCGCATGCCAAGTCAACTGACTGAACACCGTCGCATGGTTCAATCGCATGAATGAACCAGAATGAATTCAACCAAGTTAATTAGAACTGATTTATGTCGTGTGGTTAGCTAATGTCTATGTTTCTTGTGTTACAGATTGATGGCAGACAGATGGTCCATCAACCCCAAGCATAACATCTGTGCTCATCTAGATTCCACGACTCGGAATGGTGCTGAGTTTGCCAAGATAATCACTTTCCTCAAGCGATCCAGGATCCACAAGGCGATATGTACACCATGCACTCCCTACAGGTCTATTCAGCAGGCCTTCTTGGAGGGAGCATCGGTTGACCGCTCTCAGGAGTCGTACAGCATCAGGAGCTCCATTTTTGGGATGGTATAGAGGTTACTGCTGAGGATATCAGACGAGTACTTGGGTTGGGTGATGATGGAGACCACCCCACCAGACCTCACCCGCTGATGGTGAGAGGGTGCTTCTTGAGGATGAAGTACGCTGGGGATATTAACGCAGGTGTGCTCAACAAGAGCAACCTGTGTCCCCAGTACAAGTACTTGGCACATGTCATCCTTAAGTGGTTGGCTTCGCGAAGGGGTGGGTTTGATGATCTTTTAGACCAGATTCAAAATGCCTATGTGGCACTGGTTCTGAACCACCCTTTTAGCTTTTCTAGTATGACTTTCTCTTACCTGATAGACAACTTGGAGGTGAAGGGCAAAGAGGGTTTCTGCATGTACCTTACGTTTTTAAAGATGATCTTTGATGAGAAGCTACCCACACTGCCCAAGGAGAGCCACGACACTGTGTCGTTGGAGATTGTGGATGATATGACACTGGGTCGTATGAAGGTTTACCGGGAAAGCAGGTCAAACACCCGGTAAAGAGACTCATTGGCCATCTGGCCAAGGTGGACTACGTGGCGCCGGGAAGGCGTAAATGGCACCACGTAGACAGTGATTCGGATGTCGAGTAGCTGGAGCTCCCTGAAGATGACTCCGACGATGACGACGGCGGTGATGGTGGAGATGCAGGGCCTACTCAACTGAGGCCCCCCACTACTGATATAGCATCTCCAGCATCTACCCAAGGTGGAATAGAGGCTGCAGGGTTCCATCAGGACTTTCGTCTTGATGAGGAGGAGGATACAGACGAGGAGCCGGACTATGGGGAGCCGGGTGATTGCCATCGGCCGAGGTATTCGGGAGGTTGGAAGACGCCCTGGCGAGTCGGGGGAGGCTGACACTGATCCTACTTATGCCCCCGATCAGCCCAGCAGTGTTCCACGGGGAGCATCCACCTCGAGGGGCTCGAGGTTGAAAAGGATGGCTCAGCCCCACGGTTTAAAGAAGAAGAGGAGGAGGATGACCTTCATCACCACCACCACTACTACCACCACTTCCACCACCCACCTACTAACACACTCCACCTACCACTACTACCACAACCACTCCACCACCACCTTCATCTATACCACCCCCAATCTTCTCCACTCCACCACCACCTTCATCTATACAACCCCTAACCTTCACCATTCACCACCACACCACCTCATCTATACAACCCTTAGCCTTCACCATTCCACCAACCTTTATCTATACCACCCCCAATCTTCTCCCACTGCACCACCACCCAACTAGCCACCATGCAGGACCATCATCTTACCCCTCCTATCCATCTGGATCCTCTCTACCTCCTAGTGGGGTAGAGGAACAACTCTTGGCACTTAACCGTATGGTGCTGAAGCTGTTGGCAGCCGATGAAAAGAAGACTACCCAGATTTGTCAGCTAGTAGATCTTACTGCTGCATAATCTCAGCAGATATCTCAGCAAGCTCAACTGATTGAGCAGCGGGCATAACAGATTGTTGCACAGAGCTCAGAGATGTCCTAACTCCAGGAGCAACATGTCCAATCAGCCAAAAGGATAGAGGAGTTAGAGACTACCAAGAAGACCATAATGCTGAGGCTTAAAGGATCAAAAGAGGAGCCACTAAAGATCAGAGAGGGAGATGGAGATGATGGTGATGATGATGATAGTGATGATGATGATGATGATGCTGATGATGGTGATGACCAAGGGGAGGATACTAATGCTGGATGATGGTGATGACCAAGGGGAGGATACTAATGCTGGTGATGATGTTGATGATGATGATGATGGAGATGATGATCCTTCTGCTAAGGGTCCACATCTACAAGTGAAAGGAGGACCAAGAGAGCTCAGGACCAAGGTGCCTCCACTTCAGCCCCGTGACAGAGGAGCACATGAGTAATGCTTAGTTATTTATGTTATTTAAATCATTTGTATTTGAATCTTGTATCCAATTAATGTAATTAATGTTTATATTTATTGTTGATGTATACTGCTTTGATTGTTGACTAATGGTTGATGTGTTACATGTTTTAAATCAAGAAGATCCAAACTATCAAAGAGATGAATATGATGTTGCTCCCCTCCAACAGATCAAGACTCAGCTCACAATGATTCTTGATCTGTAGGGTATATTTAGGAGATCAGTGAATTACACTCCTGAAGAAGGAGAGATAATTCATGATCTCACCGACGAGCAACTTGCTGAAATGTTCCGACTCAATCCAGATGAGATCGTGAAAGATGCTCCAACAGTCCATGTGGAAAGTGACGATGAGCTCAACGATATTGATGAGATCGAGATCAAGATGTCACGGACCAACACTATCCAGAGTACACTGACATTGAGGGTAATGTCGTTCCCATTCGGGAGACAACCTTGTCAGTGAAACTTTTGAGACTCTGGATAGAATGGACGAAGAGTTTGACAAGAAAGAAGATACAGCCCAAGCCTCGGAAGCTGAAGTCAATATCCGAAAGGCTGAGTGGTTGCATGCTTTGAAGAAATACGAGCCCAACGCAGTGCTTCAACGTCAACTGTCTACACCAAGCTGTACAAAGTGAAGAAACATCAAAAGGTGTCGGGCAAAATCATAGCATGGGTGTATTTTGAAGATCTCAATGTTTATGCAGTTAAACATGAGAAAGGGATTGAGTACAAGGTTCCCACATGACCAGGAGAGGCAGGAGAGGCAGTCATAGTTTTGAACAAGAATGGTGTAATGGAAACCATAAAGGTGTTTGTGACAATGTGGCTTACAAACGTCTGCAGATGATGTTTATACATTATACAAGTGGCCATTATTCTATGACTCTCAAGATATTATACAAGCTCTACATTTCAAAACATTATAGACTCTGTTTTGCTTTTGAGATACATTCCGGAGTCACCGGAGATGGTGTACAAGAAGTTTGAGGAACTTATGAAGGATGTAAGACATTAGATGAAACTAGGTCCAAGGGGGGAGTTTGTAGATACACGTTGTCCCTAGTTTCTGAACTTAATGTAATATGTTTGTATGTCTTACACATATGTAATTGTACGAGTACTTAATGAAATACAATTTGGTTGTGCTTATATAATGTTGAATATTTCATTGGTTGGTATGTAATAACACTTATGGACTTAACTATATAGTTGTGGTTGTTTGAATAATATCCAAATCAATTAATGACTATGAAACATATTCAAACTTAATCATGTGAAGTTCTCAAGCGATTGGCACATGCTAATGGACCATACGCATGAACAACTTCGTGCTAATGAACCAGTCATACGAATGAACCAGAAGACTGGATCAGTCACATGATTGAAACATGAGATTGACTCAGTCGCACGACTAAACACTCAGTCTTGCGAATGGATCAACCGCATGACTCAATCGCACGACTGAACCATGCAAATGATCCAATTGCACGATTGAGAAACCTTAACCTATAAATACCACTTAAATCGTGGATAAACTGGACATTTTGAATATTTCGATACCCAGACGTACCCTAGCCGTCCAGAGACCTCTAATAACCTGTTCCAACTTCACAGACCGTAGTAGATCGATTGCTAATCGTTCTTAACATTTAGATTCAATCTTTAATTGATTCTACGTGCGTTCTCACTGATTGGATCGCCAATCAAATAGGATTCCGCACTATTTGATTCGGTATACTTGTAAATCTGTTAGTATTCGTCCAGTACACGATCTTAATAGACTATAGGGAACTCAACAAAATAACTATAAAGAATAGATATCCCCTACCCAGGATAGATGATCTGTTTGCCCAACTACAAGGGTCTAGTTACTTTTTCAAAATTGATTTAAGATTAGGGTATCATCAACTAAGAGTTCAAGATGAGAACATACCAAAAACTACATTTAGAAGAAAGTATAGCCATTATGAATTCCTTGTATTGCCATTTGGATTAATCAATGCTCGTGCAATATTTTTGGATCTAATGAATAGGGTATGCAAACTATATTTAGATAAATTTGTCATAGTTTTCATAGATAACATCTTGATCTACTCTAAAAATAAGAAAGATCATGAAAAACACTTAAGATTGACTTTGGAATTACTACGAAAGGAATAACTGTATGCAAAATTCTCAAAATGTGAATTTTGGAAAAGGAAGTACAATTCTTAGGGCATGTAGTTAACCAAAAAGGGATACAAGTTAATCCAGCAAAAATCAAGGCTGTTAAGAAATGGGAAGATCCAAAAACACCAACAAAGGTACGCCAATTTCTAGGTTTGGCAGGATATTATAGAAGATTTATAGAAAATTTCTCGAGAATAGACCAACCTCTCACATAATTAACTCAAAAAGATAAACCCTACATTTGGGAAGAAAAGCAAAAGGCTGCATTTGAACTCCTAAAAAGTAAGTTATGTAGTGCTCCTATCTTACCATTACCAAAAGGGATTGATGATTTTATAGTATATTGTGACGCATCACATCAAGGATTTGGATGTTTTTTAATGCAAAGGAGTAAGGTAATAGCCTATGCCTCCAGACAACTTAGGGGAAGTGAAATAATTATACTACTCATGATTTGAAATTAGGAGCAGTATTATTTGCACTTAAGATCTAGAGACATTATCTGTATGGAAAAAAATGCACAATATATACAGATCATAAGAGCTTACAACACATATTTGGTTAGAAAATGTTGAATATGAGACAAAGGAGATGGAGAGAATTATTAAGTGATTATGACTGTGAGATCAAATACCATCCAAGAAAAGTAAGTTAAGGATAAAAGGACAAATAAAAGATTTGGAAGAAAGTACAGATAGAATTCTGAAATTCAGAAGAAGAACTTGGATACCAGATTATGCTATACTTAGAAAGATTATCCTACAAGAAGCACATAAGTCAAGATATTTCGTGCATCCAGGAAATAACAAGATGTACAAAGACTTAAAAAGCTAATATTAGTGGCCAGGTATGAAGAAATCAGTTGGAGAATTTGTAGAAAAGTGTGATACATGTTCAAGGGTAAAAGCTGAATACCAAAAACCTTCAGGATACTTACAACAAGCCGAAATTATAGAATGGAAATGGGACCAAATTACCATGGATTTTATAACCAAATTCCCAAGAACCACGAGTGGTTATGACATAATTTGGGTTATAGTAGAGAGATTAACCAAATCAGCACATTTCTTACCAATTAAGGAAGACTATAAAATGGAAAAGTTAGCAAGCAAGAATCTACATGAAGGAAATTGTATCTTGACATGGAATACCCATTTCAATTATATCAGACAGAGATAGTAGATTCACATTTAGGTTCTAGCAAACTTTACAAAAAGCCTTAGGAACTCTGATAAGCCTGAGTACAATATACCAACCACAGACGGAAGGACAAAGTGAAAAGACAATTCAAACATTAGAAGATATGTTGTGAGCCTGTGTATTGGATTTTTGTGGCAATTGGGATATACACCTTCCTTTGATAGAATTTTCTTATGATAATAGCTACCATGCAAGTATTGGAACAAACTCATTTGAAGCTTTGTATGGAAGGAAGTGTAGATCACCCCTATGTTGGAATGAAATAGGAGACAATCAACTTACAGGTCCTGAACTCATTCAAGAAACATCCAATAAGGTCATTGAAATCAAAAATAAATTTAAGGCAGCACGTGATCGACAGAAGAGCTATGCTGATAAATGAACAAAGCCATTAGAATTTCAAATCAGAGATAAAGTCTATCTAAAAATATCACCTACAAAAAGAATCGTCTGATTTGGAAGAAGAAATAAGTTAAACCCTAGGTATGTTTGCCCATTTGAAATCACTGATAAAATAGGTCCTGTAGCATACAAATTTGATTTACCCCAAGAATTATGTGAAGTGCAAAACACTTTTCATGTGTCCAACCTAAAGAAATATCTGACAGATGAGACATTAAAGGTGCCAATTCAAGAAATCAAGATAAATGAGAAACTTTATTTTGTGGAAGAACCAATAGCCATTGTAGACAAAGAAGTAAAAAGATTAAGAAGGAATAAAATTCCTATAGTAAAGGTTACGTGGAATGCGAAAAGATGACCTGAATTTACATGAGAAAGGGAAGATGAGATCAAGAGGAATTATCCCTATTTGTTTGAAGTCAATAACTAGATAAGTTCTCATCAACTTTAGGTATTACCTCTAATAAATTTCAGGACAAAATTATTTTTACGGGGGGAGAATGTGACAACCCTAAAAATTTAAAATTAAACAAGTTATATTTAAATAAATTCTCATACGTGTTACCCACCATTTGAATTACCCCTTTTTATGAATTATATGTGTTTATGGGTGTATAAATATATGTTATATGTATGCATGCTTGCATGCATGCATCATATTTACGTGTGCTTGTATCCAGTACATAACTTCTTGGTATCAAACACTAATATGATCAAAGCACCTCAACAATACTAAACATACACCAAATAAACCAAGATACAACCCAACTAAACACTACAATATAATGTAACATCAAAGAAAACTTGACATCAAAATAAAACTAAATAAACCTTAAACACCTAAACACTAACTCAAGCTACAAAACTCAGACCATTAAAGGATTAAACCACTAGGTTAAAATCCTAAGCTTGGTGATTAACACATTAATCGGCCAAGACACTCAACCATCCTCCTTGACCGCCACATATCCTTTAGAGATACCAAGCTTGTTTAAAACATGACACCTAAACCTCTAAAGAATAGTCTATTCACCACCCTAGAACTAGGTATCATGATTATGCCATTAATGGCCTTTGGCCGATAATCCATATAACACCAATACCTTCGGTCCCTTTACAACCACAACCGCATACCCTCACATCTCGGCTCACAAAGCATAGCCATCATCCGGCGTTTTGTATAGGTAAATACCAATTACCATTAAAAACTAGAGGTGCGTAAAATGAGATATGGGTCGGTAATGATCTCTTCCATAACCTAACCGCATAGTCAGTTATGACCTCTTTCATAATCATAACTATAAATGATTGATCGGTTAAGTCAAGGTTGGTTAACCATAAGTCATGTGTTGGTTTTGGGTAATTTCGGTTAATTATTTAAAGCTGAAAATAATATACGTAATCGATTGAAAAGTTGAATAATGTATAACATTTGATAGAAAAACAACTAATAATACATGAAAAATCATAAGCATAAATTATTTATAAGTTCTCTGATGTTTTTCTATCAAATGTTATACGTTATTCAACTTTTCATTCGATTACGTATATTATTTTCAGCTTTAAATAATTAACCGAAATTACCCAAAACCAACCTTGACTTAAATGATCAATCATTTATAGTTATGGTTATGAAAGAGGTCATAACTGACTATGCGGTTAGGTTATGGAAGAGATCATTACCGACCCATATCTCATTTTACATACCCCTAGTTTTTTATGGTAATTGGTATTTATCATACAAAAATCCGGATGTTAATGGGAATTAAAAGCATGCTTAGAATATTAGGAAATAATATTCTGCAAATTTTGACACCATTACTATAGCTAAAATAATTTATATAAAATATTTGAGTAATTGAAAGAAAATAAGGAACTCGAAGAACTAAACTGGTGAAGGGCTGAAAAAATTATATGATTAATCTTATATTTTATGGGACCTATATATAATTTTCAGAACCTAACTCAAAGTTATGCTCAAATTACACAATTAGAAGAATCTATAAATCGAAGAGCAGGAAAAATACTTAAACATTGAGATAAATCATGAAAAATTTATGTAAAGTATACTAGTTATATTGGAATGGTCTGTAGGAAATCCAAAATTTTTAGACATTATATGCAGTTTTTAACCAATATTGTTAGAAGGTTAAAAAAATATTAAAAATAGTTCTGTGATGATTAAGCACCTCATGAAATTATGGGACAATATATATATATTGATATGTAAATCCTGATAAATTTTGGTGAATTATGGAGATCCGTAATTATATTTGTATCTTTATTCAAATATTATAAAAATTCTAGAAAATAAACTGTAAAATAATTGATATATAAAATTTTGACATGTTTTATCTGATTTTTGGATATATTTACTGTAAAAATTTCGTGATATATATCTAACTATAGCTGTTGTATTGATTTATATAATCTGATATGCTGAAAATTTTGATGAAATATCAAATGTTATAAATGTTTTTATAGGAAAATCTACCAAAGTAACAAGGTGAGACTCATAGCCCTACTTTTTGATAACTAAAAGTTTTTGGTGGAGAAAGCATACTGTTTATGAGACTGATGCATGTATATAAGAATTTTGAGAAATACTGTCATTTATGTTGCAACCATTAATTCGGATAAGGAACCGTTGGCTAATATAAGTAGCGCTACTTAGAAAATTATTTTCTGTACCAACAGGATGAGTGTTGTGATGCTATATTATCTAATTTGTGATTTATAATTGTGACAGTTAGAAATCACTTATGTTATAAGCAGGTTTGGTTGTAATCTTATTGATATTGCATTGGTATATGTATTTTATTCAGAAATTAAACCTATGATCTCACCAACTATATCTTGACTGTTTGAGTATGCTTTTTCAGGAAATCATCATGTCTAGCAGCATAATGTTCTCTTTTGATGTATATAATGGGAGAAATCATGGGGAAAGTTTATGTGAATCTAACTGTTAACCTCTATGATCTCAGTGTATCGGTGGACGCTCATTTCCATCGTCTCTGAAGATGTAGCAGTTAGATATTATGTTTGGAATAGGATTATATTATCTCAACTTTTGACTACTTATGATATGATGTAATCCTATCTTTAAATTATCTATGTGATATATATTATGTTATGACGTGTTCTAATGTGTTGAATTATTAATTGTTTTTGATCAATTTGTTCTAAACAAGCGAGTCACATCCAACACATTTCACACTTCCGTCGGGATGTGACAAAACAACATGTGGGGTGCTCCCAAAGGGGGATGCAATCTTACTGAATTTTTCGTTGACGCTTCTCATGTTTCAGGTTCAACAGGTGGAAGTTAACAATAAGGTGCTTACTCACATTTTGCTTAACCACCATTTGGGAATCATCAGCACCAATATCAACATCAATAGACATACGACCCATAACCATACAATGCCTAATTTTGCTACACTGTTACCGACATTATCCTATGGTTCCACACCATATGTTCCTACCAAGTATCTACCACCACCGTATGTGTTTCCACACACAAACTAACCGCCACCACTAGTTTCCCCTCAACCACCGCTCCCACTCTACCACCACTAGTTGTTTGATGGCTTTGCTTACGATCAGTTATCTGATTATAGTGGTTGATAGTGTCTGCTTAATATAACTACTACATGGACTCCAGAGGAAGTAATGACATGCAATTCAATCACCAACTCCATGTCAATTTAACTGTCTGCTTAATAACTACTACATGGACTCTAGAGAAAGTAATGACATGCAATTCAATCAAGGTAATCTCTATTCTCTTATTTCTTATGATAAGTCTAAACCCATTATGGTTGGAAATGGTGAATCACTATAAGTTAATTATAATGGTCACTCATTTTTCCTAATTTCACAAAACAAATTGGCATTAAAAACTATATTTGTTTCGAGTTAAATGGTCAAAATCTTATTTATATTTGTCATTTTACAATTGACAATTTCATATCCATTAAGTTTGACCCTTTTGGTTTTTCTATTAAGGATCTTAAAACACATGCACTTCTACAACGAAGTGACAATATCAGCAATCTCTATCCATTCTTATTATCTGTTTCATCTACTTCACTCATTTCTCTTACCGTTATGTCCTTCCTTAGATGGCACCAATGCTTAGGTCACCCTAGAGTATCTGTTTTGTAGTTTTTATTTCTCATAAACTTATTTCTTGGACTAGCAACTCATTACCAGTTATCATGCTTGTTAAGTTGGTAAACATTGTTGTGCTCCTGTTAATATGTCTATAACCAAAACTAGTGATTTGTTTAAACATATTCATTCTGACATTTAGACTTCTCCAATCATTAGTTTGACTGGTTTCAAATATTGTAAGGACCTAGCCTGTATGGATTACAATATTAAGTGAAAAGAAAAACTCAAATCATGTAAGAAATATAAGGATGCAAGACTCCAAAATGATAGATGCAAATCCCATCGCACCAAAACTTAGAGTTGTCTCATATTATCGCATGAGAATATTTAATAGTACAAATAAGTGTTTTCCTTTGTATTATATCATGTGTGTTTCATTTTGATAAAGTTCTCTAAGGGTTTTGTGATAGGCCGCCCTGGGGGAACTCATCTTGGGTGGATCGAACTTTAACGATATAAACTCCTTTGGTATTGGAATTGTTTGAGTAATAATATTTGATTGAGTGTGTTTGAAGTTCTTTGATATCACACATGCACACATCCATCTTAATTTGATTATCAAGTGTAATAATATATGGAATTGATCGTGATGAGATTTTTACATTTCCTATCAAAGCAAGCTGTTGCTCTTGATACACATATTTTCATTAGGCAATCATCTATTTTAAGACGTTAAACATTAAGGTTGAAGATATAAAGGTTTTGATCGAGCTTGAACCGGTTTCGAAGGAGAAGAAGGTGAAATATAGGGTGAACATACATGAAATTGGCTTTGTTACATGCTATATTGATTATCTGCATCATTACGCTTAGTAGTTTCGAGTTTACATTGTGGAAAACGAAGATTTTAGATTGTAGCAGTGATTCAAAATCATAAAAGTCGTTTTGGTTGAAGTTTTCGTGGGAGTAACTGCATCATGTGAGAACTTTGTAAAAATAACCGTATTTTGCCAGAATAGTTTTCATGAGAGAACTTTTTATGAGAACACTTTTTCATGCGAGAACTTAAGAACTTTTAATGAGAAAACTTTTCATGATAAAACTTTTTCATAAAAAAATTTCACCATACGAGAATTTCTACATCCACGTGAGAAGTTTGATTAATCATCTTGTTTATGCAAGAACCTGTCCTGATGCATAAACTTGTTAGTATTTGAAGATTTCCGAACAAGTGTTTATGAACAATTCTGGAAAATGCTAGATGATTTGAAGCTTAATACATGAACATAAGTTTTTTTTATATTTGATCAACTTTAGGATTATATATTTATAACATTTGATTCGGGTCATTCATGAGTTGAAACGTAACAATGTGTGTTTATCTTATCATCTGATATGGTCAATGATCAAACGATTTAATTATGTGAAGAATCAATATTTTTTTAGTATTCTTGCTCTAAAAATATGGGCTTATTATATCTTATGCAAGGGGAAATAATGATTTAAATAATCTGGGTTGAAATCATTCAATCTTGTCATCTGATTAAAGAATCAGTGGTTCAGGAATCCAAAATGGAAGTTGGATCTCTTTGTCATATGCATAATACATCTTAAGTAGTAAGTATTCTAGATAAAAAGGATTATTTTTATTCGGACGTAATATCCTCTATGAAGCTATACGTAAGGAGGAGGTTACAATTGAAGGGGAAGACTGAAGTAAAAGATACCCGAGGATCAGATAATTCAAGAAGATTTGTGACCAGATTCAAACATAGCTTGATATCATAATCCATAGAGGGAAATTGTAAGGAACTATCTCATTTATTGATTACAATATTAAGTAAAAAACAAAAACTCAAATCATGCAAGAAATACAAGGATTCGAGAATTCCAAAATGATGGATACACCATCGCACGAGAACTTAGAGTTGTCGCGCGATAACATTTATTAGTATAAATAGATGCTTTTTCTTTGTATTTCATCATGTGTGTTTCATTTTGAAATAGTTCTATGAGGTGAGAGAGCATGGAGTTATGTGATAGGCCGCTCACATCGACTTGATTGAGCTTCAACGACATAAACTACTTTGGTATTGTAATCGTTTGATTAATAATTTGTTAGAAGTTTGTTGATATCACACATGCACACATTCGTCTTAATTAGATTATCAAGTTTTTTTTTTTTTAATCTTAATTTCCTTTTCAATTAATAATGTTATGTCAAGTTACATGATAATGTTGAATCGATCATGATAATATTTTTACAAATATATTTCTTGTTTTTGATGAATTTTCTTAATTTTATGTGTATTTCCTTGACGTATAAAATCTGATGTGTTTAAGGCTTTTCGTAACTTTCGTGCATATATTAACAATCAATTTAAAACCTATATTTAACCTTTCTAATGTCACAGTGGTCGTGAGTTTGAAATCATTCTTTTTACAACTTATTCCAAACTCACTACAATAAAATTAGATTTTCATGTCCTTATACTTCTCTACAAGTGGAAAAGCTAAATGCACCACTCGTATAGTAAATAACATTATTCACACTCTATTGTTTTAAGATTTTCTCTCATCCACATTTTGGATAGAATTAAACATGGCTATTCACGTGTTTAATTATTGCCTACTACAACACTCATTTCGTTCTCCTTTCAAGGTGGTGTATGGCTTCTTTCCTACTTTTGTTCATTACATGCATTTGGTTGTTTCTATTAACTAAACCTTTCATCCACTATTTTTCATAACCTTTTATCGTGCTTCTCGGCATGACTCTTTCTAGGATCCTCCTCTGATCATAATGGCCATTGGTGCACAGATCTTTTCACTAACCAGATTATTATCTCCCTTCATGTTAAATTTAGTGAAGAAAATCTTTAGTATACATTGTTTCATTCAACTCCTCTATTGTTTGACTATGATATTTTTGGACAACTTGATTATATATCTGCTTCTGTATCTCACTCTAGTGTCTCGACCGTTTTAGGTAACTCCATTGCCTTCAACCGGTCTGGTCAAAGCTGTTAGTTGCTGGATTCATCTAAGTTTCAGACTAATTTCAACTTTATGATGTCAAAAAGAATAAATAAAAGAAGAAAAATGAAGAACAAAATCACTCTTCATCTAAACTATATGTCCATCTCACAATCAAGAAGAAAAATCAACAAATCTGATCAATTTTGGTACAAGTTGAAGATGATTAATCAGTTTACTAATGATCTATTCAATAGTCAATGCAATTGAACACAATTGAAGTCAAAAATAAAGAAATTAAAGTGTTCATCAACATTATTTAATTCATTAGTGCATTTACAATTTTACATCAAATTAAACAGCAAAATTAGTTATATTGATTAAATTAATGATCGATGAAGATGATTCATCAAAAGTTCAATTAGCTAAATGATGTTTGATGATCTGAACATTTCAGCTTTGAATCTGATTGAAATTCATTTTTCTTGTTGCCCTAATCCATCACTATGTATCGGCATGTTAATGTTGGTTAAGTCCTTATTATAAGGGTGTTCGTGCAATGCGGTGGAACAACATATTACATCCGGGATGTGTTTTTAATATTTATTTATTCTTGTAGTACTTTTACAAAGTCTAATATGGTTTTTAAGCTAAAATTTAAAACACCAAATAATTTGATTTTGTATAACTATTTGTATATTTACGGATTAACTTATTGTAACTCACAAAATACAGATCGGTTTAGCAAAAAGTTTACGAAAACATTTAAAAAACACAAGTTACAATTGTAGTTTAAAAAGTTTTTAAACATGATAGATTAAAAATATATAGCTAAAAACTTAAACACTAAAGTTTTTTATGAGTAGATAACATAAAATTCTATGTATTTGTTAGTAAGTGTAAGGTTATTATGTAAATAATAATAAAAGTAATATATAAATAATGTTATAAATAGTATTACCCTCAAAAGTGATTGTGTATTATGCATTAAATATAATAATTGTTCTTAATTTTATAATATTTTAAAATATCACTCTCATATGTTTTATATATAATATATTACTCAATGGTTGTACCTTTTACCTTTAAAGTTAGTATATGTGTACATTTAATATAAATACTTAAAATTGTTTATTACTCAATGCTATATATGTGTACAGTCAATATAAATATTTAAAGTTGTTTTTTAGTCAACATTACCTCATAATTGAAACTTCATTTAATAGAAAGAAAATAACTAAACTTATTAATAATTCTAATTTGTTAAAATTTTATGGCAACGGTTAGTATAAAGGTTTAAATGTTTTTTATTCACTATTACCTCACGATCTAAACTTCATTTAGTAGAAAGAATTAACTCACCTATTAGTAATTAAATTTGTTAAAATTTAAGTGTCAATATCAAGGTTTAAGTTGTTTTTATTCACTAATACCTCATATTTAAATTCATTTAATAATTTGTTACTAAATCCCTAAAATAATGGATATGGTTAAATAATTGGTTCTTCCATTCCTAAACTAATGGAAATTTAAAATATCAAATAGTTCAAATTTGTTAAACTTTTATGTAAGTATTAGTAAGTGTAGGGTTATTATGTTGTAAGGGAGTAATTTGTACATAATGATATAATTACTAATTTACCCTTAAAAATGGTTGTACTTATGCATTGAGTAAAGTAAGTGTTCTTAATTTTAGGATATCTTAAAATACCCCTCCTAAATGCTTTGTATAATGTATATAGTATAGATGAAATGTTGATGTTTAGAATGAAATGTGAAAAACAAATGTTGATGCTCATGATGAAATTCTCGAAAAAAATGCCAATGCTACATATGAAATGTTGAAAAAAATCAAATACTAATATTAAGAATGAATTACTGAAAACAAATGCTAATGTTTAACATGAAATGCTAAAAAGAAATGTTGATGTTTAGCATGAAATGCTGATACACAAATGTTGATTCATGCTTATGACAAATGCTGATAGCAAATGTTGATGTTCAGCATGAAATGCTGATGACAAATGTTGATAACTGTATGAAATGTTGTTGTCAAATGATGAGATACAGAAATTGTTGATGTCAAATGCAGTTGAAATACATGAATTGTTGCTATCAAATGCTATTGTAGCACATTAAATTATGTTGTAATAGATTAAAAGTTGTTGTCAAATGCGGTTTTTATGCATGTATTACTAATACAACTGAGTTAACAAAACAAATGCAGCTAGCAAGAATCCAATGCAGATGTCATCCTTGCAATACATAACAAATGTGGTTGAGATATGTCGTCATGATGAAATACGGACGTGATTCATTATGAAAGCATGTGCTCAAGACAAGACACAAACAAGATTATTTGATCTTGAATGAAATCAAATGCAAATTCTCATGATCTAATGTGAATGTGCATGAGGAAATACAAATGCACATGCATGTTCCAACATTCAAATACAAATGAGAAATTGTCCAAATACATATAATCTCAATCAAATGTGAATGAATCATGAAAATAATACGGATGTTGCAGGACCGTTGAAGGGTGGTCAACTTACAACACAACAACACAAAGAGGGGAGTAACTCAACTTAATCAAAAAGTGAACTGGATTAACCACAAGAAATGACACTAAGAACACAAGTTAATAAGAGACAGAACACAAGAGCAAGAGACACAAAGAGATGGTTTTCAAAGTTGCAGTATATTGCTTTCTTAATGTTCTATTACAAGTGTTACAAAGCATAAAGGAAAGTTACAAGAACATGAGATACTTATACTACATCCTACAACGGCCATACTATGAAAGCCAGCAGGATACAATTGACTAGACACAACATAAAATCAATTGTAGAGTCAAAAAGACAAATTTCATTTTTGACTTTGTGACTATGACATGCCATAGCTCGCACCTTATCTATTACAAAAAGGATAAAGTACATGAAGTAGAAAGTTACAGACTAAAGACCTCAATGTACAGTTACCAAAAGCACGGACCTTTTCACCAACTCATGTAAGTTGGTGACTTTATAGTGTTGCAGCAGAAAGGGGTCCAGCTTTATGGAAAAGTACATCAGATAAAGCATGTTGTTAAAAGTCTTTGGAAGAAATCTGTCTTCAAGAGTTGAGCTTCGGAAGACTTTGTCTCTGAAGCTTCGGAAGACTTTGTCTCTGAAGCTTCGGAAGACTTCATCTTAAGCTTCAGAAGATTTTGGTCTTGGCTTCGGAAGATTTCACACTTAGAATATTTCTGTTTCTTGTGTGAAACTTTCGAAGCATTCTTCTTCAGTACTTGTGCAGCATGCACGCAGAAAGACTTTGAGTGTTTGGTTGCTTCAGCCTCTTCATATAATCTATATAAACTCCCCTTGGCTGATGCTACCAAAACACCTTTAAGACTTCACATATCAACAGTCCTCATCAGGATGATGACCAGCCCTTTCTTCATAAGATGATCAAGATCCTTCAGACTATCAAAGTGTCTTCTCATGTCAAAGAGATCATGCAGAGGTAACTGAAACATGTCTTGAAAAGTGTAGACATTCTCAATGCCATGATCTCTAATGACATGACACCTTTCTGGATTTGTAGTGTATGTCCAGGACAGGATGGGTCTTTCTGATACTAGAGGAACTATTGGAATGTGAGATGATGGAGCATCCTCTGGTGCACATCCTCAGGATGCTCTGACTCATCTTGAGGTTCAAAAAAGGACGCAGTCTTCTTCTTCTTTGGCTTTGGTTTTGAAGCCATACTTTTCTTTCTCTTCATCACTTTTAACTGAGAAGACTGGCCTGCAGCACCAGATTGATCTTCATTGTCTTTCTCAGTTGGGTCTTCCTCTCTCACAGGTTCAGAACGAGAGGGAGGTTAACCCTGCTGTGGATCAGAAGATGAAGCTTGCTGAGAATCAGTAGGAGGTTCGGGTTGTGTTGTCTCTAGTTGTTCAACCTTAACCTCCACTTCAGGTGGAGCTTGACTTGGAATGGAGTGTAAGTCAATCAGCTCTCCACTCTTATCTTCTGCTTGATCACCCTGATATGCTCATCCATAGTGGATAGAGACATGGGGCCAAGTCTCCTTCGGAGAATCCATATAGCTTCAAGAAGCTCATCATCCTTTGCCTGTCTGCAGACTTCTTCATACTCTTTTGGATGATGGCTCTTGACTTAGAAACTTCTTCCCTTAGATTCTTTTGTTGTCTTTCTTTCCTTGACTATCTCAAGTTCAAGTTGTTGAGATACTTAAACTCAATATAGTCAAAGGATAAGGAAGAAGTGTTTCTGCCTGATAGAGGGATGTGGCACTCAGGTAGTAGTTAATCATTTTGATCCTTTCTTCTTCTTTATCTACCTGAGGTTCTTGTTGAACCACATCCTCATATGCAGGACTTTGTTTAACTGGGGAGAGAGTAAGCACATGCTTGTACAATCTTTTCTTTCTTCTGTTTGCTTTGATTGTACTAGTAGTCTGCATCTTCTGCCTCTTTCTTCTCCTTTGACCTTTCAAATTCAACCAGTTCATTCAGTCATCCAAGGGGAGAGAAATGACATTGTCTATGTCATAGTTCTTGTCTGCAGATAGTTTATCCTGAGTGTCCTTAACTCATCATTCTGAGTATCTGGTATGGGGGCAGCCCTGATAACAGACTCCATAAGTTTTGCAGACTCAAAAGAGGAACTTTCTCCCCGCAACTTCCTTTTCCTCTCTCTCTCCTCCTGCTTAATCTCCTCAGATGTCATTTTTCTTTTTTCCTTTGTCACTACAGACCTTTGTGACTCAGGGTGGAGAGAGCTTTGGCCTTTATTGCTTGATGTAGCTTCTGAGCTCTGGCCAGAGAGAGGTTGAGAAGCACCTTCACCAGCAGGTGTCTGAAAAAGGGAATTGATCTCTGCAGCAGTTGTTGTGATAAGACAGGGCTCTTAGATTCTGTTAGTGGGCCTTCAGTCAAGGTTTCCCCTATAAAGCTAATCTTAGGGTCTGCCTCAACATCCAGTTGACTAATGACATTGCCTGTTTGCCATAGTCTTCTGCTAAGGCTGACTTTGTAGTGATCTGGTCTTGGATTCTTTGAGCCAACTTGTCAGCTTGTCTTGATTAGCTTGGATCGACAAGTGGCATGCTGACTAAATCCAGACTTTCATAGAAGTTCAAGGTGTGAAAATTGAAGATCTCTTGTTGCCCTTGAACTCTAATGATGATAATGGCTTTGCTGTTGCTGTCATACCTCCACCCAATGATATGATTTGAAGATGGTGGAGATGACATGGCTCTTGGTATCCCTTCCTCAAACAGACTCTGTATTAAGAACTTTATAGAGTCCATATCAATATGAACTGGAGGAAGTTGCTGAGTATGCACAATTGCAAGTGAGGAGGGTGAGTCCTCAGTGTCCATACTCTCTGAAGAACTCCCAGGTTCTGTGATTGTAAAGACTTTCTCCCCCCTTTTTGATAGCATCACCCACTTGCATAGGTGAGCCAGGAGTTAGGTCAATCACATCCACAGGTTCTTGTGTTCCTGGTTCAGCTCTTCTTAAAGGTCTCCCAACAAGTTTGTCCTTAATATATGAAATTTTAAGTTGCTGATCATTGATCCTGTTTTGCAAGGTAGTCACTTGAGAGTCAAGGTGACTAACCTCGGAGACTAAATAGGTGCATTTTTGACATTTTTTGCACCTTTATTCTTAGATTCCCCTCATCTTCATTAGAAGAATCATTGGGGGATAAGATGATGGACCAGAGTCCTCTCTCTCACCACCAGCTTCAGGTTCTTGGCTGATGCTTTTCCTCTGCTCACTGGCAACCTCATTTGAGATGTTAGTGGGCTGAGTTGCCATGGTTGAAAGTCTTAATGATGTAATCACTTTTAAAAGTGAGAGCCTATTCCATCTGGACATCCTGAATAGGTTCAGGAGTGTTCACCTCAGTAGTAAGTAAGTGATGTGGTCAAGAACTAGGAGCCTCGGAAGCACTCATCTCTCTTTGAGTAGGGGAAAAGAAGAGAGAATCATGGTACTCACTGAAACCTAGATCTTCATCAGTGTAGAAGTCAAGGTTTGGGATTGGTTGGTTGAGATCTAAAGGCTAGGGATGGTAATTGTCCCTTGAAGGTTAATCACTTGAGTGTTGAGACTCGGAGTGATGGCTTAAGGCAGTTTGGCTTATGAGCTTATCAGGATAAGCATTAGGAACCTCAGCACTGATCATTGAAATAATCGGAGTGATCTGCTCCTGAGGAGAAGTGGGAGCTCCAGTGTCCACTTCTTCCTATATGGGTGAGTGTATAGGGGCCTCCATAGACTGAATACTCTGAGTAGGGGTTCGTTTGGATTTTCTCTGGTAGGTGAGGGTAATTTGTGGCTGTTTAGGTGGTTGGGATGTAGAAGGTGTGGGTTCAACACTAGTTGGTGCTGCTAGGTTGTCTCCTTGAGCAATAAGCTCTAACATTTTTGGGACCAGGACTGTTTCTACCCCAGAAAAGCCAACAGTGGGCTTTCTCAAGATTTTAAAAATGTCGTACTTCATCTGTCCTAGTTTAAGAATATTACATGTTCCCCTTAACTGTGAGCCCAGTTCACAGTTAAGAATGTACTAAACATATCTATGGAACATGTAATACTCTAAGGAGTCCAAGTTAGCAAGCAGATTAGTATAGACAAATTGAGAATACCTGAACTTGACTCCTGAACCATCCTATGGACAATGAAGGAGAGATCCTTAGGAATCTGGTCCCATCCACCATGCTTGTTTGATAAGCTGTGGATAACCACATGGAGCAGGAATTTGTATTGGGATGAGACCTTCCCTTTCCTGAAGGTCTTGACAGAGTAGTCTCCCTCATAACACATCTACGCGAAGGACTGGTTAACAGCTTCTTTTGGGAAGAACACCTCACCTTCTTCATCATCCAGCTGAAGATGCATGTTGATTATGGCCGAAGTGATGAAGACTGTTCTCCCCTGCACTGTGGCAGATAGTGCCTTCTCCCCATCCATTACGACCTCGTGGCAGGTCTTCCAAAATTCTAGTAACTGATCCTCATAGAGAGGAGGATCAATGGTGAGGGAGGTGAAGTAGTTCGACAGAGCTAAGAAACGGAAAACCTTTGAGAAATGAGGATCTTTCTTAGAGTTTAACAGAGCAACCTGGTTATGTTGCCTGTGTAACTGCATGGTAAAGTTCGTGTCATTTCTGTGTTAAGGGTTGGCCATTTTGAGAGAGCTTAAGGATAAAGAAAGATGAATAAAATTAATTTCAAAGAGAAATTTGGGGTTTTAGGTTTGGAGGAAAGAAGCAGATGATCAAAAGAGGGGGAAACCGTTCATATGTGAAAAAGGATTTCAGATAAAGTTTAATGAAAGAAGGTAAACTTTGAAATCCGAATGTCGGTCCCATCTCTGAAAAAGTAGTTTACTTTTGCTCAAAAAGTAGTTTTCTTGGAAGTCAAAAAGCTTCCGAAGGTAAATTATTTCGGAAGTTTCAATGAAAAAGCTTCCGAAGCTAAAATGACTTCGGAAGATTTTCCTAAGAATTCTGAGAATTTTGACATTGGAAGAAAATCAAGACTTGAGAGTTTTGTTTAAAGAAAAAAAACTTCCGAGAGTTAATTTGCTTCGAAAGAAGATTTTTCTTGAAAACATATAAGTGCCAAAGGAATTTTTAAGCTTCGGAAGATATTTCAGAAATTTCTTTCGAAGGTAAAATACTTGAGCAGTTAGTTGTTTTAAAGGCATAAGTTTCTTCCGAAGTTAAAAACATAGCTTCCGAAGAATCAAAATTTTCATAATTCTAAGGAAAGTCTTCAAAAAGTTTTATCCAAAGAAAACAGAAGCTTATGAAAGTGATGAATTAGACAACTTAGGACACACATATTTTAAGGAAATAATAAGAATTAGTTTAAGAAAAACCTACTCAAAGTTTATCATCCCAATAGTTGATACAAGATATTTAAATCTCTGTTTATCAAAAGCTTTTGTAAACAGATCAGCATATTGTTCATTTGTTTCGACTTTGACTAGTTAATTAATCCCTTTTCATAATTATCAAATGATACTGATGTTGATGTGTTTGGTTCTTGAGTGCTGCACATGATTCTCGGTGATTGAGATATCACTGTTGTTGTCTATGTGAATGGAAGTCTCCTTGAAGTTTAACCCATAGTCCAGCATCTGATTCTAAATCCAAAGCACTTGAGCATAGCAGCTTGCAGCAGCAATGTATTCAGCCTCAGCAGTTGATGTAGAGACACAGGATTGTTTCTTGCATTTCCATGAAACAACCCTCCACCAAGAAATTGACATCCCCCAGATGTATACTTTACAGTCATATTGCAACCACCATAATCACTATCTATATATGCATATAGATTGAAGTCAGAGTTCTTGGGATACCAAAGGCCAAGTGTTGAGGCACCTTTAAGGTATCTTAGAATCTTTTGACAATGATAAGGAGAGACATCTTAGGGTTGGCTTGATATCTTGCACACATGCAAGTGGCAAACATAATATCAGGTCTGATAGCTGTAAGATACATAAGAGACCCAATTATAGCCCTGTATAAGTGTTCATCTACACACTCCCCCTCAAGATCAGGTCCAAGGGAGTGGTTCCTAGCTAAGGGTGTCTTAGCAATCTTACAATCAGTCATGTTGAACCTCTTGAGTATGTCTTGAACATACTTTGACTGACTTATGAAGATGCCATCTTCACTTGCTTCACTTGAATTCCTAGAAAGAAATTGAGTTCCCCCATGGCACTCATTTCAAATATGTCCTTCATCAACTTCTCAAAGTCTTTATAGAGCTTTGGATTAGTTGAACCAAATATGATGTCATCTACATACACTTGAACTAGCAATATGTCATTTCCCTATCCTTTGATGAAGAGAGTTCCATCTATAGCACCTCTCTTGTATCCATGTTTGCAAAGATATTGATATAGAGTCTCATACCACTTCCTGGTACTTGATGTAACCAATAAAGAGCTTTGTCAGCTTGCAGACATAGTCAGGATGATCGGGGTCTACAAAACCAGGTGGTTGTTTAACATACACCTCTTCATCAATCACTCCATAAAGAAAAGCACACTTCATATAAAGTTGAAAGAACTTGAAGTTCTTGGATGCAGCAAATGCCAGGAATATCCTAACAGCTTCCAGTCTTGCTACAGGAGCAAAGACATCAGTGTAGTCATCCCTTCTTCTTGTGTGTATCCTTGAACAACTAGTCTAGCTTTATTCTTGATGAAAAGCCTCTATCATCCTTCTTGTTCCTAAACACCCATTTGGTTCCAATGGTAGTCTTCGATGAGGAAGAGGACAAAGGCTACAAACTTTCTGTCTTTTGAATTGAAGCAGCTCCATTTGCATAGCTTCAACCCAACTTCCATCCTTTAGAGCCTCATCAACTTTCTTTGGCTCTATCTGGGACAAGAAACAAGAGTGAAGACAAACATTTTCTTCATGGGTTTGTCCTCTTGTTCTTACCCTAGAGACAACATCTCCAATGATGTTTGTAGTGGGGTGAGACTTATGAGGGACTTGATCCAAGAAGTGTGTGACATTGAGGGATCACAGCAAGTTACTGAGAAAGATCTAAGTTAGAAAAATTTATATCTAGCATAGATGTTTCTCCCGCTACATCAGCACACTTATCAAGAGAGACTTGATCCAAGAAGTGTGTGACATCATTGATGTTGTCATCTATGGAGTGGTTATCAGCATCAAGAAAGTCTTGATCACTATCACCACTACCATCATTGTGTTCTGCATTTGAAGTAACTTTATCTGCTTGTGGAGCCTTTGAGCTGGAATTAGAAGGCATACCAGATGTATCAGTTGAGTTTGTCATTGTGGTGTTGATAGAAACCTCATTTGCAGAAGTAGTCCCAACTGGAGCTGAAGATGTATTACTTGAAGGTCTTCTCAGCTCAAATCTTGGATCAGGATCACCTGTATTTAAGATTTCTATAGATCCTGAAACAGTCTCACAAGATTTGTTAAAATAGTTGATAACTAAATCAGATCAAAAAGCCAATCAGGACCAGAACCAGCTACACAGGGTGTGTGTTCATTGAAAGTCATATTGGTTGACTTCTCAACAATTCTAGTTCTGAGATTGTATACTCTTTGAGCCTTAGCTTGGGAAGAGTATCCAATGAAGTGTCCATCATCTGATTTTTCAGCAAATTTGGCAATTTGATCCTTGGTATTCAAGATGGTGCAAGGACACCCAATGACCTGAGAAACCCAATAAAAGGTTTCCTCTTGTTCCAAAGTTCATAAGGAGTCTTGCCATGAGTCTTAACTACTAAAACTCTATTCTGCACATAGTAGGGAGTGTTGACTGCCTCTACCCAGAAGGTGATGGGCAACTTAGAGTCAGACAACATGGTTCTTGCGGATTCAATCAGTGTCATGTTTCTCCTCTCAACAACACCATTTTGCTGAGGAGTCCTGGGAGCACTGTCTTGTAATACCTTTTTCATCACAAAATGCATCAAGGATTTGGTTCTTGAATTCAGTTCCCTGATCACATCTTATGATTTTGACCTTGTGATCAGATTGATTCTCAATCTTCAAGATGAAATTCTTTAGAATCTCAGGAGCCTTATCCTTAGTTCTAAGGAAGAAGACCCAAGTGAATCTTCTAAAGTCATTAGTGATCACTAAACAATAAGAGGTCACTCCTAGACTCGTTACACTGCTGGGGCCAGAGATCCATATGTAGCAAGTGTAGGGGTGTAGTGATGGAGATCCTTTCCTTAGGCATGTGAGATACCTTTTGTTGCTTCCCATTTAGGCATGCAACATAAAGGTCATCACTTGTAAACTCTTTCTTTGGCATTCCAGTTACCAAATCATTCTTAATCAGTTTATTTATTTCTTAAAGTTTACATGGCACATTCTTTTATGCCATAGGAAAGACTCATCACTATTGGCTTTAGACAGAATGCATGAAACTTCTCTAGAGGGAGATGTTTCTTGCAAATTCATCTTGTACATGTTCCCTTTCCTGGGGGCTCTAAGCAGAAAATGCTCATGAGGAATGACCACCCCGAGCTTGAGAACAATGCACTCATGCTCAGTAAAAAGCATGTTATGACTCTAATCATAAAATTAGGATACACAGAAGATTGTACCCAAGCTCCCTGACAAAGTTTACCTTTTCAATGCTGAGCTTACCATTTGTGACCTTGCCCCTTCCAGAAATGTAACCACCTTCATCCCCTCCAAAAGCAACTGGCCCTCCATCAATCCTTTCAAAGTACTTGAGTAGTGACCTATTGCCTGTCATGTGCCTGGAACAACCTGTGTCAATCATCCAGACATTTTTATTTGTCTTGAGTTGTCCCTGCACAAAGAAAATGATTAGTTACATTTGGAAACCCAAGCCTTACTTGTCTTGGGATCACTAAGAGAAATAGAATATAATGCAACAGTAATAGATCCTATGGTTGTGCCTGGAGGATCTTGAGCTGTTGTTGATGGAGAATTTTCAATCACTTGGTCTTTTTTAGACTTCCACACCACCTTTGGAATCTTGGACTTGACCTTCAACACTTTGGAAGATTTTGAGACTTCAGAAGCTTTTGAGACTTCGGAAGTTTTGATGTTTGGACCTTTGGAAGATTCTGTAAACACTGCAGCAGAATTCAATGCTTCGGAAGTAGTCCTTCCTTCCGAGACCAACTTTTCTTCAGAAGGCAATTTTCCACTTGCCTTCTTCTAATATTGGAGCTTCCGAAAGAAACTGGTTTTCCTTCCGAAGCTTGAATCTTCTTAGAACTCTTGGAAGTCTATGGTTTGGTCATGTGAAGAGTACCCTTAGGATTGTATGGACAATCCTTATCAAGATGAACAGTACTTTCACACATGACACAATTCATTTTCTTCTTCCCAAGAGCCTTTTGCTAGGAACAAGACTGACTTTGGTCACATCCCCTCTCCACCCTCATCTTTGTAGATGCTGAGACAGTCCTTTTGGGCTGAGGATTGTTCTTGGAGTTTGATGGTCCAGGTTGTGTAGCAGTTGTACACAACAGATCAGCCTTCTTCTTGGTACTAAGATGATTTGAACATGAACCAGAACTCTTAGCAGAAGAGTTAAGGTTAATGTCTTCAGTCTTTACCACTTCAAACCCTGCAGAGATAAAAAACTTACTTCTGCTTGGAATCAAAAGTAGCCTTGATCTCTTGAGCCTTCCTTGCTTTTCTTTTGCTCTTTCTGATCAAGTTCTTTCTCATTGACTTGGTCATCACAGTCTTCTTCTTCTCCTCAGAAGGATAGTGGCCCTTCTTAGAGGAATTCTTCACTATCACTTCTTTATCCTCTTCACTCAAAGGATCTATGAGAGGAAGCTCATCTTCACAAGTTCCACACCTAGGTGATCTTATAGACAAGATTATGTGTGGAGGAGCTATCTTATTTGATCCCAATCCCTGCTTGTTTTGATAGCACACTTTTTGTGCAGGGATGAGGATATCATGTTCTTGAAGGTCTCTTCTTCAAGAACACACTTAGGATATCATGTTCTTGAAGGTCTCTTCTTCAAGAACACACTTGTGTACCCTGGCTTTGCTGATCACAAGCTCAGCCTGGCACTCAGTTAGCTTAGTTATGAGATCCTTGATCCGAGTCCTAAAGTCTGTATGTTCATGTTTTAGAAGTGAAATAGTTTTCTCTAAGTCCTCTATCTTTAGTTTATAAATCATTTTCAAACTTTCTAAAATCAACTTCTAAAATGTTTAAGGATTGAAGATCAAATCTCATTTCCAAGTTGTAGGACCTGTATCTATTAACTTTAGCAATGCATTTAGGGGTACAGAGATGTTCCAATACCTTGGCTTCATCATGATCTGCCATCAGTGCTTGGTTTGGAGAAGCATCTTCCACCTGAAAGCTCCAGTTAAAGCCTCCTTCTTCAACAGCAACAGCAGCCTGCTGCTTTGGCTTCTCATTCTAGGGAGCTTTGTCAGTGTAGTTTGGTCTGGACTGTGTTTGGCCACCATTTGTTCTAGGTGCCTTACACTCCTTGGCAAAATGGCCCATCATGATATAGTTGAAACAGTTGACCTTGCCTTTGTCCAGCCCAAACTTTCCACTAGTTGCAGTGCTTGGAAGCTTCCTTCTAGTCCGCTTGTAGAACTTCTTGGCTCTGTGAGTGAGAAGAGCAATCTGCTAAATTATCTCCATGTACTCCAGGTCATCTGGATGGATACACTCTAGGTCTTCAAGGTTGAAAAGAAAGTTGTCGCAACTTTCATCAGAAGACACAAAGGCTTGAGAATAACATGTCTCTTGGAATGGGCTTCCTTGAGTGTAGTTCTTCCTTGGTGTCTGTAACACCCTATTATTTTAAAAGACAAGAAGTAATGAATAAAAGAAAGAAAAGCAATAACATCCAAGTGAAGGGACTAAAAGTGTCCAAAAGGACAAATCTTTAAAAAAGTTGGTGTAAAGGTGGGCATGGCCGCCCACCCTCCCTTCACACCACTCTTTCACTTTGGTTTTAGAGAGAGAGAGAAAGGAAGAGAACAGAACTTCGGTTTTGAAGAAGAAGGAATCGAATTCAAGGTAAGAATTCAAGGTTTTTAAATGTTTATGACGGGTTTTATCCCGGTTATATGCTTATGTGCTTATGTGTTTGTGTATGTGCTCGGGTGTGTGTGTGTGTGTGTTTGGTGATGTTTTTAGGTGTTTGAACTCGGTTGCAAAGGGTTAGAAAGGAAGAAACACCCAAGTTGCATCAGGTGAGTTCTAGACCCCGATTTTCTACTTGTTTTTAAACATCTTTGGGGCTGAAAATGTATTTAAACGGTTTTACAATGTTTATATATGTATACCCGTATGTAGGGCTGCAAACAAACTAAACGTTCAGCGAACAATTCGTGAACCATTCGGCGGGAAGTTCGTTTATGTTCATTCGTTTAGTAAATGAACGAACACGAACACAAAATTTCGTTCGTTTAGTTAAATGAACGAAGATGAACACAACCCGCGTTTGTTCATTTATGTTCGCGAACGTTCGATAATGTGTTCGTTAATGTTCGTTAGTGTTCGTTCGTGAACATTCAATAAAGTGTTAGTTTATGTTCAATTATATTCTTAATATTGTGTCAGTTATTTTTATAACTATTAATTATGTATTTTTTTATATATATATGTTAACTACTTATTATTTTTATTAATTTTGTGTAATCTTTGTAATAAAAATATATAAATTTTATTCTAAAATAAATCTATAATAATTTGTATTCGTTTGTGTTTAAGAATTTTTTTGTGTTCATCATGTTCATGAACAGTTGTTTGTGTCCGTTTGCTTTTGTTTATGTTGTTTGCTTTCGGTAAGTGTTCGTGAACAGTTCATGAACATGTTCATTTTCTTAATGAACGAACACGAACAAGAATCTCATTCGATAAGTGTTCGTGAACAGTTCATGAACAAGTTTATTTCTTAACGAACGAACAAGAACAAGGCCTTGTTCGTGTTCGTTCGGTTCGTTTGCAGCCCTACCCGTATGTATTATGCATATTGGATGTTAATTCTTGAATGCTTATAGGTTATTCATGTTTAGAATAACCATGTTAAGCTTAGAACAGATGGGTCTGATGATTGGGTTCGAAAACATCCTAGAAACATGTTTTACAGGGGGTTCATGTGCCTAGATAAGGTTCATGCGCCTAAAAATTGCCTTAGAAATGTTTCAGGTATAGCCTATGCACCTGAACAGTGGTCCATGCGCCTAGAAATATTAGTCGGATGACTAAGTGTAGGGCCATGCGTCCCAATAGTGTTCATGCACCTAAGTGCTCATACGCCTGAATAGTACCCATGCGCCTGAATAGTACCCATGCGCCAAGAATTGGGCTGGAATTGACTAAGTGTCCAAACATCCAGGATTCCTCATGTGCCTAGGCACTCATGCTCCTGCATAGTGCCCATGCGCCTGAAAGTTGCCCATGCGCCTAAAAGTTGCCCATGCGCCTAAGTGTTCCCCATGCACCTGCATAGTGTTCATGCGTCTGCATAGTGCCCATGGCCTAAGGACTTAGAATATTTTTTGATTTTGGGAAAAAGAGTAATGTAGGCTTTGACTTGGGGGATTTCTGGGGGTTATGTAAGTTGACTCTTGAGGTCATAGATGTTATGATGGGCACGTAGTGATGTGTGTTTGATGCATATGCATAATGTTGATGTTTGATGTGCCCTGTATGATGTGATGATTGTATGATGTGTTCCTGGTTATGGCGTATGTTTATCTTTCTGTAGCTTTACGTGTTATGTTAATGAATGAGCCGAAAGTATTATGTAACGTAAAGTGAAAGATAATGAAAAATGAACATGATGAATGAACGCATGCATTAATGAACGAATGAATGTAAGAAGTCTTGCAAGAAAATGTATGGAGGTGCACACCCAATGTAGGTGTTAGCTCAACGGTGTGCGGGTTAGCTACCCCGAAGGATGCACATTGGGGTCAAATCCTTGTGATTGACCATATGAATGGGATCCTTACCGCTTGCCCTAGGTACTGGAGTCAGCTTCGTGCATCATGTTCGAGGTCTATGAAAGACCTCAGGCCCAGTTACCCGCTTCGTGCACAATGTTCGGCGTATAGCATATGGCATTGATCTGGAATGAAAGATAAAAGATAAATGGTGAATGTACTTGTCCCAGGTACTGGTGTCAGCTTTGTGCACAATGTTCGAGGTCTATGAAAGACCTCAGGCCTAGTTACCCGCTTCGTGCACAATGTTCGAGGTAATGTACATGTCACTAGAAGTAATGAATGAACAAATGTTAACAAATGTAATGGAAGATAATAATGATATTATCTGTACGTACGTATGATGTATGATCACGAACAAATGAAAAGTATAGTATGACTAAGAAAGAAAATAAATAACGATTTTATCGATGGAATGTATGTTTTATTATAAAACTAGAACTTACTCAGCAACGCTGACTTTTATACATTTTCAGTTGGCAGGTAAATGTTGTTGAGGATGGCACGAGGCGGCTACTCAGCTCTTTTGGATGGCATTCTTTTGTTAATGTTTTTGCATTGTAATGCGAACGAATGATGTTTTGAAATGAACGCTTGTATTCTCTTGCAAAAACATTTGTAATGATATGAAAATTTATTTTTCTTTATGTTTCTGCTGCAATGTTTTCGTAAGGCAAATGTAATTATAATGTTTTATGTGCGATGAGGATCCAACTGTAAGTGCTCCGGGAACGGGGCCTTACAAGTTGGTATCATAGCCAAAGTTTAAGTGAAAGGGGTAAATTTTCAAAATAAACCTTAACTTAAACAGAGAATGGGACGGAATGGGAATGGGATGCCAATCTGAATAGCTACGTGCCATCAGGTATTTTGTAATGTTAACCGGTTTATGTGCGCATGGTATGTGGTTATGTGTTGTATGTAGATTTAGATACTGATTAAGTCAGGATAAGAGATGCTTGGGGTATGAAGAGTAAATTAAGTGGCTAATCACAACTGGCCACTGTAATTAGGGACTTACTATACTTGACATAAACTGAGTTATTACCTTGAATGACCGTGTTAGTGTTTGAATCTTATAATGTGTTAGAAGATGGCTGGCGGTAGATCTTCGAAAGCCTCTCGTGGTGGAGGTCACGATGCTGCTCCGCGACCCAAGAGAGGGAGACCCAGAGTCGAGAAGGTGGTTCGTGAGGGACCAGAGACCCCTCATCCGGAGGGTGGCGACGAGAGCGCCAATCTAAAAGCCTCTGTAAAAAAGGCTATTGTGGAAGAAGTTCATCAAGTCATGCAGACAATCTTACCATCTGTGGTGACTAAAGTTATCAAGGCAGTACGGGAAGGGGATAGAAAATAGAGGAACCGGTCCTCAGGAGAACGAGAGCAACCAGAGCCGTAAATGGTTCTCTCTGATGACGAAGAAGAGGAAGAAGAGCCTGCGCCGGAGGCGGCACGAGGCTGTAACTATGGGGCGTTTATGAGATGCAAGCCCCCTACTTTCAATGGAAACGGCACTGCGACTGCTGCTCACCGGTGGGTGAGGGAAATGGAGGCAGTTCTCAATATCAGTGAGTGTCATGAAGATCAGAAGGTGAAATTTGCTACCCACTCTTTTGTGGACTCGGCTTTGTGCTGGTGGGACAACATTGTCCAAGCCGAGGGTAGTAGGGCCATTGGGAGAATGAGATGGCCTAAACTGAAAAAGTTAGTGATTGAGGAATTATGTCATCACAGGGAGATGGATAAGGTAGAAAGAGAGTTCCTGCAGCTGGAGGCAGGAACGATGACACACCAGAAGTACACCACAAAATTCAATGAAATGGCGCGGCTGGTGCCGATCAGGTGACACCACTGTCACGAAAGATTAAGAGATACATCCAGGGGTTGCCAGTGGATATCTATAGGCATATGATCGCTGCCCGGCCGAGCACTTTTAGGTCGGCGGTTGATTTGGCTGGTAGATTATATGATGAGCACGAGGTGGTGGTGGCTGAGGTGAAGAAGACGAGTCGGGATGGAAGGAACTGGAATGGGAAACAGTTTGGACGTGGTGGAGCCGCTCCAAACAATAAGGTGGCGAAGGTAGGTGACCGATGTGTGGTCACAGCTGGTGCGGGGTTGAAGAAGTGTGGCAAGTGTGGGAAGGAGCACGGTGGCGGGTGTAGATGGGGGTTGAATGTTTGTTTCAAGTGTGGGAAGCATGGCCAATGGCTAGAGATTGTGGGGTTGGCAGGTGTTACAACTATGGGGAGAATGGTCATCTGAGCAGAGATTGTAAGAGGCCAAGGGCGGATAGTTCAGGAGCATAGAAGGCTGGAGGAGAAGGACAGAAGGCAAGCGCCCAAGCTTTCACGATGACTCGGGAGGAGGCTAGGACAGACCCCGACGTGGTGTCAGGTATGTTTCTAGTAAACCAAACTCTTGCATCTGTGTTGTTTGATTCTGGTGCTAGTAGGAGTTTCATTTCTGCTACCTTTTGTGCTAAGTTCCCCAGTAAGAGTAGATGTATTGATGAGCCCTTCGAGGTAGAAACTACCATAGGTAAGTTTACAAGGATTTCTGAGGTGATAGAAGGTTGTGACATAGAACTAGATGGTCATAAGTTTCCTGTTAGACCATTCGTGATGACCTTAGGTGGTTTCGATGTAGTCCTAGGAATGGATTGGTTAGCGGACTACGAAGCAAATATTATGTGTGGCAAGAAGATGATCCGATTGACAGCACCTGACGGGGATAAGGTGACGGTTTATGGCGATTGAGTCGCGACGATCCCAAAAGTGATTTCGATGGCGGTGGCGGGAAAGTGCATGAGGCGTGGATGTAGTGCCTACTTGGCCTACGTAAAGGATGTGGACGCGCCAACACCATAACTATCTGATGCACCAGTTGTGTGTGACTTTTCGGATGTCTTTCCAGAAGATTTACCAGGTGTGCCATCGGACTGTGAGGTTGAGTTTCGGATTGACTTGATACCAGGTGCCCAACTGGTAGCTAAGGCACCGTATCGGTTGGCTTCGACTGAGATGAAAGAGTTAATGGAACAGTTGCAAGAGCTGTTGGATGGGGTTCATTAGATCGAGTATCTCTCCTTGGGGTGCTCTGGTATTATTTGTAAAGAAGAAAGACGGTAGCATGAGGATGTGTATAGACTACCGTGAGTTGAACAAGCTGACAGTGAAGAACTGATATCCCTTACCAAGAATCGATGGTTTGTTTGATCATCTCCAAGGTGCCAGTTGGTTTTCAAGGATAGATCTTCGATCTGGTTACCATCAGCTGAAGGTGAAGGAGCAGGATATCCCTAATACAGCTTTTCGCACGTGCTACGGTCACTAATAATTTCTTGTTATGTCATTTGGTCTGACCAATGCGCCAGCTGCTTTTTTGGACTTGATGAATCGAGTGTGTCGGCCAATGTTAGATAAATCAGTGATTGTGTTTATTGATGATATCCTGATTTATTCGAAGAGCAAGGAGGATCATGCCGATCACATTCGGGAGGTGTTAGAGGCCTTAAGAAGGGAGAAGTTGTATGCCGAATTCTCCAAGTGTGCATTCTGGTTACGCGAAGTTCAATTCTTAGGTCACGTCATAAATCCCGGGGGGATTATGGTAGACCCTACTAAGGTGGAGGTTGTGATGCAATGGAAGTCTGCAAGGACGCCATCTGAGATTCGTAGCTTCATGGGGTTGGCGGGGTATTATCGAAGGTTCATTCAGGACTTTTCCAAGATCGTTTCTCCACTGACCAAGTTGACCCGAAAGGATGTAAAGTTTATATGGGCTCAAGCTCAAGAACAGGCGTTCGAGGAGTTAAAGGTGAGGTTGACTCAAGCTCCTATCTTGTTATTACCCGAAGGAAGCGAGGATTTGGTCGTATATTCATATGCTTCTTACTCGGGGTTGGGGTGTGTATTAATGCAGAGAGGGAAGGTTATAGCCTATGCATCCCGACAGTTGAAGGTTCATGAGGTCAACTACCCTACTCATGACTTGGAGCTAGCAGTCGTGGTCTTTGCATTGAAGATTTGGAGGCACTATCTCTTCGGGACGAAGTGCACCATTTTACACCGACCACAAGAGCTTAAAGTACTTCTTTAAGCAGAAGGACCTGAACATGAGGCAGAGACGATGGTTGGAGCTCATAAAGGATTATGATTGTGAGATCCATTACCATCCGGCAAAGCTAACATGGTGGCAGATGCCCTTAGCCGAAAGGAGAGGCCCGAACCAATTTGGGTGGAAGCTTATCAACTAATCATGATCTCTGATGTGATGAAGCAAGTCAAGGAGTTTCAAAATGAGGCATTGAAAGAAGATCATCTAAACTTCGAAAGAATGAGAGGTCTGGTTGGGGAATTGGGTGAAAACACACTCGGTGTTAAAACCCGATTCGAACGAGTGTGGATTCCTCATTTTGGGATCTACGGGTGGAGATAATGGATGAAGCCCACAAGACTCGATACTCCATTCATCCCAGTGCCATGAAAATGTATCAAGATATGAAGAAAGATTATTGGTGGCCGGGTATGAAGCGTGATGTGGTGGGGTATGTGAGTAAGTGCCTTACTTACTTACAGGTGAAGGCCGAGCATCAGAAGCCGTATGGGAAGATCCAACCTTTGGATATACCGGAATGGAAGTGGGAGCACATCACCATGGATTTCATTACGAAGCTGTCGTGTACTACGAAAGGGTACGATGCCATATGGGTGATAGTTGACCATCTGACGAAGAGTGCTCACTTCCTACTGATCCGCAAGACATATTCATCTGAGAGGTTGGTGGACCTGTTTATCAAGGAGATTGTAACTCATCACGGTGTACCGGTGTCTATTGTATTTGATCGTGACACCCGGTTCACCTCTAAATTTTGGAAGAAATTCCATGATGCCATGGGGACGAGGTTACATGTTAGCATGGCTTATCATCCCCAAACTGATGGTCAGTCAGAAAGGACTACTCAGACGCAAGAAGACATGCTTCGGGCATGTGTGATTGACTTGGGGGAAGTTGGGACGACCACCTACTGTTAGCCGAGTTCTCATACAACAACAGCTATCATGCTAGCATTGGTATGCCACCATATGAGATGCTATACGGTAGGAGATGCAGAACACCCATTTGTTGGGGTGATATTGGTCAGAAGGAGTTGGGAAGCGTCAAGGTAATCGAGGCTACGACTGAGAAGCTCGAAAAGATCAAAGCCTTCATGAAGGCAGCTAAAGATAGACAGAAGTCGTATGCCGATAAACGACACAGACCGATTGAGTTCCAGGTGGGTGACCGGGTTATTTTAAAGGTCTCACCTTGGAAGGGTATCATCCTATTCAAGAAACGAGGTAAGCTAAGCCTGAGATACATAGGACCTTTTCGAATCATCGCTCGTGTAGGAGAGGTGGCTTATCGATTGGAGTTACCAGATGAGTTGAGTTGAATCCACCCGACATTTCATGTATCTCATCTGAGAAAGTGCTTGGCAGATGAAGACACGATGTTCCACTGGAGGATATCGAGGAAGAGAAAGGCTAAATTATGTGGAGCAACCAGTGACAATCATCGATCGTAAAGAGAAAAGGCTGAGAAATAAAGGGGTTGCTCAAGTGCGTGTATAGTGGAAGCACAGGAAGGGATCTGAATCCACATGGGAAACTGAGGAGGAGATGAGGAAATATTATCCTCGTCTGTTTGAGGAATAACAGGTTTTGAGGATGAAACCTATATAAGGGGAGTGGACTGGTAACACCCGTTATTTTAAAAGACAAGAAATGAAGAATAAAAGAAAGAAAAGCAATAAAGTCCAAGGTTGGAGGGACTAAAAGTGTCCAAAAGAACAAATATTTAAAAAAGTTAGTGTAAAGGTGGGCAAGGCCACCCACCCTCCCTTCACACCACTCTTTCACTTCAGTTTTAGAGAGAGAGAGAAAGGAAGAGAGCAGAACTTCGGTTTTGAAGAAGAAGGAATCGAATTCAAGGTAAGAATTCAAGGTTTTTAAATGTTTATGACGAGTTTTTTCCCGGTTATATGCTTATGTGCTTATGTGTTTGTGTATGTGCTCGGGTGTGTTTGTGTTTGGTGATGTTTTTAGGTGTTTGAACTCGGTTGCAAAGGGTTAGAAAGGAAGAAACACCCAAGTTGCATCAGGTGAGTTCTAGACCCGGTTTTCTACTTGTTTTTAAACATCTTTGGGGCTGAAAATGTGTTTAAACGGTTTTACAATGTTTATGTATGTATACCCGTATGTATTATGCATATTGGATGCTAATTCTTGATGCTTATAGGTTATTCATGTTTAGAATAGCCATGTTAAGCTTAGAACAAATCGGTCTGATGATTGGGTTCGAAAAGATCCTAGAAACATGTTTATAGGGGGTTCATGCGCCTAGATAAGGTTCATGCGCCTAAAAATTGCCTTAGAAATGTTTTAGGTATAGCCCATGCGCCTGAACAGTGGTCCATGCGCCTACAAATATTAGTCGAATGACTAAGTGTAGGGCCATGCGTCCTAATAGTGTTCATGCGCCCAAGTGGCCCATGCGCCTAAGTGCTCATACGCCTGAATACTACCCATGCACCTAGAATTGGGCTGGAATTGACTAAGTCTCCATACGTCCAGGATTCCCCATGCGCATAGGCACTCATGCGCCTACATAGTGCCCATGCGCCTGAAAGTTGCCCATGCGCCTAAGTGTTCCCCATGCGCCTGCATAGTGTCCATGCGCCTGCATAGTGCCCATACGCCTAAGGACTTAGAATATTTTCTGATTTTTAGGAAAAAGTGTAATGTAGGCTTTGACTTGGGGGATTTCTAGGGGTTATGTAAGTTGACTCTTGAGGTCATAGATGTTATGATGGGCACGTAGTGATGTGTGATTGATGCATATGCATAATGTTGATGTTTGATGTGCCCTGTATGATGTGATGATTGTATGATATGTTCCTTGTTATGGCATATGTTTATCTTTCGTAGCTTTACGTGTTATGTTAATGAATGAGCCGAAAGTATTATGTAACGTAAAGTGAAAGATAATGAAAAAGGAACATGATGAATGAATGCATGCATTAACGAACGAATGAACGTAAGAAGTCTTGCAAGCAAATGTATGGTGGTGCACACCCAATGTAGGTGTTAGCTCAACGGTGTGCGAGTTAGCTACTCCGAAGGATGCACATTGGGGTCCAATCCTTGTGATTGACCATATGAATGGGATCCCTACCGCTTGCCCTAGGTACTGGAGTCAGCTTCGTGCACAATGTTCGAGGTCTATGAAAGACCTCAGGTGCAGTTACCCGCTTCGTGCATAATGTTCGAGGTATAGCATATGGCATTGATCTGAAATGAAAGAGAAAAGATAAATGGTGAATGTACTTGCCCTAGGTACTGGTGTCAGCTTCATGCACAATGTTCGAGGTCTATGAAAGACCTCAGGCCAGTTACCCGCTTCGTGCACAATGTTTGGGGTAATGTACATGTCACTAGAAGTAATGAATGAACGAATGTTAACGAATGTAATGGAAGATAATAATGATATTATCTGTACGTACGTATTATGTATGATCACAAACGAATGAAAAGTATAGTATGACTCTGAAAGAAAATAAATAACGATTTTATCGACGGAATGTATGTTTTATTATAAAACTAGAACTCACTCAGCAACGCTGACTTTTATACATTTTCAGTTGGCAGGTAAACGTTGCTGAGGATGGCACGAGGCGGCTACTTAGCTCTTTTAGATGGCATTCATTTGTTAATGTTTTTGCATCGTAATGCGAACGAATGATGTTTTGAAATGAACGCTTGTATTAACTTGCAAAAACATTTGTAATGATATGAAAGGTTATTTTTCTTTATGTTTCCGCTGCAATGTTTTCATAAGGCAAATGTAATTATAATGTTTTATGTGCGATGAGGATCCAACTGTAAGTGCTCCGGGAACGGGGCCTTATAGTGTCTTTGGGAAGGTAATGAAAGGACCTTTGATGAGTTGTCAGGGTAGCATATGAGATGATGTTAGGGTTCTATGCTATCCCTTTCAACCACATGAAGGGCTGAACCCATTTGATTGTTGGAGTTGCTAGATGAACCTTACATGTTTATCTCCATCTGGTAGCCACTAAGAATCCCATATAACTCTGTCAGAGTGAGAGTTTTGAGGTTCTCAGTCCTCTTGATCACCACACAGTAGTGTGTCCACTACCTAGGAAGTCAGGACATGACCCTTTGATGAGTTGTCAGGGTAGCATATGAGATGATGTTAGGGTTCTATGCTATCCCTTTCAACCACATGAAGGGCTGAACCCATTTGATTGTTGGAGTTGCTAGATGAACCTTACATGTTTATCTCCATCTGGTAGCCACTAAGAATCCCATATAACTCTGTCAGAGTGAGAGTTTTGAGGTTCTCAGTCCTCTTCATCACCACACAGTAGTGTGTCCACTACCTAGGAAGTCAGGACATGAACTTCCTTACAATGTCACTGTTCTAAATACCAACTCCTCCATCCACAAGGGTATCCACTATCTCAACATACTTGAAGTATTGTTGAGTCATGATTTCACCTGCTTTGAAGGTGAAGTTTTCAAAATGCTGCTTTAGGAGATCCTTCTTGTTCTCCTTGGGTTCAGAGGAACCCTGAGACATCAGTTTCAATGCATCCCACAGCTGCTTAGCTGTTTTGCATTTCTTGAAACCTCTGTATACAAAGTTTGGAAGAGCAGTCTGAAGGGCTGTCATGGCTTTTCTATCAATCTCTACTCTCTTCCTGTCTTCATCAGAGTAGTTGGCCACAGTCTTGGGGATCATACCACCACCAGTAGTAGAAGGGGTGCTTGGTATGTAAGGTCCATTCTCAACACACTCCCACATTCTTGAGTGTAAAAACCTGATGAAACCTTTCATTCTTAGGCACCAGGTATCAAAGTCTTCAAGAGTGATCAGTGGGGATTTGTTCATGGTTCCAGTTTCCATATCAGTTTTGGAAATGGCTGCCATTTGAAAAGTTGAGTATTTGTGTGTGTGAGGGATCTTAAGATGATGAGATCTTATATCAAGAGCCTGGAATGCTTTGATACCAAATTAGGACCGTTGAAGGGTGGTCAACATACAACACAACAACACAAAGAGGAGAGTAACTCAACTTAATCAAACAGTGAACTGGATTAACCACAAGAAATAACACTAAGAACACAAGTAATTAAGAGATAGAACACAAGAGCAAAAGACACAAGGAGATGGTTTTCAAGGTTGCAGTATATTGCTTTCTCAATGTTTTATTACAAGTGTTACAAAGCATAAAGGAAAGTTACAAGAACATTAGATACTTATACTACATCCTACAGCCGACCATACTATAAAAGCCAGCTGGATACAATTGACTAGACACAACACAAAATCAATTGTAGAGTCAAAAAGAGTAGATTGCCTTTTTGAATTTGTGACAATGACATGCTATAGCTCACATCCTTCTCTATTACAAAAAGGATAAAGTACATGAAGTAGACCCAAGACCTCAATGTATAGTTAGCAAAATCATGGACCTTTTCACCAACTCATGTAAGTTGGTAACTTTATAGAGTTCAGCGAAAAAGGGTCCAGCTTTATGGAAAAGTACATTAGATAAAGCATGTTGTTAAAAGTCTTCAAAAGAAATCTGTCTTCAAGAGTTGAGCTTTGGAAGACTTTGTCTCTGAAGCTTTGGAAGACTTCATCTTAAGCTTCAAAAGATTTTGGTTTTGGCTTCGGAAGATTTCACACTTAGAATATTTCAGTTGCTTGTGTGAAACTTCCGAAGCATTCTTCTTCAGTACTTGTGCAGCATGCATGCAGAAAGACTTTGAGTGTTTGGTTGCCTCAGCCTCTTCATATAATCTCTACAGATGTGTTATGCAACTGTCATGCATAAATGTGATTGACAAACACATCTGTTTTACATCCAATGCAGATAAACAGATGACAATAACAAGAAAAAGAATTGATCAAGATCAAATGAAGATGAATAGATGACAACAACAAATAAGAAAAGGGCAATATCATGAATGTGGATGAATATAACCAACATGCACATCCATTTTGTGCATTCAACAAAAAGAAAAACAAAAAAAGATTCAACTTTGGTCACAGAACCGCTTCATCATTCAAGGATTTGTTCTACTATCAGAAATTATCTCTGAAGTTCATAGTACTATAATCAAAGAAGATCTTTTGCACCCGTGTTTGACTACTAAGCTGAACAGATAGACGAACTTTAATATTGGGGACCAATGGTTATCTAACGAATGTTAGATTATGAAGTCATCTTAGAAATTCAAAAGAGTTAAAGTGTTTTGCAAGATTGATTCATGTCCCTGATGTAATTTATTGAAGTTCAAAGCCTCATCATATGCCTAATACATTCTAATCCTTAGAGTTATGATATGAATTATAATCCAAAAGTGATACGACCCATATCCAATTCCAAGAAGTATTCTCAAGAGATTCTAATCTTTGTCAGAAATATATTAGGAGAAGCTTAATCTGAGGGGGAGAACATTGGTGAATTGTGTTAGAACATGAGTTGATCTAGAAGACATGTGACAAAGAAGATCTTCAAATTCAAAGTTTGGCAAGCATCATTTTAGGGGGAGCATTGTTAGGTTCAATACTATAATAAACTAAAGATTAACAAATGATAATCACAGTATACTAAAGATCTCATTGTATAAGTTCAGAGACCAAGTTGATCACAACAAAAAAAAAACAACACAAGACAACAATTTAATATGACAAAATCAAAATCAAGACAATTAGAACAGTCAAAATTATGTCATGTTGTAACAATAGTATAAATAGACCCAAAGTGCATTTTTACAAGTGTGTCTCTTGTGTGTGTTTCTCATGATGTGAATCACCATCCAAGGAGAATTCTTCCTTTGAGTGGGTTTGATCTTGATCTTTCATTTATGATTCCCATTGTAATTTGTTTATCAACATCAATGAAATCATAACATTATTATAATCCATCTTTTTGTTCTTTGATTCACACATATACACCCATCTTAATCTTGATTTTTAGGTCATAAACATGATGAATCCTAAGATCCAAGCTCACTGAATCTGAAATATTGATTCAACAACAACTCTTGTTTCGAAGTCATTTGTTGGTCATCCAATGAGTACTCTCTAAAATAGGTTCATTTTATCCGCATGAGATCCTTAGTCTGTCAGTCACCTCTGATGTGTATCCCAATGACTACTCGCTCTAAACAATGCATGATTCTAACTGGAAAGATGCTATGAACTTTGAAATGTTAGCATTATTTTCTAATAGCACATAGGAACTTGTTCGTCTTCCCCTTAGTGTTAACATTGTTGGTTGTCATTGGCTTCATCGTAGCAAGTTTGACAGCAATGGTCATCTTGATAGATCAAATCTCATCATGTTTCTCAGGGTTTCTCTCAATAACCCGGCCTTGGTTTTGACGAGACTTTTAATATTGTTGTTAGCCCTATCATCATTTGTATTATTCTTAGTATTGAATTTTCTTGATGTTGGCCTATTCATGACATAAAGAACACCTTTTTTAATAGTGATCTAACTAAGGTTTGTATATATGAAATAACCTCTAGGCTATGTAGACCATGTTCACCTGAATCATGTTTGCAGGCTTCGTAGGCTCTCTATGGCCTTATACAAGCCTGACTGTGTGGTATCATCTATTTTCTATCTACATTGCCCCTCTTAGGTTCACCAACTTAAAATCTGACAACTCTTTGTACAATTTTTGTCATGTTCATAATGCTATTTACCTCCTACAGTACATTGATGACATCATTCTTACTACTTCCTTTTGAGCTTTGGTTAGTCATGTTATTTCTCACCTTTCTGTTGAGTTTTCCATAAATGGCCTCGCTATGCATCTAGCGTGTTTCCTTCACAAGCTACTTTTGCTCGAGATATTATTACATGAGCAAAATAATCACGTGTAATCCTTGTAGAACCCCAGCGAGTACTAAATCCAAACTTTCCCTTCATCGTAAATTCATTGCATATCCTACTTTTTATTGTAGCATCGCTGGCGTATTACCGTTTCTCACTTTAACTCATCCAGGCATTACATTCGTTGTTTAGCAAGGCTGAATCTTCATGCACGACCCATATGAACCGCACTTGTTTTCCTTGAAATGTATTATTTGTAACGTTCAAAGAAATATTCATCATGGTTTTTAGTTGTTTCCATCGTTTATCGATCATCACATACATAGATGACGACTAGGGTAGGTTTCCTTTGCTACTTCTATAGTGATAATACCGAGATTCTCAGTCTTCAACTTTGTAGTATTGGCTTCAGGCACTATATATTAGGTAGAGGATGACCCTGATGTTTTTGGTCATAAAGCTATAGTTTGGGAAGGAGCTGTTGAACTCAACACAAAGGTAGTTTGAATTGGTGCTCCTGAACTAGTTGGAGTGGGATATGAGTTATAAAGTGAAGGATTTTGGTCGTAGGTTCCTTTCTGTGACATGTATTTCATCCTCCGTTCCTCCTCCCTTAATTTCAGGATGAAGTCATTTATGTCTAACTTTGCAAGTATATTGTTCTGTCTCAAGTTAGACAGAAACGAGTCCTATTTCTCCGGCAAACCATCAGCAAATCTTGACACTTTATCTTCTATAGACGTTGTAACCCCATGAGTGTGCAGCTCACTCATCAGATTGTAGAATCTGTCGATAATATCGTCCAAGATTTCTTTCCCTACTGAAGAGAAATTATCAAACTTCTTTCTGAGAGCCGTTGCCTTTAATGCCTTTAATGCCTTTAATGTTTCATTCCCATCGTATCTTTCTCCAAAGCCTCCCATAACTTGTTGGCTTGTTTGTTCTCTGAGAACTGATGAAAAATATATTTTGGTATCGACTAGGTCAACAGGGCATACACCTTCTTTTTAGCATTGTACTTAGCTTTCTAACTGTTAGTCATACCTCCCAACGTTAACTTAACACCATCAGCCTCGACTGGCATACTATAACCTGTCTCAATTGATTCCCAAAGATTGGGATCAACTCCATTTAAATAAATCTTGAATCGATGCTTCCATTATGGGTAATCATCTAACATAATAAGTTTAGGTGGTTTATTGTGATTCCCAAATTCATTTTCCAGAAGCAGAAGGTTCTGGATGCGAGAGTTTCTTCCGGCAGTAAAAGTAGAGAACTGATCTTCCATCTTTATAAACTTTGAACTTTAGAACACGACTGGTTCACTTGTGCGAATGGACAGATACGAATGAGTCAATCGTGCGATTGGAACAAATGCAGATGAGTCAATCATGCGATTGGACAAATGCGGATGACTTGTTAGGATCGTGTACTGGACGAATATTAACAGATTTACAAGTATACCGATCAAATAGTGCGGAATCCTAATTGATTGGCGATCCAATCAGTGAGAACGCAAGTAGAATCAATTAAAAATTGAATCTACATTAAGAACAATTAGCAGTTAATCTACAGCGATCTATGAAGTTAGAACAGGTTACTAAAGGTCTCTGGATGGCTAGGGTACATCTGGGTATCGAAATATTCAAAGTGTATTGTTTTTCCACGATTTAAGTGGTATTTATAGGTTAAGGTTTCTCAATCGTGCGACTGGACCATTTGCATGGTTCAGGTGCGATTGAGTCATGCGGTTGATCCATTCGCACGACTGAGTGTTTAGTCGTGTGATTGAGTCATGCGGTTGATCCATTTGCATGACTGAGTGTTTAGTCATGTGACTGAGTCAATCTCATGTTTCAATCATGCGACTGATCCAGTCTCCTGGTTCATTTGTACGACTGGTTCATTAGCATGAAGTTGTTCATGCGTATGGTCCATTAGCATGGGCTAATCACATGAGAACTTCACATGATTAAGTTTGAATATGTTTCATAGTCATTAATTGATTTAGATATTATTCAAACACAACCTATATAGTTAAGTCAAGAAGCATTATTACATACCAACCAATGAAATATTCAACATTATATAAGCACAACCACATAGTGTATTTCATTAAAACCACATAGTGTATTTCATTAAGTACCCGTACAATTACATATGTGTAAGACAATACAAACATATTACATTAAGTTTAGAAACTAGGGACACATGTATCTACAAACTCCCCTTGGACCTAGTTTCGTCTAATCTTACATCCTTCATAAGTTCCTCAAACTTCTTGTACTTCTCTTCTCTAGTGACTCCAGCATGTATCTCAAAACCAAAACAGAGTCTTATAACATTCTGAAATTGTAGAGCTTGTACCATATCTTGAGAGTCATAGAATAATGGCCACTTCTATAATGTATAGACATCATTTGCAGACAAGTTTGTAAGCCACATTGGGTCAACACCCTTATGGTTTCCATTACACCATTCTTGTTCAAAACTATGACTGCCTCTCAAATCCTCCAATCATAGTACCACCATTTGAAGTGTGGAGTGAAGTCCTGTGTCATTTCCCGTAGAGGGATCTTTGACATTGTGCGTGGAGGACTCCACTTCAGCACTATTTTCGGTTTTTGTAGTAATGGCATCAACCTCAAACCGTCTAATATACCTCGTTGGCTGTTGAGGTTTGAAGTTGATCCATCTGGTGTGGTACTCTCATTTTAGAGCAGTCTCAAACCAGCCTGACATTTTCCGTGGGTCAGCATATAGCAATTTTAACTTTGCTAACTGGTTTAGCTCAAATCCAGGAAGAGTCTTCAGGTCATGTGGGAACCTGAAGTACTTAATCCCTTTCTCACATTTAACTGCATAAATATTGAGATCTTCAAAATACGCCCATGCTATGATTTTGCCAGACACCTTTTGATGTTTCTTCACTTTGTACAACTTGGTGTAGACAGTTGACGTTGAAGCACTGCGTTGGGCTCCTATTTCTTCAAATCATGCAGCCCACTCAGCCTTTCTGATATTGACTTCAGCTTCCAAGGCTTGGGTTGTATCTTCTTTCTTGTCAGACTCTTCTTCCATTCTATCCAGAGTCTCAAAAGTTTCACTGACAAGGTTGTCGCCCAGATTGGGAACGACATTACCCTCAATGTCAGTGTACTCCGGATAGTGTTGGTCCGTGACATCTTCAATCTCGATCTCATCAACGTCGTTGAGCTCGTCGTCACTTTCCACATGGACTGTTGGAGCATCTTTCACGATCTCATCTGGATTGAGTCGGAATATTGTTAGCAAGTTGCTTGTCTTTAAGATCATGAATTATCTCTCCTTCTAAGGAGTGTAATTCACTGATCTCCTGACTATACCCTGCAGATCAAGAATCATCATGAGTTGAGTCTTGATCTATTAGAGGGGAGCAACATGATATTTATCTCTTTGATAGTTTGGATCTGCTTGATTTAAAACATGTAACACATCAACCATTAGTCAACAGTCAAAGCAGTAAACATCAACAATAAATGTAAACATTAATTACATTAATTTGATACAAGATTCAAGTACACATTATTTAAATAACATAAATAACTAAGCATTACTCTTGTCTTGTATCATATGCTCCTCTGCTGACGGGGCTGAAGTGGAGGCACCTTGGTCCTGAGCTCTCTTGGTCCTCCTTTCACTTACAGATGTGGCACCCGTAGCAGAAGGATCATCATCTCCATCATCATCATCATCAACATCATCACCAACATCAATATCCTCCCCTTGATCATCACCATCATCATCGTCATCATCACTGTCATCATCATCACCATCATCTCCATCTCCTTCTCTGATCTTTAAGGGCTCATCCTTTGATCTTTTGAGCCTTAGCATTATGGTCTTGTTGGTAGTCTCCAACTCCTCTATCCTTTTGGCTGAGTGAACATGTTGCTCCTGGAGTTGGGACATCTCTGAGCTCTATACAGCAATCTGCTGTGCCTGCTACTCAATCGGCTGAGCCTGCTATGATATCTGCTAAGATTGTGCATCAGTAAGATCTACTAGCTGACGAACTTGGGCAGTCTTCTTGTCATCGGCTGCCAACAGCTTCAGCACCATACGGTTAAGTGCCGAGAGCTATTCCTCTACCCCACTAGGAGGTAGAGAGGATCCAGATGGATAGGAGGGATAAGATGACGGTCCTGCATGGTGGCTAGTGGTGGTGGTGGCAGTGGTGAAGATTGGGGGTGGTATAGATGAAGGTGGTGGTGAAATGGTAAAGATTGGGGGTGGTATAGATGAAGGTGGTGGTGGAGTGGTGAAAATTGGGGGTGGTATTGATGAAGGTGGTGGTGGAATGGTGAAGATTGGGGGTGGTTTAGATGAAGGGGGTGGTGGAGTGGTGGAAGTGGTGGTAGTAGTGGTGGTGGTGATGAAGGTCATCCTCTTCCTCTTCTTCTTGAAACCGTGGGGCGGAGCCATCCTTTTCATCCTTGAGCCCCTGGAGGTGGATGCTCCCCCTGGAACACTACTGGGCTGATCGGGAGCATAAGTAGGATCAGTGTCAGCCTCCCCCGACTCGCCATGGCGTCCTCCAACCTCCCGAATACCTCGATCGATGGCAACCACCCGGCTCCCCATAGTCCGAGTCAAGGGCTCCTCGTCTATATCCTCCTCCTCATCAAGACGAAAGTCCTAATGGAACCCTGCAGCCTCTGTTCCACCTTGGGTGGATGCTGGAGATGCTATATCAGCAATGGGGGCCCTCAGTTGAGTGGGCCCTGCATCTCTATCATCACCGCTGTCATCGTCGTCGGAGTCATCTTCAGAGAGCTCCAGCTGCTCGACATCCGAATCACTGTCTACGTGGCACCATTTACGCCTCCCCGGTGCCATGTAGTCCACCTTGGCAAGATGGCCGATGAGTCTCTTTACCGGGGGTTTGACATGCTTTCCCCGGTAAACCTTCATACGACCCAGTGTCGTATCGTCCATAATCTCCAACGACATAGCGTCGTGGCTCTCCTTTGGCAGTGTGGGCAGCTTCTCATCAAAGATCATCAGTAAAAACCTAGGGTACATGCAGAAACCCTCTTTGCCCTTCGCCTCCAAGTTCTCTATCAAGTAAGAGAAAATCATGTTAGAAAAGCTGAAAGGGTGGTTTAGCACCAGTGTCACATAGGCATTTTGTATCTGGTCTGAAAGATCATCAAACCCACCCCTTCACGAAGCCAAGCACTTGAGGATGACGTGTGCCAAGTACTTGTACTGGGGACACAAGTTGCTCTTGTTGAGCACATTTGCGTTAATATCCCTAGTGTACTTCATCCTCAAGAAGCACCCTCTCACCATCAGCGGGTGAAGTCTGGTGGGGTGGCCTCCATCATCACCCAACCCAAGTACTCACCGAATTTCCGCAGAAATGATCTCAATATCCATTCCAAAACTAGAGCTCCTGATGTTGTACGGCTCATGAGAGTGGTCAACTGATGCTCCCTCCCAGAAGGCCTGCTGAATAGACTTGTAGGGAGTGCATGGTGTAGATATCGCTTTGTGGATCCCACATCGCTTGAGGAAAGTGATGATCCCTGCAAACTTAGCACCATTCCAATTCGTGGAATCTAGATGAGCACAGATGTTGTGCTTGGGGTTGATGGACCATCTGTCCGTCATTAATCTGTAACACAGGACACAAAGACATTAGCTAAACACACGACACAAATCAGTTTTAATTAACTTGGTTGAATTCATTCTGGTTCATTCATGTGATTGAACCATGTGACTGTGTTCAGTCGGTTGACTTGACATGCGACTGGATTCAGTCGGGTGACTGAGCAGGCGGCTGAGTTCATCGGTTGACTGAGCCTGCGATTGGTTCAGTCGGCCGACTGAACTCATTTGTATGATCTATTCGGCCGATTGAGCCATTTGACCAGCTCAATCGTGCGATTGGAGTTCATCCTGGTGTCAAGTCGCATGACCCATTGTTCGGTCGACTGTGATTTGATTTTTACCCAATTCTTGAAATTAGACGTCATGTAATGGTTCTTTAGCCTTGCAATCATTATACTAATAACCTAATAACTTTAATTTCAATATTTTACTCGGTTAGTTAGGTTATTAGTCCCTTCACAGTTCGATTCTAGTTTGGTCCAATTTCTTGATTTTTGGAGGCCAATCGATGGAGCTTTTGGCATGGGTACACCGCATTTTACCTTTATAATCACCAACAAAAGTCAGAATATCAAAATAAGTGAGCAAATTGGGTCAGAGGAAATTTTGGCAGAGTAACGGTAGTTTGTGAGATTTTAAGGCGATTGGGGGTGATGAGTTGAATGCGATCGACTGTGGCCCTATTTATACTGAATCTGATTTCAATCGGCCGACTGGACCCCGCTCTCGTTCATTCGGGCGAATGGACCTCAGTCGTGTGATTGGCTCAGTCGATCACATTCAGTCGGCCGACTGGATTCAGTCGGGAGACTGACTCATTCGCACAATTCCATTCGGTCGACTGGCTCATTCTGATAAGCCATTCGGGTGAATGGGTCATACTCATGTGTCATTCGGTTTTTTAGTGCATGAGTATGGTCCATTCGTACGGTTGGTCCATACTCATGGTCCAGTCGTGCGATTGGATCATACTCATGATTTTGACTTTATGACCATTTCTCACTTAAACCCTTTTTAACCTTTGATTAAACTTTATGAGCATTTGATCATCTCAGACATGATCCTTTTAACTTGAAAAACTTTTGACCACCTCAGACGTGATCCTTTTAAGCACTTTGTCACCTCAGACATGATTGATTTTACCTTTGAAAACACGTGTGGTCACCTCAGATGTGACCCTATTAGATGATAAACTCCCCTAATGAATTCCATGGCGTAGTTCGATATCAAACAAACTGAATTGACACAGTTCTCACATAACCTATCTTCTTGTTTGAGCAATTTTACTCTTTGGCACAGTTCTCACCAATAACAAAAGTTATTAGTTTGATTGCTTTTGCTCATATTTTGGTCTTATGCACACATTTGTGGCGTTTATTTTGCTCGTCACCCCTTATTGAAATTTTGTTTATTGTGTTAACTAGGGATAAGATGTTAACCCACAGCTTGTTGAACAACTTAGTTTGTTCTTGAGATCACCAACAAGGTCTAATCATCTATTGTGTTGAATCTACCAACATATCATCTATGGTCTAACAACCTCTAGGTCTACTTTCTTTGTGTTCCCTTAGTAGTAGCTAGTTTTACTATCATTTTTCCTTTTATATTGCTCAGACTACACAGACTTATACTTTGAATAGTGCATCTTGTTTTATTTAAACTTTTAAAGTCCCAAGTGATTTGTACCTATGTACTATCATTTTCCAAAGTCATTGAATCGGTATCACAGATACGATCTACTTTCTATCAGCTAGCCTCTCCTCCTCCTTCTTTTTTTTATTATTATTATTGTTAATGTTACTAACTGGCCTATTCTCCCCCTAAAATTCTAAAACCGTAACCGATTTACGCCTTTTAGGATTTTAATAGGCGACCGAATAACATTAATTTATTTAAACAACTTAAAGTGAAACAAATAAATAAAGAAAAAAAAAATTAAAAGAAAAATGGACAATAAGCATCGGACTACACATGGTCATCATCGGGAATTACATCATTTTTCTTTTTAACATCGTTGACCTCTAACAGATATAAATAACGTGCTTTGTCAAAAGCCTTTGTATAGAGGTCAGCGCGTTGAAAATCAGTATTTATTTTAATCACATCGATTAGGTTCTTTTCAAAGCAATCACGTAAAAAGTGATATTTTATGCCGTTGTGTTTGGTCTTAGGATGTTGGACTGGATTCTTAGTTACTGCAATCGTAGCAGAGTTATCAACAAAAATAGGAGTAGAAGAGAATTTCAAACCGTAGTCTCGTATTTGTTGTTGAATCCATATGATTTGTGAACAGCAACTTGCAGCAGCAACGTATTCGGCTTCACAGATTGACAAAGCAACCGAGGTCTGCTTCTTACACTGCCATGTCACTAATCTCCTCCCAAGGAATTGACATCCCGCTGATGTAGACTTGTAGTTCATCTTGCAGCCACCGTAATTCGAGTCACTATACGCTATCAGCTCGAAATCATCATCATGAGGATACCACAACCCAAGTGTTGGAGTACCCTTCAGATGACGAAAGATCTTTTTGACCCCTATCAGATGGTTAACTTTTGGCTTTGCCTGATATCTTGAACATAAACATGTCACGTACATGATATCAGGTCTTGAGGCAGTGAGGTACATTAGAGATCCAATCATACCTCGGTACATGGTGGCATCGACCAGATCACCATTCTCGTTGGGTGCTACATCATGGTTGGTAGCAAGTGGAGTCCCAGCTGCGGAAGCATTCTCCATGTCAAACCAACTGAGGATAACTCCTACATACTTGGTCTCATGTAGGAAAATCCCTTTTGGTGCCTGATCCACCTGTAACCCGAGAAAGAATTTCATCTCTCCCATGGCACTCTTCTCAAACTCAGCTTTCATTACTGCTTCAAACTCTTTACATAGATCTTTGTTCTTTGAACCGAAGATTAAGTCATCGACATAGATTTGGACAAGCAGTAAATCTCCATCCTTTTCTTTTATGAACAGTGTACAATCAATGACACCTCTACGAAAATCGTGTTTCACAAGGTGAGTCGAGAGTTTCTCATACCAGGCTCTAGGAGCTTGATGAAGCCCATATAGAGCCTTGTCGAGTTTGTAAACTCTGTCCCGATGATATGGATCCTCAAATCCCTCGGGTTGACTGACGTACACTGTCTCTCTGATTTCACCATGAAGGAATGCACTCTTCACATTAAGTTGATAAACTTTAATCTTCATATATGATGCGTTGGTAAGGAAGATACGGATTGCTTCCATTCTTGCCACGGGTGCAAACACTTCATTGTAGTCAATGCCCTCGACTTGTCGAAATCCTTGGACAACAAGTCGAGCCTTGTTTCTGATGATCACGCCTTGATCATCTTTCTTGCATTTCAAGACCCATTTTGTGCCAATGGCCTTAGCACCTTTAGGTCTATCCACCAGAGTCCATACACCTATCTTCTTGAACTGAAGAAGTTCTTCTTGCATGGCACTCACCCATGCCTCGTCATTCAGGGCTTCACTAACATACTTTGGCTCGAACTGAGACATAAAGCAACGATATGCTCCATCATGAAGATAGCCCTTTTCCATCACCGAGGCATAATCAACTGAATACAACTGATTTCTAGTCTGAACTCCTGATCTCATATCTCCAATGACATTATCCAAAGGATGATACACATTTAGTCGTGAACCAGGAGTGGTTAGAACAACTACCTCAGAGTCAAGATTATGAACATTCGGTTCAGTATCTGAGGCAATAGGAGTCTGAGGTTCTGAAGACGCAGAGGCAACAATGTCAGATGCTTGTGGACTATCGGTAGGGGGAACCTATTGCTCATGGTTGTTCTGATCAGTCTCCACAACTTCTTCATCAAAGGAAGAGTCACTATCTTCAAGTGCTCCCCTTGAGTTGTTAGATGAATCGCCTTGTAGTCCAGATGATGTAGAATCCTGAGTTGGTGTGTTTAGAAGTGGAGAGTGGTATGTTGAAGGACTTGAAGAATCCATCATAGTCGAAAAAGAAGGCGAGTCCTTATCCAGCAGGTGGTGTGGTGTATCTTTGAACTTCCACATTACACCACACTTCTACCTGACCTGTTAAGTTGTTGTAAACCCTCTTGTTCGGTATGTTGTATCCTAGAAAGATACCTTCATTATCCTTCTTGTTGAATTTTCCCTCCTGAGTCATAAATAGTAGGGTGCACGGAGCACCAAACGGCTTGAGATACTCTAGATTGGGTTTACGTCGTTGTAGTAGCTCGTAACACGTCTTTCCATGGCGTTTAACTACCAGAACCTGATTTAGCGTATAACACGCATTTGCAACTGCTTCATTCCAGAATTGGATAGACAGTTTTGAGTCTTCTAGCATCGTCCGTGCTGTCTCTATCAAGCTACGATTCTTCCTTTCAGCAACGCTGTTAATCTGAGGAGTGTAGGCAGAAATGAACTGATGCACAATTCCCTTTTCCTTGCAGTAAGCCTCCATCCATTGATTCTTGAACTCGATTCCATTGTCTGAGCGCACTTGACGTACCTTCAACTTGTATAGGGACTCCAAAGTAGTGACTAACTCCTTGAATGACTCAAATGTTTCTGATTTGGATTTCAGAAACATCACCCAAGTGAATCTTGAGTAGTCATCAGTAACTACATAGCAGTACAAGTTGCCTGCGATGCTTCTTGTACTGACTGGACCAAACAGATCCATGTGAATAAGTTCAAGAGGAAGTTAGATAGAGTGAACCTTCTTTTCCTGATGAGACTTCTTCGTCTGTATGCCTTTCTTGCACGCAACACAGAAATCCAGAAGTTGGAAGTTTTTGACGTTAACTCCTCTCACTAGATCATTCTGGATCAAGCGATTCATCTTCCGTGGATTAATGTGTCCCATTCTCCTATGCCAGGAGATGGATTCCTTCTCAGTAGCTTTTGACAAGAAGCACTGAACTTCTTGATCTGTTGTGGAGGCCTTTGATAGATCCAAGACATAAAGGTCCTTATATCTTGAGGCAGACATTAAGACTTGATCCTCCGGATGACGTAGTCCTTTTTCAGGACATAGCACTTCTTGTTGTCAAACACTACCTTAAAGTCTTTATCACAAATTTGAGAAACAGAAAGCAAGTTATTCTGAAGTTGTTGAACATAGTTTACCTTGTCAAACTTCTCTTTCTGATTACCTACTTCCCCTTGAGCTGTGATGTACCCATCTTTGTTTCCTGCAAACGAAACGTGACCTCCTTTTATCTGTTTGATGTTTGATAAGAGATCCTTGTTCCCTGTCATGTGCTTGGATGCTCCAATGTCTATAATCCACGTGTTAGTTTCAGCACTATATCGAACACACTGCACATTCAATTTGAAAACATTAGTTCAGGTTAGGGACCCAAGCCTTCACTAGCTTAGGTTTCCCAGAGGCATCACATATCATAAATGTAACCCATTGACCGTTTGAGGATGAGGGAGGCTCAGATGTCTTCTTGTTCTCATTATCAGACAATGAGGTTGATTTCTCCTTCCATAAGCCAGCTTTGTGTAAGGCCTGTTTGTGATAAATAGATGACTGGCTAATGTGTTGAACTTTAGGTTCACTATCTCTTTTAGGTGGCGTCATTGAGTTCCTCTTAAAGAGCTAGGTTTTTTTTCAGGAAGTTCAACTTTCCTCCTCGGTGTCTGATAGTAAGGACAATGAGACGCAATGTGTCCATACTCTCCACACCTGTAGCATGATCTGCTTTCGACGTTACGATTTAACTGTTTTTGTGGAGATGTATGTGACACCCGGGTGACCTTACTTTGTTTGGGTTTTGACTCTGATTGTTTAGATGTTTTGTCTAGTTTAACAAATTTAATTGCTTTAACATTTTTAATATCGTTTTCTTTTCTATTTTCTGGACTTTTACATGATGCACGTGATTGGTTAACATTACTGGTCTTTTAAGGTTCAGATTTGAAAGGTGTTAAGCCAGACTTTATACTAACCTTTTCAAACTCTTTGTCCAGATTAATGTAAGGAATTTTACCTTTTGCCTTTGAAGTGGCCTCCTTTTGTTTAGTACCAGATTCATTTGATTTACATGTAGAATCTAGATCACTTACAAGGAGTAGACACCACATGATCCTTGATTGGATTATCAATGATTGGTTTACATTTTGTGTTCATCAAGATCTCATGTGGTGGTGGAACCACTTTATAACCCAAACCCTCCCTGTTGTTTCTCTCTCTCACTAAGTTTTGGACAATATGAGATGAACTTGTCCAGTTGTGCACTTTTTGTTTTAGGGAATTAACTTCTACTTCTAAAACTGCCTTTTGTTTCTTAGTGTCCTCTAGTGAGTTTAGATAGTACCTAATGTTATTAGCTTGGTTAAAGGCTACAACTTCTGTTTCCCTAAGCTGTTTGTTCAAAAGGTCTATCTTTTCTTTGTAACTATGCTCATTTTGTTTTAACACTCTGTTAGCTTCAGTGCACAGTTCCAAGTCCTTTACTAAGTTATCATTATGATCTAATAACCAAGTAAATTTTAAATCAATGCTTTCCCTAAATTTATTACAATCGGAACAAGCATGATTATTAAAAAGTTGGTCAATAGTACTTACCTAAGCGGTTTTGAAAAATCAGCCATCAATGCAGAATCTGATGTTTCGGGAGCTGGTGATTCTGACGTTGTCGTAGTCTTCCCTTCTTCAGGCAGGTAATTGACCACTGGTGCAGTTTCCTCTGAGTTTGACATCGCGAGTTCGACTGCAATATCTCCTTCACTGGCAGAGTCATCATCTATATCCTCCACACTAGCGATATTAGATTCTCCCGGTGAGACAAACCGAAAGCTCCAGTCCTGTCCTTCATCATCATGAGCAGTCAAGGCTTTGGGATCCTTGCTTGATGAAGTAGAGCTGCTAGTGGGTTTCTCCTGATGATTGAATGAGGAGAAATGATTCCCATTGCCAGTCTTCTTTGGCTTCACACACTCCCTTTTAAAGTGCCATTTCTCACCGCAATTGAAGCAGGTTACCTTGGATTTATCAAAGCCGAAGGTAGTGTCCTTAGTTGCAATCAAATTTTGTCCGATATTTTTGACAAACTTCTTAGCTCTCCGGACAGCACTTGCTAAGGCCCACATTATGTCTATCCGCTCCCGCTTTGTCTTATCCACCTGCTCATAATCCTCATCTGCCAGATGGCAGTTCCCAATCTTACCAGCAATTAGTCCATCATAAGAGTGGACTACCACAGCTAAGAGATCCATGTGCTCTTTAGCTACCTCAACTGTCACATTGCCAAAGTTCTCGGTCTTTAGCGTTGCTGCATTTGCTTCAGGTGCAATGTATTGGGTACCAGACGACCCTGACGTTTCTAACCCTGAAGTAGAGGTTGGTGAAGGACCAGACGTGTCTAAAGAGGTGCACCAAATGTTTTGGCTTGAGGAGTCGTGTTGTACAGCGCTGGATTCTGATCATAAGAAGACTTTTGAGCTACGTACTTCATCCTCAGTTCTTCATCTCTCAGTTTCAGAATGAAGTCATTGATATCTAACTTTGTTAACATACCATTCTGTCTGAGATTGGAGACAAATGAAACCCATTTCTTTGGCAGCCTATTTGCGAAGTTGGACACTTTGTCCTCCATTGACATCGATACTCCATGAGTGTGCATCTCACTCATCAAGTGGTAAAACCTATCGATCACATCATCGAGGCTTTCTTTCCCCATCGAGGAGAAGTTGTCAAACTCCTTCTTTAAAGCCTTAGCCTTTATGGCCTTCAATGATGCATTTCCGTCATACATTTTCTCCCATGCATCCCATAGTTTCTTTGCTTGTGTATATTCCGAGAATTGATGGAAAATATCCTTCGAAATTGATTGTGTGAGCAAAGCATAGACCTTTTTTTTCTGCATTGTATTTCACCTTTTGTCCGTCAGTCATGCCACCAATTCTGTGTTTGACACCATCAGCTCCTACAGGCATGTTGTACCCCGTCTTTATAGACTCCCACAGATTAGGATCTACTCCATTTAAGTAGATCTCGAAACGTTGTTTCCATTATGGATATTCGTCTAACATGATTAGCTTTGGGGGCTTGTTGTGATTCCCCACTTCATTCTCCAGTAGCAGTAAGTTTTGTATACGTGAGTCTCTCCCTGCTATGAATGCTCAGTATTGGTATTCCATTGTTATTAACTTTAACTTTAAACCAAATTGTTGTATTGTGCGAATGAAGGTGTGCGATTGGCCTATTCGGGCGATTAAACTATGCGGATGGTTCAATCGTGCGACTGAACTAATGCGGATGACTCAGTCAGCCGAATGAACTAATGCTGTTGAACAATGCGAATAGTCTTCTCAGTCGGATGAATGGAAGTGCGACAGAGTCCAATCGTGTGTATGGGGATGTTATGAACTCAGTCGGGCGATTGAGTCAATCGTGCGACTAAACCTGCTGGATTTTAAAAATTTGTAGGTTTAAGGTGTTTGAATGCAAAAACACGAATTTCTTGCTAACCCTAATTGTTGTATGCCGAAAAAACTTAACTTTACGATCAGGAGACGTCTAAAACCTGATTTGACACAAAAGATTGCGTTTTTGAGTGTAAAAACACAATTTTTATATCAAAACGATTGAATCATACGTAAATCTAGAGCCAAAGCTCTGATACCACTTGTTAGGATCGTGTACTGGACGAATACTAACAGATTTACGAGTATATCGAATCAAATAGTACGGAATCCTATTTGATTGGCGATCCAATCTGTGAGAACGCAAGTAGAATCAAATAAAAATTGAATCTAAACATTAAGAATGATTAGCAATCGATCTACTGCGATCTATGAAGTTGGAACAGGTTACTAGAGGTCTCTGGATGGCTAGGGTACGTCTGGGTATCGAAATATTCAAAGTGTCTCGTTTTTCCACGATTTAAGTGGTATTTATAGGTTAAGGTTTCTCAATCGTGCGATTGGACCATTTGCGTGGTTCAGTTGTGCGATTGAGTCATGCGGTTGATCCATTCGCACGACTGAGTGTTTAGTCGTGCGACTGAGTCAATCTCATGTTTCAATCATGCGACTAATCCAGTCTCCTGGTTCATTCGTACGACTGGTTCATTAGCATGAAGTTGTTCATGCGTATGGTCCATTAGCATGGGCCAATCGCATGACAACTTCACATGATTAAGTGTGAATATGTTTCATAGTCATTAATTGATTTAGATATAATTCAAACAACCACAACCTATATAGTTAAGTCAATAATCGTTATTACATACCAACCAATGAAATATTCAACATTATATAAGCACAACCATATATTGTATTTCATTAAGTACCCGTACAATTACATATGTGTAAGACAATACAAACATATTACATTAAGTTCAGAAACTAGAGACACATGTATCTACAGATGAGTCAATGCGGATGACTCAGTCGTGCGAATGAAAGGTGCGAATGAATTCAATCGTGCGATTGGATTCAGTCGTACGTATGGAGTGTGCGATTGGAGACAAGCGAATGGGGTTGTTCAGTCGAACGAATGAGTAAGCGACTGAGTTAAATCATGTGATTTAGTTCAGTCGTGCAATTGAGCCAATCGTGCGACTGAAGGCTGCTGTTTTTGCAAAATCGAAGGTTTTTGACACTTTGACACAAAAACACGATTTTTCAAGAATCCTAATTTGTCGTATGCCAGAAAACGTAAACTTTGAGACCTGGAGACGTCGAAAACACTGTTTTACGCAAAAAGGTGACTCTTTTGAATAAAAACGTGATTTTTACACCAAAACTAATCGAATCAACATGCAAAATCAAGAGCCAAAGCTCTGATACCACTTGTTAGGACCATGTACATACGAAGTACTAACTGATAATGCGTGAAACTGGATCAAATAGCGCGGAATCCTATTTGATTGGTGATCCAATCAGTGAGAATGCAATCCCGATCAATCTAACGATTAAAGAAACGTTAAGAACGAGTAGAACAATATTAGATGCGAACTATGAACTTGAAACAGGCTTTCTGGATGTTCTGGAAGGCTAGGGTACGAGTATGTGTCAAAAGTCTCTCAAAAATTTTGTTTTTCCACGAATTAGGTGGTATTTATAGGTTATGGGTTTCCAATCGTACGACTGAACCATTAGCATGTGGTTCAGTCGTGCGACTGAATCATGCGATTGATCCATACGCACGACTAAAGGTTTAGTCGTGCGACTGAGTCAATCTTATGTCTCAATCGTGCGACTAATCCAGTCTCCTGGTTTAGTCATGTGACTGGTTCATTAGCATAAAGACTTCATACGATTAAGTTTGAACACATTTCTCAATCATTTTTGACTAAGAACTATGCACAACAACCACAAACCTATATAGTTAGTTCAATATACTTTATCACACAATAAACAATGAATCATTAAACGTTATAAACATTAATCACATATTGTATTTCATTCAACTTATTCATTACATATGTGTAAGACATGACAGATATTTACATTAATCTTATAAACTAGGTACATATGTATCAATAAATAGAGTGTCTCAATAACATAAATAGGTGTTTGTATAACCCAACCCTACTTTTATATTATACGTAATTGTTTCAGTTTTTTCAATAATTATATTTTGATTTTTAATTCACGTCATAACGCACCAAGCCGATACTAACTAAAATCGAATCCCAAAAAATCACACAACAATCGTACCGCCACCACACGCGGACATTTCCACTAGTATGCATATACGTACATACTCATTGATGAACAGTTATACTCATCGGCTAAAGTATATGTGTTACATTTTGATTGCTACCTAGGCTTCGCATATAAATAAGGTTTTGTACAATAATTTCATTGTGTATGAATGTGTATATAAACGGCACAGTATAATTTAGATTACCAAATGGAGATGAGAAGAAACTGAGAATCTTCTCTGTAACCTACCCAGCCTTCCCGACTATACACAACTCGAGTTAACTTCCTACAAAATCAAGATTTTTCAATATTAAATTACACAATATATTTTTATTTTTAATAGTTTATTTTCCATACATATATGTAACTAAATAATTCGAATGAAATTACCTCAGATATTACTAGCTCTCTATGTCATTGTCATTAATCGTGAAATTTGAATTCACTCCATCTTATATTTTCATATGGTGAATTATCTATTTTTGAACATACACATATTAGAAGAAATATGTCAAGGCTTCCACCTTGGGCTCAATGCAGCTTCCATAATAACATAAAAACCTTGTCCTAGAGATATTGTCATGTTTTCCCACAGCTTTCTCGAACTTTCATATTGCTAACCATGTGTATTCTTAAAGAATGGGAGATTTGTTGATGATAACATACAAAAAAAAAACAAAATAAAAATAAAAATAAAAAACCTTCGAAACTTTTATATATATCAAGAAGAATTTCAAAGATGCATAATACAAACATTCCAATTCTAATCCACAACGTCTAATATCAAAACACCCATTATGAAGACTGTGACGGTTTGTTACAAGAGAAAATTTATATAAATTCAAAACTCAAGAAGTTCAAGAAACCATGATAGAAATTAATATGTTCCCACAGCTTTCTTGAGTTTTTTTTTATCAAAGCTCAACAATTTTGGTTTTCGAATGTCGAATGCCAAAGAGTATTTTAAACCAAGTCTTACCCTTTTTAACTAGTTTAAGATTCGAAACAATAATAAAAGTTCATAAAAGCCGTGGGAAAAAAATTCGTACCACAGCTTTCATGATCCTTCTATCAAAATCCAACACTCTCGGTTCTGATCGAATTTCAATTACCAAAGTGCATCTCAAATTGAGCCTTACCCTTTTTCAAAATTCTCAAATCCCATAGAACCATAGATCAAGAAAGTTCAAGAAAGCTGTGGAAAAACATGACTCTCTAGATTGCACAACTCCAATTTGCTTCATCTTTATCTTGACAATTGTAAAAGAAACAGCTACACACACTAGTGTGTGAAGAAGAGAAGTGATGAGTAAGATGGTGTATGCATACAAAGTTTTCATGGACCACAGGTAAGTAGTATTCCAGCTTTATAGAAGAGATAGAAGTAGGAGACTGGGGGTGTACATTACTCTCCTATGGCGCACATTAGCCGCATAATGCTGGATTTGTATCTTAGTGCGCAGTAGGGTAGCTATGTTTAAGCATGGGCATATGCACATATCCCATATTGTGTATGGAGTTTTTAAATTAGAGATTATTATAAAAAAATGAAAATAATCACCAAAGCAAAAGAATCTCAGCTCATAAAAGCATAGTTATATTTCTCTTTAGAGATTAGAGATGATACTGTTTTAGCTTATGATTTTATAATGAAAATTACAGCATCATAAACTATATATAAAATTCATAATGAACGTAGGTTTAGTCATTTATATTTATATTTATATTTATATATTCTTAAATCTAACCCTAAAATATAGAACAATAAAATTTGTTACATTTAATATAAAAAAGTAAATATGATGCCATAAGAAAAGTATTATATCTTTTGTACTTGTAGTCTACATCATGTTTTACGCAGAAATTATGCACGTATCTTAGTAAAATATTAGTGGAATTATTTACTTCAATTCTTTTAAAATAGAATTTCAAACATCAAGGCGCCTCGGTTGTGACCTCATTAGTATTCTCCATACACAAACAAAAGTTATGTTTTACTATACTCGATTTTTTCGGTTCAACTTTACCTCATCATTGAACCATGATTGGAAGTTTCAGTTATTGAAATATCTTATTTGTAAGTTATGTAAATTATAGTGTCTGATTCTCGGTTAAATATTATACATAATAATGGTTCGATTAACCAATCGACCACAAGGTTCATTTATGCATTTGTAATTGGAATCAAGCATAATCCAACTTTAGGTTGTGAAAAGAAAATTCTATCTATTATTAAATAAAAAAAGGTTAAGTGGGCGCTTATTATAATTTTAAACCTTTTAATTTTACTTTTACTGCTTCTTTATCAAATTAGTTAATTACATTAATTGCTATTGATATTTTTTTGAGGTTTAGAATAGTCTTTTAGTACAGTAAGACATAAGTTTTGTTATAAATGTAATTTCTAAGAAAACAATTTTTGTAAAATAAATAAATTAATCATCAAACTGTTCTAATATATAAAATTTTTAAATTTTTTTTGTAATAATTATAATTTTTTCAAATCAAAATAATTAAAATATGAAGAATTTACTAATAAAATTTATAAAATTGGTATTTTTTAAAAATAATTTGTTTTGAAATAAAATATTTATTTTTATTTAGTTATTTGAAATTAAAAAAAAAATTAAAACTAAAGTTTTAAAAATATGATATTATTTTTTTATTAGTTATATTCTTATTTATATGTAGCCTTAGGTTTTTAAAAGGAAAATTAATTTATGTAACTCAGGCCAAACAAAAATATTAGTACCACATAATGAAAACCTCTTTTTCTGTTCTTCACTTTTCTTTTTGTTAGAATAATAATGGATTTTTTATATTCACCCAATTATGCGTGAAAATATATGTTTTCGAACACATTAATGGTGAAAGAGTTAAAAGGAGTAAAAGTAAGTAAAAACGTGAAGTTATCCAAACAAATATAAAAATGATAAACACATGATGCGACGTCGTACCTTCTTGTTTTGCAGAGCACAACTCGTGCGGTTCCGGCGCTCTTTCTGTGTATTCTTCCGCCGTACAGCGGCCCACACTCTCCTATTTTCATCTTTGGTCTCCCAAATATTACCTAAATAGAGTTTACACCCTTGTAGTTTGTTTATTTCCCTTTTATTATAATTATCTTTTATTTTACAAAGATACTACTTTATGAAAAGGATATTTACTTTTTGATATCTTTGATTAATATCAAATCACCACATTCGGGCAGCGTATCAACTAAACGATCACTTCATTTTGTGACTTGGTTCATATCAACGCTCACTAACGAATCGTCTCATACGTTTGTTCTTACTCAGGTATCACTCGAAAATCTTGTCACTGTTTTCATTTAGAAAAACCTGAACCATGACTGTTCTTAATTATTCGTCACAATTGAATCGTCATTCGTTACCAACGCACCATCGTATTTGTGCTACTGACTTTTTCATCCATGACCACCATTAAGTAACTCCTCTATTTATAAAGCATTTCATTTGCTCCCAAAGCATAATGTACACAAACTTAAGAGGCTAGTCTAGTGCCTTCTCTTTGAATTCTTTAAACCCTAGAATATGTACTCGCCCTTTGAATCATAGAATACCATCTTCTCTAGTTGATAGTAGCTTGACCTTACCTACCATTATTTCCTTCTTTACTCCAATTTAAATGTCTTCTTTTTAGTTTAACGAGACAGCTACTATTTGGGCAGTATTGAATCACGCAATCATGGTCATTTACGGGCTCCATCAGCATCCTTTACCTCATCTTAGGCATTTTCTAATCAAACATGTGTCTCATACTCTTATGATCTTCACAAATCACACGTTTCGTATCATACAGGTGATGCCTACACATCAATTCTAATAGATCCAAAGCCCTATCACCTTGAATGGTAAAAGAATTTTACTAATGAAACAAGATTCACAAATATTGAAAAAAAACCCAGGGACTTGTTGATAAAATACTAAATGATTGGAGTATACAAATATGATCTGTATTAATGTGACCTAAATGATAATGCTATAGATAATTTTCATTAAAGTCACTTAAGTTCTTTGATCTTTAATTAAGGCATAAATAAAATTGTTTTTAAATGAAAAATTAACATTAATTTAATAAATTCTATTATGTTGACAAGCCTTGCACTAGAAAATATTATCAATAGATACCAAAATATTGCTGCTACAAAATGCATGACGAAAGATGAAATATTCTTAGTGATACTAGGTACATAACGATAATTGTTCAAATTTCAAAATAAGGTATATGTCATTTGGCAACAAAAGAATATATCTTCCTATAGCTTCAGCTGCAACCTTTGCTCCATTGCCAATATGTAAGGTACTCCAAATCGTATGCCCACAAAGATCTAAATTCCTTAACTCCTACACATATTAATTACAAATATGAGTTCCAAAAGCAATATCAAATACCCAAAATTTAGCAGAAAATGCATATAATTCTATAACAAATATACTACAAGTGTTGCACTCGCCTGCTATATCACTTCTAACTTGGCCAAACAGTTGTGTTTCTAGTGGCCAATCTCATTGTAGTGGAAACGTTTAGGATCTTTTGTAGGTTCGACTTTTAGGGATGATTTTGGCATAGAATTGAAGTCTTACCCGTCACCTTGTTGGGAGCTTTTTGGTTTCTTTTCATCACTCCCTTTCCTCTATGGTTTGGTTTCCTACACTTTGTTTCTGAGTGCAGCTTCGGTTTAGATTTTTTCTAGTTGTTATTGTTGAAGTTCGACAAAAACTCATTGTATGATTTTGGTAGTGCGGGCAAGATGCAGATATCAGTTTCCAACTCATCGATGATGGGAAATCCAAACCTTGAAAGTTGTTCAACGTCAAATAATTGCTGACATAGGTATCCTCTTGCATCATGTAGGTTATAAAGGCGGTGATAGTCTCAAATCATTCCTGCTTAGTTTGCATTTAAAACATTCGGTTGAGGCTGTTCCATCATCTCATGATATGCGGAATATATATATGAAACTCACATGTCTTTTGCACCTCGGCATTCATGGTTGTAAGCATGGGACAAGTCAACTCATTTTCATCAACAAAATCTTCGAATGCCTTCTTCAATTTGTCCAAAGAAAAAACATGAAGGCTCATGCTCTTTTTCTTTTTCTACACCTGATGGAGATTGCACTTCATTTGATCCTCTTCCAACCTTCTACCACTTCTTAGCCAAGATTAATTTAGAATGATTTATTTGGATAAAAAGAAGTGATTTGGGTTCTGCACATGCGCGCAAAGACCCATGAACAACATATTAGAGAACTAGAGGAGTGTGATCCTACTATGTGACGGAAACATAACATGTAACTTTTTAAATTTTTAAAAAAAGAACATAACTATATCATACAACTGTAATATTTCTAAAAAAATATTCAAGTATGAAAAGATATTTTCATTTAAAAATCATGTGAGAATTTACTTTAATAGTCAATTGTAGTAATGTGTGTAAAAAAAGTTAAGATAGTCAAAGTCATAAAAAAAACCAATTTCGTGTCGTTCAAATCTTAAAGTTTAATGTAAAAAGATAATATTATCGTTTTAAAATATATTATATCATGGTATAGAGAGAAATAAGATTTACACATACTATTACACACATACATACATCAAGATCATTATGTAATACAAAATAGATTTAATTACACAAGTGGTCCTTGTAGTTAGGTTTGATTTCACTTTTAGTCCTTAACTTTTTAAAATTACAAGATTGGTCCAATATTTTGCACAAACATAACAACGATGGTCCCAGAAACGAATGGACGTTAATAATTGTTGTTAAGTACGTGTGAAATGACAAAAACACCACTCTTTATGTTTCTTCCTCTACATCAACCAACACCCCCACCCCCTTCAACCATTGTCGCCACCGATACCACCTTCAACCTTAATCACCATCATCTTCGACCTTCAACCTTAATCACCACCATCTTCGACCTTCAACCTTAAATCACCACCATCTTCGACCTTCAACCTTAAATCACCACCATCTTCGACCTTCAACCTTAAATCACCACCATCTTCGACCTTCAACCTTAAATCACCACCATCTTCGACCTTCAACCTTAAATCACCACCATCTTCGACCTTCAACCTTAAATCACCACCATCTTCGACCTTCAACCTTAATCACCACCATCTTCGACCTTCAACCTTAAATCACCACCATCTTCGACCTTCAACCTTAAATCACCACCATCTTCGACCTTCAACCTTAAATCACCACCATCTTCGACCTTAAACCACCACCACCACCACCATCACCCTCAACCTTCAATCACCACCATCTTCAACCTTTAACCACCACCACCATCACCCTCAACCTTCAATCACCACCATCTTCAACCTTAACCACCACCACCATCAATCTTCAACCATCACCACCTTCAACCTTCAACCATCACCACCTTCAACCTTCACCATCACCACCTTCAACCTTCAACGATCACCACCTTCAACCACCTCCAACGGCCTCTATATCCATCAGATGACCCTTCAGCTCCAGCGACCCCTCCACCTCCGGCAACCCTTCACCTCTGGCGACTCTCTACCTCCGGCGACCATCCACCTTTGTCAATAGCATCAGATCTGGGTTTCGTTGATGCAGTAGGCCGCCGGAATTGAAGAGCTGCCGGAATCAATTGGAGAAGACAATGATACAAGGGTATTTTAGTTATTTTAAAAATATTAACTGAAAAACTTAACGTCCATCCGTTTAAGAGACCATCGTTGTTATGTTTGTGCAAAGTTTTAGACTAACCTTATTGTTTCAGAGAGTTAGGGACCAAAGTAAAATCAGACCTAACCACATAAACCACCCGTATAATTAAGTCTATAAAATATTGGTTTTGATAAATGATACGAAAAAGGATAAAAGAAATACGATGCACACATTTTTAGTCTATTTTAATTTTTATATGGAAAAAGTATTTCTAAAAACATAAATTAACGGACTATTGATCAACTGTGATAGATTACCTGCCGGCCCTAAATGATAATAAAATGAAAAGAAAGGGTACAAATTGCAAAGGAGATCGTGACTAATCACCGGCAATCCATGCACCTCTACATGTTCAATTGATAACAAACACTTATTGGTCCTTTTTACCTGTACAATGTTTGGCCCAAATTGTCATTTTAGGAAAGCTAAACCAATGCCACAATTCAAATTTTACAATATCCACAAATCTAATAAATCATTTTTTTCCATAAGCAAAACTTAGTCATAAACATTACATAATCCAAATAAAAAAAACACCAAATTACTTACATCATGGTCTTCATCTAAAATTTTTTAACAGCGATTATATTTTTTTCAGTAGTACATTTTTAGGTTTAGAATCACTTACATCAGTGTGGTCATATGACCATGCAAATTTGTAAACGTTCTCAAATTCAAAACAAAAAGCTCCTCTCAAATTGTTTCTTGTTGCTCGAACTAGAATCACCTTCTCTTCAACGAAAACACCTCCTCTAGAACTAAGACCGCCTCCTCTCAAACTAGAACCACCTTCTCACAATTTACCCCCTTTTTGTTGCACCAACTCTTATTTTCTTGAATTCCATAGAGTATTGTTTTTTTTAATCTTTGGTTTCTTGGAAATGCAATAGAAAATTTGTATAAGTTTAGGGAATGGAAAAGAGTAACTTGAATTTAGTAAATGCAAGTTAAAATTATTATTTTTAATTGTAACTATAAAAAGTTGTTCCAACGGCTACTTTTGTTCTTCCAAATCTCGGGCGTCAACTAGTCATCAAAATAAGTACCCACGGGACAAACGCCGATGTACCCAAACTACCTTGGGCATACGCTCCCACCGTCTTTGTATTTCACCATAGCCCCTAGCACATAGGGACACAAGATCACCACCAATATCATCCAAGTATATCTAAAGATGAATTAGTAGCAACAAGTAAATAGAATTGGGCTTTTAGCTAGAAAGATTCAAAGAAAGATGAATCTCTTATCTCTTCAACTTATGGGCCATGGGAAGCCCATAACATACTTGTTAACTTCCCCGTTCCCCCTTTAATTTGATCGAATTTAAATTTAAATTGGGATTTCGAAAATAATACGAAATAGGAAAATAACAGTGAGAAGATTATCCTCATTATGCCGCATGGTTCATTAGCGATTGAGGAGTTGTGGTGCTCAATTGGAAATTTTTATAAAACTAATGTTTTCGAGAATCTACGTGGCGATTGGAGTTAGAAAAGCTTCCATAATATATCTAAAACCCATACCTATAGTTAAGACAACTCAATCATTCCTGAGGCCTAAAGTAAACCAGCTCAAGTCGCAAAATAATGAGAAGCTATTAATGTAACGAATATAAATGGAAATTGGAATGCAACATGTTACAATAGAATAACTACTATGGTTTTGAAATCGTTAAATATTTGTGAAAGGTTAAAATTAAAAAGGTACTTAAAACTAAAAAAGTGTATGAATTAATATCAACAATTAATCTTTTTAATCAATAGTTGTGATTAAGGTATAGATAAAAAGTTATATTGGAGAGTTTTTTTAGCAATAGACACTTTTGTTCACTTTTTGTAAATTCTCTCATTTTTTAAACGTTCATAACTTTTATATACGATATTGTTTTTTACATAAAAACATAAAAATGAGTGTTTTAATCTTTAAAGTGAGTACAAGATAGTTATATAAAAAATAATAAATTATTTTATATTCTTAAACTCATCTCATTATTGTGTCTATAATGCGATTCATTATGTTTTTGTGTTAGTTATTATGTTTTTAAAAATGATGAATTTTAAATAAACATAATGTCGGAATAAATTTGTTGTGTATCTTTAATATGTAAAACAAAATAATAAATTAACAACTAATTAATCTAAGACGTTAAAATGATGACAAAACAATGTCTCATTGTATTTTTTATTGTCACTGTGTTTTTTATCGTTATTGTGCTCTTTTGAATACTATTAGTTTTGAAAAATACAATGATGAAAAAACATTATTGTGGCACTTCTAATTGTAAAACACAACAATATATAACAACTTTATGTAATCTATAAAACAAATAACAAAATTAACACATTGTGTTATCTTATCAACACTATGAATTATAAATACAATGATAGATAACAAGTTTATATAATATATCACAAAATGATCTAAAACATAAAACACAATAATAAATACATATAACAGATTATATAAAATATATGAAACAATGAATTAATATTTGACACAATAAACGTATAAAACATAATAAGCTGACGTATTTTACACAAAAACTACTAATCTTTTAAACAATAATATGACACGTATCAAGCCCACAATATTTTTTAAACTTTTAGATTATATAGCATTTTTACTATACCTCTTCCCTAAATATCAATCACAAAATGGATCATGAGAAATTCCGAATTGCGCATTTAAACCTTACAAAAGTTAAGAAAATTTTTTTAATAGTGGATTTTAAATAAATCAAGGAAATTATAAGCTAAAGCAAAATAAATTAAATATTATGGATAATAACGAATTAAAATATAAGTATTAGAATCTATTAGAAAAATAAACTAAACAAGTTCTACTTTTTATATGATTAAATTAAAATAAATGTTTTAGTAATTGCAGTGCAGTCCTATCAAAATTTGTTTTCTAGTCAATGGACAATGAACTTATAATTCTTTAACCAAAATTCTCCGGATCCGATCACGAATGATGCACGAATGATGCATCTGCAAATGTTTTTCCATATATTCTCTCATTTTCTTATAAAAATTTCATGTTACAGGGGTGATTATATATTAACAAGAGAACAAGTTATTTGTTTGGATATTTTAATATTTATTCAAATCATGTTGTAATTGCGAGTGATATCTCTCAAGATTAGAGAAAAGAAGTTATATATGTGATCTCGATGAAAGAAGTTAGTGAAAACAACTTTAGACAACAAAAGTTATAAATGTGATCTCGATCAGAGAAGATAGTGAAGACAACTTGTTGTATTCATGAGATAGATGATGGTAAAATGCATCTTCTAAATCTAGAAGTTTAGGTTTAAATCCCGTAAGATACATATATAAATGATTAATAGAAATATATTAAAAGTTGTTTTGAAAAAATAAAGAGAACTATTGAAGAACAAGGATGGGTGTAGATGGATACATTAATAGCAATTGTAAGAAATGTATGTATCGGTCCACAAGGAAGGTATTGATATTTAACAAACAAAAAGAGATGTCCACTAACTAACAAACAAATATAGCAAATAAAAATTTCACTTGTATAACAAGGTTGGGAGATGAGTAATTAGAGACAAAGGTTACCTTTATTAACAGATCAAGAAAAAAACCTTCTTCTCAAGACACCGTGTTAGAAAAACAAACTTCTCTTATTAACATACAAAAAACACACTAAGAAAAAAAACAAGTGTCACAACATAGTATCATAACAAAGTTTCTTAAATACTTATAATCAAAATGGGAATGCATAACAAACCGTAACATGAAAGTATCTTAGACTAGAGGCACTCTAAAGACTAAAAGCTTACACGAAAACTAAAAACACACCTAAAACGTAAAGACATGCCTGACACTAAAGGCTTTTCTTAAAACTAAAGGCACATATATGAAAACGATATAACTAAAAAATAAAAATGCACCTACACCTAAAGGCACACCTACACCTAAAGGCACACCTACACCTAAAGGCACACCTAAGACTAAGCAGTTAACACCGATAACTACGACTTAAATAACCTTAGTGAAGCACAAGCTAGCATACAAAGCTCTAATGAAAATCAAATTTGTACGAAATCCTAAAAATCTCTAAAATGTACCTAATGTCTCCAAGAACTCCTATCACGGATCATTACTTCAAAGATGGCGCAATTCTAACATATCATACTTAATTTACTCATCCTATGTCATTTTCTGTATGCCTCTACTCTTCATCCTTTCCACTGTAAGGAGTTATATGCTTCTTAGAGGTGTTCTTTTCTGTCTCCTCTTGCACATGCCATACCCATATCCATCCCATCTCCCTTATCTTATAAAAAATATATGTTACTACTAATCTAGCCTTAAAACTGCATCTCTTATCATGTCCAACCTTATGATCTGTATATCTATCTATGCATTCTCATTTTTGCTACTTTCAACTTTAACGATTCTGTAGGGGTAAAGCTTAATTAGGGTTAGGGGGCCATCACCCCTTCTTTTTTGTCAACGGTGTTAAGTTTTGGCCTGGTATTTTAAACCTTAATATATTATATATATATATATATATATATATATATATATATAATATATATATATATATATATATATATTGACTTTGTCCTATAAATAATTTAAATTCACCTTGCCCTTAAAAAATATTCAAGCTCCATCACTACGTTTAAGTCTAGATGGCACAAAAAATTAGTATCCTATACCATAATCGATCAAATTGCAACCATTCATATTGACATGCAAGATTTAACGGTTTTCTATTCTACTTCAAGATGAGAACACATTCAACAAGATTGGGGAATCTTTTGGGAAGGAAATTTCTAGTGATAACTCTTAGAAAGGTGATGTTACTACCTTTAGCCCCTACTACGTTTTGGTGCTCGATGGTCCGCTAATCTCGGTGAACACCTCCTTAGTTTGGAAGGATTAATCATTCTTATTCTTGGTCTAAGAAGAAATTGATGTTTGGATTCCGACATGTGACTTGGTAGATGAAGTTGTAGAAGTGGATATGACAACTAGAGTGGTCGATAATAATGATGTTGATGCCTATGAATATATCAAGCTAATCAATACATAACATTTGAATTTACATATTAATGACTTGGGTGATGTTACTATCTACAATAATGCCTATTATTTTCCTAGTATTCTACACACGCTTGATAATCATTAAGATATAGGCTTGTTCAGTATAGGTGTGATAATATGATGAAAATAATATGCATGTTCATTTTGATAGTAAAGGTGTGCATAATCATTAAGGATACTGGTGGGCCTAATACGCAGTTGGAAGTGGACATCAAGCTGCTAGAGTCTTCACCATTGATGTACTTTAAACTATACATAGAAAAATATCAAAAGCACATCATTTATTTCTTAAAGTATTACTTAAAATGATGAAAATGATCTTAAAAGTGTTTAAATTATGTTTTCAAGTTTTCAACGGGCTAAGATGGACAAAAAAACATATTTAACAAGAATTTGAAGAAAAGCGAACTTCTAAGTGCAAGCATGAAGTCGTAACTCAATAACCACATGTAACACCCGGTTATTTTAAAAAGACAAGAAATGAAGAACAAAATAAAGAAAAGCAATAAAGTCCATGTGGAGGGACTAAAAGTATCCAAAAGGACAAATCTTTGAAAAGTTGGTGTAAAGGTGGGCATGGCCGCCCACCGTCCCTTCACATCATTCTTTCACTTCGATTTTAGAAAGAGAGAAAGGGAAGAGAGCAGAACTTCGGGTTTTGAAGAAGAAGAAAAGAAGAAATCAAATTCCAGGTAAGAATTCGTGGTTCTTAAATGTTTATGACGGGTTTTATCCCGGTTATATGTTTATGTGCTTATGTGTTTGTGTACGTGCTCGGGTGTGTGTGTTTGGTGGTGTTTTTAGGTGTTTGAACTTAGTTGCAAAAGGGTTAGAAAGGAAGAAACACCCAAGTTGCACCAGGTGAGTTCTAGACCCTGGTTTCTACTTGTTTTAAACATCTTTGGGGCTGAAAATATATTAAGATTTTCAACGATTTTATGTTATGTATATACCCGTATGTATGTGCATGTTGGATATGATTCTTGAATGCTTATAGGTTTTTCATGTTTAGAATAGCCATGTTAAGCTTAGAACTAATGGGTTTGATGATTGGGTTCGAAAACATACTAGAAACATGTTACATAGAAGGTCCATGCGCCTAGATAAGGCTCATGCGCCTGAAATTGCCTTAGAAATTTTTAAGTATCACCCATGCGCCTGAAATTTGTCTTAGAAATGTTTAAGTATAGCCCATGGCCTAAACAGTGGTCCATGCATCTGGAAATATTAGTCGGACGACTATGTGTAGGGCCATGCGCCCCAATAGTGCCCATGCGCCTAAGTGTTCATGCGCCCCAATAGTGCCCATGCGCTTGAATAGTTCATGGCCTAAGTAGTAAAAATGTTTAAGTGTTTGCTGATGTACCTACATAGTGATGAAACGCCCAAAAGGGCTCATGCGCCCAAATAGTGTCTTAGCGCCCAACACTTAGAAATTTTTACAGAAATTTTGGGAGTCTGTGCTTCTAGGGTTTTGAACGAGGTTTGACTAAGGCTTATTGATGATGATGTTCCATGCATGGTTATGATTGTTCCTTATTATTATTATTATTTATATTATTATTATTACTTATAGAATGTGACTTTACATGGTATGTTTATTATCGTAACGTAAGTATATTGTAATAATAAAGAAAAAGAGCAATAAAGAAGAAAAGAGGAACATTAATAAAATGTTAACAAGTCTTGCAAGCTTACAGGAGGTACATGACCATGTTGTCGTTAGCTCAAATATGCTGCGGGTTAGCTACCCTATTATGCACACAGGGCCAGTCAATGAGATTGGCAGGACCTTTGCAGCGTGTCTTGGGTAATTGGGTCGGCCCTGTATACAGTACACAGAACCCTTTCGAGGGATATAGTTGACCCTTTCAAGGGATATAATTGACCCTTGCAAGGGATATAGTTGACCCTTTTGAGGGATATTGATGGCCCATCACCCGTTTTCCACCGCGCATACAGTTTGGGGTATTACTCATTGATCTATACAGAAAGTGAAAGATAAAGATAAAAGTTTTACAGAACTTACAAGGCATACAGTAAAGAGAATGAACAATATCTGTTCATATAGTTAATGCGTGCTCGCATATACAGTAAAGAGTTGTATTTTACAGTAAAGAGTATTTTCATATACAACATATAGAAAGTATTTTATTACTTTTAAAACTAGGAGTTACTCAGCAATGCTGACTTTTATACATTTTCAGTTGGCAGGTAATTATTGTTGAGGATGGCATGAGAGTGAAGCCACTCGGTAGGGAAATACCGACATCCATTTGTATTTTATGTTGCTGTTGTTTTGTAATGCAGTAAAAATGCTTTTGTAAACAGTAAATGATGATGTATGGCAACAACAGTATCTAAATGAAATGAATAGTTTTTGATGAATTATTTTCACTGCTTAAGTTTGTATAATTATAATGTTTAATGTTTTAATTGCTGTGATTAACCAACTGTGAGGTTTCTGGGAACGGGGCCTTGCAAGTTGGTATCAGAGCCGAAGTTTAAGAGAATTGGGACAAATAAACTTTTAAAACAAACTTAAACTGAAAATGGGACAAATGGAGGGATGTCAGCCCGAGTAGCTATGTGCCATCATATGTCTTTTCTTAATGTTAACCGGTATTATGTGCGCATGCTATTTGATTATGTGCTCTTAGTAGATTTAGATACTGATTAAGTCAGGATAGGAGATGCTTGGGGCATAAAGAGTAAAGTAAGTGGCTAATCACAACTGGCCACTGTAATTAGAGACCTACTATACTTGATATAAACTGAGTGTTACCTTGAATGACCGCGCGTTAGTGTTTGAATCTTAGAGTGTGCATTTAGAGGATGGCTGGCGGTAGATCTTCGAAAGCCTCTCGTGGTGGAGGTCACGGTGCTGCTTCGCGACCCAAGAGAGGGAGACCCAGAGTCGAGAAGGTGGTTCATGAAGAACCAGAGACCCCTCATCCGGTGGGTGACGACGAGAGCGCCAATCTGAGAGCCTCAATAAAGGAGGCTGTGGTGGAGAAAGTTCATCAAGTCATGCAGACAATTCTACCGTCTGTGGTGACTGAAGTGATCAAGGCAGTAAGAGAACGGGAAAGAAAGGAAAGAAACAGGTCCTCGGGAGGACAGGAGCAACCAGAGCCGGAAACGGTTCTCTCTGATGATGAGAAGGAGGAAGAAGAGGAGCCTGCGCCGGAGGCGACCCGAGGCTGTAACTATGGGGCGTTTATAAGATGCAAGCCCCCTACTTTCGATGCAAACGGCACTACTGCAGCTGCTGACCGGTGGATGAGGGAAATGGAGGCTGTCCTTGATATCAGTGAGTGTCGTGAAGATCAGAAGGTAAAATTGGCTACCCACTCTTTTGTGGACTCGGCTTTGTGCTGGTGGGACAACATTGTCCAAGCCGAGGGTAGCGGGGCCATTGGAAGAATGAGATGGCCTGAACTGAAGAAGTTAGTGATTGAGGAATTCTATCCTCACAGAGAGATGGACAAGGTAGAAAGAGATTTCCTACAGCTGGAGGCGGGAACAATGACACACCAGTTGTACACCACTAAATTTAATAAAATGGCGTGGCTGGTGCCCGATCAAGTGACACCACTATCACGAAAGATAAAAGATACATCCAGGGGCTGCCGACGGACATCCGTAGGCATATGATCGCCGCCCGGCCGAGCACTTTTAGGTCGCCGGTTGATTTGGCTGGTAGATTATATGATGAGCGCGAGGTGGTGGTGGCTGAGGTGAACAAGAAGGGTGGTGGTGACCGGAACTGGAATGGGAAACGATTTGGACGTGGTGGAGCCGCTCCAAACAATAAGGTGGCAAGGATGGGTGACCGACGTGTGGTCACATCTGGTGCAGGGTTGAAGAAGTGTGGCAAATGTGGAAGGGAGCATACTGGTGAGTGTAGGATGGGAATGAATGTATGCTTCAGGTGTGGCCAGCCTGGCCATATCGCTACAGACTGTAAGAAGCCGAGGGTGGAGAGCTCTGGAGTAGAGAAGAAGAAGCCGGAGGAAGGAGGGCAGAGGGCAAGTGCTGAGCTTACACTATGACCCGGGAGGAAGCCAAAGCTGATCTTGATGTTGTGTTAGGTATTTTTCTAGTAAACCAAACTTGTGCCTCTGTATTGTTTGATTCCGGTGCTAGTAGGAGTTTTATTTCCACTACTTTCTATGCTAAGTTGCCTGTTAGTAGTAGAAAAGTCAGTGCACCATTCGATGTTGAAACTGCTGTTGGCAAGTCCACTAGAATTACTGATGTGATAGAGGACTGTGCCATAGAACTAGAAGGTCATAGGTTTGCTGCTAGGTTACACGTGATACCCCTAGGTGGATTTGATGTAGTACTAGGGATGGACTGATTAGCAACTATGAAGCAAAATCGTGTGTCGCAAGAAGATGATTTGATTAGTTGCGCCGATAAGAGTTTGGTTACAATTCATGGAGATCGCGTTACTACGATGCCGAAGATGATTTCGATGGCGGTGGCGGGGAAGTGCATAAGACGTGAATGTAGTGCCTACTTGGCCTACGTAAAAGATGTGGACGCGTCAGTACCACAACTATCCGAAGTACCAGTGGTGTGCGACTTTCCGGACGTATTCCCGGAAGACTTACCCGACGTGCCACTGGATCGCGAGATTGAGTTCCAAATGATTTGATACCCGGTGCTCAACCCGTTGCCAAAGCACCGTATCGGTTAGCTCCGACAGAAATGAAAGAGCTGATGGAACAGTTACAAGAGCTGCTCGATAAGGGGTTCATTAGACTGAGTATCTCTCCGTGGGGTGCTCCGGTTCTGTTGGGAAGAAGAAAGACGGTAGCATGAGGATGTGCATCGACTACCGAGAGCTGAACAATTCGACGGTGAAGAATCGGTACCCGTTACCAGGATTGATGATTTGTTTGATCAGCTTCAGGGTGCCAGTTGGTTTTCAAGGATAGATCTTCGATCTGGTTACCATCAGCTGAAGGTGAAGGGCAGGATATCCCAAACAGCTTTTCGCACGCGCTACGGTCACTATGAATTCCTTGTTATGTCATTTGGTCTAACCAATGCGCTAGCTGCTTTTATGGATTTGATGAATAGAGTGTGTCGGCCGATGTTGGATAGATCAGTGATTGTGTTCATTGATGATATCCTGATCTACTCAAAGAGCAAAGAAGAGCATGCTGGACACATACGGGAGGTGTTGGAGACCTTAAGAAAGGAGAAGTTGTATGCCAAAATCTCCAAGTGCGCATTCTGGTTATGTGAGGTTCAATTCTTAGGTCACGTGGTAAATCCCGAGGGGATTATGGTAAACCCTGCTAAGGTGGAGGCTGTGATGCATGGAAATCTCCAACAATGCCATCCGAGATTCGTAGTTTCTTAGGGTTAGTGGGATATTATCGAAGGTTTATTCAGGACTTCTCCAAGATAGCCTCCCCGTTGACTAAGCTAACCCGTAAGGATGTAAAGTTTATATGGGGTCAAGATCAAGAGTAAGCATTCGAGGAGTTAAAGGCAAGGCTGACTCAAGCTCCTATTCTGTCATTACCCGAAGGAAGCGAGGATTTGGTGGTTATTCAGATGCTTCTTACTCGGGGTTAGGGTGCGTGTTAATGCAGAGAGGGAAGGTTAGCCTATGCATCCCGACAGAGAAGGTTCGTGAGGTCAATTACCCTACTAATGACTTGGAGCTAGCAATCATGGTCTTTGCATTGAAGATTTGGAGACACTATCTCTACGGGACGAAGTGCACCATTTTCACTAACCACAAGAGCTTGAAGTACTTCTTTGAGCAAAAAGATCTGAACATGAGGCAGAGAAGATGGTTGGAGCTCATAAAAGATAATGATTGTGAGATCCATTACCATCCGGGCAAGGCCAACGTGGTGGCTGATGCTCTTAGCCGAAAGGAGAGGCCCGAGCCAACTCGGTGTGAAAGCATATCAATGATCATGACTCTGATGTAATGAAGCAAGTCAAAGAGTTTCAAGATGAGGCACTGAAAGAATATCATCTTAACTTGAAAGGATGAGAGGTCTGGTTAGGGAATTGGGTGAAAACACACTTGGTGTTAAAACTTGATTTGGACGGGTGTGGATTCCTCGTTTCAGGGATCTACGTGTGAGGATTTTGGATGAAGCTCACAAGGACTCAATACTTCATTCACCCTGGTGCCACAAATATGTACCAAGATTTGAAGAAAGATTATTGGTGGTCGGGTATGAAGCGTAACGTGGTGGAGTATGTAAGTAAGTGCCTTACTTGTTTGCAAGTGAAGGCCGAACATCAGAAGCCGTATGGGAAGATCCAACCTTTAGATATACGGAATGGAAGTGGGAGCACATCACCATGGATTTCATTACGAAGTTGCCACGTACTCCGAAAAGGTACGATGCCATATGGGTGATTGTCGACCGTCTGATGAAAAGTGCTCACTTCCTATCGATCCGCCAGACATCATTCGAGAGGTTGGCTTACCTATTCATCAAGGAGATTGTAACCCGTCATGGTGTGCCGGTGTCCATTGTGTTGATCGTGACACCTGGTTTACCTCTAAATTCTGGAAGAAATTCCACGATGCCATGGGGACGAGGTTACCTATTAGCACGGCTTGTCATCCTCAAACTGATGGTCAGTCAGAAAGGACCATTCAAACAATGGAAGACATGCTTCAGGCATGTGTGATTGATTTTGGGGGAAGTTGGGATGACCACTTACTGTTAGCCGAATTCTCGTACAACAAAAACTTTCATGCCAACATTGGTATGCCACCATACGAGATGCTATACGGTAGGAGATACAGAACACCCATTTGTTGGGGTGATATTGGTCAGAAGGAATTAGGGAGCGTCGAGGTCATTGAGGTTACAACCAAGAAGCTTAAGAAGATTAAAGCCTTCATGAAGGAAGCTAAAGATAGACAGAAGTCGTATGCCGATAGAAGATGCAGACCGATTGAGTTCCAGGTGGGTGACCGGGTTATGTTGAAGGTCTAACTTGGAAGGGTATTATTCGATTCAGGAAGCGGGGCAAGTTAAGCCCAAGGTTTATAGGCCCTTTTCGAATCATTGCTCGAGTAGGAGAGGTGGCCTATAGATTGGAGCTACCAGATGAGTAAGTGGAATTCACCCGACATTCTATGTCTCTCACCTGAGAAAATGCTTAGCTGATGAAGACATAATTGTTCCACCGGAGGATATCGAAGTAGACGAAAGGCTCAATTATGTAGAGCAACCGTGGCAATCGTCGATCGTAAAGAGAAGAGGCTGAGAAATAAGTGGTTCCCCTTGTGCGTGTACAGTGGAAGCACAGGAGAGATCCGAACCAACAAGGGAAATTGAGGAGGAGATGAGGCAGCATTATCTCGTCTGTTTGAGGAATAACAGGTTTCGGGGACGAAACCTATATAAGGGGGTGGACTTGTAACACCGGTTTTTTTAAAAGACAAGAAATGAAGAATAAAAGAAAGAAAAGCAATAAAGTCCAAATGGAGGGACTAAAAGTGTCCAAAAGGACAAATTTTGAAAAGTTGGTGTAAAGGTGGGCATGGCCGCCCACCCTCCCTTCACATCATTCTTTCACTTCGATTTTAAAAAGAGAGAAAGGGAAGAGAGCAAAACTTCAGGTTTTGAAGAAGAAGAAAAGAAGAAATGGAATTCTAGGTAAGAATTCGTGGTTCTTAAATGTTTATGACGGGTTTTATCCCGGTTATATGTTTATGTGCTTATGTATTTGTGTATGTGCTTGGGTGTGTGTGTTTGGTGGTGTTTTTAGGTGTTTCAACTTAGTTGCAAAAGGGTTAGAAAGGAAGAAACACCCAAGTTGCACCAGGTGAGTTCTAGACCCTAGTTTCTACTTGTTTTAACATCTTTAGGGCTGAAAATATATTAAAACGATTTTCAATGTTTATGTATGTATACCCGTATGAATGTGCATGTTGGATGTTGATTCTTGAATGCTTATAGGTTTTTCATGTTAGAATAGCCATGTTAAGCTTAGAACTAATAGGTTGATGATTGGGTTCGAAAACATACTAGAAACATGTTACACAGAAGGTCCATGCGCCTAGATAGACTCATGCGCCTGAAAATGCCTTAGAAACTTTTAAGTATAACCCATGTGCCTGAACAATAACCCATGCGCCTGAAATTTGTCTTAGAAATGTTTAAGTATAGCCCATGCGCCTAAACAGTGGTCCATGCATCTGGAAATATTAGTCGGACGACTAAGTGTAGGGCCATGCGCCCCAATAGTGCCCATGCGCCCAAGAGGCCCATGCGCCTAAGTGTTCATGCGCCCCAATAGTGCCCATGTGCCTGAATAGTTCATGAGCATAAGTGAAAATGATTAAGTGTTGGCTGATGCACCTACATAGTGAACAAACGCCCAAACAGGGCTCATGCGCCCAAATAGTATCTAAGCGCCCAACACTGAGAAATTTTTACAGAATTTTTGGGAGTCTGTGCTTCTAGGGTTTTGATCGAGGTTGGACTAAGGCTTATTGATGATGACGTCTGCTGATGTCACTTGATAGTGACATCTAACAGAATTTATCACAAACTACTGATAGTTAACATAACTACTGAAGATGTCAAACAGCTGACATCTTCTTACAAAAATGCTAAGTGTTAACTTTTATTACAACTACTGAAAAGAAACTACTGAAACAATAACAACTGAAGAACATACTCTTCAGTTGTTTTACAAATATTGAAACAAAGAAAACTACTGAAAGGTAAACCATCACACTACTGAAGAAGACCTCTTCAGCTGTTGTGACAACGTCTGATACTTTGTCTTCAGCACTTGTGTCTTCAGACTTTGTCTTCAGCACTTGTGTCTGATACTTTGTCTTCAGCACATGTGTCTTCAGGCTTTGTCTTCAGCACTTGTGTCTTCAGACTTTGTCTTCAGCACTTGTGTCTTCAGACTTTGTCTTCAGCACTTGTGTCTTCAGAATTTGTCTTCAGCACTTGTGTCTTCAGACTTTGTCTTCAGCACTTGTGTCTTCAGACTTTGTCTTCAGCACTTGTGTCTTCAGACTTTGTAATCAGCTGTTGTCTTCAGCTGTTGTGGTCTTTAGTAGTTGTTGTGATGTCTGTGGGACTTAAAGGTTTTTCTGATCCGCTCATTGGTTCTTTTGGTCCAACAGAATCGATACCCGTTACTGAGAATTGATGATTTTTTGATCAGCTTCAAGGTGCCAGTTGGTTCTCGAGGATAGATCATCGATCTGGCTACCATCAGTTAAAGGTGAAAGAGCAGATATCCCTAAAACGGTTTTCGCATGCGCTATGGACACTACGAGTTTCTCGTTATGTCTTTTGGTTTGACTAACACCCCAGCTGCTTTTATGGACTTGCTGAACCGAGCGTGTCGGCCGATGTTGGATAAATCAGTGATTGTGTTTATTGATGATATCCTGATTTATTCAAAGAGAGAGAATGAGCATGCCGGTCATATTCGAGAGGTGTTGGAGACGTTGAGAAGGGAGAAGTTATATGCTAAATTCTCAAAGCGTGCATTTTGGTTGCACGAGGTTTAGTTATTGGGTCACGTGGTGAATCCTGACGGGATTCTGGTGGACTCGACAAAAGTGGAGGCGGTGATGCAATGGAAGTCTCCAAAGACACCATCCGAGATTCGTAGTTTCTTGGGTTTGGCGGGCTATTATAGAAGGTTTATTCAAGACTTCTCTAAGATTGCTTCTCCACTAACCAAGTTGACCCATAAGGATGTAAAGTTTGTTTGGGGTCAAGCTCAAGAGAAGGCGTTTGGGGAGTTAAAGGCGAGATTGACTCAAGCTCTTGTTTTTGTCGTTACCCGATGGAAGTGAAGATTTGGTGGTTTACTCAGATGCTTCCTACTTGGGGTTGGGATGTGTGTTGATGCAAAGAGGAAAGGTTATAGCCTATGCATCCCGACAGTTGAAAGTTCATGAGGTTAATAATCCTACTCATGACTTGGAGCTAGCAGCCGTGGTATTCGCGTTAAGGATTTGGAGGCACTACCTGTATGGGATGAAGTGCACCATATTCACTGACCACAAGAGCTTGTAGTATTTCTTCAAGCAAAAGGACTTGAACATGAGGCAGAGGAGATGGTTGAAGCTTATAAAGGATTATGATTGTGAGATCCATTACCATCTGGGCAAAGCCAACGTGGTGGCGGATGACCTTAGTCGAAAGGAGAGACCCGAGCCGATCCGAGTGAAGGCTTATCAGTTAGTTATGACCTCTGAGGTGATGAAGCAAGTCAAAGAGTTTCAAGATGAGGCATTGAAAGAAGATCATCTTAACTTCGAAAGAATGAGAGGTCTGGTTGTGGAATTGGGTGAAAACACACTCGGTGTTAGGACCCGATTCAGGATGTTTCAAAGTTGACCCTATATTTTCAACATATTTCAGGATTGCTACTTGAAGAACCCTTCTTGCTCATATAGGACTTGGACTTAGTTTAATTAAATATTTTATGTTGTTGTTTAATCTTTGTTGTATTGTAATGACTTATTTGTCTTGTTTTATTTAAAGAAAAATGGCATTTAATATTTTATAACTTATTTAACTCCATGAGCTATGAACAATCGTTTCACATTCGTCCGCCTGGATGATTCCGCTGTCGGTCGGGGTGTCACAGATTGCACTGACGCCAAATGCGCAGATGCGTAGATCACCTACACCCTCGACCTTGTGTACGAAATAACTAGTCTAATCAGTCGACCATCTTCTCTGTTTTACATCATACGTCTCAATTTCTTTCAGTGGCAGTTTTAGTGCTTTGAGGGTCGGGTTTGTTGTTGTACATCGTCTTCTTCCGAATACTAGCATTATTACATGCATCGGCATTGTCTCTGGGTTTCTAGGAACCCGACGTGGTGATCCTATAATCTTCATCGTGCTCTGGTGGTGGTGACGGTGGTTCTTAGTTGTTTCATATCACAAACCAACACGAGGAATAGTGGGCTTTCATGGGTTTTGATTTCGGCCATAAAATGTTGCATGTTTATGATTTGACCCCTTCGTATTTTTCCCCACCATCGATGAGGTATGTGGAGGTCGGAGGTCTCAGGGAGATGGGTGGTGGCCGTATGTTTTCGCTTTACTGACACCACAAATGTGGTCACACTTTTGTACTCCTTGATTTCTCGTCTCATGTGTCGGTTTTCCTCTGCGTCCGTAAAATGACCATCTCTTCACCATACGTCTTCAGTTGAACTGTATTTTGCCAACACGATGGCCAATGGGCGTCGACCATGGTGATGGCGGTGGTCACTTTCTTGGCAAACATGGTGTCCATGGTATTATTTGGTAAACCGTTTATGATTGGTGATTTGTTATGCTCTTGATGATAGGAATTACCTCATTTGAAATTTTATTTCTTTTTGTTATTTCATAAATCGATGATGATCGAGCTTATCTCATCTAAGATTCCTAGTTTGATGTTCGTCTTAGGTGTCGAACTTGGTTTTATGTACGGTTTTTGTTTGCTGCGTGGATATGTCTATGTCACACCCTCAAAATCCACGTATGTGGTTTTACGGTGAGCTGTGTGAACAAACTAGGATCCAAGTCAATTGTAACTCATAATGACTCTATATGTAACAATTAAAACAAACCATAGTTTAAAACTTTAAAACATTGCGGAAGCATTTAATAAACATTTCAAACCTAAAGTATTAAAATGTAAAATGCGCAAAAACACAAACCCAAACCATTATTTTTAAAAATGCATTAAAAACCAAATGTAAACTAATGAGTGTTTAAAAGCATTCTCAACTCGTGAATGCTCCTAAAGTCAACCACGAGTAACAACCTAAGAAAAACATACTAAAGGTGTCAACATGATGATCGGTGAGTTCAAGAGTTTGTAAATCATCATAAATAATAGCGTTTGTAAAACATAAGCAAGTTTATTGAATAATAGCTAATCTAATTTCATAGTAATAACTATAGTGTAGAGATTAATGAAGAGGCTGATACAAACTAAACATCTAAAGTCTCTCCCACATGCTACACAAGTGCTATGAAGAAGAATGCTTAGGAAGTTCACACATGCAACGGAAATATTCTAAGTGTGAAATCTTCCGAAGCCAAGACCAATATCTTCCGAAGCCAAATATGAAGTCTTCCAAAGCCTTAGAGACAGTCTTCTGAAGCCTTAGAGACAGTCTTCCGAAGCTTGAACTCATGAAGACAGATTTCTTCTGAAGACTTTTAAAGCTGGTGAAAAGGTGGACACCTTTCCGCTGTATCTCTGTAAAGTCACCAACTTGCATGAGTTGGTGAAAAGGTCCATGCTTTTGGTAACTTTACATTGAAGTCTTGATTCTGTAACTTTCTACTTCATGTACTTTATCCTTTTTTGTAAAAGATAAGGATGTGAGCTATGACATGTCATAGTCACTAGTCAAAAGGCAATCTGCGTTTTTGTTGGACCAAAAGAACCAATGAGCCAGATCAGAAAAACCTTTAAGTCCCACAAGACATCACAACAACTGCTGAAGACTTGATCAGCTGTTTGACAAAGTCTGAAGATCAACAGCTGAAGACTAAAGTACTGAAGACTTCAACAGCTGAAGACTAAAGTACTGAAGACTTCAATAGCTGAAGACCACAGTCTGAAGATCAACAGCTGAAGACTAAAGTACTGAAGACTTCAACAGCTGAAGACTAAAGTACTGAAGACTTCAACAGCTGAAGACCAAAGTCTGAAGATCAACAGCTGAAGACTAAAGTACTGAAGATCAACAGCTGAAGTACAAAGACTGAAGACATCAGCTGATGACAACAAGTGAAGTTCAAGATGTCCAAGTACTGAAGCCTTCAGAGATTGTCACAACAGCTAAAGAAACATTCTTCAGTTGTTGTGATGGTTTCCTTTCAATAGTTTTATTTTCTATTTCAGTACTTGTAAAACGACTGAAGAGCATGTTCTTCAGTCGTTGTTGTTTCAGTAGTTTCTTTTCAGTAGTTGTAGTGATAGTTAACACTTGGTATTTTTGTATGAAGATGTCAGTTGTTTGACATCTTCAGTAGTTGTGTTAACTTTCAGTAGTTTGAATAATTCTGTTAGATGTCACTATCAAGTGACATCAGCAGACGTCACATGTCCTATATAAGAGATGTTGACCTAATTGTACGTGTGACATTTTGCCACCATGAAAGCATATGAATGAAATATTCTATTTGCAGAATTCTCTCTGTCTATAACCGTTTACTCTTACATTGAATATCAATTGTGTTCTTGTGAATTGTCTAATTCATTGTTCGAATTCCGCTGCAATAATCAAACTTAGATCACTGATCCTAACAAATGGTATCAGAGCTGGTTAATTATTGATCGATCTAATAATTGATCATTGAAACTACTATTCGATATCTATGTTTGATTAATTAGCATATTTGCAAGAATTAGTTATAGATCATTGAATCTCTGCTGCTTTCGTTATTTGCTTTGAGTTTTCTCTTGGTTCAATTTGGTTTGTTGTGTTTTGTTCTAAATCTGTTAAAACTTAATTGAATTAGGTTGAATCTGATAATGACTACTCCTTCTAATGACCCTCACAATACCGGTTCCTGAACCAAGCCTCCGATGCTGGTTAGGACTGAGTATAACATATGGCAACAAAGAATGCTTCATCACCTGTCTGTTAACAGTTCAGGTTGTTGGACATCTGTGGTACATGGTCCACACAAGCCTATGGTGAAAAATCCGGAAACCAATCAAATGGTTTCGAAGAAGAAGGAACAATACTCAGATGAGGATCGGAAACTGTTGAGATTGATGCTAAAGCGCATGGTATTCTGGCCATGGCTCTGCCTAATGAAATCTATTCAGGGCTTATGTATCATGAAACTGCTCATGACCTCTGGAATGCATTGAAGGAACATTCGGTAGAACTGATGAGGTCTTAGCAAACAACAGAGAAATCCTTGCCCAACAATATGAGACATTCTCTCATAGGAAGGGCGAGACACTGACTCAACAGTTTGAGCGTTTTTCTTGTTTGATCTCTGAGCTGAAAATGGTCAAACATGAATACACCAATAGCCAGATGAACAACAGATTCCTCAGATCACTGCCTGAGAGATGGGACACATACACCATTGTCCTACGCTCGAGTGCAAATCTGGATAGCCTATCTCTCACCCAACTCCATGGGAAACTGCTTACATTTGAAAGAGAGATAGAGCAGAAAAGGAAACTGGCATCATCAGGAAAGCTCACTAATGACTTTGTACCAGGGAACACTGCCTTGGTTGGTCATGAGTCAGAATATGCTGCATCTGAAAGTAATTATGATGAGCATATAGATTTCTCTTCAAACAGTTCTGATCATGCATTTGTTGGTCTTGATAGTCAGTCTAGCTGTAATAGTGACAATTTGTGCTTCATCATGGATGATCTGAAGGGTATTGCTGATGATGACTTAGAAGAGATGGATATTCTAAGCCAATGGCCTTGGTTAATATCAGATCTCAAAATTCTACAACAGAACTGGTAGAAAATTCCCTGGACTCTCTGGCAAAACCAAAGTTGGTTTTGACAAGAGTAAGTTGAGGTGTCATAAATGCCACAGGCTTGGGCACTTTGCAAAAGAGTGTAGATCATCTGGATCTAACTCCTCTGCACCCTTTGTGACCTTTCCAAGTAGTATTCAACAAAACAGAGGGCAACATCCTGCTAGTTTTGGTCATCATTCACAACCTATATCTCCTGCATATTTTGTCCCTCAGGGTCCAATGTCATATCCATATCCCTGCTATTACATGCCTCAGCCAAATCCAGTTCAAGCTCCTATTTCACAACAACCGCAAGCATTACCTGAGCCTCTACCATCTCAATCATCTCAATCACAACCTCATCACAGCTTCTTCACCCCTGGCATTGTTGACTGGAGCAGTTTACCAGATGATCTCTCTGGTAATGAGCATTTATTTGCTGGTGATGGTCAACATGGTGGTGAACATCCTTTTGGGAATCTAGCACTCATGGCCCTGGAATCTACTGAGAGTTCATGCTCCAATGCATCTTCTTCACAGGTAACCCAGGTATCCTCTGAGGCTAAGGCCAAGCTTTGTTCTGAATCTTGCATAGATGCATTTATCTCTATTAGAGAGGCAAATGTAGCTTTAATAAATCAAAATTTAGAACTTGAGCAAAACCTTTCTAAAAGAAAAGCTGAATATGAGTCTGTTATTAAGGATAAAGATGATGAGATTTATAAGCTTAAATGCCAATTAAATGATGAAAAGGCTAAGCTAGAGGTCATTCTCGAGGACCATAGAGAACTCAAAGAAAAACTTGCAGTTACCCAAGTTGAGTGTGACCGCTGGGTGTCATCATGCAAGGGATTTGAAATGCTGTTCAACAAGCAATCTGCTTCGAATGTGAAGTTGGAATTGGTTACAACCACATTGCATCACCAACAGATTTTACTCCAAAACCAATAGTAAAATCTGAAGGTGAAAGCAATTTCCAAACCACATCATCATGTGCATCATCCTCAAGTGATCTCCCAAAATCACAAGAAGAAATCAGTGTTGATACCTCAGCAAATCCATTAGTTGATGGGTTAACTACTGATAAGCACATGAAGCTGAGTACTTCAGATGTTGTCCCTCAAAGTACCTCAAGTACTGAAGGGCAAGTTACAACAACTGAAAAGCATTTCAAATCAGCTGAAATAAAAGGATTAACAACTGCTGATAAAGAACAGCTGAAGAACAAGTCTTCAGTTATTATAGATCCTTCAGTACTAAACAAAAGTACTGAAAGAAGGAAAGTACTGAAGAGCACACATTCAGTAGTTTCCACATCAGTAGTTGATCAATCCAAGATGAAGAATAAGCCATGTGAAATATGTGGTAAATTCAATCATCTTTCTGATGAATGTTGGTACAGAAAGGGTTCCAAACTCAATAGAGATAAGCTCATTAAAATCCAAATGGATGAAATGAAAACTGAGTTTGAGACCAAGTTTGTACCATAATCATCCTAATGTGATAAACCCAAGACTTCAACTAAATCCAAAAAGAAGGATAGGGTTCATCACAAAATAGCTGATAGTGTTCCTAATGATAAACATCAGACTAAGTCTGTGAATTTTAAGGAGGAAATGGTGGGTCACAGGAACTCATCAAACACAGTACTGATATGTCACAAGAGCTGAAAGCTTTGGCTACAAATCAGACACAACTTGTTATGATGGTTCAGCATTTGTTGGGGAGAGTTAACCAACTAGATGCACCTGTGATCAAACCACTGAAAAGGCATTCCAAGCCCAAATCCAAGGAATCCATTTCAGTACCATCTCCTTCTTCATCAGCTGTTAATCATAAGAAACAAGTTATGGTTACATCTGTTGATGAAAACAGACCCAAAACCAAAAAGGTTTGGGTCTCTAAACCTAACTAGTTACTTTTGATGAATGCAGGGTTCTTCAGCATGCCAAAGGAGCATCTGGTATGTGGACAGTGGAAGATCTATGCATATGAATGGGAGCAGTTCTCTTCTTAATGACTACTCTCAAGGAAAGAAGGGATTTGTTTCATTTGGAAATGATGCCAAGGGTTACATCATTGGGAAGGATTTGTGTCTAATGGAAAAATCCGGTTTGATGATGTTAACCATGTGGAGAATCTCAAGTATAATCTGCTGAGTGTCAGTCAGATGTGTGATAAAGGGCATGTTGCACTTTTCATAAGCCAGAACTGCAGGATTCTGTCTTCCCAAGTTCTGAGGCTGATTGACAAGGTATTGGATGAACATACTCTCCTGAAGGCCAACAGGATTGGAAGAGTATATGCCTTGGATTTGTCAAAGAAGATTGATTTGAAGGGTCATCCATGCATGTTCTCCAAAGCCTCTCCTCAAGAATCTAAATTGTGGCATAGAAGGCTGGGTCATGTTAATCTCAAAAACATGAATCAACTGATCCATAATAGTTTAGTGAGAGGTCTACCAATAAAGGAGTTCCACTGTGATGAAACCTGCACTGCTTGTTTAAAAGGAAAACAACACAAAGTCTCATTCCCTCCTATTGAAGAACCTAAGTCCACTGCCTGCTTGCAGTTACTGCACATGGATCTATTTGGTCCTGTGAGAGTGATGAACATGGCAAACAAGAAATACTGTCTGGTAATTGTGGATGATTACTCCAGATTTGTATGGACTTTCTTTCTGCATTCAAAGGATGGGTTGCTCAGAAGATTATAAACTTTGTGTTGTATGTTGAGAAGCAGTATTCCCTATCAGTCAAGTGTATAAGGAGTGACAATGGAACAGAATTCAGAAACCATACATTGATGATTTTTATCTCTCAAAAGGAATCAAGAGGCAGTTTAGCATCCAAGGACTCTAGAACAAAATAGTAGTGGAGAGAAAGAACACGACCTTAATGAAGCTTCAAAGTCTATGTTGGCTGACTCTGGTTTGCCATTGACCTTTTGGGCTGAAGCTGTCAATACACTTGCTATGTGCAAAATAGAGTGTTAGTAAATCAGAGTTGATGAAGACTCCATATGAAGTTCTACATCATTTGGCTCCTTTGATTTCATTCTTCAAAGCCTTGGGTGTCCTTGTTTCATTCTCACACAAAGGATCCTCCACAAATTTGATTCTAAGGTGGATGCAGGGTATTTTGTAGGTTATTCATCCACTTGCAAGGCATACAGAGTCTTTAACTGCCAAACAAAGATAGTTGAGGAAACCTTGCATGTGAAATTCAATGAATCTCCTAAGGATAAAATTCCACAAAACCCTGTGGAGTTGTTTGATCTGGACATACTGCAATATGTTCCTTATGAACCTCCAACTGTTGCAGATCATGTGGATAAATCATCTTCTGCAGCATGTCTTCCACCTGGTGGTACTGAAGATGATGATGATATCAATACTCACCATTTCATGTTTAGTGACCAACTGCCTGAGTGTGCTAAACTTGATGTTCCTATAGCTTCATAGCTCCATCTACAACAAATGCTGATGAGATTTCTGATCCTCTATATCATTTGACTTGACATCTAATACTTGGTTTCAAGAATCTGGATCAACATCTGCTGCTGCTGAGCCTGCTACAAACACTTGCACTGATCTCATAGTGTACCAAGAGCTGAAGAATCACCCCATGTCTCAAATCATTGGTGATATCAATGCTGGTGTCTCAACAGAAGTCAATTGTCTAACTTCTGCTTCTATGCTCTCTTCATTAGTCAGCTAGAGCCAAAGAACTATCATGTTGCTTTGAAGACAATGGGTAGTTAAAGCCATGCAGCTTGAGCTACTTCAGTTCAAAAAGCAGCAAGTGTGGGAACTGGTTCCTCTACCCCCAGGTAAGTGTGCAATAGGCACTAAATGGGTGTTTAGGAACAAAACTGATGAAAATGGGCTTATTGTCAAGAACAAGGATAGACTGGTTGTACAAGGTTTTCTCAAGAGGAAGGTATTGATTATGATGAAACCTTTGCCCCTGTAGCCAGACTAGAGGCAATTAGATTGTTCTTAGCCTATGCTGCATTCCACAATCTTAAAGTTTTTCAAATGGATGTCAAAAGTGCATTTTTATATGGTAAAATAAAAGAAGAGGTTTATGTATGTCAACCACCAGGTTTTGAGGATAATAACATCCTGATTGGGTGTATAAACTTGATAAGGATCTTTATGGGTTGAAGCAAGCTCCTAGAGCCTGGTATAAACACTTTCCAATTTTCTTCTTAAAAATAATTTCACTAGAGGCTCCATAGATAAAACTTTGTTTATTAAGAAGTGGATCAGCATAAGCTACTTGTTCAAATTTATGTTGATGATATTATTTTTGCATCCTTTGATCCCCAGTTGTGTGATGATTTTACATGTTTAATGAAAAAAAGTTTGAAATGAGTGCAATGGGAGAATTACAGTTCTTTCTAGGCTTGCAAATCAAACAAAAGGCTGATGGAACCTTTATTCATCAGTCAAAATATACAAAAGATCTTTTGAATAAGTTTGATTTACAAAATTGTAAGCCCTGTTCTACTCCCATGTGCAACACCACACAACTGGATGCAGATCAGAAAGGTAAAGCTTTTGATGAAACCACTTTACAGATGTATGATTGGGTCCTTGATGTACTTAACAGCTTCTAGACCAGATATCATGTTTGCAACTTGTGTTTGTGCTAGATTTCAGGTTGCTCCTAAAGTCTCATTTGATTGCAGTCAAGAGGATCTTTAGATATTGCAAGGTACACAATCTCTAGGTTATGGTATTCCACTGGACACTCTTGCAAATTAGTTGCTTTTTCTGATAGTGACTATGCTGGGTGTAAGTTAACTAGAAGTCAACTTCTGGTGATGTCAATTCCTAGGCAACCGTTTGATTTCTTGGCAGAGTAAGAAACCAACATCTGTTGCTACATCCACTACTGAAGCAGAGTACATTGCTGCTGCAAGCTGTACTTCTTAGGTACTCTGCTTCAGAACCAACTTTTGGATTATGGCATTACAGAGACTAAGACTCCATTATTAATGGACAGTGCTTCAGCTCTTTGCATTGTCAAGAATCCTGTCCAGCATTCTAGGACCAAACATATAGAGATCAGACACCATTTTATCAGGGATTGTTTTGAAAAAGGTCTGATTGATCCAAAATTTGTGCCTAGTGCTGATGAGCTTGCAGATATATTTACTAAGCTTTTGGATAGTTCAACTTTCCAAAACCTTGTGTTAAGGCTTGGTATGCTGCAGCTAGAATAAGTGACAACTACTGATGATCTCAGTAAACAAGTACTGATGATCATTAGTAACCATGTCACAAATAAGTACTGATTCTGTTACAAACTACTGATGTAGTTATAACTACTGATGTTAGTAAAAACAGATAAGTACTGATGTCCTATGAAACAACTGAAAACAGCCAAAAAGACTGATGAGTAAGTGTTGAGGACAGTATGAAACAGCTGAAAAGCTAAGAATTGACGAAAACTACTGATGAGAATTTTCGCTTCAGTTGTTTCTAAAACTGTTGTTTCACCTTAAATAGCTGATGACAAAACCATGTCTTCAGTAGTTTTACAACTACTGATGACTAACACCAAGTTATCAGTTGTTTACAACATCTGAAGACAAAACCAAGGTTTTCAGTAGTTTCACAACTACTGATGACTAACACCAAGTCTTTAGTTGTTTCCAAACGTCTGATAGTTAAAACCAAGTCTTCAGTTGTTTTCATAACAACTGATGACAACACCAATACTTTCAGTCGTTTTCTTTTCAGCCTTTTCTAAATCTATAAATACCTGTACTTGTAGCCAAAGGTTTCATTAGCCATTTTCAAACCTTTCTCTCTCAACAATGGCGACCATGAAACTCAAACCCCGACACAACTGTGTCGCCTACCTTACAAAATCAGCCTTCTGGAACAAGTTTGACACTGCCATCGATCTTATGGTGGATTCCCCGTACCGAACAGCCTTTCTTCTGAATCCTACCATATATCCTGACTCCTTATCCCAGTTCTGGACTAACGTTTCTGTAATCATTGGTGAGAATGAAAAAAAATCACTCTACAGTCGTTGGTAAACCAGAAACAGGTGCTCATCATTACAGACATCATTCGCAATACCCTAAATTTGCATGATGGCACCTATCCTAAAGAATACCCGAAAGGCACAACTGATATGTCTTTCATTAATAATGGGTATGAAGGCGACATAAGTGCTACAACCATACTGAAGAAGCACTTCCATGATGCAGAAAGACTTATCTTTCACATGGTGAATGTCTGCCTAGCTTCGAAGACATCTTCTTGGGATCAGATGTCTTCCCGATGGCAACAAGTATTGTATTCTATCCTTGAGCAACAAAATCTAAATTTTTCTGAGATAGTTTTTATGAAATTAAAGGATCTGGCTCAAAAACCATGGCAAACAGATGGCTACTTTATCCCAGGTTTCTGATGGCCATTATTTTAAATCAGCTAAACTCTGATGGACTTGTTGGTCTTGGAGTCCCTGCTCCAGTTTTTTTAGCTGAGGTATACTCCCAACATAACACAGACCCTACTCTCAAAGGGGCTGCCCGGATGCTAAAACCCAAGCAGAGGGAACCCCCAGCCTCCACTTCCTGATCCAAAGTCCCACCAAACCCAAAACACAAAAACCCAAAAAGGCTACTCAGGAAGATGAGTCCCCTGAGGACGCCCATGTACCACCAACACAGGATACATACTGGTTCTAACCCCCCAGTTATGTCAAAGACTCAACCTGCTAAAGCCGCACAGGTATCCTCTCAACATGATCCTGTTGCAACCAATATTGGGGATCCTACATTGCTGGAACCTATCTCAATTGAGAGGGTTACCATTGAAGAGCACCTCTCACCCCAGGTGCAATATGCTTCGGATCACTCTCCACATGCAACCGCCCCTCAAAGCCCAAAACTTATTGTTGCAAAAGTGTTGAGTCAGTTGCACTCCTCACCTCCTCCCCAGAAACCAATTACAACTAGGAATACCTTAACCATTAAGGGGGAGGACCAAAGTGCCTCTAATAACCCATAGCACAGGGTTACAATGTTCGATCTCCAAGTGTAGAAAAGGAGATTAGAACTTCTGGTAAGGCTGCCACTTCTACTGATTCAGCAAATGATCAGGATGAAGTTGGTACCATCCATAAGACCTTTCCAGAGGCAACTGCCAATGAAGGACATAGTCTTGAGGCAGGAAGTCCCCAGTACCAAGAACAAGGGGCACATGCTACTACTGATCTACACTCAGAGCATGTACATCCTGATTCAATCAGGGGGTCAGGTGATTCAGCACAGACTGATGATGACCTGGGCTTTTTCTATGATGTTCTAGCCCATAATACCATTCTAGAGAATGAGATGAGTAGACTCAAAGAGCTGCTTGCCAAAATGTCTCAGGATCAAAGACCATCTACCCCACAAACCCCACAGATGGCACCTTCAATTGAAGGTTTCCCAAACACTAAGCGTACACACATAATTGAGCCACCAGACTCTGCTTTTGGCACCACCTCTCAGGGACAGAACCCCTCTGAGCAAATGGTTGCTATCTTTCAAAACTCCTTACCTCTCATCACTCCCATCATCACTGACATAGTGCATAAAGACATTGATGAGAGGATACCCTCAAATCTACAACCCTCATTGATGATGCTGTCCATAAATCTCTTTCTGCCTTTCAAGCCCCTGATCCCAATGCAACCAAAAAGGGGGAGACTGCAAAGTCTAAGGCAGTGAAAGAAAAGAAGAGAAGAGAGTTGATGCTGAGAAAGAGCCTGAAAAAGAGAAAGAGCCTGAGAAAGAGAAGGAGATTGAGAAAGAACTGATCTCAGAACAGCTGATTACATATAAAAGAAAGAAAATTGTTGAGTCAAGAGCTGATGAAGAAAAATCATTAGAAGACCTTGTTAAAGATGCTGATGAAGCTCATAGCAGATCAATGGATAAAATTATAGATCAGCTATTTATACATGGTCATGACACAGCCACATTAGACTCTGAGATCAGAAGGCTGGAAATAGAAGAGATACAATCAAGATGGGCCGGTTATAGTCTGTTGGAAAGGGAAAGACTGGAAATCATGATCAGGTTCATAGCTAAGTATCTTGGAAGATCATTGATTGAAATCAAGTCATGGTCCAGGGACAGCATCTTGGCAATAACCACCAAGATCTGTTCGTCTGAAGTATATACCAAAGGGCTGGTCATTGAAGCCTTGAATGAAGCTGGTGCTGGGAGTAGGACTGAACTGGTCAAACAATCCAAAGCCTCACTTACATCCAAAATGCTAGAACAGCCTGTCAAAATTCCCACACCAAAACCACCACAACCACAACCCACTAAAATAATTCCCCTACCCACAAAACCAATAGCCGATGATGTACCCCAGAAGAGGAAGAGAAGGGTACTGAGGCTAGAAGAGGAAGAAGAAGATAATGATGAAGATGAAGACAGGCAGCTAATCTCAGCTGTTATACAGTTGCCTAAGGCCATAAGTCACTTTCCAACAATTACTCCTGAATCTCAAAGGCAAATTGTGAAAGTGAAGTTAGAAGAAGAAGAGCTTCACAAACAACATGATGAGGAATTGTTGAGAAGAGTCGACAAAGCATACGCTGCCACATCTTCAATCATCAATATGAAGAAACATGCTCAGAGATTGTACACTCTCAAACATACCTTTCAATATCAAAAGGAGAGAGTGAAGATTTGGCCTGATCCCAGGGTGTCTCATAGGATTCAAAAGAAAAAATATTCCACAAAGATACATTGGCCAAGTAAAGAAGATTGTAGATGAAGTGATCTCTCTGGCCTTTGTAGTATCACCTTGGGAGATCCTAGATGACTTCAAGAAAGCCTATAAAGCTAAACTAACCCCACAAAAGATGCTGGAGAATAAAGTGGTGAAAAATGGGTTAGTGTATAGGAGGCTTGAGGAAGTTAGAAAGAATGAGCTCCAGTTGTTCTTAGAGGGTATTCACCCAGATGAATTCACATATAGAATCATAACAACTGTGGAGCTAAAAAATGGGAAGCAGGTCAAATACCTCTCTGAGTACTATGGGCCAGAATCACTCTTTGAAGGAGAAGCAGAAGAGCATACTATGGAGGAACAAGTAACCTTCCTTGAGGCCTATACAAGGGAGTCTTACAGACTCATATTTGGGAAGTAGATCTCATGGATGGGGTAACAGCTCTGTGTCCAGTCTCACAAGACATCACAATAACTGCTGAAGACTTGATCAGCTGTTTGACAAAGTCTAAAGATCAACAGCTGAAGACTAAAGTACTGAAGACTTCAACAGCTGAAGACCAAAGTCTGAAGATCAACAGCTGAAGACTAAAGTACTGAAGACTTCAACACTGAAGACCAAAGTCTGAAGATCAACAGCTGAAGACTAAAGTTCTGAAGATCAACAGCTGAAGTACAAAGACTGAAGACATTAGCTAAAGACATCTGCTGATGACAACAACTGAAGTTCAAGATGTCCAAGTACTGAAGCCTTCAGAGTTTGTCACAACAACTGAAGAAGCATTCTTCAGTTGTTGTGATCGTTTCCTTTCAGCAGTTTTATTTTCTATTTCAGTACTTGTAAAACGACTAAAGAGCATGTTCTTCAGTCGTTGTTGTTTCAGTAGTTTCTTTTTAGTAGTTGTAGTGATAGTTAACACTTGGTATTTTTGTAAGAAGATGTCAGCTGTTTGACATCTTCAGTAGTTGTGTTAACTTTCAGTAGTTTGAATAATTATGTTAGATGTCACTATCAAGTGACATCAGCAGACGTCACATCTCCTATATAAGAGATGTTGAGCTAATTGTACGTGTGACATTTTGCCACCACAAAAACATATTAATGAAATATTCTATTTGCAGAATTCTCTCTCTCTATAACCATTTACTCTTACATTGAATATCAATTGTGTTCTTGTGAATTGTCTAATTCATTTTTTGAATTCCGCTGCAATACTCTCTAATCAATCAAACTTAGATCACTGATCCTAACAGTTTTGACTCTACAATTGATTTTGTTTTGTGTCTAGTCAATTGTATCCAACTGACTTTCAAAGTATGGCCGGCTGTAGGATGTAGTATAAGTATCTCATGTTCTTGTATCTTTCCATTATGCTTTGTAACACTTGTAATAGAACATAGAGAAAGCAATATACTGCATTCCAAAAAACCATATACTTGTGTTATGTCTCTTACATTACATGTGTTCTTAGTATCTTATTGTGGTTAATCCAGTCTTACTATTTGATTAAGTTTTAGTTAATCTCCTCTTTGTGTTGTTGTGTTGTAATTGACCACTTCACCGGTCCTGCATATAGTGATTTCATGATTGAAGCTGATTATGTTCATTTATTTGCCTTCCACCATGACACACCAAGTTATGACGCTGCTAGTCATTTAGGACAACATTGCCCCCACTTAACCTCTAATCATATGGGTGGGGCTTGTTAGACCAAGTAGTACTGCCCAAGATTTTCTGCTAATTTCTTAATTAACGAACCGAAAGTGTAAGGACTTTTAATGTTATATCACACTATGTTATACGATACACAAGTAATAATAATAAAGCATTTGAAAATATAAGTATGCTTTTTCATCCAAAAAGAGAGTGAATAAAATTGGGGCATTGATCTCACCTGGTGCGCTAATGAACAATATAAGCGAAGCTAAGCGTGAGTGGAAACCCGTCAAAGTTTACCTAGAACAAGTGAGTATATAAGTATGTGTAACCAGAAAGCTTAACAACCATAAGTGCTCAAACAACACATTGACATAAGTGTTTGGAACAAATAATGACATAATTGACCTAGTTGACCTGTTTTACCCATTGGTGACATATTAATTGAAATCTTGTTTGATTAAGTATAGTAACTCATTACTCATGATTATCATACAATTTATTCACGTATGCCATATTATGAATGTTATGTTCTATCAAGATCATCATACCAACTCAGATTATCATAATACAAAGGGAATATGTTGCTCTTGATCAAAAATCACAAAGGGAGGGGTTTGGTGTGAGATTGCGGTCGAATGGGTTAGTGGGGCTAAGGTTGGATTTTTAGTAATATTAATTTTTGTGGTAAATACAAAATAAACCCTTCTTGTTAAGTTTTATAAAAAATAGTCTTTTACTTATTAAATAATTTTTAACTACAAAACTCATGTATTATCTTTAATCAACAATAAAATTACATATTCCAATGAACAACAATACACATATATGATATTTCACAAGTCGCCACATTATAACACGAAATTTATAAATAATACTTAAAAATCATGAATCACATAACAACATATTAATAATAAAAATTATTAATTAAGTTATTATTTTTTATCCAAACTTAATTATTATTAGGTCAACAACGTTCAACGGCAACTAATGTCTACTCAGGACATGTGTGTGCAAGACCTAATGAAACTAATGGATTTTGGTAATGGAAAATTACCGGATGTCACATTATCCCCCATATTGAAAGAATTTTCATCCCAAAAATTACGTTACATGGTTATGTTACATCACTAGTCTACAACATTGGCACAAGAAACTGTGTGAGATGTCACAATCGAGAAGATCTTATGTCATTGATGATGACACTAGCTCGTCTGAGATGGAGCTTGAGCTTACCTATGTCACAAATCTCATCCTATGATGTTGGCATTTTCCAACTAGGATTTCATCTTCATGTATGTTTGCTTTGTACAACACTAGAATGGACACACATTGTTTTGTAATTGTTTAAAATGTAAACACTAATTGTAAACCTATAATGAGTGCTCAGTTCTGGTTCAAAACTGTAGGTTGATGCTAGGGATTGATACCGATGGTTTCGTTTCATCTGAGATCTAACGTCAATGATGATGGGGAAAACTTCATCTGAGATGGAATGGCATGACGATGGCCATGATTATGTGTTACTTGGTGTTGGTATATTCAGTCGATGAGGCAATTATACCGGATAAAATGATATATTTGGCGTTTTGGCATGGCAATGGTTCTAATTGCAGCCACTCTTGTATATATATGGGTGATAGGTGATAACAATAAACAAATGGACTTTAACATTGTTTTTTTAGCATAGTAAATGGTTAGTTTGCAGCCACAATAAATTGGCATTTCCAAGCATTTTATCAAGTTATCTTCATATCGTTTCAACCCCACCGCAAAACGCGAGGAGAGAAAATACTTAAATGCAAATTGCGAAAAACACGTGACCAAACCAATATTTGTAGGTATGAATTAAAAACCTGTAACACTCGGAATTTTTATTTAAAGGAAAGGAAAAGAAAAGTAAATAGAAATAATAGATAATGGCACAAATGGAGGGGGATAAAGTGTACAAAGTACAAAAGTCTAATATTTTATATTATAAATGGGTATGGTCGCTCATATCAAAAGTAGAAGACTACTTTTGCTTTTGGAGGAAGAAGAAGAAGAAGAACTCTTCGTTTTTAGAGAGAGAAAGGAAGAAGAAGCTGTAAAAGGTAAGCTTTCTTGATGTTTGTTTGATTTAAACTGAATTCACAACCTCTTGACCGAGATTCTTGATGATTTAGAGTTGTTTTCAAGAACTTGGAGTTTAATTTGCTAGTAGAAGTGACTAGCACAAAGATCTGCTTCAAAGTGAGTTTCTAGAACCCCTCTTTACTAATTTTCAATGCTTTTAGGGCTATTATGCATACTAAGTATACATTTTGCAAGTAACTGTGGGTCTACAGCCTTATGTTTGAAAATGATGTATGTATGAACGTTTTAGAGTTGGTTTATGGGTTAGTATTGATGTTTAGCATGCTTAGGTGCCCTTAGTACGTTAGATCTGTGCTTGGGTATTATTAGAATGATAATCGGGTGATGTTAATAGGATAGAAAACATTTCAGAATGTTCTGATGCGCCTAAACAGTGGCCCATGCGCCCAGCATGATTGGCCATGCGCCTAAGTGTTGACCATGCGTCTAAACAGTGGCCCATGCGCCCAGCATGTTGGCCAGGCGCTTAAGTGTTAGCCATGAGTCCAAGAGTGGGCCATGCGCCAAAATAGTGCCCATGCGCCCAAATAGTGCCCATGCACCCAAATAGTGCCCATGCGCCCAAGTGTCAAAACGGCTAAGTGTTGATGCGCCTGAACAGGTGCCATGCACCTGCATAGTGGCAAAGCGCCTAAATAGGGCAGAAACGCCCAAATAATGCCCATGCGCCCAGAATATTTTACACTTAGACTTTTATGCTCATGCGTCTAAAATGCCCCATGCGCCTAATTTGGACTTAGGGTTTTCTAAGTGGTTTTAAGTGGTAAATAGGGAGATAGGCCTTGTTATGATGTGATTACTTATGCTTGATGTGTGAGTGATGTGTTATCTTTCTTTGTCAAAGAGTTTTCAAAATGTACGTATTATGTTTTATAATACCCTATGTATGACTTTACGTGGTGTGATGTATGAACGAATAAATTAATGAACGTAAAGTATTATGTAACGAAGTAAAAGATAACGATAGAGTACAAAATGAACACATGAGATAACAAATGGTGAACATGAAAGTGACAGATGATGATATCCGTGTCGCGTACCCTGGTACTGTGTCAGTCTTCGAACATGAGTCAGGGGTTTGTTTATCAGGCCTCGGCATAGTATCAGTCTTCAGACAGGAGTCGGGGGTATTGCATGAGACAAAACAGATGATGAGATCCGTGTCGCGTACTCTGGTACTGTGTCAGTCTTTGGACATGAGTCGGGGGTTTGTTTATCAAGCCCCGGCATAGTATCAGTCTTCGGACATGAGTCGGGAGTATGGCATGAGACGAGATAATGAGGTGAGCGACCTGGTGTTGCAACAGACTCGGATAGAATTCAATCCCTGTGATTGACTCGTATGGGATCTTTGTCGCGTAACCCGGTGTTATGTCAGTCTTCGGACGTGAGTCGGGGGTTTGTGTACAGGTCCCGGCACAACATCAGCTTTCGAGCATGAGTCGGGGATATTTCATGAGATAAGATTCGAGTAATTAAGAGTAATGAAACAATGAAGGTATGAAGGAACGAAACGAATAAAGAACATAGATTGAGTGTACGTATGTTGTATGACCACGAATGAATGTAATGATAGTTTTTAAAGGAAATAAAGTATTTTATTATATAAAAACTAGAACTCACTCAGCGTCGCTGAATTTTGTATGCATGATAGTTGGCAGGTATTTTGTTGATGGTGAGGAGTTGCAGGCATGGATGCATAAGCTACTAGGAGCGTTTTGAGGCTGGCATCCATATTTTGACATGTCAATTTTATTTTGAGATGAAAACGAATGTTGTAAATGAATGAAATGACATTTTTTTAGTTATTAATGAAAGGTTTAAATTCCGCTGCAAAATAAATGTACGTTTTAAAATGTTTTATCTACGATGAATGACCACCTGTAAGCGTCCCGGGAACGGGGCCTTACAAAATCAAATGTAAATCAATGAGTGTTCAAAAGCATGCTCAACTCATGAGTGCTTCTAAAGTCATATGCTATTAACAATCTGAGAAAAGCATACTAAAAGTGTTAGCATGGCAGTTGGTGAGTTCAAGAGTTTGTATGTTATCATAAGCAATAACATAGTGTATTGAAATAACTAGTCTATTTTCATAAGTAACAAAATAGTGATTTTGTGATCAAACCTAATTGTGTTCCTTTGCTTGCCTTCCGCCACGACATGCCAAGTCGTGAAGTCTTTAGTTATTTAGTACAATATTGCACGCACTTGACCTTTAGTCCTACGGATGGGGCTTGTCAGACCCACTAATACTACCCAAGATTTCCACATATTTCATTAATTAACAATCAGATAGTGTAAGAACTTTCAATGGTATATCACACTATGTTATACTAAACCCAAGCTATAATAGTAAAGTGTTTTAAAATATAAGTATGTTTTCTTCCTAAGAAAATAGAATGTATAAAAGTGGGGTGAAAAGATTACATAGAAAATGGGAGTACATAAGTAAGTGTAACCAGAAAGTTTACAACCTTAAGTGCTCAATAAACACGTTGACCTATGGGTTTTGGGAAACAAAGACACATTTGACCTAGTTGACCCATCTGACCCATTTGTGACATGTTAATTGAAATCTTGTTTGATCAAGCATTAGCAAAGCATTATCCATGATTATCCTCCAAGTGATAAATGTATGCCATATTGTGAATCTTAAGATCTATCAAGATAATCATACTAACATAGATTATCATACAACACATGCAAATCTCAACCATTATCATGCTTAACACAAATATAATTAAATCCTAATTAGCCAATCATACATTAAGTTTAATCATGCACTACATTCCATATGAAGCCACTCACGACTTCACACCTTAAACCCTGCCAATCCTACTAAGTAGGAGTCTCAGATTCACACGCATGTATTACATTTATTATCACATTTCCTAACATGATTCGTCCAAATTAATATACTTAAAATGGTCTACTATAATCCCAAACATGATTCCATTACACTTGTGCAATATTTCATAAAACCTAGATTTCTCAAATGATACATCAAGTATCCACACAACCAAAGTAACACATTCCAACACATATACAAATCACCAACAAGCATTCTAGCATGACCCTAACGTGATATACATGCCTAATTCATATATCCAATGCTTCATATCATTACAGTTTCTTTTTTGGAAAGTAACACCAAAACCAATATATCATCCAATTCAATCATGAATTCGTCAATGTTATGCCTAATCTAGATCATAGCAATCATATAATCTTGATAAAAATAAAAACATTAAAATTCTCAATTCTCATGCATAAAAGTTACTACTTATAGTAATATATAAACAACACATCATATCCATGAAATTATTACATAATCCACATAAACTAGCATCAATGCAATACAACTAACATCATATCATCATCCAACATCAACAATTTCGACTTTGCCATATTAATTAAACTAAGGTTGTTCTTGAATAAAAAATTATCAAAACTAATAAAAAACTTAACTTAAATCGTGTAACATGTCAAGTATTATGCTCGCTACAACCTTGTAATGCTCAATTGATGCCAAAATCAAATTGGATATGTTGTTGTTGATCAAAATCATAAAAGGGAGGGTTTTGGGAGTGATTTTGTAGCCAAATAGGGGTAGGGAGGGCTAGGGTTGGATTTTTAGCAATATTAACTTTTTACACAATTACCAAATAAACCCTTCTTGATTATAATTTTATAAAAGCTATCTTTTTAACACCTTTTAAATAATTTTTACTATAAAACACAAAAATTATTAATCAACAATAATAATTATATATTTCAACTAGCAACAAAACACATGAATCAAATTTCACATGTTGTCACACTATAAACTAAAGTTCACAAATAATATTTAAAATTTATAAATGAAATAACCACAAATTAATAATCATAATTATTAATTAAGTTATTATCCATTAACCATAGCTAATTATTGTTAGGTCACCAATATTCAATGACAATTAGTGTGTGCTCACGATACATGTATGCAAAATCTAATGAAACTAAAGGAGTTTGGTAACAAAAGATTATCAGATATCACATTATCCCTATGTTAAAAGAATTTTTGTCCTAAAAATTGCATTATATGGTTGTGTTACATCATTGGTCTACCGGATTGGCACAAAGAAATTGGGTGATTTGTCACAAATCATTTCCTTGATATTTAGTTTTGTTTCACTTATTTTCTTAACTAAGTTGGAATGTTTATGATTTTTTCTATTTAAGGTATTTATATAGTTGTTATAATCTATTGTTAAAACCTATAAAAAATTTGGTAAAAATATTTTCCAAAGCTCTATGACTCAAGCCTTTCATGCTGTTCTCTCGTATTTTGTTGTTTTTGATGGTCTGACAAGCTGTTGTGACCCAAGATTTTTGTTGTCGCTGATAATGAAAATTTAGAGATCATCATTATAGAATGATGAAAGATGAATATGTGCACAACATATTGACTTATTAGGTCCATTTATAGTCCTTTATATTTAGGTATGATTATTGAAAAAGTTTGGACACTAAAAAGTTAATTCCTATTTCTAATAGTAACTATAAAGAAATGAAAATTACCTAATTATTACTATTAAAGGATGAATATGTGCCAATCCAGTATATTAAGAGTGAAAATGACCTAATTATTACTATTAAAGGAATGGGGCACTCTTCATTCCTTACGCAAGAAGGTTTCCCAAATCAAAGTAAAGTTAAGGTTTTTATCTTGGTCTTGGTAGATCCATGGTGATACAAAGTATATGTGTTGAATGAAATGCTAAATGTTATGTTTTACGTTTAAATGATATGGATCTTGGTTGATTGCTCTCGATTCTATGGTTTTCATCTAGTATCATCATAAGATGAGTTCTTGTTGGAGCATAAATAGTCATATATAGTGTGTCCGTTGCTTGTCGAATAGTCTAGGCTTAATGTTATACACCTAATATGTTGTAAACACAAGAAACTGGGTCATTCGTAGGAGCATATGCGAATGAGACTCAGTCGTACGACTGAGCCATGCTAATGGACCAGCCGTGCGACTTAGAGATGCGATTGGGACATTCATAAGACTGAACCATAAGTATGGTCCAGTCGTACGATTGAACCATACGCATGGTCCAGTCGTACGATTGAACCATACGCATGGTCCAGTCGGACGATTGAACCATACGCATGGTCCAATCGCACGAATGGGCCCAGTCGCATCTAATATGGGCCGAGGCCTATATATACCAGTTTCAATGTGTAGAAGGATGGAGGATTGAGAGGAAGTCTGCCCGGAGCCTAGGGCTGCCGGATGAGAGGGGAGATCATGCTCGATCTTCCCCTTGCCAAGAGTCTTGATTCTTATGTTGCAACGAGCTTGTAATCGTTAGGTTTTTATCAATGAAACCATATTTGATAGTTTGTGTTATTGATTTGACTTTTGGTTTTGGTTGTTCATCCTTCCGTCAAGAACATGCTCGGATGTTTATTGATAAGGAGAAAAACCGACTTCAAATTGGTATCAGAGCCGGTTACTGCTGGAATGATCTAACAATCATTCTAGCAACCCGAGCTCTTGATTTCTGGATTGAATTTCAGATCTTGACGTTAAACCCACTTCGTGTTTTGCTCAGATCTTGTTACGTGTGTTGCTTCTATGTTGAAATCGAATTCGAAACCACGTTCCTGTCACCCTTTCGAATCTGATGATGTCTACTTTGTTTCGGTTCATGTTGAATTCGTCAGATTAGAATTTTGGGCAGCCCTGGCGCTGCAGATCTGAAAATCTATGTGCAGACCCGTTCATGCGACTAGGCCATGCAAATGGACCATTCGTACGACTGGGCCATGCGAATGGACCATTCGTGCGACTGGACTAGTCGTATGTTCAATCGCACGAATGAGCCATCCGCATTGACTCATTCGCATTTGTTCCAGACCAAAAAAAGAGTCTGGAACAGCTTTTTGCACGGATTTGAAGATGAGCAAAGCATATTCACCCAGAGGTTTGTTTGTCAAATAAGTTCGATGTGTACCCCATTATTCGTCGGATTCCAGAATAGGTGAATGTAATTGGAACACGAAAGAGAGAAGAGAAGATGTCAGCAGTTGGTGCTGATTTTGTGGGGTAGTCAGGAGCATCTGACTACTTATGGGCCAATCAAGTTATATTTATCCGCACAGAAAGTATTCTGCTTCTTAGGGGGAATCCTTGTATATAGAAAGTGAAGACGCAATCAGAAAGTGATGATGTGACCGGTTTCCGATGATGAATCTTCGTGTGTGCTGATTTGGTTTATATTGTCAGCTGTGGATTGGAACCTTCAACCTTTCGCCCAATACACCGTGTCAAGACGCAAGGAGAGCGCACTGTCTATATATTGGGATATGCTGAATGTGAGGGGGAATTTCTGCAGGTGGTGATGTTAATCAGGTTAGCCTGTGTGAAGATTGAAGCAATGGAAAACTGTTTGTATCATTAACTGGAAAAATCAGTCATATGGGGAATCTTGCTGCTGTGATAGTGTTCTGCAAAGTAAACGAAAGCTATTGTGCCTAAATTCATTTTCAGGGATGTGGTAGTAACCTGACGGATCGGCAACATTGACTAATATGGTTTTCGTTTGATTCTATTGGCAACCAGAGTAAAGATTGACTGAAGATTGTAAGAGGTGTTATCTACTATTCGCAAGCAACGTACAAGGGGGAATTTGTTGGAGCATATATAGTCATATATAGTGTGTCCGTCGCTTGTCGAATAGTCTAGGCTTAATGTTATACACCTGATATGTTGTAAACACATGAAACTGGGTCATTCGCAGGAGCATATGCGAATGAGACTCAGCCGTACGACTGAGCCATGCTAATGGACCAGCCTTGCGACTGAGAGATGCGATTGGGACATTCGTAAGACTGAACCATAATTATGGTCCAGTCGTACGATTGAACCATACGCATGGTCCAGTCGTACGATTGAACCATACGCATGGTCCAATCGCACGAATGGGCCCAGTCGCATCTAATATGGTCCGAGGCCTATATAAACCAGTTTCAATGTGTAGAAGGATGGAGGATTGAGAGAAGTCTGCCCGGAGCCTAGGGCTGTCGGATGAGAGGGGAGATCATGCTCGATCTTCCCTTGCCAAGAGTCTTGATTCTTATGTTGTAACGAGTTGTAATCGTTAGGTTTTTATCAATGAAACCATATTTGATAGTTCGTGTTATTGATTTGACTTTTGGTTTTGGTTGTTCATCCTTCCGTCAAGAACATGCTCGGATGTTTATCGATCCGGAGAAACACCGACTTCACAGTTCTTGACACCCACTATTACACATTTACATGTTTTAAGCCTAGTATGTATACTATAGTGATCGGACTTTTCAATAGGATAGTACAATTATGTCTAAACCCTAAAACTATATAAGTATTCAATATGTTAATGTTACCAATGTAGAGTATTCAATATACATCTCGTATTATTATAGTTCTCGACCTGGTTGTACCATTCTCAGCTTGATCATCAGTACTTGGGTTGGCATAGTAATTAGCCTGATGTTATAGTTTCTGCTTTACTATTGATATTCGGCCTATCCAAAGTCTCGATCACTAGTTGTATTTGACCTGATCACTAGTATTTAACATTTTCAATACTATACAAACTTATCCTTAGTATTCAATATGTTCATTAGTATTCGACACGTCTATAATATTCGGTCCTATTCTTAGTATCCAGTTTTGTTGATTATATCTAGCATGTGTATGGTATTCGGTATGATTATAATATTTGATGCATTTATAGTATATGACATGTTTAAAGTTATTGCTTTAGTTCTCGGTTCTTATAAACTTCGTGATAGGTCAATTGTATATGATTTAAGGTTATAGATGTTCAATAAAATGTTATAGTTATTATGAAATGCAAAGTAAAGAACCATAAAGGACTTGAATTTATGAAATGCCTACAATAAATGTTAAAAAATGAATAGTAAAAGATAAAAAGAATGAATGAAAGATGAATTGATAAAGAAAAATATTTGTTATGATAAGTGATATAGGAAGATAAAGATAGATAATTGTAATTAAAGAACATAAAAAATCCTAAAATTTTAAAGTTTAGATGTTGTTGGATCAAGAAGAAGGCTGGTGCAACCAAAACCAATTCACGTAGACAATTTTGGTACTACATGCAAGGGCTTCTGAAGCTTAGAATTGAACTTCCGAAGGTTGTAGAGTTCTTCCAAAGACAAAGTGAAAGATAAACTTCCGAAGACATAACTCTACTTCCGAAGCAAAGAACATGCTTCCGAAGATCAAGTCTTTGAAGAAAAGCCTGAAGACTACTTCTAAAGTATGATGATAAGAAGAAGTCTCCAAGCCTTGGAAGAAGCAGCCTCTTCCGAAGTATAAGTGGCTTCAGAAGTACTTACTCTTCCGAAGCCATTTAACCTTCGGAAGACACTACTATGAACCAGTGGGCACAAGTATGGTCTCTGACACTCCGCTGTAGACCTCTGATACTGTATGGCATTTTCTCAAAGAGCCATGCAGTTGACCATACTTTATTCCACTGTTCACCTTTTTATGATAGTACAAGTTACCAACCTTAGTTGGTGACAAAAGGTAAGTCAGGGACATGTCCTGACTACCAAATCTCAGATAAGACTTTATCCGAGATACCTTAAACTATAGTCTTGTAGTATAGACTTTAGCTATAGGAGCCCAGCTAATATCAAAGTATATCCGGCTGTAGGTAGTATTATATATAGGTTCTCTTTGTAACTCATTCCATACTACTTGTAAGAGTCTTGTATTATTGAGTTGAGAAGCAATATATAAAAGTACCTTGAAAATTACTTCTTGTGTTATGTATTACTCTCTATATTATGATCAACTCTTGCTGATTCTATCCTTACTCGAGTGTTGTTCTAGGTGAGTTTGAGAGAAAAACATTATGTTAAGTGACAAATATCGATCCTACAATTGGTATCAGAGCTTCTCAGGCTCTTGATTGCGTGATCTAGCCATCCAAATCAACTTGTTTTTCACTCATCCCTTCAACCCACTCACTCAAATGGCCCTTAAAAAGTCCGAGGTAGAGATGGGAACAATGACAAAGGCTCCCATCATTACTCCGGAAAATTTCAGGTCTTGGAGAAGGAGAATGGAAGGGTTCATCAGATACCAAGACAGCAAGATATGGAACTCCATCATCAATAGCCCGTATAAGCCAAGGTGGCATCACCTGGTGGAAACGATGCCATGATAGAAAAGGCTGTAGAAGATTACTCTGATGAAGACATAAAGAAGATGGACATCAATAGCAATGCTATGACCATTCTTATGACTGCAATACCGAACTCCATCATGGTGGGATTCGAGCATTGCACGACTGCCAAAGAATTGTTTGATGCACTTGCTCAGATGTACTCAAGCTCCAATGACTCGAAGAAGGACTCACTGAAGCAGCAGTTTGAGAACTTCACTCATATTGCTGGAGAGACTCTCAGGCAGCAGTACTTCAGGTACATGGATCTTATCTTTTCTCTTCAGTCTATGAAGATCACTCCCGAACTTAGAGATCTTACTAGAAAGTTTATGAGTGCTCTTCCAAATGAGTGGACATTTTACTGTGTCTCTATCAAGAGGACAGAGAACTTGAACACTCTCATCATGACTGAACTCTATGGCATCCTTGATGGATATCGCCTAGAGATGGAGAGTAAGAAGGGCCACCAAACAAGCAGACCCATGAGTCTTCCTGCTAGCAACGCTTTAATGGTTGCTGAAGGATCATTACCCCCACAACCTCAGCATTACCTGACCTACTAGCAGCCATCCTGCGCTCCTAGACCATACATCACTTTCCGTGAGACTCCAAGGTCTCAACAGGCTTAACACAACTCCTTTCAGGAAAGTTGTACCTTTGTCTCAGGAGGTGGACACTAATGTGATTTTCAATACTGCTTTGATGATCTTGAGTGTTTCAGTCCAGACGATGTAGAGTACGTGGACATTGTCCAACAGATGGCTCTTTTAACTTATAGAGCGAAGAAGTTCTTTAAGAGAACTGGAAGGCATTTCCCTCAAAACCCAACTGCTAGCAAGTTTGGGTTTGACAAGACCAAAGCAAAGTTACAACTATAACCAACTAGGTCACTTTGCAAGGAATAAAAGGCTCCCAAGACCAATCCGGGAACCCCACAGGCCTCCACACATCCCTCAACCTCAAGGCCCGCTGAGAAGTCAACTGAAACAACTGCAATGGCTCAAGAAGTTGACTGGAGTTTCACGGTACAGGATGTGACTCCTGCTCAAGCTCTCATGACTGGAACAGACGATACCCAGGTATATGAACATCTCTGCACTCCAGCATGTTTAGCTAAAGTTAAACTTAATCAGGATTACAATATGGAAATCAGATCTGATATTGAGTCTTTGAACATTTTAATATCTAATTTTAAAAGAGCCGAATCTGACTATCAAAAGAAAATTGTGGAGTTAGAGAAAACTGTGTCTCTTTTAAAACATGAACACCCAACTACAAGACTCAAATCAAAGATCTGATATCTAAATTGTCTGAGGCTCAAGCCCAGCTTGTCACTGCTAAGGCTCAGGCCAGGAAGCATGCCATTTCTGAGCAGAACTTCCACGCTATTCTTGCATCATCCTCCCATTCCAAACTCTATTATCAGAAAAAGGAGGGTTGGAAACCAATAAAATTGCTCCACCACACTCTTATGAGTCTATTAGACAGCCTAGATGTGGCATTGAGGAATAAGAGGTTCCAACTACTGACCCTTCCTCACTAGAGTTGAAGGATGAAACAACAATAGTGGCCACCACAGGGAAGGAACAGGTAGATATACCCATCTCCTCCTGTGAAGAACAGATCCTAATAACTAAGGCCAGAAGAAGCAGAGCTAAAGTAGCTAGAAGAACTGCCAAGAAGGTGGTTGAGTCCAAGCTGAAGATTGACCCTAAGCAGAAAGGTGTCTTTATCTCAGCTGGATTCCAAGTGTTAGGTACTTCTGATTCAGGACAGAAGTGTATACCAGCACTCCTGTCCTACCAAAGGATCAAAAGTTGAAGGGAAAAGTTGCTGATGAAGAAAAGAAGCCTAAGAAACAGCAACCCTCACATTCCTAAAAGACTAGCATTGCATGCATAATGTGCGGTCTGCAAAACCACATGGCAAAAGATTGTTACTACAATCCTGCAAGCACACATTATGCAAGTAGTGTTAGAAAAGAAGGAGTCAGGGAAGGTTTCACATTTGGACCTTTTCAAATGGTTCAAGTGATGAAAAAGGGAAAGCTAGTTTTGGAAGCTAAGTTGCTTTCGGAAGAAACTCTTTCTTCCGAAGGGAAAATGGCTTCGGAAGCAAAAGCTACTAAGGTTTGGAAGAACAAGAAAGCTCCCTTGAAACCATCCCAGAAGAAGACTGCTTCGGAAGAAAAGGTGGTGAAGGCTTCTTCCAAAAAGAAAGAAGCTTCGGAAGATGGCCATGCCACAAAAGCTTCTACAAGTTCATCCTCCAAGATCAACCAAAGGGTGGACTGAAAGATCAAGGAAGATGCTGCAGCCCAAACCTCTTCTTCAAAGACCTCTATTAAACCCCCACACATATCTTTTGGTTCAATTATGTCATTATCTTTGGAAGAACCCAAGACCAGCAAGGCTTGGGCTTCCAAACAAAACTAACATACTCATCTTATGTGCAGGGACATCCATATGACAAAAACAACAATGTCTGGATTGTAGATAGTGGATGCTCCAGGCACATGACAGGGAACAGATCTCTCCTTGAACAGTTTCAGAACTATGATGGAGGTCCTGTCCAATTTGGTGGTGAGGCCGGAGGATATATTTCTGGCAGAGGGAGTATATCCAATGGTAAATTAAAGGTTGACAAAGTTCACTTGTCAAACAACTTAAACACAATCTGTTAAGTGTTTCTCAATTCTGTGATCAAAAGCACCAAATGCTTTTCACAGAACACGAGTGCATTATCCTCAAATCAGGGATGACAATTCCTCCGGAATTGGTGCTTCTTAGATCTCCCAGGAAAGGGGATATGTACAAGCTAGATATGAACAATGCTTCCCCAATAGTGAAGTATCATGCTTTCTTTCCAAAGCTGATAGTGATGAGTCAACACTATGGCATAAATGTATGTGTCATGTAAATTTTAAGACAATGAATAAATTTGGCTAAAAATAACTTGGTACATGGTTTGCCTAAAAGGGAGTTTTTCTGCAAAGATAACTGTGTTGCATGCCTAAAAGGGAAACAACACAAGACATCTCACAAATCCAAATGTGATACTCTATCACTACTCTATTACACTTATTGCACATGGATCTTTTTGGTCCCACAAGTATAATGAGCATTGGAAGGAAATCATATTGCCTTATGATAGTTGATGATTTTACAAAATTCACATGCGTATCTTTTTAAGAACTAAAGATGAAACTGCTGAAACATTAAAATCTTTTATTCTTAAAATAGAAAATCAAATTGATCACAAGGTCAAAATAATTAGAAGTGATCAAGGGACTGAGTTTAAGAACTTCATTCTTGATTCATTCTGTAACTCAAAAGGATTTCCAGACAATATAGTGCTCCCAGAACTCCTCAACAAAACGGTGTTGCTGAGAGGATGACAGGATCAGCGATCACAAGTTTGATGTATTAGAGTTCAAGGCAGCGGAATAAGAATAGGAATTAGACAAATTGTAGCAAGAAGTCGATGCTTGTATGCATTAAGAGCACATACGGTTATAGCGAGAGAATATATTTCTGATTCAAGGAATGTTTATAGATATGGAATGTTTCTAATCAAATCATTCAAATCATTCATTCATTCATTACAATAGGTTGACACTCCTTATATAGAGTGCAATCGCTGCTGTTATCACGGGAAAGTGACAACTGGCAGATCTAATACAAAAATAACTAACTCTTAACAAACTACTGAAATGTTCACAACTACTGAGAACATATCCGAGTGTTAAGTACATAATATAAAACTACTGATTAGAAACTACTGAAACTACAACGACTGAAGAACAAGCTCTTCAGTCGTTTTACAAAACTACTGAAACTAGAAATATAAAACTACTGATATCACAACTACTGAAGAAGTACTCTTCAGCAGTTGTGACAAACTACTGACGCTTCAGTACTTGATCTTCAGACTTTGACCTATAGATGTTTCATCAGCTGATGACTTCAGTAGATATCATCAGCTGATGTCTTCAGTTTTTGTCTTCAGACTTTGTACATCAGTTGTTGATCTTCAGCATTTGTAAACTCTTCAGCTGTTGTACTTCAGTACTTTGGTCTTTCAGCTTCAGCACTTGTGTTCTTCAGCTGTTGTACTTCAGCACTTTAGTTCTTCAGCAGTTGAAGTCTTCAGCACTTGATCTTCAGCTGTTGAAGTCTTCAACACTTGTCAAACTGCTGATGAGGCTTTCAGCAGTTGTTGTGATACCATGTGGGACTTAGAGGTTTTCTGATCTTGGCTCATTGGTTCTTTTGGTCCAACAAACTCCCCCTGAACCAATGCAGCCAAAACCTCTAAATTATTTATTATCCCACTTATTGTTGGCAAAATGTTGGTCTTTTTCCTTCTTGATCAGTAGAGAAGATGACCCATGTAAGCTCCGGCCTGGGAAGAAATCTCAGATATTTGTTTGGCAGGGTATGAATGGGAACTCTGTTTTGGGGAACTGGACACAGAGTTGTTATCCCATTCATATGATTTACTTCCTCATAATGAGTCTGTATGACTCTCGAACATAGGCCTCAAGGATAACAACTTGTTCCTCCTGAGAGAGTTCTTCTACTCCTCCTTCGAAGAAGAACTCTGGACCATAGTACTCTGATAAGTACTTCATGGTCCTGCCATTTTTCAGCTCCACCGTAGTTACCTCCCTATATACAAATTCATCAGGATGGTTGCCTTCGAGAAGTAACTGGAGCTCATTCTTCTGGATGTCTTCAAGCTTTTTATATAACAACCCCTTCTTAATCATCTTGTTTTCTAGTAAAGCTTGAGGAGTCATCTTTGCTTGGTGAGCTTTCTTGAATTCATCAATGATTTCCCAAGGTGAGACTACAATGGCCAACATGATGGTAGAATCTATTGTTTTTCGTACCTGGCCATTGTATCTGTGTGGAATAGTTCTTTTATGGATTCTAGAACTCACCCTAAGGTCTGGCCATACTCTCACTCTCTCCTTCTGATACTGAAAAGTGTGCCTGAGAGTGTACAGCCTTTGAGCATGCCCTTTCATGGCTTGAATAGATGATGACTGAGGAAATTCCTTGTCAACCATCTTCAACAGTTGCTCATCGTGTTGTTTCTGTTGTTCTTCTTCTTCTATCTTGACTCTGACCATTTCCCTTTGAGAGTCAGGTGTGATCATGGTTGACTTCGGGGTTTTGGTAGCTTTAGAACAGCAGAGAGTCGCAGACTATCATCTTCATCCTCCTCTTCTTCTTCTTCTTCCATCCTCAGCACCCTTCTCCTCCTTCTAGGTGCATCACTGGATGATGGTTGGGTTGGTGAAGAAATTGGTTTTGAAGAATGAGATGTTTGGATTTTGGCTTAGAGATTGGTTGGGAGATTTGAGGGATAGGCTCTGTTTGAGTGGGTGGAAGGGAAGGTTGATCCTGCATCTTTGTAGTTAGTTTCACCTTTGTGAGTTTAGCCATCTCTAATCTTTTACCAGCCCCAGCCTCATCAAGGGCTTCCACAATAATCCCTTTGTTGAATTGCTCAGACAGACAGATTCTGGTGGCTATAGCCAGAATGCTGTCCCTGGTCCACGCGCGAATCTCCATTAACGATCTTCCTAAGTATTTTGCAATGAAGCGGATCATTATTTCCAATCTCTCTTTTTCAAGAGCATCATACCCAACCCATCGGGTTTGTATCTCTTGCACTTCCAACCTTCTGATCTCACTATCCAGTGTGGCTGTGTCAAACCCTTGCCTGAAGAGTTGTTCAATTATTTTATCCATGGATCGGCTGTGTGTAGTATCAGCTTCTTTTACCAGCTCCTCCAAGGATTTGTCTTCAGCAATATGATCATCAGCACTTTTCTTTCGCTTGTAAGTGAGCAGTGGTTGCTGTTCTTTCTCCTCCTCTTGGGCTTGCTTCGCTTCCTTCTTTTCCTCTGATCTTTTCCTCTTCTTTTCTTTCACTGCAGTACTCTCCCCCTTTTTGGATGCATTGGAGGAAGGGTTTGTACCACAGAAAGTGTCTTTTGCACAGCAGCGTCAATCAAGGGTTGTAAAGTTGAGGAAAGCCTCTCATCAATGGCTTTAGTCACAATATCAGTGATTATGGTGTGATGAGAGGGAGGGAATTTTGAAGTACAGCACCTATTTGCTCAGGAGGGTTCTGTTCCTGAGAAATAGGGCCTGAAGCAGAGGCAGGTGGTTGAGTTTGGAGTGGCTCAGTGTTTGGGGAACCTTCAGGTGAAGGTGCCATCTGTGGGTTGGTAGAGGCAGATGGTCTTTCTCCTTGTGAGAGTTGATGGAGATGGTGCTGAAATAGATTTGGACCTGGAATTCCTTTTCAGTGGTTTGATCACAGGGGCTTCAAGTTGGTTAACTCTCCCCAACAGATGCTGAACCATCATAACAAGCTGTGTCTGATTTGAAGCTCTAGCTTTCAGTTCACTTGACACTCCAGAGCTTGTTTTTGATGAGTTCCTATGACCCACCATTTCCTCCTTCTTAGATTTCACAGACTTAGTTTTATGTTTATCATGAGGAACAATATCAGCTGTGTTCTGATAAACCGCATCCTTCTTAGTGGATTTGGGTAAGGCCTTGGGTTTATCAGGTTGAGATGATTGTGGTACAACTTGGTCTCAAACTCAGTTTTCATTTTATTTATTTCTAGTTTAATGAGCTCATCCCTTTGAGTTTTAAACCTTTTTGTACCAACATTCATCAGATAGATGATTGAATTTACCACAAATTTCACATGGTTTATTCTTCATCTTGGACATCTCTACTACTGAAGTGGAAACTACTGAAGTGTGATCTTCAGTACTTTCCTCCTATCATTACTAGGTACTAAAGGATTTGTAACAGCTGAAGACTGGTAATTCAACTGTTTTCCATCCGTCCTAATAGACCGTTTGATGGATTCCTCTGCAGTTGTTAGTCCTTGTATTTCAACTGATTTAAAATGCTTTTCAGATGTTGGTCTCTTTCAGTACTTGGGGTACATTGAGGAACAACATCTGAAGTACTCAGCTTCATATGAGTCTTAGTAGTTAGACCATCAGTCAATTTATTTGCTGAGATGTTAACACTGGTTTCATTCTCTGATCTTAGATTATCATTGGAGAATGATTCACACGATAATGTGGTTTGGATATTGCTTTCACTTTCAGACTTAACTATGGAGTTAGGAGTAAAGTCTGTTGGTGGAGCAGTATGGTTGTAACCAATACCAAACTTCACATTTGAAGCAGTTTGCTTGCTAAGAAGCATTTCAAATCCCTTGCATGATGATGCCCAGCGGTCACACTCAACTTGGGTCACTGCAAGTTTTTCTTTGAGACTCCTGTGGTCTTCCAGAATAACCTCTAGCTTGGCCTTTTCATCATTTAATTGGCATTTGAGCTTATAAATCTCATCACTTTTACTGTTAAGAGCAGACTCATACTCAGCTTTTCTTTTGGAAATGGTTTTCTCAAACTCAAGTTTTTGATTTATTAATGCTACATTTGCCTCTCTAATAGAGACAAAGGCAGCTATGCATGATTCAGAACATAACTTGGTTTTAGCCTCTGAAGATACTTGAGTTACCTGTGAAGATGATGCATTTGAGCAGGAACCCTCAGTAGACTCCAGGGCCATGAGAGCAAGATTTCCAAAAGGGTGTTCACCACCATGTTGACTAGCACCAACATAGTATTGCTCAATGTGACCAGACAAGTTATCAGGTAAGCTACTCCAGTCAACGACTCTAGGTGTGAAGAAGCTGTGATGAGGTTGTGATTGAGATGGAGATGGTTGAGGTTCTGGTAGTGCATGAGGTTGTGGTACTATAGGAGCTTGAACTTGATTTGACTGTGGCATATAATAGCGGGGGTAAGGCTATGGCATTTGACCCTGAGGAACAAAATATGCAGGAGATTGAGGGTGTGATGAATGACTAGAACCAGTAGAATGTTGCCCTTTGGATTGTGAATTGTTATTTGGAAAAGTCAAAAAGGGTTCAGAAGTGTTAGATCCAGTTGATCTACACTCTCTTGCAAAGTGTCCAAGCCTGTGGCATTTGTGACACTTCAACTTGCTCTTGTCAAAACCGACTTTGGTTTTGTCAGAGAGTCCAGGAAATTTCCTGCCAGTTCTCTTGTAGAATTTCTGAGATCTGATATTGATCAAGGCCATTTGGCTCAAAATATCCATCTCTTCTAAATCATCATCAGCAATGCCCTTCAAATCATCCATGATAAAGCATAGATTGTCACTATTATTACCAGAATGACAATCAACACTCACAAAGGCATGATTAGAATTGTTTGAGGTGAAATCAATATGCTCATCATAGTGGCATTCTGATCCTGCATACTCTGACTCATGACTTACCATGGCAGTGTTTCTTGGTACAAAGTCATCAGTGAGCTTTCCAGATGATGACAGTTTTCGTTTCTGTTCTATCTCTCTCTCAAATGTGAGCAATTTCCCATGGAGTTGGGTGAGAGATAGTTTGCCCAAATTTGCACTGGAGCGTAGGACAATAGTATATGTGTCCCATCTCTCAGGCAGTGATCTAAGAAATCTGTTATTCATCTGGCTATTGGTGTACTCATGTTTGACCATTTTTAATTCAGAGATCAAACAAGAGAACCGCTCAAACTGTTGAGTCAGTGTCTCACCCTTCCTATGAGAGAATGTCTCATATTGTTGGGCAAGGATTTCTCTATTATTTGCCAAGACCTCATCTGTTCCTCCAAATTGTTCTTTCAAGGCATTCCAGAGGTCATGGGCAGTTTCATAATGCATTAGCCCAGAATAGATTTCATTGGGCAGTGCCATGGCCAGAATTCCATGGGCTTTTGCATCAATCTCAAACAATTTCTTATCCTCATCTGAGTATTGCTCCCTCCTCTTCGGAACCATTTGATTGGTTTCTAGGTTATTCACCATAGGCTTGTGTGGACCATGTACCACTGATGTCCAACAACCTGAGCTATTAACAGATAGGTGATGGAGCATTCGACGTTGCCATATGTTATACTCACTCCTAACCAGCATTGGAGGCTTGGTTGAGGAACCAGTATTGTGAGGATCATTGGAAGGAGTAGTCATTTTAGGTCCAAATACAATTTAATTCAAGCTTTTAAAAGAGTTTACACAAACCACAACAGACTCAATGAAAACCAAGAATAAATCTCAGGATGAATGGCCAAAAACACAGAAAATTCAATCTCTATAACCGTTTCTTGCAAAAATGCTAATTCAATCAAACTTGGATTTTGGATAGCAGTTTCAATGATCAATTATTAGATCGATCAATTATTAACCTGCTCTGATACCATTTGACAGGATCAGTGATCTCAAGTTTGATGGATTAGAGTGTAACGCAACGGAATAAGATCAAGAATTAGACAAATTATAGCAAGAATTTGATATCCATATGCATTAAGAACAAATACGGTTGTAATGAGAGAATATATTTCTGTGAAAAGGAATGTTTCAATTATATCAAATGTTTCTGCTCAATCATTCACGAATTACAATTAGGTTGACACTCCTTATATAGAGTGCAATCACTGCTGATATCACGGGATAGTGACATCTGGCAGATTTATTACAAAAATAACTAACACTTAACAACTACTGAAATGTTCACAACTACTGAGAACATATCAGAGAGTGCTAAGCACAAAATATAAAACTACTGATGCTAAACACTGAAACTAAACTACTGAAAATAAACTGCTGATTACAAAACTACTGAAAAGGGAAAATATAAAACTACTGAAAGAAAACCGTCACAACTACTGAAGAAGACCTCTTCAGCTGTTGTGACAACGTCTGATACTTGGTCTTCAGTACTTGTCTTCAGCACTTGTCTTCAGACTATCTTCAGTACTTGTCTTCAGACTTGTCTTCAGCACTTGTGTCTTCAGAGTTTGTCTTCAGCACTTGTCTTCAGACTTTGTCTTCAGCACTTGTGTCTTCAGACTTTGTCTTCAACACTTGTGTCTTCAGACTGTCTTCAGAACTTGTGTCTTCAGACTTGTCTTCAGCACTTGTGTCTTCAGACTTTGTCTTCAGCACTTGTGTCTTCAGACTTTGTCTTCAGCACTTGTCTCTTCAGCAGTTGTTGTGACGTCTGTGGGACTTAAGGTTTTTTTGATCCGGCTCATTGGTTCTTTTGGTCCAACAAACTCCTCATTCAAGACCTTCTATCTAAAGTCTCAAACCTTGAATCTTTGGTTAGGACTTTAGAAGCAAGGTCCACCACTCAGCAACTTGAGATTAACAATCTCAAGGCCAAACTAGCTGAGAAACAGACAGAGAGGTCTGTTAGGCATGTACTATTCAGGTCTCATTGACTTCTTCCTCTAGCTCATCTAGCTCTCAAGATGATGTTACCAAAAAGGGGGAGAATGTTCAGAGACAAACACTTGAGGACCCACAGAGCCACACTTTAACATCTTCTACTCCTATCATCACTATGTCTGAGCCATCTCAAGTTATTCTTCAGATTGACTCAAAGATGCTCAGTGATCTCTACAGACTCTTCACCACATTTCTGTTTAGATCCTCCACTGATCAGCCAAGCCCAGATGCTGCAATGCTCTACTTTGGAGCTAAAGAACTTCAGAGGATGACTGCACCTTCTACCACTGTGGAAGAAGTTGGTCAACCTAAGGTCCACATGGAACCTAAGATTCATTTCGAAGGGGAAATGGGGACTGATGGCCCAGCAACTAAAACAGTTGTGATAGAATCTGCATCTCCTCCAACTTTCGAAGCTGAAGTTAAAGCCTCGGAAGAACAAGCTGAATCTTCCGAAGCTGAAATGGAAGCTGCGGAAGGACTATTCAAAATGTCCGAGGAACTGATCATCACGGATGCAATCCTTGAAATGGCATCTGAGGTGAACAGCGAGGACGTTCTGAATCTACCTCCATCCCTGACACCATCTCTGCCTCTCTCACAATCAGAATCCACTCTCCAAGAACCACCACAGTCAGGATCTTCAAAAGATAAAGGGAAAAGAAAGATGATTACGGAAGAGCTTTAGGAAGAGGAGAAGATTGAGAAACTCAAGAAGAAAGGAAGACTTCCAACTGAGAAGTTGCTAGCTGCCAGTACAAAAGCAGTTGTAGCCAATCAGGAGGCTGTCAACAATAAGAGAAGGGAAGAGATCATTGACTAGCTTATCCAAATGGGAGCTGCCAATAAAGAAACACTCCTGCTACCACTAGAGGAGTTGGTGGATCAGGAGAAGGCAACCCGGCTGAAACTTGAAGAAATAGCCTGGTTGGCCTTGGAGAAAGAAGAAGAAGAAGAAGAACAGAGAAAGCTGAATTGCAGCTGAGGAGAGACAGGATAAATTTCCTAATCTCCAGAGGCTTTGATCTTCAAGAACTCTCTCCACACAATGATAAGATGATCCTCTGGCTCTACAACAAAGATCAGGATCAATTGGAGAAAGAAAGAAGAAAGGTTGCAAGAGAAAAGGCAAAGGAGAAGAAGAAGAAGGAAGAAAAAGCTAGGGTCACTGCAACCAGGAAGCTCAGTGAAAACGTCTGGATGAAATACTATCTTTGTGCCCATGGCTTCTCTGGAAGGCAGGTGGGTCCCATGTCTGAGAGGACACTCCAACGGATTGTCAGTGAAATCAAGGCTGACATCCGGTTGGGAAAAAGGAAAGAGAAATACAGAAGGGTAAAGGGGATGACCTTCACTGCAACCACTCAACCACAACCTGAACCCTTACCCCTACCTTTCACCATCAAAACCGAACCCATCACCCCTGAACCACATCCTTGCCCACATCCACTTCATCATCCCAACCACCTAAACTTCCCATCCTCCTACTAAAAACTCTTCCCAGAACCTTTGAACCTCAACCTACCCAACAACCATCCAAACCATCCCCTCAGCCTTCTCAACATCTCTCTTTTGAGGAGTTCAAGGTAATCAAGACCAAGCTTATCAACTGCACAACTTTGTGTGAAGTCTTATGTGATGAAGATTCTGTCAACATTACCTATGTTGATGGATCCTCTTGTTCCCTCACAAGAGATCAGTTTCTTGATTTACCTAGAGGAACACTGGACCAGGTAGCTAGACTTTTAGGCCTCAACTCAGATTCATTAAATGATGAAGAGAAGAAACTTAGAAGGAAACTGGTGACTCTGCTGGATACTAAGAAAGAGGACAAGATTCCCAGTCAGTCTCTTGTGCCTAGAAAGAGAATAATCCAGTGGAGGTTCGATGAAACTTCTCACAACTTTGTTGTTGAGAGGGAGAATGGTGAAGTCAACAGACTTAATGCAACTTCTCTGTTACACTCCAGCAAATTTGACATTGCTGAGTTAGCAGAAAAGCCATTCTCCAACCCCTCTAACTCTAAAGCTGCTGCACTCATCAGAAATCATCTCAGCAGTCTTCATCTAGTTGAGCTAACTGCAAAGGCCAAGATTGAAAAAGAGTTGAGATTGAGAAGACAGGAAGACAAGGAAAGACCTCCTACCAAATGCACTACCTTTCTACAGATGGTGGAAGGTTCAGAATTAGAACCTATAGTTAGATGGAAATATGATTACAGTTCCTATCAACTAACTCTTTTCAGAGGGCAACAGAGGGTACATGTTATCCAAGGTGACAGACTGGACTTCCTGTCTACCAAGGATCTGTACAAACATCTTAGCACCACATCACGGAAGAACAAGGAAATAGACAAATATCTACTCTCCTTGGTGTTGAATGTTTTGAGAAGCAGAAACAAATGAGATTTTGGTAGCATCAGCCTAGGGGGAGTTCGTAAGATCAAGAAGAAGACTGGTGCAACCAAAACCAATTCACTTAGATGACAAAGTGAAAGATAAACTTCCGAAGACAGAACTCTACTTCCGAAGCAAAGAACATGCTTCCGAAAATCAAGTCTTTGAAGAAAAGCTTGAAGACTACTTCCGAAGTATGATGATAAGAAGAAGTCTCCAAGCCTTGAAAGAAGCAGCCTCTTCCGAAGTATAAGTGGCTTCGGAAGTACTTACTCTTCCGAAGCCATTTAACATTTGGAAGACACTGCTATGAACCAGTGGGCACAAGTATGGTCTCTGACACTCCGCTGCAGACCTCTGATACTGTATGGCGTTTTCTCAAAGAGCCATGTAGTTGACCATACTTTATTCTGCTGTTCACCTTTTTAAGATAGTACAAGTTACCATCCTTAGTTGGTGACAAAAGGTAAGTCAAGGACATGTCTTGACTACCAAATCTCAGATAAGACTTTATCCGAGATACCTTAAACTATAGTCTTGTAGTATAGACTTTAGCTATAGGATCTTAGCTGGTGTCAAAGTATATTCGGCTATAGGTAGTATTATATTGTAATTTATTCCATGCTTGTAAGAGTCTTGTATTATTGAGTTGAGAAGAAATATATAAAAGTACCTTGAAAACTACTTCTTGTGTTTTGTATTACTCTCTATATTGTGATCAACTCTTACTGATTCTATCCTTACTCGAGTGTTGTTCTAGGTGAGTTTGAGAGAAAAATATTGTGTTAACTGACAAATATCGATCATGCAGATGTAAAGGCTTAAGTATAAAGTCTTGCTACCTAGAGATGTGTTTGCATTTATTGTACTTTCACCTGCAAAAATACACTTACCTTATACATTCTCATCTATTAAAGGAGTTGTACCTTTCGAACACTCAAAGATATAGGTATTGTATTCTGATTACTTACCTAGATAGGATTTGTGTCATGTGTATTCATATGATAGGGTTTTCCTTTGCCTACTCACCTTAACATGATTTATTCAATTTTACCATGTGTATGCTCACTCACTAAAGGTCTCCTCTACTTGTACAAGTTTAATTATGAATACAAAGAAGAGATAAAGTCAAAGCTAAAGTAAAGATAATAAAAGTGCTAAAGTATGATATCTATTAAAGTATTAAATGAGAGATAAAGCTAAAGTGATAGTTAAAGATTAAATGGGTAACTTTGCAAGATAGTAATCAAGTTCTAAAAGTATTTCAATTAGATCACTCAAGTTTAAAAAATTTTCAATTAATTTACTTAGCTTTAATGTTTTAAATAAACTAGAGGTTTGAACATGTGTTTTTTGTTTCAATTATGAATGTTTTCCCTTATTTTTTATGCTGAAGTGGAGTGATGAGATAGATTTTAGGTTTTCTTTATAATTTCTTAAGATAATTAACTTGTTTTGTTATAATTTATCTGATAGATAGCCAAACTCCCACACCCACCCTCTTCTACTTTCTTTCATGACCAAGAACAAATATGATGATTACTCGATTTGATGGTTTGGTGACCCCATTTAAACAAAACATGCATGGGTGACTTAATTAAAACACTTTTGAAGATTGATTGCAATTTTGTAACACTTATGAGATAAATCTATGTACATAATTGATGTGCTAAAGTTTTATAAGAAAGATAAACATATAACTCACTTAGCAACACTAACTTTTATATGAATATAAGTTTGATAGTTGTGAAAGTAATGTAATAAAGAATGAAAGGTTGTCATGTTGATGTAGCTACCTAGCTAATTCTAAAGAGATTATTACTTATGATATGAACATAAAACTGGTAGACAAAGAAAGATGTATGACAATTCATGCTAAAAATGGTATATAAAAAATGGAATGTGAAAGCTCTTACACCACCTGAATCTAACTTTGTATTGAATGGGCACACATGTACAAGATCAAATAAGAAACATGATTTTCATGCTAAACAAATTAATATGGACAATTAAATATCAAATATGGACATGGCTTATGTTTAATAATGTTTTTTTGAGTAGGCTAATTATATACAATTTTTAATTTGATTATAATCTTGTGTGAGATTTGTTAACCACGTTCTTCACTTTATTTAATATGAAAATTATATATACCTACTTTATGTAAATTAGATATATAGGGCTCTATTTTCAAGCAGCCTCACAATTGGATTCTAACATCAGAAACACATAATTCTTAAACTTTAAACATTCACTAACATTGTAATGGAAATTAAAACTATATATGCATGAAACATTGCCTAATTTCTATTACGAAAATGCTAGTCTTGAACACAACAAGCTATCTTCACATATGTTCCAAGCTATCATACTTTACTCCTTTCATGTACTTGTCAAGCTAATATGTATACAAAAGTTAATGTTGTTGTTGATACATATATGTACCTAGATCCTGATCTGAATGTAATATGTCTTACACTTATGTAACTATTGGGTACTTAATGAAATACAAAATGTTTGGTTATGTTTATAATGTTTAATATTTCATTAATGAGTTGTTTAATGCATATTGACTTAATTATATAGGTTTGTGATTGTTTGAAGTGTTATACATAATGTTAGAATATTGAATACACTCAAACTTGGTGAAGTGAAGTTCTCATGCGTCCGACTGGACCATGCGCCCTAACACTAGTCATGCGTCCGACTGGACCATGCACCCCAACACCAGTCATGCGTCCGAATGGCCATGTGACTGAGTGTCCATGCGCCTAAATAGTCCATACGCCTGAACAATTTCATGCGTCTGACTCAGTTGCACGACTGAACACTCAGTTGTGCGAATGGATCAACCGCATGGCTCAATCGCACGAATGAACCATGCTAATTGTTCAGTCGCACGAATGAGCAACCCTAACCTATAAATACCACCTAATTCATGGAAAAACGTAAGCATTGAATCCACTTCTACTCCAGACGTACCCTAGCCGTCCAGAAGCCTCTAAATTCGTACTCCAAGTTCATAGAACGTTGTAGATCGATTCCTAATCGATTCTTGATGTTAGATTCAATACGTTATTGTTTCTATGTGCGTTTTCACTGATTGGATCGCCAATCAAATAGGACTCCGCACTATTTGGTTTGATTTAACACGTTAATCAGTTGGTGTTTGGTCAAATACCAGATCCTAACAAGTGGTATCAGAGCTAGAGGCTCTTGATTACATGGTGATTCAATCGTTTTGATACAAAATTGTGTTTTTGCATCAAAAAACGCAATCTTTTTGTGTCTAACGGAGTCTTGGACGCTTCCTGATCGAAAAGTGTAGTTTTTCCGACATACGGTTGTTAGGGTTTGATAAAATTTGAGTTTTTACAGCCAAAACAAGTTTAACCTACGAATTATCAAACTTCAGCAGTTTCAGTCGCACGATTGGCTCAATCGCACAACTGAGTTAATACGCATCCTTCAACCGCACGATTGAACTCATTCGTACTCTCATTCGTACGACTAAGATCTTCATTCGGACCGCTCAACCACATTAGTTTATTCGGACGACTAACTCATCCGCGTTTGCTTCGTCGCACGATTAACCCATTCGCACTTGTTTAATCGGCCGAATAAGCTCATTCGCATCCATCAGAAGCTTGTTAAATAGTACAGTGAAGTGTAATGGAGGATCAGTTTTCAGCATACACAGCAAACAGAGATACACGTATTCAGAATCTACTGCTGTTGGAGAATGAAGTAGGGATTCACAATAAACCCCCAAAACATATTAGTTAGACGACTACCCACAATGGAAGCAACATTTCGAAATCTACTTAAATAGAGTGGATACAAATTTGTGGGAGGCAATAGAGTCGGGGTACAGCATGCCAGTTGGAGCTGACAGAGTAAACCTTACTTTAAGTGGCATGTCGGATGCACAGAAGGTAAAACACAACGCTGAGAAGAAAGTCTATGCCTTGCTTACTTAGTCTATTCCGAAGGATATTTTCCATCAGTATTCGGAGTATACTCAAGCCAAGAAACTTTAGGATGCGTTGGAGAAGAGGTATGATGGGAATGCCTCACTGAAGGCTATCATGGCAAAAGCACTGAAGAAGGAGTTTGACAACTTCTCTTCAATGGGAAAAGAAAGCCTTGATGATGTGATCGATAGATTCTACCACTTGATGAGTGAGATGCACACTCATGGAGTGGTTACTTCGATGGAAGATAAGGTATCCAACTTTGCTGATGGGTTACCAGAAAAATGGGGTTTGATTGTTTCAAATCTCAAACAGAATGGAATGCTCTCGAAGTTAGATATAAATGACTTCATTCTGAAAGTGAGAAAAGAGGAGCTGAGAATGAAGTATCAAGCTCAAAAGGCAAAGTACGATCAGAATCCTGCACTCTACAATGCTACTCCTTCAGTAAAGACATCTGGAGCACCATTGCAAACCGCCTTCATCTCAAGCGCAGGAGTTCCAGCACAACCATCAACTTCAGGATCAGAAATGTCTGGGTCATATAGCACCCAATATATAGTACCTGAAGCTAATGCAGCAAAGCTGAAAACCGAAAACCTCGGGAATGTAACTGTAGAGGTGGCCAGAGAACATATGGACCTTTTAGCTGTGGTGGTTCAATCCTACGATGGATTAATTGCTGGAAAGATAGGTAACTGCCACGTGGCAGATGAAGATTTTGAGCAGGTGGATGAAATGGAGTTGGAACGTATGGACATAATGTGGGCTCTGGCAAGTGCTGTCCGACGAGCTAAAAAGTTTGTCAAAAAGACCGGACAGAACCTGGTTGCAACAAAAGACACAACCTTTGGGTTTGATAAGTCAAAGGTTACATGCTTCAACTGTGGTGAGAAGGGACACTTCAAGAGGGAGTGTATAAAACCAAAGAAGACAGGAAATGGAAATCCCTTCTCATCATTTAACCATCAAGACAAGTCCGCTGCTAGTAATGCTAACTCATCAAGTAAGGATCCAAAAGCCTTAACTGCTAACGAAGATGAAGGACAGGACTGGAGCTTTCGGTTCGTCTCACCAGGAGAGTCAAATATAGCTAGTGTGGAGGATATTGATGACGATTCTGCAAGTGAAGGAGATATAGCAGTAGAGATCGCAATGTCAAATTCTGAAGATACTACAAATGTGGTCAACTACTTTCCTGAAGAAGAAAAATCTGCAAATGCATCATCATCTGAACCACCAGAACCAGAAACAACCAAGCTAGCACTCATGGCTGATTCTTCTTCTACATCCCAGGTAAGTACTTCTGACCAACTGTTTAATAATCATGCTTGCTTAGAATGTAATAAATTTAGATAAGTTATAGATTCAAAATTTGCGAGGCTATTAGATCATAATGATAGCTTAGTAAAGGATCTGGAACTGTGCACAGAAGCAAATAGAGTATTGAAACAAAACAAGCACAGTTACAAAGAAAAGATAGACCTATTAAATAAACAGCTTAGGGAAACTGAGGTAGTTGCCTTTAACCAAGCAAATGAAATTAGGTACTATCTAAACTCTCTTGAGGATACTAAGAAGCAAAAATCAGTTTTAGAAGTAGAAGTCAATTCATTAAAACAAAAACCGCATAGTTGGACAAGCTCATCACACATTGTCCAACACTTAGTAAGAGAGAGAAATAATAGGGAGGGACTGGGATACAAAATGGTTCCACCACCACCTGAGACCTTGATGAACACCAAAATTAAACCAATTAACAATAACCCCATCAAGATCACGTAGTGTCTACTCCTCTTGTTAGCCATCCGGATTCCGTAAGTAAATCAAGTGAATCCGACCCTAAACAAAAGGAGGCCACCTCAAAGGCAATAGGAAAGATGCCTTGTGTCAACCTGGAAAAAGAATTTGAAAGGGTTAGTTTAAAGTCAAGGTCAAAAAAAGTCAAACAAGAACCTAAAAAGACTATAAAATCTACTCAATCATGTGCATCATGTCACAGTCCAGGGAAACAAGAGATTAAAGATGTAAAACCAGGTAAAACAATTAATTTTGTAAAACCAACTCATACATCTAACAAAGTAGTGCCTCAGCCCAAACACACTAAGGTTGACCGTGTGACAAGTATATCTCCACCAAAACAAATAAACCGTAAATTTGAAAGCAGATCCTACTATAATTGTGGAGAGTATGGTCACATAGCGTCTCACTGTCCTTATTACCAGACACCAAGGAAGAAAGTTGAACTTTCTACATCTACATCAAGATCTTTTAAGAGGAACTCAGTGACGCCTCCTAAAAGAGATTGTGAACCTAGAGTTCAATCCATCAGCCAGTTGTCTGTTTATCACAAACAGGCCTTACACAAATCTAGATTATGGAAAGAAAAAACCTCCTCAGTGCCTGAAAATAAGAACACACAGAATTCTGATCAATCCTTAACCTCAAGGGGTCAGCGGGTTGAGTTTGTGATATGTGATGCCTTAGGGAAACCTAAGCCGGTTAAGGCTTGGGTTCGTAACATGAACTAATGTTTTCATTGACTGTGCAGGGTGTTCGCTATAGTTCGGAGACTAACACATGGATTGTTGATAGCAGAGCGTCTAGGAACATGATAGGGAATAGAGCTCTCTTATCAAATGTAAGACAAATTAAAGGAGGGCATGTTTCATTTGCTGGAAACAAAGGAGGGTACATCACAGCCCAAGGAGAAGTGGGAAATGAGAAAGTTAAGTTTGATAAGGTAAACTATGTCCAACAATTACAGAATAACTTACTTTCTGTTTCTCAAATCTATGATAAAGGATTCAAGGTAGTATTTGACAACAAGAAGTGTTATGTTCTAAAGAAGGACTACGTGATTCCACAAGCTCAGATCCTAATGTCAGCTTCTAGATATAATGATCTATATGTTTTGGATCTCTCAAAGGCATCCATAACAGATAGTGAAGTCCAATGTTTCTTGTCCAAAGCTACTAGAAGGAATCCATCTCCTGGCATAGGAGAATGGGACACATAAATCCGAGGAAAATGAATCACTTGATCCAGAATGATCTTGTGAGAGGAGTAAATGTCAAAAACTTTCAACTCCCAGATTTTTGTGTTGCGTGCAAAAAGGGCAAAATGACGAAGAAATCTCATAAGGAAAAGAGAGTTCATTCTATAGAACTTCCACTTGAGCTTCTTCACATGGATCTGTTTGGTCCAGTCAGTACAAGAAGCATTGCAGGCGACTTGTATTGCTATGTAGTTACTGATGACTACTCAAGGTTCTCTTGGGTAATGTTTTTGAAATCCAAATCAGAACATTTGAATCCTTCAAGGAATTGGTAACTACACTGGAATCCCTACACAAGCTGAAGATAAGACAGGTGCACTCAGACAACAGAACCGACTTCAAGAATCAGAGGATGGAGGACTATTGCAAGGAAAAGGGAATTGTGCATCAATTTACCTCGGCTTATACCCCTCAGATGAACGGCGTTGCTGAACGGAAGAACCGCAGCTTGATAGAGACGGCACGGACAATGCTTGCAGACTCGAAACTGCCTATACAATTTTGGAATGAAGCAGTGGCAAATGCATGTTATACTCTTAATCGAGTTCTGATAGTAAAACGCCATGGAAAAACGTTCTACAAGTTATTACAGCGACGTAAACCTAACTTGGAATATCTCGAGCCATTTGGCGCTCCGTGCACCCTGCTGAAAAAGACTCAGGAGGGAAAATTCAGTGAGAAGGTTGATGAAGGGATCTTCTTAGGATACAACATACCGAACAAGAGAGTTTACAACAACTCAACGGGTCAAGTAGAGGTGTGGTGTAATGTTGATGTTCAGAGATATATCACACCGCCTGCTGGAAAAGGGTCTGCTTACTTCTTCGACTATGATGGATTCTTCAAGTCCTTCAACATATCTCTTTCTTCTTCAAAAGACGAGTTGGTAAACAAGATGATGTACGATGTCTTGAACACACCATCCCAAGATCCAACAAGTCATGATCCTACCAACTCAGGAGGAGCAGTTGATATGAGTGACTCCTCCTCTGATGAAGAAAATGAAGAAAATGATCAGATCAACTAGGATGTATAGGTTTCGACTACCATAAATTCACAAGCATAGGCTAGTGATGCTCCTGAACCTTCCGAACCTCAGACTCCTATTGCCTCAGATCCAGAACCAAATGGTCATAATCTTGACTCTGAGGTGGTTGTTTCGACAACCCCCGGCTCACGTCTAAACGTCTATCATCCTTGGATAATATTATAGGGGATGTAAGATCAGGGGTTCAGACTAGAAATCAGCTGTACTCCGCTGATTATGCCTCTGTGATAGAAAAAGGATATCTTCACGACGGTGCATATCGCTGCTTTGTGTCTCAGTTTGAGCCAAAGTATGTTAGTGAAGCACTAAATGATGAGGCTTGGGTTAGTGCCATGCAGGAAGAACTTCTTTAGTTTAAGAAGTTAGGTGTATGGACACTAGTGGATAGACCTAAAGGTGCTAAATTCATTGGTACCAAATAGGTCTTGAAATGTAAGAAAGATGATCACGGAGTGATCATCAGAAACAAGGCTCGGCTTGTTGTTTAGGGTTTTCAACAAGTTGAAGGTATCAACTACAATGAAGTATTTGCACCAGTGGCAAGGATGGAAGCCATCCGCATCTTCCTTGCCTATGCATCTTATATGAAAATCAAAGTTTATCAACTTGATGTGAAGAGTGCATTCCTTCATGGGGAAATCAGAGAAACAGTGTATGTCAGTCAACCCGAGGGATTTGAAGATCCATATCATCAGGATAGAGTTTACAAACTTGACAAGGCTCTATACGGGCTTCATGAAGCTCCACGGGCTTGGTATGAGAAACTCTCGACTCATCTTGTGAAACATGGATTTCACAGGGGAGTCATTGACTGTACACTATTTATCAAAGAAAAAGATGGAGACTTACTGCTAGTATAGATCTATGTAGATGACATAATCTTTAGTTCAAAGAACGAAGAATTATGCAAAGAATTCGAAGTAGTAATGAAGGCTGAGTTTGAGATGAATGACATGGGGAAGATGAAGTTCTTTCTCGGGTTACAAGTAGATCAGACACCAAATGGAATCTTCTTACATCAGACCAAGTATGTAGGAGATATTCTCAGTCGGTTTGACATGGAGAACGCTTCCATAGCTAGCACTCCACTCGCTACAAACCATGATGTAGCACCCGATGAGAACAGTGATCTGGTAGATGCCACTATGTACCGCGGGATGATTAGATCTATCATGTATCTCACTGCCTCCAGACCAGATATCATGTATGCGACATGTTTGTGCTCGCGATATCAGGCAAAGCCTAAGGTGAATCATCTAATTGGGGTCAAAAGGATATTTCGTTATCTGAAGGGCACACCCACACTTGGATTGTGTTACCCTCATGATGATGACTTTGAACTTACAGCGTATAGTGACTTGGATTACGGCGGCTGCAAGATGAACTACAAGTCTACATCAGCAATGTGTCAGTTCTTTGGGAGAAGATTGGTAACCTGGCAGTGTAAGAAGCAGACCTCGGTTGCCTTGTCAACCTGTGAAGCAGAATACATTGCTGCTGCAAGTTGCTGTTCCCAAATCATATGGATTCAATAACAAATGCGGCATTACGGTTTGCATTTCACTTCTACTCCTATATTTGTTGATAACTCTGCTGCGATTGCAGTCACTAAGAACCTGGTCCAACATCCTAAGACCAAACACATCGGAATCAAATATCACTTCATACGTGACTGTTTTGAAAAGAACTTAATCGATGTGATAAAAATAAACACTGATTTTCAACACGCTGACCTCTATACAAAGTCTTTTGATAAACTACGTTTTCTATATCTGTTAGCGGTCAATGGTGTTAAAAAGAAAAGTGAGGTCATTCTTGAAGATGACCATGTATAGTCCGATGCGTCGCGTCTAGTGTTTTTTAAAATTTCTTAACTTATAGTGCTCTTTAAGTTTAATTCTCTTGTTTTGTTTAATGTTAGTTCGTTAATTACACTTAGTGTCAGTTCTTGCTCATTAAAATTCTAAAACGTAAATCCTTAGAGGTTTTAGTATTTTAGGGGGGAGAATAGGTACGAGAAAAAAACGAGGGAAAAGGAGAGGCAAGCCGATAATATATAAGATCGTACGTGTGATACTAATTAACGTGTGGAATATGATAGTACATAGGCTTTAAAATCAAAATGGAAAAAGATGCAAAGTTCAAGTATAAGTCTGAGTAGTCTGAGCAATATAAAAGGAAATATGATAGTTAAGCTAGCTACTAATAAGGTAACACATAGAAAGTAGACCTAGAGGTTGCTAGACCACAACTAATATGTCAGTAGATTCAACACAATAGATGACTAGACCGTTTGGTGATCTCAAGATTAAACTAAAATGTTTGAAAAGCTGTAGGAAACACCTTATCCCTGGTTAACACAATCAACAGAATTCCAATAAGGGGTGACAAGCAAAATAAACGCCACAAAAGTGTGTGTAAGACCAAAGCATGAGCAAAAGCACATGAAAATTGAAAATACAATCAAACTGATAACCTAGGTTGTTGGTGAGAATTGTGCTAAAAGAAGAAAATTTGCTCAAACAAGAAGATAGGTTATGTGCCTCTCTGTTGTGCGGTGGCACTGATCTGAGGATAATCATAACCTATATATTCTAGAACTCATTGTTGTTTTCCGCCTCTCCGCTATGCGGTGGCACTGACCTGAGGATTGGCTTACCTTTGAAAATTCTATGAATAGTCGCTTCTTGAACACTACCCTAAGACCGCTCAAAAATCTCCTGAGGAATATTGATTACCATATGAGTGTGGGATCCACAAATACTTGTTGAAATAAACAAACCTTCAAACGTTCACCAAAGTGTGTTGAAAGTCTGTGTATGGATTTAAGAGGACAAGTATACTGACAATCACTATGGCTACAATTCTTGAAAGTTCAAATCAGTGTGGAGACCTAAGCGTACTAGTATGATTTCCTAAATTTGCTAAATGACTCCAGATGAAAAACAAGGAAATAGCATCAAAGTCTTTTTAATAACTTGTCCTGAATGATTTGAATATCATGTATGATTCCAACTTAAATTGATCCATGTATGGTTTAAATGATTAAGGCTGCTCTCTCAAAATAATTATTCCTTAGAACTACATCTTAGGAATTAACTCTCACAAAAACACAAAAACATGTCTTATTTTTTAAGTTTTCGGTATTATTTCTTTTATTTCTGTACAAAGTTTGTCATATTTTGTATGTTAGCATCGAACTATGTCATGGAAGTTGATAAGGGTCCTTATCATCTAAAAGGTCATGTCTAAGATGACCACAAGTGATTTCAAACCACAATTGGGTCACATCTGAGGCAACAAATTGGTTAAAAGGATCACGTCTGAGGTGATCAAAGGTTTTTCAAGTTAAAATGATCATGTCTGAGATGATCAAGTGTTCATAATATTAACTAAACAGTCTAAATGGGTCTAAAGTAAGGAAAATGTCAAGTGTATGACCCATTTGCACGACTGGACCTTGAGTATGGACCAATCATGCGAATGGACCATACTCATGCATTAAACAGCCGAATGGACATGAGTATGGACCATTCAACCGAATGACTTATACAAATGAGACATTCGGCCGATTGAGAGTGGGCGAATGAACAAGTCGCGCGACTGAACTCTAGTCGGACGACTGAAGGTCAGTGATTGATCCAATTGCTCGACTGAGGTCCATTCGACTGAATGAAATGAGCGAATGAGTCCAGTGGTACAATTGAATCCAACTTTAGTATAATAAAGGGGGAGTCGGTTGCAGAGACTCATCACTCCCAATTAACCCTAATTCGCACGACTATCGTTACTCTGCCAAATTTTCATTAGATCTCTCTATACCACTAATTCTTGTGCACTGACGATTGCCACTAACGATTGCCATGACTATTGTTACTCTCATTCAATTTGACTGCAAAATCAACAAGTTCCGTCCAAACCAAGAACCGAGACTTGTTTGACAAAATAACCAAATTAACTCAAGCAATCAACCGAAATTAATGCTATTATGTTCTAAGTATAATGATTGCGAGTCCAATGAACCAAAACATGACATCTAATCATAAGAATTGGTCAAAATTTGAATTTGAACTGAATAGCAGTCTGTCATGCGAATGGACAGGTTGATGAACTTCAGTTGCACGAGTGAGTAGTGCGAATGGCTAAACCGCACGACTGAACCACGCGTATGAGTTCAGTCGCATGACTAATATACACGGATGAGTGTACATCCGTATGAGCTCAATCGCATGACAAGGCATACGTATGAGGTAAGTCGCACGACTGGATTTCAGTCGCACTACTCATTCGCACGACTAGATCTCAGTCGCATAGTCTCATTCGCACGACATATCAAAAGAAATATTTACTAGTCCAAGTGATTCAAGATATGCTTAATTAACGGATACTAACGTTTTCTTTTGTAATAGATGACGAGTCGATGGACAATGAGAACCCAGCACAATATCTGTGCTTATCTGGATCAGTCATCCAAACATGCACCTGACTTTGCTGGAATCATCTCATTTCTTAGATGCTCAAGGATCTCTCACGCAATCTCACCTCCATGCACACCATACCGGTCTATTCAGCAGGCCTTCTGGGAAGGTGTTGTAGTTGATAGAACATCAGAGCCTCATCAAATCCGTAGTTCAATATTTGGAGAGGCTATTGAGATCTCTAAGGAAGATCTCAGGATAGTGCTGCAGCTTGGGAACGATGCTGAATGTCCAACACGATTACACCCCCTGACTGCCAGAGGCTGTTTCCTGTGGGCCAAGTACGCTGGGAACATCAATGCAGGGGTGCTAAACAAGAGCAACCTGTGTCCCCAGTTCAAGTACCTTGTGCACGTACTGCTTAAGTGCTTAGCGTCTCGGAAAAGAGGTTTTGATGAGCTGTCCAATCAAATCCAGAATGCATATGTTGCTCTGGTGCTGAACCATCCGTTCAGCTTCTCCAAAATGATCTTCACCTACTTAGTGGAGAACATTGAGGTGAAAGGGAAGGAGGGCTTCTGCATGTACCCTCGCTTTATGCAGATGATTATAGACCAGAAGCTCCCTTCCTTGCCAAAGGAGAAGGAAGACGCGATGGTACTCGAGGTAATGGATGATACCACTTTGGGCAGGATCAAGGTTTACAGGGGGAAGCAGGTAAAGCCCCATGTGAGGAGATTATTTGGGCATATGGCCCGGGAAGACTACGTGGTGCCGACTAGGCGTAAATGGCGTCACGTTGATAGTGACTCTGAAGAAGAGCAGATACAGCTCCCTGATGATGACTCCGATGATGATAGCGGAGATGCTGGAGATGAAGGACCCACTCAACAAAGGGGTCCCACTACTGCTATTCCATCTCCAGCATCTGCCCCCACTGGAGACGGAGCAGAGACTGCTGGGTTCCACCAGGATTTCATGCCTGGTGAGGAAGAAGATGAGTCAGATGAGGAGCCGCTGACTCGAACTATGGGAAGTAAAGTCGTTCCCACAGAACGAGGGCTCCGGGCGGTTGGAGAACACCCAGGCGGATTGGGAGAGACCACTAATGATCCTACTTATACTCCTGATCAGCCAGGCCACACTATAGGGGGAGCATCCACCTCGACTGGATCGAGGAAGAAGCGGATGGCTCAGCCTCATGGCTTGAAAAGTAAGAAACGTAGAATCACCTTTATCACCACCACATCCACCACCACAGTCACTACCACAGCCACCACCACAGCCACCACCACAGCCACCATTCCACCTACCACCACTACCACCAGTCCACCTACCACCACTACCACCAGTCTACCTACCACCACTACCACCAGTCCACCTACCACCACTACCACCCTTCCATCCACCACCACATCATTCACACCTACATCACCACCACCATCATCAATACCGCCTCCAATCTTCACCACAGTCACCACCACCACTAGCCATCCTATAGCGCCATCCTCTTTCTCTCCATATCCATCAGGATCACCTCTGCCCCCCAGTGGGGTAGAGGAACAGCTCTCGGCACTTAACCGTATGGTGCTGAGGCTGTTGGCGGCAGACGAAGAGAAGACTGCTCAGCTGCGACAGCTTGTAGATCTTACTGCTGCCCAAGCTCAGCAAATATCTCAGCAGGCACAACAGATGGAGGTTCAACGTGCAGGGATGTCCCAACTTCGAGAACAGAATGTTCTATGAGCAAGAAGATTGAGGAGTTGGAGACTACTAAGAAGACCATCATGCTACGCCTAAAAGGATCCAAGGAAGAGCCACTTAAGAACAAGGAAGGGGATGGGGATGAGAGTGATGATGATAGTGATGATAAAGATGATGATGGTGATGATGATACTGATGCTACTGGTGATGTTGGAGATGATGTTAGAGATGATGATGATGATGACTCACCTGCTGCGGGTGCCACATCTGCTAGTGAAAGGAGGACCAAAAGAGCACAAGATCAAGGTGCCTCCACATCAGCCCCGTCAGCAGAAGAGCCGATGCTCCAGGACAAGAGTAATGCTTAGATGTTTTATTGTTATTTAAAATCACTTGTATTTGGATCATGAGTAAAATTAATGAAATGAATGTTCATATTTAATGTAAATGATTAAGCCTTGATTATTAACTAATGATTACTGTGTTGAATGTTTAAATCAAGCAGATCCTGATTCCCAAAGAGATGAATATGACGTTGCTCCCCTCCAACAGGTCAAGGCTCAACTGACATTGATTCTTGATCTGCAGGGTATTGTCAGGAGATCGGTAATGTATACTCCTGAAGAAGGAGAAATCATTCACAATCTCACTGACGAGCAGATAGCCGAAATGTTCCAGCTAAACGCGGATGAGATTGTGAAAGATGCTCCAACTGTGCAAACAGAGAGTGACGATGACCTTCAGGATGTCGATGAGATTGAGATAGAAGATGTCACGGCTCAACACTATCCTGAGTACACTGACAAGGAGGGAACTGCCATTCCCAATCTGGGAGACACTCTTCTCAGTGACAATTTTGCGACCCTGGACAGGATGGAGAAAGAGTCAGAAAAGGACAAAGAGAAGGCCCAAGCCTCAGACGCTAAAGTACACATCAAAAAGGCTGAATGGGCAGCATGTTTTGAAGAGATAAGAGCCCAACACAGCGCTACAACATCAACTGTCTACTCCAAACTGTATCAGGTCAAGAAACATCAAAAGGTGGCTGGCAGGATCATAGTGTGGGCATATTTTGCAGAACTCAATGTTTACGCGGTTAAACGTGAGAAGGAATAGAGTACTTCAGATTTTCATATGATCTGAAGACTCTTCCAGGTTTTGAGCTCAACCAGTTAGCTAAGTTAAACTTGCTATATGCTGACCCTCGTAAGATGTCAGGCTGGTTTGAAGGTGCTCTAAAGAGGGAGTACCATACTAGATGGGTCAACTTCAAACCTTAACAACCAACGAGGTACATCAGAAGATCTGAAGTTGATGCCATAACTGGCAAATCTAGAGTAATACTGAAGTGGAGTCCACCACGTACAATGTCTAAAATCCCACTACGTGAGATGCCACAGGACTTCACTCCATATTTCAAATGGTGGTACTACGATGGAGAACGGGAGTGGCCGTAATAGTCTTGAACAGGAATGGCTCAATGGAACCATAAGGGTGTTTGACCCGATGTGGCTCACCAACTTATCAGCACAAGATGTTTATACTTTATACAAGTGGCCACTGTTCTACAACCCACAGGATATTGTACAAGCTTTACAGTTCCAAAAAGTGATAAGACTCTGTTTTGTTTTTGAGATAAACACAGGAGTTACCAAAGAAGCTAAGTACAAAAAGTTTGTGGAAATCATGAAAGATGTTAGACAATAGATAGATCTAGGTCCAAGGGGGAGTTTGTTGATACATATATGTACCTAGATCCTGATCTGAATGTAATATGTCTTACACTTATGTAACTATTGGGTACTTAATGAATACAAAATGTTTGGTTATGTTTATAATGTTTAATATTTCATTAATGTGTTGTTTAACGCATATTGACTTAATTATATAGGTTTATGATTGTTTGAAGTGTTATACATAATGTTAGAATATTGAATACACTCAAACTTGGGGAAGTGAAGTTCTCATGCGTCCGACTGGACCATGCGCCCCAATAGTAGTCATGCGTCCGAATGGCCATGTGACTGAGTGTCCATGCACCTAAATAGTCCATACGCCTGAACAATTTCATGCATCTGACTCAGTTGCACGACTGAACACTCAATTGTGCGAATGGATCAACCGCATGGCTCAATCGCACGAATGAACCATGCTAATGGCTCAGTCGCACGAATGAGCAACCCTAACCTATAAATACCACCTAATTCGTGGAAAACGTAAGCATTGAATCTACTTCGACTCCAGACGTAACCTAGCCGTCTAGAAGCCTCTAAGTTCGTACTCCAAGTTCATAGAACGCTGTAGATCGATTCCTAATCGATTCTTGACGTTAGATTCAATACGTTATTGTTTCTACGTGCGTTCTCACTGATTGGATCGCCAATCAAATAGGATTCCGCACTATTTGGTTTGGTTTAACACGTTAATCAGTTGGTGTTTGGTCAAATACCAGATCCTAGCAGATGTTGAGTGAGTTTTAGTTTTAAAAACTTTAAGGAAAATATTTGGCATATTAGTCATTTGAAAACCCTTAACTTTAATCAACATTACATCATCCATTTGTTATACATATAGTAATGTTATTGTCTTTCATACCTTACATAAATTTAATACTTTAACATTGTACTCTTTCATTTACTTTATCTTTATATTGTTACATCATCTTTACGCCATTACAAGTCATGGTGAGCATACACAAGGTATAACTCCTATTAGGGTAAACATACAAAAGATAAGATCCCATACATTTCAGTGCGTATAACACAACTCATGTCTAGGTGAGTGAGCACAAGGCAAGACCTCTATCATTTAAGTGCATACGAGATGCAACTCCTATCCGATGAGCAGTGCAAAGAAAAGCACCTATATGGGTGAGAATGTAATGAATGCGAACTCATATGCATGCTTTCAAGACTTTTGGTAAATTAATCATGTTACTTTCATTAATTACTCTTAATTTTTTTTCTTTATAACTTTTCCATAACAGTGGTTATTCATTCATACTTGAGTTAATTACATGATTGATCAATGTTTATGCTCATATTGCAGTATTGGTCTTAACTTTTGAGAAATTATATCATCAGTCCTAACTGTTTACCAAAGCGTAACACACTTCTTTTAAGTTTCTCAATTAAGTGAAGGTGAAAAAACCTTAATAACACTAAACTATAAAACAAAATATAAATACATATATGTACATGCATACACACACACACACACACACACACACACACACACACACATATATATATATATATATATATATATATATATATATATATATATATATATATATATATATATATATATATATTACACACACATATATAGGAGTTAACACATAAAACTCCACCACCACCACACAACCCCCACCATCATCGAGCTGCACTACCGCCATCACCGAGCTACGCCACTGCTATCACCATTCCGCACGCCACGATCACTTTTCTACACTACACCAGCACCGTTCTGCACCGCCATCATCACAGTTCTACAATAATCGTTTGGCACCGTCATCACTTTCACACCACTATCATCACCTTTCCGCAACATCTCTGCCTAAGTGCGATGATAACAATGCAAGAGTTTGATAGTGATGGTGGTGGAGTATCAGGGAGGTAGGAGCCGATGATGGGGATGTGTGATCAATGATATGGGATAGGGTGAGTTGGGGTTCAAATAAACTAAAACAAAGAGAAGTGGAAGGAAAGGGTTGTGCACTGACGGTGGTGGTGTGTGGCGGTTATGTTGTGTTGGTGGTGTTGTGCTGGGAAGAAAATGAAGAGGAAGAGGAAGGAGATGGGGTGGGTTGGGTTGCGTTTTTTAATGTATTTATTAGAAAAATGGTTCCCACATATAATGTTTTGTTTTTTAGTTAAGGGTATTTTAGTCTTTTACACTCATTTAACTGAAAATTTAACAAAAGTTAGTGACATTGAACAATGGTGTTACGGTGTGACAAACAGTTAGGACCAATAATGTAATTTCTCAAAAGTTGGGACCAATCCTGTAATATCGGCATATCACAGGAATCAATCGTATAATTAAATCTTCTTACTTTATTGTAACCGTAGTTATACTTTACAATTATCATACATGACACTCATTATCAATGTTCCATAAATAGCATGTATTTGTGGTTCTATATGGTATGTGTAGTTCATCAGTACTACACACTCTACGTCATATAATACCTATCATCAATATATACCAACTATAACTTAACACCTGCAATTTATTTCAATATGGGTAGAAAATATAAAATATGTATATTAAGTGAATGTGGATGGCTAGATCAATATGGATGACCAAGTCACTACAGGTAATAGTAACCAGGTTAATGCGGGTAACTAAAGTCAATGTGAGTGAACAAGTGAAATGAGGACCATAGTAACAATTGGATCAATATGGAAGAGTTAATCCAATGTGGGTAACCATATAGCCTAAGTAGGTGAACTACATGTTCATCCACATTTGGTTACTTAGACAAATGCAAGAACTCTCAATACAGGTGAAACATTAATGCGGACAACAGTCTAGCCAATGCGGATGAACTACATGTTTATTAGTATTTGGTTATGTTGATATATGAAGAGAATGAATCTACCAAAAACTAAAAGATTCAGTAGAAGCTGTCAACTACCAAATTCTTCCAAGTGCTAAATCACTATAGATCAAAACTCAAAGTGATCAACTGCTGATTGACTACTTATCAACACTCAATCTAATGAGTTGTTGATCAACTATTACACTAGACAATATTGTATGTACCGAAGTGCATTAGCAGCTCCAAGGTTTTACCTTTTAAAGACAACATTATACTAAAGTTATTGATCTCTTATATGTTGATTGCCTGTCTACGATGTAATATGTTGTTCTAAACCAGAAACAGATGCAAAGTGACTTATTCTTTGTGTTTAACTTTCTTAGTCTAAATACATTTCACTTGTATAGTTTTAAGGTTAGCTTGTTAACCCACTTGTTATCTACTGATATTTACCCTATGTAATCTGAAAAGATAATCAAGTGGATAATTTGAAAGAACAACTTGTATCCTTATTATTACTCAAAGTATCTGTGTTTGTTAAGTAAGATAGTTGACTTACATTCCGTATTTGTCAACTGATGATCACTAGACAGTCTTGTTAGTCCATAACCCGATCCAATAGGTTACTTAACAAAACATCAAATTTAATGTTGGTACTTCTTTAATGCGGGTAACAGTACTCATCTGCATTGGGAGCCAATGCGGACAACACTCCAACCAATGTAGGTAATTTTACTCATCCGCATTTGGGACACTTGGTAAATCAAGTGCTGATCCGGGTGATCATTCTACTAATTCGAGTTTTGATAAATCACTTACATTAGTCCATACTCTTTATCATTCTCATACATACCATCATAAAGATATATAATAGTGATATCTTTAACACTTTAAATCCTCTAAACTTGTATAGAAAAACATCCATGATATGCCTACTAACCTCAAAATATAACAAAACGAGTAGAAATGGGGATCTAGAATTCATCTTTGTCAAGTAGACCCGATAAAACCCTAACACAAGAGGGAATAACTGAGATCTACACATATACACGTATATATGTCAACTTTATCCGCCAAAATGGTGTATACAAACCAAAGCAACATAGATCTAGCATAGATCTAACATAATACATGTGAAATTTTTGCTTAATATTATTGACTTTCTCTTTATAGAATGAAGCATTTCTCTTTCTAGATTGCAAGGTTGCAAGAAAAGCTTGCATGGGACAGCCTCTTTCTTTTTATAGTAAGTTTTAGGGTGTCTAACTTTTTTTTGTCCAACTTAAGTCCCTACACTCTTTCAAAACCTTAAACTTTCTCTTCCTTTATTCAACACTCTTGAGTTTTTTAAAAAGTCAACATGCTAATGTATATAAGGTTAAGTGAAAATTATGTTAGATTGTTGTGTATTATATAACAATGTTGGTACTTGTGTATGTCTATGGATAGATGGATTGAAATCCTGGATTCGTTATTGTAGAGGTTTGAGCATTAGATTACTCTTGTAAAACACAATATAAGTTGTTCGGTGCGTTTCTCATTTGATTTTGATATTGGTGTACAATACAAAGGGTTGTGTGATTGGTTGTTTTGCTCTTTTGATAATGGAATTGGGTGGATTATTCTTTTTAAATTTTCTGGCGTTTGAAGACCATCATCAAATCTTGGTCGCTTGCACTGTCGTTATCATCAGGATTTGGATACTCCTCTTAGTCTAATGAATAATCATAATCAAATATATGTAAATATTTGATACAAAACACATTAGCTTTTAAATTAATTACACAGCTTATTAAATAGTCACCTGAAACAAAACTATTCTATTTAGTAATAATTATGCAAGTATATTGAAATATTCGCACATTTATAAATCTATCAAACAACATATAAGACGGAATCGAGCGACATGCATAATCGGTCAACAACATATGAGATAATCACGCAATCGGCACAATATATCACACATACGAGAAATATCATGCAATGACTTCAAAAATATCAAGTAATATTACTAAATAACCCTCCAATATAATTATGCAACATTAAAACAAATTTAAATCAGTAAACCTTATGAAGAGTTAATTTATAATATATATATATAATGCATATGAGATGAATATTTTAAGGTACTATAAAATTAAAAACAATTACCTTACCTAATACATAAGATACAATCAATTTTGAAGGTAAAATATTATTTTAATATTATTTACAGATTATTCCTTATAATTAGATACATAATAAGCTTACACTTATTGTAACTTACATAAAATTTTACATTATCTATCTATAAATAAAAAAATTAATTATTTTAGAAATTCAGTATATTTTTTAATTTATCATGTTTAAAAACATTTTGAGACTATAATAGTATCCTGCGTATTTTTTTAATGTTGTGGTTTAAATTTTTCGTTGAACCGGTCAGTATTTTGTGATATACAATAAGTTAATGTATAAATGTACAAGTTGTCATGCAAAAACCCCTTTATTTGGTGTTTTAAATTTTAACTTATAACAAATATAATATATTTTGTAAAATTATTATAAAAATAACAAAAATTAAAAACACGTGTTGGATGTAAAATATCATCACACCGCATTACGTGAACACCATTCTAGTATTGCATAAGTCAGTTTTTAAAACAAGCAAGCCATTACTTTTGTGAAACAAAAATATTATTTTTTCCAAGTCGAACAATAGGACGACTTTTTATCTGATTATATAATGGTATACAAAAGTCATAAACGCGAAACATATTTGATAGTTTTGTAGTCAAACGATTGCTTTAAAATATATAGGCAAGAAAACCCACATTTTTCAACGTCCCATTTGTAGGTATTCAACTATAATATGCAGTGTCGTAAGTGTCGGATCTGACCGGCCAGTCTGACCGGTCCGGTCGTGATTCGCTATCGATCCGATCAGGTGTAGTTTGTTTTGGAGGCATCGAACTAGCCGGTTTATTCCGAGTTAGCAGTTAGAACCGGTCGAACCGGGGGTCGGATCAGTTGAATCAGTTTTTTTAATATTTTTAAAACTATCGTTTTTTACATATATTCATTAAATAATTAATAATTTATCTAATTACTGAACCAATAAGACGTCCGATTAACTGTTTGATCCAGTTTTGAAAACATTGATAATAGGTATAGTCGGATTGGATTGATATTTTTAAATGTATATGTATTGGTTTTCTTTAATGATTCTACGATTTAATATATACTAATTACCGATTTGTTTATGGATTATAGGTTATACAATGTTTTAGGGGTTGTACCCACATTTGCTCTTATTCTTTTTAATCTTTAACTTTTTAACTTTAACTATTTTTACATCTTTTATAATTTAACATATATATATATTCACTTTTAACTTTGATCCTTATACTTTTTATATTGTAAAAAATTTTTGCTTTTATGTTTTGGTCTACATTTTACGAGTTAACACGCCTCAATGTGCGTGTGTAGTTCGACGTTTTTACGCTTATTTTTCCCATTAAAAGGTTCTGTTGTAACGTGCTAGTCCAAGATCGACTTACTTATTGTTTTATATGTTGTACGTTTACGTCTAATGGTGGTGTGTCCTTAGTGCTACGTTTCAGGCCAGGATTGTTTTTTTTGTTTCGTCTTTATTCAAGTTTTTGGTAATGTTGGTTGCTAAAAGTGATGTGTTCTTGGTGCTACTTAATATGGTTTTGCGTCTCTCGTGACAATGCGGAAAGCTTAATACTAGTTTATATATAAATACAAAGCAATTTATAAATTCAAGAATTTCTTGAGACAACTTAACAATATACTTTTACGATTTTATTCAATACACTTTGATGGCCATAATCCATTGTTGGACTTCAAAGAACCTTACCATATTCCTTTTCTTGGAATCAAAATAACTTTTAAACTTAAAAATTATTTATTTTTCACAAGGCATCTAGAATATAATGATGTATATTTACCAAATTGTGCCCTTTTAAAATCTTTATTGAAGCAATAAATCTATAAAGTATAATAAAAATAATTTTTTATTTTTAAAATTACATTTATCTCCAGAAATTATGTTTTGACTTTAAAAACCTACTTAAAGATTTTATAAAAGCTAAAAAAGAAAGTTTACCAACTGATGGTTTACCATTTTCGATCAATCCTGTATTGAACTAAATCTTAACTCCATATATGAATTCTAGCTTCCGATTTCTGGAATTTAACTCACACATACAAGAACTCTCACTTATGTCCATGTTTTTCACTAAGTGATCGGGCAAGATGCTCCTAAAATCATAGTCAGATTTAAGACAAAGGATATGTTACTTGGACAAAGGATATGTTACTTGATAAATGATTGTATTATTCAAAATAGGGTTTTTACATAAATTATCCTCCTCTATCATGATCTACAAGCTAATGATGAGGAGCGACTTGTAGCTTGAAATGTAAAAAGTGTAAATCTTTGAATTGCTTGTTTCGTGTAGATGTCCACAATCTGGTCCTCTGAATATATGAATTGTAAACAAGATTTTTCTTATGCATTTTTTCTCTAACAAAGTGAAAATCAACTTTGACATTTCTGGCATAAAACACAATAATAGAAGCAAGATAGGTTGCATCAAGATTATCGCATCATAGAGTGAAAATCAACTTCGACATTTTTTTCTTTTAGAAGAGTTTTAATGAGGTCAATTTATTAACAATATCAACCATGGCTTTGTATTCAAACTCTATGGATGAGTGTGAAATTGTTTTCTCTTTTCGTGCAGTTTACAAGACAAGATTAAAGCCCATATAGATGACCCCCCCCCCCTTCACGCGGACTAATGATAGAAAATCAGTCTAGTAAGCCTTGAGAATGCATGAATGGATGAGGGTCCTTGACACTAGACATTAGTAAAAATTTGATGGCAAAACCTTAGATTGTGAGGAATAAGTAATACATAATGAAGAGTGCCTTTTATGTTTTCGAGGATGCCCTTTGGCCGCGGACCAATCATTTTTAGAAGGAACATGCATTACTGACATACTTTGTTAACTACAGTCTACAAATGTAATGTTTGTTTGAAAAATATGACATATTGGAGAGCCCTGACTAGCTAGGGTTGCTTGACCAATTCAGAAAAGAAGGATTGTGCCCAACAAATAAAGACTAGGATGTGTCATGGGATAGGAATCCAGCTTGGAGTTAGAATGACCGACTCTAATACCAAATTGAGACAAAGCGAATGTTTGGAAATTTGTGATAAATGAGTGTATTGTTCAAGATAAGGTTTACATGAAGTATTATAATTATGTATTACACATTTATATAACCTATCCTCAGCTTCATCTAACTAGCTACATTGTAATCTTATAGTCAATAACCACAAAATTAGATAGATTTTCAAACTTTAATACGATACCTTTTGTCATTTTGATCCTATATTACATAACACATGTGGGAATTGCACCAACACCACTTAAATTAAATTCATCATATATCATTAGAATATAATATTTTTAAAATAATGCATCATGAAGGATATAATCTTGATATGTTTATAATTAAAATTTTAATTTGAACAAAATAAAAGAGGTCAATGAGTGAAACCAAAAGTTTGATATAAATAATTAACAATTATCTGGTTATTTCGAATAGATAAGTATTACTTTCTCTTTTTAATTATTTAAATAGTGTTTGAGTTGGAGTATGATTAGTTTATGTGTATTATAAATACAGGGTTTTGTATTTTGTTTTATAAGTCAAGTTCAATAATAAGAAAAGTGTTGAATTATATTATTTTGATTTTGCATGTTTATATATATTTTTGGGTTGATCTAATTGGTTACTCCAACAATTGGTATCAGAGCTAAAGGTTATGATTTATGTGGAGCTAATCAGAATTGGTGTGTGTAAAAGAAATCAATCTGATTATCAAGGAGAGATAGTATCTGAACTCGACAAGAAGGGATAAAGATGAAGAGAATCAACACGTAAGTTTATTCATCTATCAGTTATGTTCGATTATCGTACCTGAAAGAAGAAAAAGGAAAAAAAAGATAAAAACAACAAGTTAAATGATCAAGGATAGAGTTTGATCAACAACATGTTTCTAGTCAATGGCAGACTTGTTTGATAAGGGTAGACTGAAAAACAAGTTAGTAAAGGAGTTGGATTTGATCGTTAGCAGGTTAGCAAACGTGATCGATCAAGGCGTTAGCCATGGTTGTTTATAATTAAGAAGTTTTTAAATGATAGGATCAACAGTGGACTTATCTTTCTTGCCAAGAAAAGAATGGGTAGTTATCTTTTGGCAGAAGTAATCCGACAGGAAGTGTGGGAAACGGAAAAAACGTGGTGGTAGGTTTTCATTCAGTAGTTGGGTAAAAACATAAAAGCAAGGGGCTAGTTTTCTTAAACTGAGAAGGTCTAGGAAGTGGCTAGGGTTAAGGTTGGGGTCCAGAAGAGATTGCGGAGATGAAGAGTTTCAGACATAGATGAGAGGTGAAGGTTAATATCAAGATTAAGGGGGTGAATGAAAGATATAATTTGATATGTTTATAATTGAAGGTTTAATTTGAACAAAGTAAAAGAGGTGAAGAAGTTAAACTAAAAGTTTGATTTAAATAATTGGCAATTATGTAGTTATTTGGAATAGATAATTATTAGTTTATCTTTTTGATTATTTAAATTTTGTTTGAGTTGAAATATGATTAGTTTATGTATATTATAAATATAGAAATGTGTATTCAGTTTTATGAATCGAGTTCAATAATAAAAAAAATGTTTGAATTATATTATTTCAATTCTAAATGTTTACACATATTTTCGGGTGATCCAATTGAATACTCCAACACATCAAACGTTTGAAATGTTATGAATAGGTTCATTTACACACACCAGAAATAATGATTAAACATAAGGAAATCAAGAAAATTCCCATATAAAACTAATTTGAGAATTAGCATCCCAATTCAGTTAAGTACTTGTCTCGAAATATTTTCCCTTAATATATTTTAGATCGCAATTTAATTTGCGGCTTTATATCCCTATAATCGACTGTCATCAAGGGACTTAACAATTAAGTAACATCCAAAACCCTTTTTCCACTTGAGTATTGAAATTTGGGGTTTTATTTCCTATGCCAAATCCACTTGGATTTTCATGGCAATTTCATCTTATCTTGGCGATTTACATGCAAAAACTGGGAAAACTACGAAAACCAAACAGTTATAAACATGTAACTACCACTACAGCTACGAATATAAATATGCAACTCAATATTTGTCCATCATAATTGGAGAGCTTTATATAAAAAAATTTCATAAATACTATTTAAACATTAAAAAATTAAACATATATAGATTACAATTGCATAGAGGTGGTTTTCATGTTAAGCATACATGTTATCACATAGGCAAGAATACCACAAAACAACTTACCTAATATAACTTATAAATATAATACAGACACAAACATATATATGCATACATACATAAATAATACATCTGTGGATGTAGTTTAAAGGGTAAAACCAATGCTATAAAGTTCTCACATGCATGGGATCTAGGTGGTGTTAATCAACTTGGGTCTGATACACCACTAACACTATTGAGATTTCCTAATAACTTTTATTATTAGTTTAAGCAGCGGAAGAAACATACAATAACCAGTAGTAGATCTACGATCATCTGAACAACCAGCCCAATTCACATCGGAAAACCCATGAAGATCAAAACATGTAGATTTACGGAAAATCAAGCCAAGAGAGCTGGAACCATGAAGATACCTCAAAATATGCTTGATTGTCGCCAATGATGAACAGTAGGGTCTGAAGAAACTGAGACACCTTACTAACCGCATAAGCAATCTTGGGCGAGTCAAGACAAGATACTTCAAAACACCAACAGTTCTACGATACAAAGTCGGATCAGGCCACGGTATTCCCGAATATCGAGAAAATTATCGACCAGAAGCAACCGGAGTGGATAACGGGCGACATTGTGCCATGCCAATACGTTGCACTAAATCAAGCAAGTAGCGTTGCTAACCAAAGTGAAGGCGATCATCAGTTAAAGTCGTCTGAACACGTAAGAAATATGATAAAGGCCCCAAATCCTTAATTGCAAACTATGAATGTAAGCGAGTAATCCGAGATGAAACAAACTCTGAAGAGCTACCCATGATAATAATGTCATCCACACATACAAGAACATAACAAATGCTATCACCATGTTGATACACAAAAACATATGTATCATAGATACACTAAGTAAAACCATCAGTCAAAATAGTAGAAGAAAGCTTGGAAAACCAAGCTCGAGGAGCCTGCTTAAGGCCATAGAGAGCTTTCCAAAAAGGCAGACATGATGAGGTCGAGAAGGGTCAATAAAACTAGGCGGTTGGGACATATACACAGTCTCAGATAAATCACCATAGAGCATTGCATTGTTGATATCAACTTGATGAATAAAGCATCCCCGGGAAAAGGACACTGAAAGAACAAGACGGATGGTAGTGGGTTTGACACAGGGCTAAACATCTCAGAATGTTAGGATCAGTGATCTACGTTTGATTTATTAGAGAGTATAGCAGCGGAATTCTAACAATGAATTAGCCAAATCACAAGAACAAAAAGATATTCAATGTAAGAACAAAACGGTTATAGATAGAGAGATTCTGCAGATATATCTCATTCATATTCGCTTTCGTGGTAACGGAATGTCACGATTACAATTAGGTCGACACCTCTTATATAAGAGATGTGACATCTGCTGATGTCACTTGATAGTGACATCTAACAGAATTTATCACAAACTACTGATAGTTAACACAACTACTGAAGATGTCAAACAACTGACATCTTCTTACAAAAATACTAAGTGTTAACTATTATTACAACTACTGAAAAGAAACTACTGAAACAATAAAAACTGAAGAACATACTCTTCAGTTGTTTTACAAATATTGAAACAAATAAACTACTGAAAGGTAAACCATCACAACTACTGAAGAAGACCTCTTCAGCTGTGTGACAACGTCTTATACTTTGTCTTCAGCACTTGTGTCTTCAGACTTTGTCTTCAGCACTTGTGTCTTCAGACTTTGTCTTCAGCACTTGTGTCTTCAGACTTTGTCTTCAGCACTTGTGTCTTCAGACTTTGTCTTCAGCACTTGTGTCTTCAGACTTTGTCTTCAGCACTTGTGTCTTCAGACTTTGTCTTCAGCACTTGTGTCTTCAGACTTTGTCTTCAGCACTTGTGTCTTCAGACTTTGTCTTCAGCTGTTGTCTTCAGCTGTTGTGGTCTTCAGTAGTTGTTGGGACGTCTGTGGAACTTAAAGGTTTTTCTGATCCGGCTCATTGGTTCTTTTGGTCCAACAAACTCCCCCTGAACCAATGCCGCCAAAACCTTTAACTTTATTGAGGTCCCACTTATTGTTGGCAGAATGGTTGGTCTTTTTCCTTCTTGATCAGTTGAGAAGATGACCCACATAAGCACTGGCCTGGAAATGAGTCTCTGAAGATTTGGTTGGCAATGTATGGATGGGAGCTCTGTATTGGGGAATTGGACACTAAGCTGTTCCCCCATCCATGAGACTCACTTCCCATGTATAAGCCTGTAGGATTCTCTGGTGTATGCTCTGAGAAACATGATTTGTTCTTCCATGGTCAGGTTCTCGGCTTCACCATCAAACAATCCTTCTCGCCCATACAGCTCTGAGATGTACTTGGCCTGTTTACCATTTTTGAGCTCAACTGTTGTAATCTGTCGGTATGCAAACTCATCAGGATGAGTCCCTTCAAGTAACAGACTGAGCTCATTTTGTTTGAAGTTCTCAAGCCTCTTGTAGACTAACCCCTTTTTAATAATTCTTTTCTCTAACATCTTTTGGGGTGGTTGTTTAGTCTCATAGGCCTTCTTGAAGTCTTCTACAATCTCCCAGGGTGATACTACAAGGACCATCAGGATTATGCTTAATCCTGTAAACCCACTTAAAGCCAACAATATTGGCAGAAGCAGGGTGACAAACAAGATCCCACGTATGATTGGAATGCAAAGCACCAATCTTAGTACGCATAACATCCCACCAAACAGAATGATGTTGACCATAAGAAAAAGAGGAAGACTCAATAATGGGAGTAGTGCTAACATGAAAAAGAACATAAGTAGGGAACTGTCTAGGCAGATGAATATGGTCATGAGAGCGAGTGAGGAAGAAAGGGAAGTAAAAGAAGGTGGAGAAGCAGAAGGAGGAAAAGAAGAGGAAAAAAGAGAAGGAGATGGAGGAGAAATAAGAAAATCAGACATAAAGTATGAATCAGATGATGCATCAGAAAGAAGAGAAACAAGTGAATCAAAGACTGTCTCATTGAAAACAACATGTCGAGAGGTAATGGTACGAGCAATAATGGGGTCATAACAGAGATAACCATTGTAAAGAGGCGCCTAGCCAAGAAAATACAAGGATTGGATTTGGGTGAGAGCTTATCTGGGCGTGTATCACCAAGAATCAGATAGCATCAATACCCAAACGTGTGAATAATAGAATAGCCTAGAGGTGTACCAAACAAGACCTCATAAGGGGAGGATTGATGTAGAACAAGCATAGGAAGCTAGTTAATAAGAAAGGCTGCAATATCATATGCATCATACCAAAATTTCTTTGGTAAATGAGCATGAAATAGTAAAGCACCAAAAACCTCAAATAAGTGACGATTCTTACGCTCAGCTACCCCATTTTCTTAAGGTGTATGAGGACAAGAAATGCAATAAGAAATACCATTAGTAGCAAGATATTGAGCCATAACACAATGAATCAACACGGGAGAACCATATCACTGAGGATGCTTGATGGTATAAGAAAATAATTTTCAACCAATGGTCGAAAACGACAAAAACAATCTACTGCCTGAGAACGATAAGTCGGAGGATATATCCAAGTATATCGACTAAAACCATCAATAAACGTGATGAAGTAACGTAAACCAAAATGAGATAATGTGGGAGAGGGACCCCATATATCTTAATGAATCACATATAAAGGAATAGTAGAATGATAAACAATACAATGAAATATCAATCGAATAGTTTTAGAAATACAAAATTAATTACATGGATTATTTAGATAAGAACGAGACAATTGTAAAGAAGTGAGCCTAGACAGGATGGAATCAAAAGGATGACCCAAACGAGAATGCCATAACTCCCGAGATATGGAACATGTAGCAGTGAGAGAATACAGCTGACCAGGCTAGCTCGAATATGGTGGAGAAGCTACATTGTGTGAGTATGTATAGATAAACCAAACTGTGAGAATAAAACAAAGATAGGATGATCAATCACAAGTTGTGTGATTGATAGTAAGTTCTTGTTAAGGCTAGGAATTACAAGAGCACATCAAAGTAACATCACACACCGTGACAAGCGAAGGTAAGAGAAACCAATATGAGATATAGAAAGATATGTACCATTACCAACTACTACTCACTAAGAACCGGTATATGGAACAGTACCAAACACAATCGTGTGATCAAAGGTCATGTGAGCTATAGCCTCAGAGTCAGGAATCCACGACTCAATAGTCTAACAAGTATGAGAAAGATTAGCATGATGCCTAAACTAAGGAGTAAAAGGCCCAAACTATGGAGTTGATTATGTGGTGGAAGCCCAAGATTGGAAATGTTTTGGCCCAAAGCCAAAAGTTGGGCTTGGCCCAATAGTAGAGTTAGCAAGCACTAATTATGAAGGATGACAAGTGGAGAAATATGATCCAGGAGAAGGCAATCCATGAGAAGGAGAAAGGCCTACTGGTGTAGATCCCGAATAACCCAAACCAAACAAAACCAAGGTATGACCAAAGGGCGGGTCAGAGTTGTGCAACCCCGCATAAGCACCATCTTCCCCAAATCGGTGCCTTGGATCAACACCAGCACCACCATTTCAAACATCAGCAAGGGGCACAGTGAATCGGTCGAAACCACAACGACCGCCACCATATTGACCACCAAATCGACCTCCAAAGCAACCACTAGTATTATAACCACCATGCCAATTGCTTCCACCACCACGAGTACCAATGGAATTAGGTGTTGATACATGTGTACCTAGTTTATGAGCTTAATGTAAATGTCTATCATGTCTACACATATGTAATGAATGAGTTGAATGAAATAGAATATGTGATTGATGCTTGTAATGTTTAATGTTTTATTGTTTATTGTGTGTTAAAATATGTTGAACTAACTATATAGGTTTGTGGTTATGCATAGTTTTTAGTCAAAAATGATTAAGAAATGTGTTCAAACTTAATGGTATGAAGTCTTCATACAAATGGACCATGCTAGTGGACCATACGCAAGAATACTTCATGCTAATGGACCAGCCGCACGACTGAACCAGGAGACTGGATCAGTCGCACGATTGAGACATAAGATTGACTCAGTCGCACGACTGATCCTTCAATCGTGCGTATGGGTCAATCGCATGATTCAGTCGCATGACTGAACCATGCTAATCGTTTAGTCGTACGATTGGAAATCCATAACCTATAAATACCACCTAATTCGTGAAAAAATGCAACAATTGAAAAAACACTTGAACACATACTTGTACCCTAGCCATCAGAACATCCAGAAAGCATGTTCCAAGTTCATAGTTCGCAGTTGATCTTGTTCTACTCGTTCTTAACGTTTCTTTAATTGTTAGATTGATTAGGATTGCATTCTCACTGATTGGATCGCCAATCAAATAGGATTCCACACTATTTGATTTGGTTTCACGAATTATGAGTTAGTACTCCGTACGTACACGGTCCTAACAAGTGGTATCAGAGCTTTGGCTCTTGATTTTGCATGTAATTCGATTAGTTTCGGTGTAAAAATCATGTTATTCATTCAAAAGAGTCACCTTTTTGAGTAAAACAGTGTTTTCGACGTCTCTAGGTCTCAAAGTTTACATTTTTCGGTGTACGGCAGATTAGGGTTCTTGAAAAATCGTGTTTGTGTTAAAGTGTCAAAAACCTTCGATTTTGCAAAAACAACAGCCTTTAGTCGCACGATTGGCCCAATCGCATGACTGAACTCAGTCGTACACCCCATTCGCACGATTCACCTCATTCGCTCACTTATTCGTACAACTGAACAGTCCTATTCGCTTGTCTCCAATCACACACTCCATGCGTACGACTGAATCCAATCGCACGATTGAATTCGTTCGCACCCTTCATTCGCACGACTGAGTCAATCGTATTGACTCATCCGCATTGGTCCAATCACACGATTGACTCATCCGCATTTCTCTAATCACACGATTGATTCATCCGCATTTGTCCAATCGCACAATTAACTCATTCGCATTTGTCCATTCGCACAAATGAACCAGTCGCGTTCTAAAGTTCTAAGTTTATAAAGATGGAAGATCAGTTCTCAGCATTTACTGCTGGAAGGGACTCTCGCATCCAGAACCTTCTACTTCTGGAAAATGAAATTGGGAATCACAATAAACCACCTAAACTTATAACGTTAGATGATTACCCACAATGGAAGTAGCGATTCGAGGTCTATTTACATGGAGTTGATCCCAACCTTTGGGAATCTATTGAGACAGGTTATAGTATGCCGGTTGGTTCTGATGGTGTTAAATTAACCTTGGGTGGTATGACTGACAATCAGAAAACGAAGTACAATGCTGAAAAGAAGGTGTATGCCCTGTTGACTCAGTCAATACCAAAAGACATATTCCATTAGTTTTTTGAGAACAAACAGGCAAAGAAGTTATGGGAAGCTTGGGAGAAAAGATACGACGGGAATGCAACGTTGAAAGCTTTAAAGGCAAAGGCTTTGAAGAAGGAGTTTGATAACTTCTCTTCAATGGGGAAAGAAAGCTTGGATGATGTTATAGACAGGTTCTACCATCTAATGAGTGAGCTGCACAGTCATGGGGTAACAACGCCTATGGAAGTTAAGGTGTCAAGCTTTGCAAATGGTTTACCAGAAAAATGGGACTTGTTTATGTCAAATCTAAGACAGAACGATATTCTGTCAAAGTTGGATATAAATGACTTCATATTGAAGTTGAGAGAGGAGGAACTGAGGATGAAGTGTCACAGAAAGGATCCTACGACCAGAATCCTTCATTGTATAATTCATCTCCCACTACAACCAGTTCAGGAGAACCAATTCAAACTGCCTTTGTGTCTAGTTCAGCAGCTCCTTCCCAAACCATGGATTCAAGACCAAAAATGTCAGGGTCATCCGCTACCCAATATACAGTACCTAAAGCCAATACTACAAAGTTGAAGACTGAGAATCTTGGTAATATCACTGTGGAAGTAGCAAAGGAGCATATGGATCTCCTAGCAGCTATTGTTCATTCCTATGACGGTCTAGTTGCAGGGAAGATCGGAAATTGCCATCTTGTAGATGAAGATTACGAGCAGGTGGATGAAAATGAACTAGAAAGGATGGATATCATGTGGGCGTTGGCTAGAGCTGTAAGAAGGGCAATAAAGTTTGTGAAAAAGACTAGACCGAACTTGGTAGCCACAAAAGGCACAACCTTTGGTTTCAACAAAACCAAAGTTACCTGCTTTAATTGTGGTGAAAAGGGGCATTTCAAACGTGAATGTGTAAAGCCCAAGAAAATAGGTAACGGAAATCCGTTCTTCAACCTTCCACCGTCAAGAAAAACCCATAAGTGGAGCTACCTCTTCAAGCAGAGAGACAAAGGCCTTGACTGCTTAAGGTGACAAAGGACAGGATTGGACCTTCAGCTTTGTGTCTCTGGTTGAATTAAATATTGCATGTGTCGAGGGATTGGATGATGGCTCGGCGAGTGAAGGTGAAATCATAGTTAAACAAGTAATGTTAGATAATGAAGAAGCTGTGAATGTGGTCGATCACCTAATTGAAGAACAACTCAGAACGACATGTTCAGAATCTCTGATATCCAAAGAGTCAAACTCTGCATCGATGGTTGATTCAACCAAGTCTTCACAGGTAAGTACAAAAGACCAACTTTTTGAAAATCATGCTTGTATTGAATGTAACAAATTTATAGAAAGCATAGATTTAAAATTTGCTAGGTTATTAGACCACAATGATAGCTTAGTAAATGACTTACAACTGTGCACAGAAGCTAATCAGATTTTAAAACAAAATGAGTACAGTTATAAAGAAAAAATAGAACTTTTAGGTAAACAACTAAGAGAAACCGAGGTTGTTGCTTTTAATCAAGCTAATGATATAAAGTTCTATTTAAATTCTTTAGAAGAAACAAAGAAAGAAAAGGCGGTTTTAGAAGTTGAAGTCAACTCATTAAAACAAAAACTGCATAGTTGGACCAATTCTTCTCACATAGTTCAACACTTAGTGAAAGAACGAAATAATAGGGAAGGATTAGGTTACAAAGTGGTTCCACCAACACATGAGATCATGTTAAATACTAAATGTAGACCAGTAAATAACAATCTAATTAAGGATCATGTGGTGTCCACTCCTTTAGTTAGTGATCCAGATTCCATGGGTAAACCGGTGAATTTTGTCACTAAACAAAAGGAGGCTACTTTGAAATATAAAGGTAAGATGCCTATTGTGATTTTGGATGAACAATTTGAAAAGGTAAATGTAAAGTCAGGTTCAAACATGTCTATTTTTGAACCCAAAACGACCAAACCAGTTAACCAACCACGTGCTCCACGTCAAAGTTCAAATAAACAAAAGGTTAAAGATGTTAAAAATGTTCAAACAATGAATTTTGCTAAAGAAGCAAAAACATCTAAAAAATAAGTGTCCAAACCCAACCAGACTAAAGTCACACCTGTATCACATACTTCCCCACAGAAACAGTTCCATCAACATGTAGAAGGGAGATCTTGCTACAGTTATGGAAAGAAAGGACATATTGCTTCAAAGTGTCCTTGTTATCAGACTCCTAGACAGAAAATTGAACTTTATGATACTAAACCAAGTTCTTCGAAAAGGAGTTCACTTACTCCACCAAAAAGAATTAATGAACCTAAAGTTCAAACCATAATCCAGTCATCTGTTTATCACAAACAGGTCTTACACAAAACTGGCTTATGGAAAGAAAAATCAAGTCCAGTGTCTGATAATGAGAACAAGAAGAAGAATGATATGCCCTCACCCTTAAATGGATAGTGGGTCGAGTTCGTGATGTGTGATTCCTCTGGGTCACCCAAGCCAGTTAAAGCTTGGGTCCCAAACCTAAACTGATAATTTTTTCTAAATGTGTAGGGTGTCCGTTACAGTGCTATCACAAATACCTGGATTGTTGATAGTGGGGCGTCTAGGCACATGACCGGGAACCTGTCTCTCCTTTCAAATGTCAAACAAATTAAAGGGGGACATGTATCATTTGCTGGAAATAAAGGAGGATACATCACCCCTCAAGGCGAAGTGGGAAACCAGAATGTAAAGTTTAATAAGGTAAACTACGTTCAACAATTACAGAATAACTTGCTTTCAGTATCCCAGATATGTGATAAAGGATTCAAAGTTGTTTTTGACAACAAGAAGTGCTATGTATTGAAGAAGGATTATATTATCCCGGAGGACCAAATCTTAATGTCAGCTTCAAGATATAGTGACTTGTATGTCTTGGATCTATCAAAGGCCTCCACAACCGATCATCAAGTTCAATGCTTCTTGTCAAAGCTAACTTAGAGGGACTCGATCTCCTGGCATAGGAGAATGGGACACATAAATCCACAGAAGATGAATCATTTGATCCAAAATGATTTAGTGAATGGAGTAAATGTCATGAATTTTCAACTTCCGGATTTCTGTGTATCGTGTAGGAAAGGTAAACAGGCCAAGAAGTCTCACAAGACAAAGAAAGTAAATTCCATTGAATTGCCTCTCGAACTTCTACACATGGATCTGTTTGGTCCTGTGAGCACCAAAAGCATTGCTGGTGATTTGTACTGTTATGTAGTCACTGATGACTACTCAAAATTCTCTTGGGTAATGTTTTTGAAATCCAAATAAGAGACATTTGAATTGTTCAAACAGCTGGTGACGACATTGGAAACTCTCTACAAGCTGAAAATGCAACAGATTCACTCAGACAACGGAACGGAGTTCAAGAACTAGTGGATGGAAGCATTCTGCAAAGTGAAAGGAATTGTACACCAGTTCACATCTGCATATGCTCGACAAATGAACGGAGTTGCTGAACAAAAGAATAGGAGCTTAATAGAGACAGCAAGAACGATGTTAGCAGACTCAAAATTGCCCATCCAATTTTGGAACGAGACAGTTGCCAATGCATGTTACACCCTTAATCGAGTCTTAGTTGTCAAACGTCATGGTAAAACGTGTTATGAGTTGCTCGAGCGATGTAAACCTAATCTGGAGTACCTTGAACCATTTGGCGCACCATGTACGCTGCTGAAGAAAACTCAGTCGGGGAAGTTTAGTGGGAAGGCTAAAGAAGGGATTTTTTAGGATACAATATACCAAATAAGAGAGTTTACAACACTCAACAGGTCAAGTAGAAGTGTGGTGCAACATTGACGTTCAGAGATACACCACCCCTGCTCGAAAGGGACCCGCATTCGTCTTTGACTATAATGGATTCTTTAAGTTCTTCAACATCTCTCTCTCCCTTCCTGATGATGAGTTATCAACCAAAATGATGTACAATGTCTTAAACACACCTTGACTAGATTCGACAACATCAGGTTCACAAGGTTAATCCTCTAGTCATTTAGGGGCAACACTTGATGTAAGCGACTCCTCCTCTGACGATGAAGAAGTGGAGAATGATCAGGTGGACCATGAGGAATAGGTTCTAGCTACTGCAAGTACATAAGCATCAGATGCTAAAGTCTTGGACACTTCAGAACCTCAAACTCCAATAGTTGGAGATACTGACCCGGGAATTCAAAATCTAGATCAGGAAGTAGTTGTCCCCACCACTCCTGGATCTCAAATACACGTTTATCATCCTCTGGACAATGTCATAGGGGATGTACAATTGGGATTTTAGACAAGAAATTAGCTATACTCAGCTGATTATGCCTCAGTCATGGAAAAAGGCTATCTTCACGACGGTGCGTATCGATGTCTTATGTCTCAATTTGAGCCAAAATATGTTAGTGAAGCCTTAAACGATGAGGCATGGGTTAGTGCCATGCAAGAATAACTCCTTCAATTCAAGAAGCTAGGAGTATGGACACTAGTGGATAGGCCAAAAGGTACTAAAGTAATTGGCACTAATGGGTTTTGAAGTGCAAGAAAGATAACCAAAGGGTCAAAATCAGAAACAATGCTCTACTTGTCGTTCAAGGTTTTAGACAAGTCGAAGAAATTGACTACAATGAAGTGTTTACACCCGTGGCTAGAATGAAAGCAATCCGTATCTTCCTAGCCTATGCATCTTACATGAAGATCGAAGTTTATCAACTAGATGTAAAGAGTGCGTTCCTTCATGGTGAAATCCATGAGATAGTGTATGTCAGTCAACCCAAAGGATTTGAGGATCCTTATCATCAGGACATTGTTTACAAGCTTGATAAGGCTCTCTATGGGCTTCATCAAGCCCCGAGAGCATGGTATGAGAAACTCTCAACTCATCTGGTGAAACATGGGTTTCGTAGAGGAGTTATTGACTGTACATTGTTCATCAAAGAAAAGGATGGTGACTTATTACTCGTACAGATTTATGTTGATGACATAATCTTCGGTTCCAGAAACAAAAAGTTATGTAAAGAATTTGAATCTGTCATGAAAGCAAAATTTGAGATAAGTGCAATGGGGGAGATGAAGTTCTTCCAAGGATTATAGGTGGATCAAACACAAAAGGAATCTTCCTACATGAGACTAAATATGTAGAAGACATCCTTAGTCGGTTTGACATGGAGAACGCTTCAGCTGCTGGAACTCCACTTGCCACGAACCACGATGTGGCACCCGACGAAAATGGTGATCTGGTTGATGCTACAATGTATAGAGGAATGATCGGATCCCTTATGTATCTCACAGCGTCTCGTCCTGATATCATGTATGCGATGTTTCTTTGTTCCAGATATCAGGCGAAATCGAAAGTCAACCATCTCATTGGTGTTAAACGGATTTTTCGTTATCTGAAGGGTACTCCAACACTCGGGTTGTGGTATCCTCATGACGATGATTTTGAGCTTACAGCGTATAGTGACTTGGATTATGGCGGTTGCAAATTGAATTACAAGTCCACATTAGTAGGATGTCAGTTCTTTGGTAGACGGTTAGTCACCTGGCAGTGTAAGAAGCAGACCTCTGTTGCCATGTCAACATGTGAAGTTGAATATGTTGCTCCTGCAAGTTGCTGTTCACAAATCATCTGGATTCAACAATAAATGCATGACTATGGTTTGCAATTCTCTAACACTCCTATCTATGTCGACAATTCTACTGCTATAGCCGTAACAAAAAAACCAGTCCAACATCCTAAAACTAAACACATCGGTATTAAATATCACTTTATACGTGATTATTTTGAAAAGAAATTAATCGATGTGGTTAAAATAAATATGGATTTTCAACGCGCCGACATCTACATAAAAGCATTTGATAAACCCAGTTTTATATCTATTAGAGGTTAATGGCGTGAAAAAGAAAAGTGATGTGATTTCAGAGGAAGAAAATGCCTAGTCCGACATATTTATTTTAATTTTATTTTATTTTATTTTCTTGTTTATAAAAATCCGAAAACACAAAAAATTTTTGATTTTAGAATTTTAAGGGAGATTAGGTTAGATTGGTATTAAATAGCTGCTTTATTTAATTACTTAAAAAACGAGGGAGAAAGACAGCTTAGCTAAAAGAAAAGTAATCAAATCTTTGATACTGATTCAATGTATATGGAAAATGATAGTACACAGGGAACTGATTATTTGGGACTTCAAAAGAGTTTAACTGATTAAGATGCAAAATTCAAAGTTGAAGTCTGAAAAGTCTAAGCAAAATAAAAGGAAAAATGATAGTAAAACTAGTATGCTACCAAGGTAACATATAGAAAGTAGACCTAGAGGCTGCTAGTTCATGATATGATATGTCGGTAGATTTAACACAATAGATAAGTAGACCTCATTGGTGGTTTAACATTCAAACTAAGTTGTTCAACTCGCTGTGAGTACCCATCTTATCCCTGGTTAACACAATCAATGCAATTCCAATAAGGGGTGAAGAGCAAAATAAACGCCACAAATGTGTGCGGAAGACCATAGAATATGAGCAAAGCACATGAAAAATGAAAAATGAAATAAAGCTAATAACTATGTTGTTGGTGCGTTATGTGCAAAAAGAAAATAAATGCTCTAACAAGAAGATAGGTTATGTGCCTCTCTGCTGTGCGGTTGCACTGACCTGAGGATAAGCATAACCTAAATATTCTAGAATTCATTGTTGTTTGCGTCTCTCTGATGTGCGATGGCACTGACCTGAGGCTTGGCATCTCTTTGAAAGCTCTTAGAATAGTTTCTTCTTGAAATATACCCTTAGATCGCTCAAAAATCTTCTAAGGAACATTGATTACAAAATAAGCGTGGGATCTACAAATGCTTGTTGAAATAATTAAACCTTAACTCATCATCAATGTGTGTCAAAAATCTGTGTATGGATTTAAGAGGATAAGTATAATGACAATCATCGTGAGCTGCAGTTCTTGAAAGTTAAAATCACTATGTGCATCTTGTGGCTCTAGTATGATTTCCTAAAATTGCTATTGACTCTCGGTCAAAACAAGAATCTAGCTTCAAAATAGTTTATTAAAATGTCCCAAATGATTTTGATATACCTGTATGATTCCATAATGAATTGTACCAGAAATGATAAACTAGAATTGAAGCTGTGCGGTCCAGGAATTAAAATTGGTTAGAAGTACTCTAATAGGTTTAAATCCATCTCCATACAAAAATACAAAAATATGTGTTGGTTTCATTTTTAAATTTCTAGTTGTTTTTACTTATTTATTTATTTTTAGTCATTTGGTAGGTAAAAGTCGAACTATACATTTGGAATGTAAAGGTCGAACTAGAATTGAAGCTGTGCGGTCCAGGAATTAAAATTGTTAGAACTATAAATTTCTAGTTGTTTTTACTTATTTATTTATTTCAATCTGTGAATCACTCACTTAAAAGAGGTCATGTCTGAGGTGACCAATCGGGTTTTTAAGTTAAAAAGATCACGTCTGAGGTGATCAACAGTTTTGTTAAAAGGATCACGTCTGAGGTTATAAACAGTTTTTCAAATTAAAAAGGATCATGTCTGAGATGATCAACGGTCATAATGTCTTATCAATAATTAGCAAGTTAAGCGTTTGAAATTGCATGAGGTGAAACTCATAAGTCTTAGTCATTCGCACGATTGGATCATGAGTATGAGTCAATCACATGATTGAACCATACGTATGGACCAAACATACGATTGGACCATAAGCATGGAGCAATTCATGTGATTGGATCACAAGAATGAACCAATCGCATGAATGGAGGAGACCGACTGAGTTAGTCACACGACTGAACCCCAGTCGCATGAATGGATAAGACCGACTGAGCCAGTCGCATGACTGAGCCCCAGTCACCCAAATGAAGCGTGCAAATAGGTCCAGTCGCCCGACTGAAGATAAGAACAGTATAAATAGGGTGAAAGTCGGTCGCATATTCTCACCACCCTTCAATCACTCTCAAATCGCACGACAGCAAACATACTCTGCCAAAATTTGATTTCGTTGATTTTGCACTGAGATTGTGTTACTAACGTGTACTCTCATCTTTTACAGGTACTTAGTGAATGAACGCACAAAATGCATGGAGTAATCAAACCTTAACTAACCAAATAGACTAAAATCAAAAAATCTACAAAAAACTTTCAAATAGACCACGTAAATGTGCTTAATGGTTAAAATGAAGGACATACAGTGATAGTCAGGGTCCTTGCAAATCTATTGAGTCTAAACACAACATTTATCATCAACTTTTGACCTAGATTCGGGGTTAGAGTGTCAAACAGAGAGTTATGTGAATAAAAACTTCGAACGAACTTCAATCGCACGATTGAGCTCGGAGAATGACTCAATCGACCGAATGAACAAGGCGTATGAGCTCAATCGCCCGATTGAACTTAGCCGCATGCTCAAGCGCTCGATTGAACTTAGCCGCATGCTCAATCGCCCGATTTAACTCAGCTGCATGCTCAGTCGCCTGATTGAACTCAACCGCATGCTCAATCGCATGACTGACCTCATGTCATATGGTTCAATCGCACGATTGAACCAGACTGATTTCAGAATATTTTAAATTATCAACAGTTTATGTTATGGACAAATCTCATGTTTATGTGTTTTGTGTTACAGAAACATGGCAAATAGGTGGATCATCAACACCAAGCATAACATTTGTGCTCACTTGGATGCCACCACTCAGAATGTTGTTGAGTTTGTTGGTATTATTGCATTCCTGAGGAGATCAAGGATCTACAGAGCTATATCTACTCCATGCACACCCTACCGGTCTATACAGCAGATTTTTTGGGAAGGTGCGTCCGTGGACAGGTCTACTCAGCCCTACTGCATTCGGAGCACCATTTTTGGGCAAGATATTGAGGTTACTGCAGCAGACCTTCGACGGGTACTAGACTTGGGTGATGATGCTTCCCACCCAACCAGGTTACATCCTCTAACCATAAGGGGATGTTTTCTAAGGATGAAGTACACTGGGGACATCAACGCAGGTGTGCTAAACAAAACCAACCTATGTCCCCAGTTCAAGTACCGGGCAAATGTCATTCTGAAGTGCATTGCTTCACGAAGGGGTGGATTTGATGATTTATCTGACCAAATCCAGAACGTTTACATGGCACTGGTGCTGAACCACCCCTTCAGCTTCTCCAACACGATTTTCTCTTATCTGATCAAGAACCTGGAGGCCAAGGGTAAGGAGAGGTTCTGTATGTATCCAAGGTTCTTGCAAATGATCATAGATGAGAAGCTCCCCCTACTGCCCAAGGAGAAGGACGATACAGTGATGTTAGAAGTGATGGATGACACCACTTTGGGAAGGATGAAGGTGTACAGGGGGAAGCAGGTGAAACCCCTTGTTAAGAGATTGTCCAGGCACCTGACCAATGCTGATTACGTGGCACCTTCTCGCAAGAAGTGGCATCACGATGAGAGTGACTCAGACATCGAGCCTATTGAGCTACCCACCGATGACTTAGATGATGACGACGACCATGGCGATGGTCAAGGCGGTGAGGCTCCAGGTGGATCCGAGCCAGCCCCAATACACCCCGACACTCAGATAGATGAGGAGGAGGAGTCGGATGAGGAGCCATTGGTGCGGACAGTGGGCAGCAAGGTAGTTGCCACTGAGAGAGGGCTTGCCACGGTTGGTGGACACCAGGGTGAGTCCAGGGATGCTGCTACTGCTCTCTAGGGATCGAGGAAGAATAAGATGGCTCAGACCCATGGGATGAAGAGCAAAAGAAGGAGGATTACATTGATTACCACCACATCCACCTCCACCACTTCTACTACAGCTACCACCACCACTATCACACTCCCTACCACCACTACCATACCTCCCACCATCACTACCACACTTCCAACCACCACCACCACAGCCACCCCTTCACCACCACTCACATTCCACCACCTATATTCACCGCATCCACCACCACTACCACTACCTAAAGAGCTGGGACTTCTACACACGTCCCACTGAGCCATGGATCCACTCTACCCTCCATCGGGGTAGGGGAACAGCTAGCCAATCTAAATCGGATGCTGCTAAAGCTACTAGTTGCCGATGAGCAAAGAGCTACACAGCTAAACCAACTTGTGGAGCTAAATGCTGCTCAAGCTCAGCAGATTATACAGTTGAAGGAACAGAATGCTTATTCGGTTAAAAGGATTGAGGAGTTGGAGGCCAAGAACAAGAAGATCATGCTGAGGCTGAAAGGATCAAAAGATGAGCCTGTAAATATCAGGGAAGGTGATGATGATGATGATGATGATGATGATGATGATGATGAGTCTGGTGAAAAGACGAAGATGATGATGAAGGATCAAGGGGAAAGAAGAGAGGAGATGATGATGATGAAGAAGGTGATGCTGCTGCATCAGCCTCTGCTCAGGGTCAAGAAATGCGCACTAAAAGGGCACAAGACCAAGCAACATCATCTTTAGCCCCTGCTGTTGAAGAACTGATGAATCAGGCTAAAAGTAAAGATTAAATGTTTTGTACTTAGAAAACTGTTGTACTTGATTCAAATATTAGATTTATGTAATTAATGTTTATCTATGTTTATCTAATGTTTAAATGTCTTGATTAGTTACTAATGATTGATGTGTTAAATGTTTAAATCAAGCAGATCAAACATCACAACAAGATGAATATCATAATGCTCCCCTGTAGCAAATCAAGTCTCAGTTCACCATGATTCTTGATTTGCAAGGGATTGTTAGACGGTCGATGAGCTACACTCCCGAAGAAAGAGAAATCATTCACGATCTAACTAATAAGCAACTAGTTGAGATGTTCAGACTGAATCTAGACGAGCTTGTCAAAGATGATCCTACAATTGATGTGACAAGTGACGATGAGCTTAATGATGTCAACGAAATAGAGATTGAGGATGTCACATCTAAGCTCTATCCAGAGTACACTAACCGAGAGGGCAATGTGATCCCCGACTTGGGTGACACTCTCGACAGTGCTATATTTGACAAACTGGATGAGATGGAGAAAGAAACAGATAAGAATGAAAGCCAAGCCCAAGCCTCGGATGCAAAAGTTGATATAAAGAAGGCTGAACGGGCAGCGTGTTTTGCAGAGATGAAAGCCCAGCGCGCACCGCCAAAGCAGAATGCCTACACAAAGCTCTACAAAGTCAAAAGACATCAGAAAGTGTCAGGAAAGATTATAGCATGGGCATATTTTGAAGATCTAAACGTTTATGCTGTAAAGAGGGAGAAGTGAATAGAGTACTTCAGATATCTACATGATCTGAAGACTCTCCCAGGTTTTGAGGTCAACCAGCTGGCACGCTTAAATCTGCTATATGTTGATCCTAGAAAGATGTCAAGCTAGTTTGAGGCTGCTCTAATGAAGGAATACCACACCAGATGGGTAAACTTCAGACCTCAACAACTGAAGAGGTACATTCGTAGGTCTGAAGTGGATCCCATATCTAGAAAGCCTAAAGTCGTGTTGAAGTGGAGTCCCCCACACACAATGTCCAAGATTCCCTTGTAGAAAATGCCACAGGACTTCACTCCACACTGCAGATGGTGGTATTATGATTGGAGAACAAGCGAAGCGGTCATAGTTTTAAATAGAGAAGGAAAAATGGAAACTATCCAGGTATTCAACCCAATGTGGCTTACAAACTTGTCTGCAGAAGTTGACTACACTTTGTACAAGTGGCCACTATTCTATGACGCGCAAGATATTACACAAGCCCTCCAGTTCTAGAATGTTATACGACTCTGCTTTGCATTTGAAATACATGTAGGAGTTACAAGAGAGGAGAAGTACAAGAAATTTGAGGAGCTTATGAAGAATGTCAGACGTTAAAGGAAACTAGGTCCAAGGGGAGTTTGTTGATACATGTGTACCTAGTTTATGAGCTTAATGTAAATATCTGTCATGTATTACACATATATAGTGAATGAGTTGAATGAAATACAATATGTGATTGATTCTACAATGTTTAATGTTTCATTGTTTATTGTGTGTTAAAGTATGTTGAACTAACTATATAGGTTTGTGGTTTGTGCATAGTTCTTAGTCAAAAATGATTGAGAAATGTGTTCAAACTTAATCGTATGAAGTCTTCATGCAAATGGACCAGTCGCACGACTGAAAAAGGAGACTGGATCAGTCGAACGATTGAGACATAAGATTGACAGTCGCACGACTGAACCTTCAGTCGTGCGTATGGGTCAATCGCATGATTCAGTCACACGACTGAACCATGCTAATGTTTCAGTCGTACGATTGGAAACCCATAACCTATAAATACCACCTAATTCGTGAAAAAACACAACAATTGAAAAAACACTTGAACACATACTTGTACCATAGCCGTCCAAAGCGTCCAAAAAGCATGTTCCAAGTTCATAGTTCGTAGTTGATCTTGTTCTACTCGTTCTTAACGTTTCTTTAATCGTTAGATTGATCGGGACTGGGTTCGCACTGATTGGATCGCCAATCAAATAGGATTCCGCACTATTTGATCTGGTTTCACGCATTATTAGTTAGTACTCCGTACGTATACGATGCTAACATTAGGTCGAATAGTGTCCTTTGGTGTGTATTTAAAGTAGCAAGTTGAAGCTTTGTGACCAGACTTAGCATAGATTTGACAAACAATCGACTTTGAGGAATAGTGGTGCAATGGTAGATGCATTCATAGCAGCAAGCAGAGGTTGAACAGATGCTTATCGCTACTTTAATCAAGCTTCATATGTGATTATTTTGACTTTAGTTGAGAGAATCTAAGAGTTTTTTTCTTGATTTTCAACATTCATTACAAAGTTCTCAAAATCAAAGTTAAAACCTTGAAGAACTTGTAGCACCAGTAATCCATCAGAAATAGTGTAACACGTGAAATTTTTAAAAGATGAGAAATAAAGAATTAAAGTGAAGAAAAAAAAGAATAAATGCAATAAAAACCAAGTTCAGGGGTTAAATATATAAAAGGTACAAATTTTATATTATTTTGTACCAAGTAACATGGCCTCCTATGCCATATTACTATGACACTTTGAGTCGGTTTTAGAGAAAAAAAGAGTAAAAAGCTTCGGAAGAAGAGGTCGGATTTGAGGTGAGTTTTAGTGTTTTAAGTTTTTCTTGGCTGATTATAGCCTCGGGTGTATGCTTATGTTTTGTATATGTTCGGGTGTGTGTGTTTTGGTGGGTTTTAGGTTTTGAACTCATTTTCATTTGTGTTTGAAGAAGTCATACATGAAAGTTGCAAAATGTGAGTTCTAAAACCCCTCTTTTATATGTTTTAACTAATTTTGGGGTAGGGTATACATGTTTAAATGTTTTATAAGTTTTGGGTGTCAACCCTTATGTTTATGTGTATGTGATTGTGGGTGGGTGAATGTTTGGGTATGATTTATGGTAGGATTATGTTTTATATGTGTTCATGATGCTTATAATATTAGAACTAAGCTTAGAACACATTCAGATGTGAATTTAGAGACTGAAATGATGTTGTTAGTTAAGTTAGTTGCCCATGTGCTTAAGTCCTGTAACATCCGTCATTTTTCAAATATAAATCTAAATCCGAACTCATTTTGAGTTTCCATTATTAAATTACTTTAATAGTTTTAATGGATTAATGCAACTTACATTGTGAATAATTTATTTACTAATTATTTAAAACAACTTGTAATCATTTCTTGATTTAAAAATAAATCTTCACATAAAGTTATAAAGATTTATTAATCATTTTACAATAAATAACTAAATGGAAAAGTTTTATCAAGATTATTTAGTTATAAAATAACTTAATAAACTTATAAGGTTATAATAATAATTATGATAATATTATATAATAATAATAATAATAATAATAATAATAATAATAATAATAAGAAGAAGAAGAAGAATATAAGAAGAAGAATAAGAATAATAACTTATAAGAGTCAAATACCTAATAAGTTGTAAAATAATTAAAATTTAAGGATAATTAAGTTAAGGGGTTAGTTTGTCATTTTAGAAATTTAAAATGGAAGTTTTGGGTATAAAGTAATAAAGTGTGAAATCTACAGGGACCATTTATGTTAATATTTAAAAATCAAACCCAAGTTTCCCCTTTAACCCGTATTTCCGACGAACCGCTGGTAGGAACTCCGGCCACATCTCCGGCTACCACCAAAACTCATCAAAACGTCGAAATAAATGCAATTAAACCATTCTGACCCTTCGCAACCTCGACTCGAACCTGTTGCCATGTTTAATTGTGTTTATTCGACCATTAACGCAAGAAAAACAAAACTGAAAACTCCAATTCAAGTCCATAACTTGTTTGAAACGAAACTGATCGAATTGAACCTTTTGAGCAAGGGCAAACGTTCCAATTAATCTATTAAAGCTCTCTGTAACATCAATTTCATGTACAACACACGCGAACACATCAACATAGAACACCATAACCCTCGAACGTGCAACTTAGCTGAAATCAACCTTCTGGACTTCAATAATCAAAATTCGTTGAGGGTTATTGACTCTAATACTCTGTGAAATCTATGAACATCATCATTGAAGATAATCAACATCAAATCGTCGAATCCATGTTCAACCCGGTCGTGACTTCATCTCTCATCAATTCATCTCCATTTCAATTCTAATGAGGTAATTAATCACACATTTACACTCATTTTCATTGTGGGATTAAAAGCCCAAACATTCCATTCCTTAACATTAATCATTTGGGGTTCAATTTGATCTAAATCAAATTAGGGTTCTTGTTAAATTAGGGGATTAAAACAAGTAATGTTTAAAAGATTTTAAATGGAGTTTTATACATATTTGGGCTTTAGCCCGACTGGTAACCATAATCAACTCCCACACAAGGCACCCGGGTTCGAACCCAGGGTCCCTCAAATATTTTTAACTACTGAATTTTTAATCATTTTAACTTGCATAAAATATTAATATATGGTTTAGTTAAAATAAAGTTTATTTTGTTAATAAAAATATTTCAGAAATTAGCAAATTGATTTTTAAAGATTTTAAAACTTATAATTCTTAAATTAATTATTTGTTTTAAACAATAATAAAGTTATAAAAATATTACTAATTCTTTTATGTAATTTAAATACTATAAATCTATTATGGTTCAAATTTAGGTTATTTCAAACATTAAAAAATTATATGCTAGATAATTAATTATTTAAATAGTTATTTAAATAACAATTTAAATATTTAATTATTCATCTATTCATTTAACCATGTTAAATCATAATAGTTAATAATTTATTCCTTAAACTTTTATTTAAATTCTTAAAATTTATAAAAGTATAATTTGCTATTATACTTTATTCTTATTTTTAAGGTTATGAATTATAAAACCTTTATAATAAATCATTTAAAAGTTCAAAACTTTAAAAATGATTTTAAATAGTTTAAAGTCATTTAATTAAGTATTTAATTAATTCTATTTATCAAATTTTAGATAATTATTTATTAAATTAATTAATTCTTTTCACACATTATAATTCATCTATATTAAATCAATAATTAAATTAGTGAATCATTCTTTATCATTCTCGATCTTAATTGATTGATTTCATTTTTATTGAACCAAAACATAATCGATCCATTATTTTATTTAACTATTTAACCCCCTTCCCCTCTCAAATTCTAATTGAACCCTAGTTCAAATCTAATTATTAATCTTATTATTGAACTTAATATTGGAATCAATACGTTTAGGTAACTTGTAAAGGAAATCGTTGGAGCCTCGTTTAAGTTCTTATCATCACCTTATATATATATCTTGTGAGTTCTCCAAGCCTCTTTTTACTTTATTTCACATATTTTGGGGTGAAACATGTTAACCTTATAAACTTACACTTGTAAACATCTTGATACTTGTAAATGCACATGCAATTCATCTTTACTTTTTGTCATGGTTAGTTGTGTTATTGTAAGTGTTTTATGAGATACATATTTTGTTTACAATTATTAACTATTACTAACCTGGCGACGTCTTATTTCTTTGGGCCTTACAAGACTATTTGGTGCTAAAACCGATGTATTGCTGGCTCTTGATGACGTATGCTTGTTCATCATGGGAACCAAGTACACTTAGCCAATCTTATAAACTTGTAATCAAGTTGAGGTTTGGTTGTAACTATATGTGTTCTATAAACTTGCTAACTCATAACCATTGACATGAATTGCTACTTGTAAACCTTTATATATATATATATATATTATATATATATATATATATATATATATATATATATATATATATATTATATATATATTGTTGCACCCTAAAAGGATCATACATGCCAACTCAATGAGTGATTTGATGATTGCTCTGCTGGAATCCCTCAAGTCCAAGAAGAAATGCAGATGAAATTCCGCTAAGGAAAAAAACAAGTATTTACTCTTCCGCATTGACTAATGCGGAAGACTAAAAGTTAATGCGGACAAGACTTTGCTCATCCGAATTTGACAAATGCGGATGACCGAACAAATGCGCATAAGTATTTGTTCATCCGCCTTACCAATGCGGATGACCAACATACTAATGCGGATGATCAAGTGAAGAAATGTTAATCAAGTTAACTCATCCGCATTTGTCAATGCGGATGAACAAGCGAAGATGCGGATGAAGACTTAGACTAGTTCTGATGTAATAGGTCAGGGGTAGTTTAGTCATTTTGTAAAAGGCATCTGTCGGCCTATAAATAGAATAGATACCTCGTACATGAGGTGACGACTGATAGATAGAGAATTTTTGTTGTAGTTATTCTCTGTAATGTATCAACTTTCATATATACAATATAGAAGCATTTATGAGTAATTTTCTTGCATTAAATGTTCTTTTATTGTTTATTTCTGCCATTCAATCACTGACTTGATTACCATATTTGATTCACAGTAAGAATCTCACTCTTATTCAACCCCAGCAAACTGGTATCAGAGTTGTTGGTTGCTGGATTTATCTAGTTTTCAGATCTGATTTCAGCTTTAATGATCTCAAGAACAATGAAGAAAACAAGAAAGCTGAAAAACCAAGTCCCTATTCATCAAAAACTCATCTGTTCTTACCCAAATTCAGAAGAAAAAACCAACAAATCTGTTCAACTATGGTACGATTTGAAGAATCGTGAACATGTTCATGATCATTCCTTCAAAATTTGATGCAATAACAAGATTAACATAAAAAAAAGAAAAAAAACACATTGTTCATCTCAAAATCAACAAGAGAAATCATTAGATCTGTTCTAATATGGTACGATTTGAAGATATATAATCATTCACTGGATTATTCCTTCAAAACTCGATGCAATTGAACACGATTATCACTAAAAACAAAGAAAAGATGAAGAAATAGAAGCTACTACTGATTTCCCGACCTGCACTGCAGTGTGAAATCGTTTTTGTTCAAGTCTGAAAACAAATGCAAATGAACAAAACAAATGTAGATGAAGCTTCATCAAATATGGATGTGTTATACACAAATGTGGATGACTTGTCACAAATGCGGATGATTTGTCACCAAATGCTGATGACTTGTCACAAATGCGGATGACTTGTCCCCAAATGCGGATGACTTGTCACAAATGCGGATGACTTGTCACAAATGCGGATGACTTGTCACCAAATGCGGATGACTTGTCACAAATGCGAATGACTTGTCACCAAATGCGGATGACTTGGCAACAAATGCGGATGACTTGTCACAAATGCGGATGACTTGTCATTAAATGTCGATGCCTTGACATCAAATGCGGTTGACTTATAAACAAATGTGGGTACTCTAAGCACAAATGTGGATGCTTTGAAGTCAAGGGCAGATGCATTTAAATCAAATGCAGATGCCTTACAAACAAATGCGGATGCTTTGCAAACAAATGCGGATGTGTTGCAAGAAATTCTTATGAACAGTTGATGAACAGGACTTCAAAAAGAATAGAAAAACATGAACATGGATGATTGCAACCAACAGGCACGTCCATTGTAATCATAAAAGCAAAAAAAAGAGTATAGAAATCAACTTTTGTCACTTTTTCAAAGATTCATCTAGGGACTTGTACAACTATCAAATGCCCTTTTTTAAAGTACTTGAGCTCACATCTTTTATGATGTTTTGCACCCGTGTCTGACTACTGAGCGGACAGTTAGCCGAACTTTAATCAAGGGAGTACTCATTATCTGAAAATGTCATTTATGAAGTTTTTTTTCAAAAGAGTGGAAGTGTGTTCAACATTGATTCATGTTCCTGATGCTATTTATTGAAGTTGAAAGCCTCGCCATATGCCTAATACATTCTAATCCTTGAGTTGTGATATGAACAGTAATCCAAAAGTAATACAACCCATATCTAATACCTAGAAGTATTCTCAAGAGATTCTAACCTTTGTCAGAAATATATTAGGAGGAGATTAATCTAAGTGGGAGAACATCAATGAATTGTGCCAGAACATCAATTGATCAAGAAGACATGTGACAGAGAAGATCTTCAAATTCAAGATTTGGCAAGCATCTGTTTAGGGGGAGTATTGTTGGGGTTCAACAATTGAGTAAACTGAAGCTTACCAAATCATAATTATAGCCAACTGAAGATCTCATTATACAAGTTCAGAGACCAAGTTGATTACAACAAAACAAGACATTCAACATGACAAAGTTAACATCAAGACAATTAGAAAGTCAAAATTAGGTCATGTTGTAATATTAGTATAAATATACCCACTAGTGCATTTATGCAAGTGTGGCTTTTGTGCGTGTGTTTCTCATTGTGTAAATCACCATCCAAGGAGAAATCCTCTCCATTGGGTAGGTTTGATTTCACCAGCCATCTATGATTCTCATTATAACTTGTTTATCAACATCAATGAAATCATAACATTATTATTATCCATCTCTTTGTTCTTTGATTCACACACGTCCACCCATCTTAATTTTGATTTCTAGATCTGAACATGATGAATCCTAAGATCCAAGCTCAATGAATCTGAATTAATTGATTCAGCAAATTAGTATCAGAGCTTTGGCTCTCGATTCTCTTTCAGATCTACGTAAGAACTGAATAGAATTTGATTGATCTGGTAATCGAGTTGCTAGTAGAGTACATCATCTTCTCTACTTGGTAAACAGCAGAAAACTACTCTTGTCAACACATACTCACCAAAATACTCATAACAACAAGAAACTCAATACCATCTCATATCTAGTTCTGAAATCCGTTTGAACTGTTTGGACTAGTTGGACTAATCAATCCTAAAATATCATTTAAATCTATAATATTCTAGTTAAACACATAGTTAAAATGGATTCTAATAGCTACTCAGAACTTGGTCATACACCTAAACCTCCAATGCTTAAACACAAATCAGAGTTTAAACAGTGGAAAATCAGGTTTAGGAATTACATCACGGGTGTAGATCATGATTTCTGGATCTCAATATGCAAGGGGCCACACATCCCTGTTACTCTGTCTGCAGATCAAGCTGCAATATACAGAACTGCTAGAATACCCATTGAAGATCTGACCTTAGATGAAGAAGGCTACAAGAAAATCAAGATAGACCTCAAAGCCTACTCAATTCTGACTCAAGCACTCAAGATGGATGTGCTGAAAAAGATTGGAGAAGTATGGAACTGCAAAAGCTATAAGGGATGCTCTTAAAATCATGTGTGAAGGAAGCAATGAGGTGGCTGAGATCAACAAGGACAAGCTTGTAAATCAGTATGAAACATTCCATCACACCAAGGGAGAATCAATATCTAAACAACTGCACAATTTTGTACAGTTAGTAAATGACTTAGAAATCATGGGAGTCACTTACAAGATTAAAGAATTAAACAAAAAGATGCTTCACAGTCTCCTTAAAAGCTGGAAACAGAATGTAACCATGCTGAAAAATACTCTTGACCTTGAGAGTACTACTTTAGACATCATGGTAGCCAAAATTGAAGCCTTAGAACTTGATGAAAGAAGCAGAAATCTTGGTGGACCTAGAGTGATTGAGGCTTACAAATTTCCATCAGAATTTCATTTTGTGGAAAATGCCTTCATCACTGAGGAGGATGATTTTATCTCATCAAGAGATCAAATGAACAACACTGGGTTCATTACAACTAACCAATCAATCATCCTTCAACCTCATCTCAAACTCCTAGAGTCACTACTGCTCCTCAAACTTCCAGAGTCACTGTTGTTCCTCAAACCACTCCTAAAGACTCAAGATCAGAAGAACAAAAGGCAACTTACAATGCATTTGTTGCAAGCTTTGAAGCCTACTTGGGAGGAAGACTCACTTCTGCTCATCTTATTCAAGAAGATCTGGAGGAAATGGATCTAGATGATGTGGAAGAAATGGATCTACAATGGCAAGTAGCCATGATTGCAATGAGAGCTAACAAATTCTTTAGAAAAGGAATAAAGTTGAGCCTGAATGAAAATACAAAAGTTGGATATGATAAATGCAAGGTGAAATGCTTCAACTGTGGCATGGCTAGCCACTTCTCAAGAGAGTGCAATGCCCCTAAGAGAAACAACTATTAAAGGAACTCTCTAGGCCAATCATCCTCACAGCCTAACTCAAATTTTCACTCAAAAAACCAACAGCAGCAGTATCATCAACACCAATCATATCAGAATCCACCCCAACTGACAAATCAAGCACATGGAAGTAGTCAGTCTTCAGCCAGTGCTCTAGTGATAAAGCAAGATGGAGTATGTGACTGGAGTGTGTATGCAGAGGAAGTCAAGCCTCAATTTCAAAATCATGCTCTTATGGCTCACATCAATGACGGACCATCTCCAATGCCTACTGAGGTAAAATCTAACCTTTGTAGTGAAAAATGCATTAATGAATTACAAGGGTATGGGGAGCATAACCACAATCTGGCTGATAAAATCAAAGAAGAAAAGGTAAAGTCAGAGATGATGAAAAGAGAAATAAAAAACTTTGAAATCAAAATTAAATCTCTCATCTCTGACATAGAAACACTGCATGGTGAGAAGTACACTCTTGTAGCTGAGAATGAGCTACTTAGTGAAAAGTTAGCTCAATCTATGGCTCAACAATCTATGACTAAAGTGAAACTTGAAAAGTTTCAAAAGTCTTCAGTCAAGCTGCAAGAGATGATTGATTCCCAAAAGGATCCAAAGGACATGTCAGGGATCGGGTATAAATCATGTCCTCCACCATACAATGACAACTACACTGTCATGCCTGAATCTGTCTCACTCTCTGAAGCAATTGAACCTAAAACTATGGAACCTAAATCTGTAGTGAAACAGGTGACCAATCCTCAAAACAAACCTGATGTTTATATTGAAACCAATCAAGATAAAATCAAGTTAGGTCACCCAATTAAAATCAAAGAGTGTTCAGACAAGACAGTGAGTGTCATGAAACCATCAAGCCCTGTAAAAGCAATTGTACCTTTTATAAAATTCATACCATCTATTTTACAAGGCAAAAATAAATATGTGAAGACAGTGAAACCCACTGCTGAGAGTATTTCTGATAATGAGATTATATCTCCACAAAATTCAAACAAATCAGAAAAGGTTTCACTGCAAAAAAAAACAAACTGTAACACTGAGTTCAGCACATAAAATCATCAGACCCTCAGTCTTCAAGATTAAGGCAGGGAGTTGGGTTTGATATCTGTAACAAGGAACATATTGACCAGCTTGAGAAAGAAGTAAGAAATAGGTTGAAGAAACATAAACAGCCCAGATAACTACTAAAAGGGCTGATTCTGATTCATCACCTAAAGAAAATAAAGTGACTCATCAAAAGAAAATATCAGTTGAGTCACACAAGGAAAACTCTGATTTAAGAAACAAACAAATGTATTATGACATTTGTGAAATGTTCAATCACAAGACAGATAAATGCTTCTTCAATCAATATTGTTCTATATGTGATATGAACAATCACTCAACCAAAAACTGCTATTTCAACAAGTATTGTTCAATCTGTGACATGAACAATCACAATACATCCGATTGTTACTTCAATCACAAGGGTTTGAGAATTCCCAAAACACAAGCCCATCTAAAAAACATCTACTGTGATGCACTCTGTCAGACCTCATCTTCATAATACTCACTCTAGGACACCTAGATCAACAAATGACAGAAATAATTTGAAGGAATTGAGGAAGGGTCAAAGAAATCATCTCACGATAAAACACAAACTTGACCTTCCTAAACAAAAACTACTTTTGATAATGAAAAATGGACTAAATTTTTACAAAGAAATAGAGACCAACAATTTCATTACTCATCTAAATCCTCAGTAGATGTTGATGAGATGACTCAACCCATTCATTACCAAAAATCTCCCAGGACACCTCCATCTAAACCACAATTTAAAGGGAAATACTAGGAGGTCACTACTATGAATAGGAACGGGAAACCCAAAACCATTATGGCTTGGGTTCATTATTTTAATTAGTTCTTTTTGCTTGCAGGTTCATCCACACAGGTCTAATAGCCTATGGTACGTAGACAGTGGATGCTCCCGACACATGACTGGAGATCGTTCCCTCATTCATGACTTCAAGCACATACAAAGGAACTACTATGGCATTTGGTGGAGATTTAGAAGGTGGTAGAATTATAGGAGAAGGATCTATGACAAACAGGATGCTGAGCTTTGACAGAGTGAACTACTGCAAACAACTGAATTTCAATCTGCTAAGCGTGTCTAAGATCTGTGATAAGAAATATTCCACTCACTTTACAGACACTCATTGCTACATTCTGAACCTGGATTTCAGATCCTGAAGAATGGGTTGTCTTAAAGACATCGAGGAAGAATAATACATATGTCTTAAACCTGTGTTCTGCATCACCTAAGGAAGAAACATGTCTTTTGTCTAAAGCATCATTTGATGAGTCACGGCTTTGGCATAGACGTTTGGGGCACACTAGCTTTAAAAATATGAACAAGTTAGATAAAGGAAACCATGTCATTGATCTTCCTCAAAAAGAATTCAATTTTATTGATCAATGTTCAGCGTGCCTCAAAGGAAAACAACACAAATCGTCTCACAAAACCAAGCTGGTGAACACTAACAATACTCCATTGAAGCTACTTCACATGGATCTATTTGGACCAACTCATGTAATGAGTATGGAAAGAAACAATATTGTTTAGTGATCATTGATGACTTTTCATGATTCACACAGGTGTTCTTCCTACTTCATAAAAACGAAGCATCCATCCAATCATACAAGATTTTATCACTAAAATTGAAATCAACTTGATCTTAAGGTCAATATAATAAGAAGTGATAATGGTACTGAATTCAAAAATGAAAGTATGAGTTCCTTTTGTACAACCAAAGGCATTGCTCATCAATTCAGTGCAACTAGAACTCCTCAACAAAATGGGGTAGCTGAAAGGCGAAATAGAACACTGATTGAAGCAGCAAGAACGATGCTAGCCGATGCTAAACTGCCAATCACCTTTTGGCAGAAGCAGTTAACACATCGTGCTTTGTACAAAATCAAACTTTGATTGTTAAAGAAAGTAACATGACACCTTCTGAACTACTCTTTCATAGGAAACCATTTATTGGATTCCTCAAATCATTTGGTTGTCCAGTCTCAATATTAAACACCCAAGACCATTTGGGAAAATTTTCATCCAAGTTTGATGAAGGATTCTTTGTAGGTTATTCTTCTGTTTCAAAGGCTTATAGAGTGTTCAATCCCAGATTGAACATTATTGATGAATCTACAAATGTTCAATTCAAGGAACATTCATTTCCCAAATCTACTAATGGTCCTGACTGGTTGTTTGATATTGACACGTTTACAAAATCATTTGACCAATTTCATTTGTCTGATGCAGGAAATATACATTCAAGTGATACTTCATCAGCTGTAGAAAGAAGAGATAATTATCCATTGATTCCACTTACATTGATGAACACATGAATGAAGATGTTCCTCTTCAAGCTGATCCCATCAGACAACTGTCACAAAACCTTAGTGTTTCTTCTGAAGAAGGTCCCAGCCTAGTACCATCTTACTCAGATGACTTGTCAAATGAGATCAGAAATCAAAAACAGGCTTCTCACCCAGTTAAAACACAGGGTACTTCAAATGATGCAAGCAATCTTAGTGCTGCTGAAGATGTAGCAGTTACTGAAACAGAAGTTGGCAATCTTCATAATTCAAAAATAGTACAAGATGAATGTGCCTCTGACCATAATGAACTGAATGTCTCCAATCTTGATGTAACTATTGCTAGTGACACCATTCCAACCACAAGAACACACAAGAATTATCCAGTTAAAACCATTATTGGTGATCTTAATGAGAGGGTGACAAGAAGCAAGTCTAGTATTGCAAACATCTGTTTGTTCTCATGCTTTCTATGTCAAACAGTACCCAAAAACATCAAAGAGGCTCTTCAAGACAATAGCTGGATTGAAGCAATGCAGGAAGAATTGCTATAATTCAAGAAGCAAGAAGTATGGCAACTGGTAGATCTTCCCGAAGGACAATACCTTATCGGTACCAGATGCTATATGGGAACAAGACTAATGATAGAGGGATCGTCATCAGAAACAAAGCAAGACTAGTGGCACAGGGATACACTCAAGAAGAAGGAATCGACTATGACGAAGTGTTTGCACCTGTTGCCAGACTAGAAGCAATCAGAATCTTTCTTGCATATTCTGCATCCATGAAATTTACTGTTTATCAAATGGATGTAAAGTGTGCCTTCCTGTATGGAAAGATTGCTGAGGAAGTCTACGTGAGTCAACCACCTGGCTTTGAAGATCCAGATTTCCCTCATAGAGTTTACAAGCTTGACAAAGCTCTGTATGGTCTTCATCAAGCACAAGAAAGTGGTATGAGACTCTATCATCCTTTCTTCTTAAACATGGGTATGAAAGAGGAAAGATTGATCAGACTCTCTTTAGAAGATAAAGAGGAAAAGATATGCTGTTAGTTCAGATCTACGTGGATGACATTATATTTGGCTCAATAAACAAGCAATTCTACAAAGAATTTGAAGACCTTATGCACTCAAAGTTCCAAATGAGTGCTATGGGAGAACTTACCTTCTTTCGAGGTGCAAGTCCAACAGTAGATGGAATCTTCATCAATCAATCAAAATATGTAGAAACCATGTTGAAGAAATTTCACTTTGCTGACTGTCAGTCCATCAGAACTCCTGTGGATACTAAAATGAAGATTGGACCTGACCCTGAAGGCAAATCAGTGGATCAGACTCACTATCGATCAATGATCGGTTCACTTATGTATCTAACAGCCAGTAGGCCTGACATTATGTTTGGTGTTTGTGTGTGTGCCAACATCAAGCTGATCCAAAAGAATCACATGTGAACGTAGTCAAGAGGATATTCAGATATCTGAAGGGCAAACCAGCTCTTGGGTTATGGTATCCAAAGGAAGGATAATTTAATCTCTATGCCTACACAGATAGTGATTATGGAGGATGCAACTTCAATAGAAAATCCACTTCTGGCGGTTGTCAATTTCTTGGTCCCAAACTAGTATCCTGGCAATGCAAGAAGCAGACAAATGTATCTGTGTCCATAATAGAAGCTGAGTATATTGCTGCATCAGCATGTTGCTCTCAAGTACTCTGGATTCAAAACCAGATACTTGATTATGGTTTTAACTTCTTGCACACACCAATTTCTATTAACAACACAACAGTTGTCTTTATAACTAATAATCCAGTTCAGCACTCAAAAACAAAACATATTGAGATTAGATATCACTTTTTGAGAGACTGTGCTGAAAAAGGTTTAATCAAATTGATTTAAGTACCAACTGAAAATCAATTAGTTGATTTGTTTACCAAGGCATTTGAACCTAGTAGGTTTTAATTTCTGGTTCAGTCAATTGGCCAGATTAACCTTGAGTAAAAGCCATGTACAACATCAAAAACAATTAAAAACATCAGAAAACCACAAAAAGAAATCAAGTTTGATGAAGAAAAGAATTCTTTGGGAAATGATATAATTACAGTCGTTATATCATTCACTGTGCTTAATTTCAAAATATTTAAGACTGAAATGACTTACCAGATATGTTGGTAGGCTCAACTTGGAAGAAAAGATACATGCAGTGATGAATTAAAGACTTATTCAATTGTGAAACAATCATCACAAAGTATAGGTATGTATTGGCTTATCTGAATGCATGTGTGTATAGTAGCCTAAACACACCAGGTAATGACACTTTATGAATCTCTTTCACCACATCATGTTTCATCTTTGTGATTTACACAATGACAAACACACACACAAAAGCCACACTTGCATAAATGCACTAGTGGGTCTATTTATACTAATATTGCAACACGACCTAATTTTGACTTTCTTATTGTCTTGATGTTGACTTTGTCGTGTTGAATTGTCTTGTTTTGTTGCTATCAACTTGGTCTCTGAACTGTACAATGAGATCTTCACTTGGCTATATTATGATTTGGTAATGTAACACCCGGTTATTTTAAAAAGACAAGACATGAAGAATAAATGAAAGAAAAGCAATAAAGTCCAAGTGGAAGGACTAAAAGTGTCCAAAAAAACAAATCTTTGAAAAGTTGGTGTAAAGGTGGGCATGGCCGCCCACCCTCACTTCACATCACCATTTTCTTTCGGTTTTAGAGAGAGAGAGAGCAGAGGAACTTTGGGTTTGAAGAAGAAGAATAGAAGAAATTGAATTCAAGGTAAGAATTCATGGTTCTTAAGTGTTTATGACGGGTTCTATCCCGGTTATATGCTTATGTGCTTATGTGTTTGTGCATAGTGCTCGGGGTGTGTGTTTGGAGTTTTTTTAGGTGTTTGAACTCAGTTGCAAAGGGTTAGAAAGGAAAAAATACCCAAGTTGCACCAGGTGAGTTCTAGACCCCGGTTTTTACTTTTTTTAAACTAACTTTGGGGCTGAAAATGTATTAAAATGATTTACAAAGTTTATGTATGTTTACCTGTATGTATGGTGCATGTTGGATGTTAATTCTTGAATGCTTATAGGTTATTCCTGTTAGAATAGCCATGTTAAGCTTAGAACAGATAGGTTTGATGATTGGGTTTGAAAACATACTAGAAACATGTTACACAAAAGGTCCATGCGCCTAGATAAGGCTCATGCGCCAGAAAATGCCTTAGAAAGATTTAAGTGTAATCCATGCGCCTGAACAGTAGCCCATACGCCTAAGATTGCCTTAGAAATGTTTAAGTATATCCCATGGCCCTGAACAGGGGTCCATGCGTTTGGAAATGTTAGCCGGACGACTAAGTGTAAGGCCATGCGCCCCAATAGTGCCCATGCGCCCAAGTGGCTCATGCGCCTAAGTGTTCACACACCCGAATAGTGCACATGCGCCTGAATAGTTCATGCGCCTAAGTGATAAAATGATTAAGGTTGGCTGATGCGTCTATATAGTGATGGAACGCCCAAACAAGGCTAATGCGCCTGAATAGTGTCAAAGCACCTAAGCACTTAGAAATTTTTAGAGAATTTTTAGGAGTCTGTGCTTTTAGAGTTTTGAACAAGATTTGACTGGGGCTTATTTATGATGATGTTTCATGCATGGTTATGATTGTTCCTTATTATTGTTATTGCTATTATTATTATTACTTATAGTATGTGACTTTACGTGGTATGTTTTTTATTGTAACATAAAGTATTTTGTAATAATAAATAGGAAGAGCAATAAAGAAAAGAAGAGGAACATTAATAAAAATGTTAACAAGTCTTGCAAGCTTACCAGAGGTATACGACCATGTTGTCGTAAGCTCAACTGTGCTGCGGGTTAGCTACCCTATTATGCACATAAGGCCAATCAATTAAGATTGACAGGACCTTTGCAGCATGTACTAGATGATTGGATCGGCCTTGTACACAGTACACAGAACCCTTTCGAGGGATACAGTTGACCCTTTCGAGGGATACAGTTGACCCTTTTGAGGGATATAGTTGACCCTTTCGAGGGATATAGATGGCCCATCACCCGTTTTCCATCGCGCATACAGTTAGGGTATTGCTTATTGGTCCATACAGAATGTGAAAAATAAAGGTAAAAGTTTACAGAACAGACAAGGCATACAGTAAAGAGAACGAACATTATCTGTTCATATAGTTAATGCGTGCTCGCATATACAGTACAAAGTTGTATTTTACAGAAAAGAGTATTTTCATATACAACATATAGAAAGTATTTTATTACTTATAAAACTAGAGCTCACTCAGCAACGCTGACTTTTATACATTTTCAATTAGCAGGTAGTTATTGCTGAGGATGGCATGAGGGTGAAGCTACTCGGTAGGGAAAGACTAACATCCATTCGTATTCTATGTTGTTGTTGTTTTGTAATGCTAGTAAAACAATTCTTTTATAAACTGTTTATGATGATGTATTGCTTAACAACAATGATTTAAATGAAATGAATGGTTTTTGATAAATCATTTTCGTGCTTAAGTTTGTATAATTATAATGTGTAGTGTTTTAACTGCTATGATTGACTAACTATGAGGTGCTCGGGAACGGGGCCTTACAAGTTGGTATCAAAGCCAAGTTTAAGAGAATTGGGTTAAATAAACTTTTAAAACCTAAACTTAAACTGAAAATGGGACAAATGGAGGGATGTCAGCCCGAGTAGCTACGTGCCATCAGGTATGTCTTTTCTTAATGTTAATCGGTATTATGTGCGCATGCTATTTGATTATGTGCTCTTAGTAGATTTAGATACTGATTAAGTCAGGATAGGAGATGCTTGGGGTATGAAGAGTAAAGTAAGTGGTTAATCATAACTGGGCATTGTAATTAGGGACTTACTATACTTGACATAAACTGAGTGTTACCTTGAATGACCATGTTGGTGTTTGAATCTTTCAGTGTGCATGTGATGGCCGGTGGTAGATCTTCGAAAGCCTCTCATGGTGGAGGTCACGATGCTGAACCGTGACCCAAGAGAGGGAGACCCAGAGTTGAGAAGGTGGTTCTTGATAAACCAGAGACCCCTCATCCGGAGAGTGGCAACGAGAGCGCCAATCTGAGAGCCTCAGTGAAGGAGGCTGTGGTAGAAGAAGTTCATCAAGACATGTAGATGATCTTACTGTCTGTAGTGACTGAAGTTATCAAGGCTATACGAGAAGGGGAAAGAAAGAAGAGGAACAGGTCCTCGGGAGGATGAGAGCAACCGAAGCCTGAAACGGTTCTCTCGGATGATGAAGAAGAGGAGGGAGAAGAAGAGCCTGTGCAGGAGGCGGCACGAGGCTGTAACTACGGGGCGTTTATGAGATGCAAGCCCCCAACCTTTGATGGGAACGGCACTGCTGTTGCTGCTCACCGTGGGTGAGGGAAATGGAGGTTGTTCTCGATATCAGCGAGTGCCGGGAAGACCAAAAGGTGAAGTTCGCTACCCACTCTTTTGTGGACTCGGCTCTATGCTGGTGGGACAATATAATCCAAGCTGAGGGTAGCAGGGCCATCGGAGGATGAGATGGTCTGAACTGAAGAAGTTGGTGATTGAGGAGTTTGGTCCTCATAGAGAGATGGATAAAGTTGAGACAGAATTCCTGCAACTGGAGGCGGGAACCATGACACACCAACAGTACACCACCAAATTCAACGTGATGGTACGTCTGGTGCCAGATCAGGTGACACCTCTGTCTCGAAAGATCAAGAGGTATATTCAGGGTTTGCCAGCGGATATTCGCAGGATATAATCGCTGCCCGGCCGAGCACGTTTAGGTCGGCGGTGGACTTGGCGGGGAGATTATATGATTAAAAGGTTGTGGTGGTAGTGGCTGAGGGTGGAAAGAAGAGTGGTGGTGATCAGAACTGGCAGGGGAAGAGGTTTGGTCGGGGTAGTGCCTCGACGGGTAACAAGAAGGCACGGGTGGACGACTGCCGTGTGGTCACATCGGGTGCTGGTATAAAGAAGTGTGGTAGGTGTGGGAGAGAACCTAGCGGGGAATGTAGGCTGGGGTTGAATGTGTGCTTCAAATATGGGAAACCGGGGCATATAGCCAAGGACTGTCGTACGGTCCGGTGCTTATGAGATGCAAGCCCCCTAGAGGCTGCGCCGAAGGCGACTAGAGGCTGTAACTATGGGGCTTTTATGAGATGCAAGCCCCCTACTTTCGATGGAAACGACACAACTACAGCCGCTCACCAGTGGGTGAGGGAAATGGAGGTTGTCCTCGATATCAGTGAGTGCCGTGAAGATTAGAAGGTGAAATTCGCTACCCACTCTTTTGTGGACTCGGATTGTGCTGGTGGGATAACATTGTCCAAGCTAAGGGTAGCAGGGCCATTGGAAGAATGAGAGGGCCTGAACTAAAGAAGTTAGTGATTGAGGAATTCTATCCTCACAGAGAGATGGACAAGGTAGAAAGAGATTTCCTGCAGCTGGAGGCGGGAACGATGACACACCAGCAGTACACCACTAAATTTAATGAAATGGCGCGGTTGGTGCCTGATCAAGTGACAACACTGTCACGAAAGATTAAAAGATACATCCAGGGGCTGCCGGCGGATATCCGTAGGCATATGATCACCACCCGGCCGAGCACTTTCAGGTCGGCAGTTGACTTAGCTAGCAGATTATATGATGAGCTCAAGGTGGTAGTGGCTGAGGTGAATAAGAAGGATGGTGGTGGCCGGAACTGGAATGGGAAACGGTTTGGACATGGTAGAGCCGCTCTAAACAATAAGGTGGCAAAGGTGGGTGACCGACGTGTGGTCACATCTGGTGCAGGGATGAAGAAGTATGGCAAATGTGGAAGGGAGCGTACTGGTGAGTGCAAGATGGGAATGAATGTATGCTTCAGGTGTGGCCAGCCTGGCCATATCGCTAGTGACTATAAGAAGCTGAGGGCGGAGAGCTCTGGAGCGGCAAAGAAGATGCCGGAGGAAGGAGGGCAGAGGGCAAGTGCTAGAGCGTACACTATGACCCAGGAAGAAGCTAGAGCTGATCCCGATGTTGTGTCACGTATGTTTCTAGTAAACCAAACTTGTGCCTCTGTATTGTTTGATTCGGTGCTAGCAGGAGTTTTATTTCCACTACTTTCTGTGCTAAGTTGCATGTTAGTAGTAGAAAGGTCAGTGCACCATTCGATATAGAAACTACTATTGGTAAGTCCACTAGAATTACTAATGTGATAGAGGACTATGCCATAGAACTAGAAGGTCATAGGTTTGCTACTAGGTTACACGTGATACCCCTAAGTGGATTTGATGTAGTACTAGGGATGGACTGGTTAGCAACCTATGAAGCAAACATCGTGTGTCGCAAGAAGATGATTCGATTGACAACACCTGACGGGAATAAGTGATAGTTTATGCTGATCGCTTCACGACGATCCCGAAGGTGATTTCGATGGCGGTGGCGGGAAAGTGCATGAGGTGTGGATGTAGTGCCTACTTGGCCTACGTAAAGGATGTGGACGCGCCAACACCACAACTATCAGAAGTACCAGTGGTGTGTGACTTTCCGGACATATTCCGGAAGACTTACCCGGCGTGCCACCGGATCGCGAGATTGAGTTTCAAATTGATTTGATACCGGTGCTCAACCCGTTGCCAAGCACCGTATTAGTTACCTCCGACAAAAATGAAAGAACTGGTGGATTAGTTGCAAGAGCTGCTCGATAAGGGGTTCATTAGACCGAGTATCTCTCCCCAGGGTGCTCCGGTCCTGTTTGTGAAGAAGAAAGACAGTAGTATGAGGATGTGCATTGACTACCGAGAGCTGAACAAGCTGACAGTAAAGAACCGATAACCCTTACCGAGGATTGATGATTTGTTTGATCTGCTCCAAGGTGCCAGTTGGTTTTCAAGGATAGATCTTCGATCTGGTTACCATCAGCTGAAGGTGAAGGCGCAGGATATCCCTAAAACAGCTTTTCCCACACGCTACGGTCACTATGAATTCCTTGTTATATCATTTGGTCTGACCAATGCGCCAGCTGCTTTTATGGAGTTGATGAATCGAGTGTTTCGGCCAATGTTAGATAAATCAGTGATTCTGTTAATTGATGATATCCTGATTTATTCGAAGAGCGAGGAGGAGCATGCCGATCACATTCAGGAGGTGTTAGAGACCTTAAGAAGGGAGAAGTTGTATGCCAAATTCTCCAAGTGCGCGTTCTGGTTACACGAAGTTCAATTCTTAGGCCACGTGATAAATCCCGAGGGGATTATGCTAGACCCTGCTAAGGTGGAGGCTGTGATGCAATGGAAGTCTCCAAAGACGCCATCCGAGATTTGTAGTTTCTTGGGGTTGGCGGGGTATTATCGAAGGTTCATTCAGGACTTTTCCAAGATCGCTTCTCCACTGACCAAGTTGACCCAAAAGGATGTAAATTTTATATGGGGTCAAGCCCAAGAACAGGCGTTCGAGGAGTTAAAGGCGTGGTGACTCAAGCTCTTGTCTTGTCATTACCGAAGGAAGCGAGGATTGGTGGTATATTCAGATGCTTCTTACTCGAGGTTAGGGTGTGTATTAATGTAGTGAGGGAAGGTTATAGCCTATGCATCCCTACAGTTGAAAGTTCATGAGGTCAACTACCCTAGCCGTCCAGAAACCTTCCTATTCGTTCTCCAAGTTCATAGAACACATTAGATCAATTCCCAATCGATTTCTAACGTTAGTTTCAATTCTTGATTGATTCTTCGTGTGTTCTTACTGATTGGATCGCCAATCAAATAGGATTCCGCATTATTGATCTGGTTTACACGTTAATCTCCAGGTATTTCGGTCAAATACCAGGTCCTAACAAGGTCCATGCGCCTAGATAAGGCTCATGCGCCTGAAAATGCCTTAGAAAGATTTAAGTGTAGTCCATGCGCCTAAACAGTAGCACATACGCCTAAGATTGCCTTAGAAATGTTTAAGTATATCCCATGCGCCTGAACAGGGGTCCATGCGTCTGGAAATGTTAGCTGGACGACTAAGTGTAGGGCTATGCGCCCCAATAGTACCCATGCGCCCAGATGGCTCATGCGCCTAAGTGTTCATACGCCCGAATAGTGCCCATGCGCCTGAATAGTTCATGCGCCTAAGTGATAAAATGATTAAGGTTGGCTGATCCACCTATATAGTGATGGAACGCTCATACAGGGCTCATGCGCCTGAATAGTGTCAAAGCGCCTAAGTACTTAGAAATTTTTATAGAATTTTGGGAGTTTGTGCTTTTTGGGTTTTGACCAAGGGTTGACTGTTGAACCCCAACATATACATATATATATATATGTATATATATGTATATATATGTATATATATGTATATATGTGTATATATATATATATATATATATGTATATATATATGCTTAACCCATGGGAACTCACCAACTTTCAAAGTTGATCCTTTATTTTTTATATGTTTCAGTTTACTACTTGAAGATCTTATTGTGCTCATATAGGACTAGGACCTAGATTAATTGAAAATCTTATGTTCTTGGTTGTATCTTGATTGTTTTGTAATGATATAATTGTCTTGTAATGTTCAATGAATAATAATATTTTATACTATTTCAACTTAATTAGTTCCATGTGCTATGAACAATCATTTCACATTCGTCCACCTCGATGATTCCGCCGTCGGTCGGGGTGTGATAGATTGGTATCAGAGCCATGGTTATAGGGATTTAGGTTATTAGAAATGGAATGACCTAGACTATAACTAAGTACCCTTAAACATGAGTCCTCTCATGTATTTTATATGCTTAGATAGGATTTTATGTGCCTTATGTGTTTATACTTGACTATGTGATTATATGCCTTATGTGCTTATGCTTATACCTTGAATCTTATCAATGCACACATGGATCTGAAATCTAATTCTAGGCATTATGTACCTAAATCTATTTTTCTCAAAATGAGCTTTGAATCGTTATTCGTGGTTTTCAAGTCTCATCAAAGTCTGTGTCCTACAATTTGAAACATGTAATGCTGGAAGAGTCTGATGCCTGTATCTCGAGGTGTTCTGTCTAGGCAAGGTATTCATATAAATACAAATCAACCGATGGATCCGTTTACCTTACGTGGGAACCCTTGGGGTGAGTTTCCACTTATAGGTACGCATGTCTTTATTAAGGTTGTAGTTGACCTAATACTTTGATAAGTCAACGTAATGTCTTGGTTTGTAAACCTAACGTTACACTTGAGATATCTTATTATTTTGAATCATTTCATCATTGATTTTGTACCCTTGAAACTTAAAAATCATTATCCCATTTTTTTTAATGACCCTTAAAAATCTTTCTAAACGCATTCCCCTCAAAACCGCACTTATCCTGAAAAACCTATTTAATGATGCTCTCATTATAAATTGAATCCTTAATCATAACAAACACGATTCCCGTATCAACTCTAATCTAATGCAATTTCAAAACCTCAATAACATAGTAAACAATAATTGATCATTTAAGAACCCCGTTAAAGTTATTTGCTTGGGAAGTTCTTATGAATTCCATATCCCATCCAAAAGTACCTTGAACTTATTTCTCATGTTCATTAAGTCGAGTTTCGTATTAATCTAAAACATGGTGTTGTATTTGTGACAAAACCTCCTAATTGCCTTGCACTGTCTGAAAATACAAAAGCTTATCAATTAAAATTCTAAAATTAATGATCTTGCACCCTTGGTTAATAAATACATGAAATCTTGAATCATAAAATTTAACACACTTGAGTATAGTATAGCACCATAACCAAAACACAACGAACTTAAACTGTAACACCCGGTTATTTCTTAAAAAGAAAAGAAAGAATAATAGATGAAGAATAAAAGAAAAAAAGCAATAACACCCAAGTAGAGGGATTAAAAGTGTAAAAAGGACAAAGATCTTTGAAAAGTTAGTGTAAAGGTGGGCATGGCCGTGTAACACCCGGATATTTATTAGTTTGAAGCCGGTGAAGACAGAAAAGAAGATAAAGTTCAAAAGTCGAGGGACCAAACCCGCCAACGAAGAAAAGTTGGGAAATGTGGTGACATATGTAGGGAGAGGGCAGCCCACTCTCCCCACATCCACATTTCAGCTTCATAAAGGGAGAAGAGAGAAAGAAGAGGAGAAAAAGAGGAAAAGTGTTGGTTCGGGTCGATTCGGGTCGCCAAAATCGTCGTGAAGCAAGCCGAATCAAAGCTCTTGTCATTGTGCTCATTAGGTGAGTTCTAGGACCCCTCTTTTACTTGTTTTCAAACGATTTTGGGGCTGGAATACATCTAAAAACTTTTTTCGCGTTTGGGTGAAAACCCGTATGTATGCGTGTATGTATGTGTATGACGCGATTGTGACTTGAGTTCTTGCTTGGTTGTGCTTGAATGATGTTATGGTATGCATCCCTAAGGTTTAGGATGGTCGATTTAGGCTTAAAATGGGTTTAGATGAGTTTGGGGGCCGAAAACCCTCGGCTGCAGTCGGGTTGAACTGCATTCTGCATCAGTTAGGGCTAGGCGACCGACTGGAGGCCGAATGGAGGCCATACGGCCGATTAGGGTGCGATTGGGGGTCCATTCGCACGATTGGGGTTCATTCGCACGACTGGATGTTCATTCGCATAGGTGTTCATCCGTATTAGTTCAATCGCATGATGTTCAGTCGCATGGAGGCAATGCGACTGAAGGGTGTCCATACGCCCGAATAGGGCTGTTGAACCTGAGGAAGGTGTAGACTAACTTCTGACTTTCGAGGGAAAGTGCAGATGTAAGTGTTGATGTAAAGGTTCCCATAAGAGTTTTTGGATGACGATCGAGGTCTTAGAAGCATGTTGGGCATGATGAGGGTGACGATGTTGTACGTTATGTATGTATAATGTTGCCATGTATGATGTGATGTTGATGCATGTTTATGTTCCTTATGCGATGTATAATATCTTTCCTATGGCTTTACTTGTTATGATGAATGAACGAAGTATTATGTAACGAAAAGTGAAGATAAAGGAAGAGGAACATGATGAACGATGAAACGTCTTGCACACATCAAATACGGGGTCCCTCTTGGTGATTGACCCCAAATGTAGGACCTCTACCGCTCACCCCTAGTACTGCGGCATACGTTTAGCTGTCATTCGTTGACTTCGGCCCAGTAGCTAAGACTGACGGTTACTCCTAGTACCGCGGCATACGTTTAGCTGTCATTGTTGACTTCGGCCCGGTAGCTACGACTAACCGGGGTGTAGCACATGGTATTGGTTCGGGATGATGTCCGATGCGCAAGTAAGGTAATGAAAGAAGGAATGAATGAATGAGAAAGATAATAACGATATTATCTATGTGTACGTATGATGTGTGATCATGTAAAAGTACGAACGGTTTTATATGAAAGTAAAGTATGTTTTATTTATAAAACTAGAACTCACTCAGCAACGCTGACTTTGATGTGTTTCCAGTTGGCAGGTAATGATTGTTGAGGATGGCACGGGCGACTACTCAGCTCTTTTGGGATGGCATTCTTTTGATTGATGTTTTTGCTTTGTAATGCGAACAAACGATTTTTGTAACGAATGTTGTATTAGTTTGCAAAAGCATTTACAAGGAAATGAAAGTTTGTTTTAGTTTTCCGCTGCGATTTAATAAATACAAATGTAATTATATGTTTTATATGCGATGAGAACCCAGCTGTAAGCGTCCCGGGAACGGGGCCTTACAAGTTGGTATCAGAGCCAAAGTTTAAGTGAAATGGGTAAATTTTCAGAATAAACCTAATCTTAAACTGAGAATGGACGGAAGGGAATGGGATGCCCAACTGAGTAGCTGCGTGCCATCAGGTATTTTCATAAAGTTAACCGGTTTTATGTGCGCATGGTATGTGTTATGTGTTATATGTAGGTTTAAATACTGATGTAGTCAGGACAGGTAATACTTGGGGTATGAAGAGTAAAGTAAGTGGCTAATCACAACTGGCCACTGTAATTAGGGACTTACTATACTTGACATAAAGTGAGTTATTTCCTTGAATGACCGTGTTGGTGTTTGAATCTTTCAGTGTGCGTGTGATGGCCGGAGGTAGATCTTCGAAAGCTTCTAGGGGTGGAGGTCACGGTGCTGAACCGCAACCCAAGAGAGGGAGACCCAGAGTTGAGAGGGTGGTTCATGAAGAACCAGAGACCCCTCATCCGGAGGGTGGCGACGAAAGTGCCAATCTGAGAGCCTCAGTAAAGGAGGCTGTTGTAGAAGAAGTACATCAGGTCATGCAGACGATCTTACCGTCTGTGGTGACCGAAGTTATTAAGGCTGTACGAGAAGGGGAAAGGAAAGAAAGAAACAGATCCTCTGGAGGACGGGAAAAACCAGAGCCGGAAACGGTTCTATCTGATGATGAAGAGGAAGAAGAAGAGCCTGTGCCAGAGGCAGTGCGAGGATGTAATTATGGGGCTTTTATGAGATGCAAGCCCCCTACTTTTGATGGAAACGGCACTGCTGCAGCCGCTCACCGGTGGGTGAGGGAAATGGAAGCTGTTCTCGATATCAGTGAGTGTTGAGAGGACCAAAAGGTGAAGTATGCTACCCACTCTTTTGTGGATTCAGCTCTGTGTTGGTGGGATAACATTGTCCAAGCAGAAGGTAATCGGGCGATCGGGAGAATGAAATGGCCCGAGTTGAAGAAGATGGTGATTGAGGAGTTCTGTCCTCACAGAGAAATGGATAAGTTGGAAAGGGAGTTTTTATAGTTGGAGGCTGGAACCATGACACACCAGCAGTATACCACCAAGTTTAATGAAATGGCACGGCTTGTGCCTGATCAGGTGACGCCTCTGTCTCGGAAAATTAAGAGGTACATTCAGGGTTTACCGGTGGATGTTCGTCGGCACATGATCGCCGCCCGGCCAAGCACGTTTAGGTCGGCGGTTGATTTAGCAGGGAGGCTGTATGATGAGCGGGAGGTGGTGGTGACTGAAGCAAGTAAGAAGGGTGGTGGTGATCGGAACTGGAACAGGAAACGGTTTGGTCGGGGTGATGCCCCGATGGGTAACAAAAAGGCACGGGTGGATGAACGCCGTGTGGTCACATCAAGCGCGGGGTCGAAAAGGTGTGGCAAGTGTGGAAGGGAGCACAGCGGGGAATGTAGGTTTGGGTCAAACTTGTGCTTCAAGTGTGGGAAGACAGGGCATGTGGCGAAGGATTGCATGTCGAGCAAATGTTTTAACTGTGGGGAAATTGGTCATATGAGCAGAGATTGTAAGAAGTCGAGGACTGAGGTTCAGGGGTGAAGAAGACGGGAAGTGATGGACCGAGGGCAAGCGCCAGGGCGTTCACCATGACACAGGAGGAGGCTAGGACGGACCCTGACGTTGTGTCCGGTACGTTTCTAGTGAACCAGACTTTAGCTTCTGTGTTATTTGATTCGGGTGCTAGTAGGAGTTTTATTTCTGCTGCTTTCTGTGCTAAGCTGCTTGTTAGTAGTAGACGTGTTGATGCGCCTTTGATGTAGAAACTGCCATAGGTAAGTCTACCAGGATTTCTGAGATGATAGAGAATTGTGATGTGGAACTTGAGGGTCACAAGTTTCCTGTTAGACCGTTTGTGATGACCTTGGGTGGTTTCGATTTGGTTCTTGGGATGGATTGGTTAGCGGATTTCGAGGCAAACATTGTGTGTCGCAAGAAGATGGTTCGGTTGACAGCGCCCGACGGAAGTTTGGTACGGTTTATGGTGATCGGGTTACTACGATTCCGAGGTGATCTCAATGGCGGTGGCGGGAAAGTGTATGAGGCGTGGATGTAGCGCCTACTTGGCTTATGTAAAGGATGTGGATACCCCAACACCACAACTAGCTGATGTACCAGTTGTGTGTGACTTTCCAGACGTGTTCCCAGAAGACTTATTAGGAGTGCCACCTGACAGAGAGATTGAATTTCAGATTGATCTGATACCGGGTGCCCAACCTGTTGCCAAGGCACCATATCGGTTGGCTCCAACCGAGATGAAAGAGTTGATGGAGCAGTTGCGAGAGCTGCTTGATAAGGGGTTCATTAGACCGAGTATCTCTCCTTGGGGTGCTCCGGTCCTATTTGTAAAGAAGAAGGATGGTAGTATGAGGATGTGCATTGACTACCGCGAACTGAACAAGTTGACAGTAAAGAACCGCTACCCCTTACCAAGGATAGATGATTTGTTCGATCAGCTTCAGGGTGCTAGTTGGTTCTCGAGGATAGATCTTCGATCTGGTTATCATCAGTTGAAGGTGAAGGAGCAAGATATCCCTAAAACAGCTTTCCGTACGCGCTATGGTCATTACGAGTTTCTTGTCATGTCCTTTGTTTGACCAACGCGCCAGCTGCTTTTATGGATCTGATGAACCGAGTGTGTCGGCCTATGTTGGATAAATCAGTGATTGTGTTTATTGATGATATCCTGATTTATTCAAAGAGCGAGATTGAGCATGCCGGTCACATTCGAGAGGTTCTAGAGACGTTGAGAAGGGAGAAATTGTATGCTAAATTCTCCAGTGCGCGTTCTGGTTGCGCGAAGTTCAGTTTTTGGGTCATGTGGTGAATCCTGATGGGATTATGGTTGACTCGGCGAAGGTGGAGGCGGTTATGCAATGGAAGTCACCAAAGACGCCATCCGAGATCCGTAGTTTCTTGGGTTTGGCAGGCTACTATAGAAGATTCATCCAAGACTTCTCTAAGATTGCTTCTCCACTAACTAAGTTGACCCGAAAGGATGTGAAATTTGTATGGGGTCAAGCTCAAGAGAAGGCGTTCGAAGAGCTGAAGGCAAGACTGACTCAAGCTCCTGTTCTGTCATTACCCGATGGAAGCGAAGATTTGGTGGTTTATTCTGATGCTTCCTACTCAGGGTTGGGGTGTGTGTTAATGCAGAGAGGGAAGGTTATAGCCTATGCATCTCGACAGTTAAAGGTTCATGAGGTTAATTATCCTACTCATGACTTGGAGCTAGCAGCCGTGGTCTTTGCATTGAAGATCTGGAGGCACTATCTTTACGGGACGAAGTGCACCATATTCACCGATCATAAAAGCTTGAAGTATTTCTTCAAGCAAAAGGATCTGAACATGAGGCAGAGGAGATGGTTGGAACTTATAAAGGATTATGATTGCGAGATCCATTACCATCCGGGCAAAGCTAATGTGGTGGCGGATGCCCTTAGCCGAAAAGAGAGGCCCGAACCGATTCGGGTGAAAGCTTATCAATTAATCATGACCTCCGATGTGATGAAGCAAGTTAAGGAGTTTCAAGATGAGGCATTGAAAGAAGATCACCTTAACTCGGAAAGAATGAGAGGTCTGGTTGGGGAATTGGGTGAAAACACACTCGGTGTTAGAACTCGATTCGGTCGTGTGTGGATTCCTCGTTTTGGGGATCTACGGGTGAAGATAATGGATGAAGCCCACAAGACTCGATACTCCATTCTTCCCGGTGCCACGAAAATGTACCATGACATGAAGAAGGATTATTGGTGGCCGGGTATGAAGCGCGACGTGGTGGAGTATGTGAGTAAGTGCCTTGCTTACAGGTGAAGGCAGAGCATCAAAAGCCATATGGGAAGATACAACCTTTGGATATACCGGAATGGAAATGGGAGCACATCACCATGGACTTCATTACGAAGCTGCCACGTACTCCGAAAGGGTACGATGCCATATGGGTGATAGTTGATCGTCTGACGAAGAGCGCTCATTTTCTACCGATCCGCGAGACGTATTCATCTGAGAGGTTGGCTGATCTGTTCATCAAGGAAATTGTAGCTCGTCATGGTGTGCCGGTGTCTATTGTGTCTGATCGTGACACTCGGTTTACATCTAAATTTTGGAAGAAATTCCACGACGCTATGGGGACGAGGTTACATATTAGCACGGCTTATCATCCCCAGACTGATGGTCAGTCAGAAAGGACCATTCAGACACTGGAAGACATGCTCCGGGCATGTGTGATCGATTTTGGTGGAAGTTGGGACGACCACTTACCGTTAGCCAAATTCTAATACAACAACAGCTATCATGCCAGTATTGGTATGCCACCATATGAGATGCTATACGGTAGGAGATGCAGAACACCCGTTTGTTGGGGTGATATTGGTCAGAAGGAATTGGGGAGCGTCGAGGTAATCGAGGCTACGACGGAGAAACTTGAAAAGATTAAAGCCTTCATGAAGGCAGCCAAGGATAGATAGAAGTCGTATGCCGATAAGCGACGTAGGCCAATTGAGTTCCAGGTGGGTGACCGGGTTATGTTGAAGGTCTCACCTTGGAAGGGTATTATCAGATTCAGAAAGCGGGGCAAGTTGAGCCCAAGATATATAGGCCCTTTCCGAATCATTGCTCGAGTAGGAGAGGTGGCCTATAGATTGGAGTTGCCGGATGAGTTAAGTGGAATTCACCCGACATTCCATGTATCTCATTTAAGGAAGTGCTTAGCAGATGAAGGTATGATTGTCCCATTGGAAGACATTGAAGTAGACGAACGGCTCAACTATGTGGAGCAACCAGTGGCAATCATCGATCATAAAGAAAGGAGGCTAAGGAATAAAGTGGTTCCTCTTGTGCGTGTACAGTGGAAGCACAGGAAGGGATCCGAGTCAACGTGGGAGACTGAAGAAGAAATGAGACAGCATTATCCACGTTTGTTCGACGAATAACAGGTTTCGGGGACGAAACCTATTTAAGGGGGGTGGACTTGTAACACCCGGATATTTATTAGTTTGAAGCCGATGAAGACAGAAAAGAAGATAAAGTTCAAAAGTCGAGGGACCAAACCCGCCAACGAAGAAAAGTTGGGAAATGTGGTGACATATGTAGGGAGAGGGCAGCCCACTCTCCCCACATCCACATTTCAGCTTCATAAAGGGAGAAGAGAGAAAGAAGAGGAGAAAAAGAGGAAAAGTGTTGGTTCGGGTCGATTCGGGTCGCCAAAATCGTCGTGAAGCAAGCCGAATCGAAGCTCTTGTCATTGTGCTCATTTAGGTGAGTTCTAGGACCCCTCTTTTACTTGTTTTCAAACGATTTTGGGGCTGGAATACATCTGAAAACTCTTTTCGCGTTTTGGGTGAAAACCCGTATGTATGCGTGTATGTATGTGTATGACGCGATTGTGACTTGAGTTCTTGCTTGGTTGTGCTTGAATGATGTTATGGTATGCATCCCTAAGGTTTAGGATGGTCGATTTAGGCTTAAAATGGGTTTAGATGAGTTTGGGGGCCGAAAACCCTCGGCTGCAGTCGGGTTGAACTGCATTCTGCATCAGTTAGGGCTAGGCGACCGACTGGAGGCCGAATGGAGGCCATACGGCCGATTAGGGTGCGATTGGGGGTCCATTCGCACGATTGGGGTTCATTCGCACGACTGGATGTTCATTCGCATAGGGTTCATCCGTATTAGTTCAATCGCATGATGTTCAGTCGCATGGAGGCAATGCGACTGAAGGGTGTGCATACGCCCGAATTGGGCTGTTGAACCCGAGGAAGGTGTAGACTAACTTCTGACTTTCGAGGGAAAGTGCAGATGTAAGTGTTGATGTAAAGGTTCCCATAAGAGTTTTTGGATGACGATCGAGGTCTTAGAAGCATGTTGGGCATGATGAGGGTGACGATGTTGTACGTTATGTATGTATAATGTTGCCATGTATGATGTGATGTTGATGCATGTTTATGTTCCTTATGCGATGTATAATATCTTTCCTGTGGCTTTACTTGTTATGATGAATGAACGAAGTATTATGTAACGAAAAGTGAAAGATAAAGGAAGAGGAACATGATGAACGAATGAAACGTCTTGCACACATCAAATACGGGGTCCCTCTTGGTGATTGACCCCAAATGTAGGACCTCTACCGCTCACCCCTAGTACTGCGGCATACGTTTAGCTGTCATTCGTTGACTTCGGCCCAGTAGCTAAGACTGACGGTTACTCCTAGTACCGCGGCATACGTTTAGCTGTCATTCGTTGACTTCGGCCCGGTAGCTACGACTAACCGGGGTGTAGCACATGGTATTGGTTCGGGATGATGTCCGATGCGCAAGTAAGGTAATGAAAGAAGGAATGAATGAATGAGAAAGATAATAACGATATTATCTATGTGTACGTATGATGTGTGATCATGTAAAAGTACGAACGGTTTTATATGAAAGTAAAGTATGTTTTATTTATAAAACTAGAACTCACTCAGCAACGCTGACTTTGATGTGTTTCCAGTTGGCAGGTAATGATTGCTGAGGATGGCACGGGCGACTACTCAGCTCTTTTGGGATGGCATTCTTTTGATTGATGTTTTTGCTTTGTAATGCGAACAAACGATTTTTGTAACGAATGTTGTATTAGTTTGCAAAAGCATTTACAAGGAAATGAAAGTTTGTTTTAGTTTTCCGCTGCAATTTATTAAATACAAATGTAATTATATGTTTTATATGCGATGAGAACCCAGCTGTAAGCGTCCCGGGAACGGGGCCTTACAGGCCGCCCACCCTCTTTTCACATCACTCTTATTCGGACTTTAGAGAGAGAAAGACAATAGGAGAGCAGAAACTCTCGGTTTGAAGAAGAAGAAGAAGAAGAAGTGAACGAATTCAAGGTAAGAATTCGCGGTACATGCTTATGTGCTTATGTGTTTGTGTATGTGCTTGGGTGTGTGTGTGTGTGTGTGTTGGTGTTGTTTTTAGGTGTCTGAACTCATTGCAAGCGGGTTAGAAAGGAAGAAACACCCAAGTTGCATCAGGTGAGTTCTAGACCCCGATTTTTACTTGTTTTAAACTATCTTTGGGGCTGAAAACATATTAAATGATTTTACAAAGCTTATGTATGTTTACCCGTATGTAATGTGCATGTTGGATATTGGTTCTTGAATGCTTATAGGTTTTTCATGTTAGAATACCCACATTAAGATTAGAACAGATAGGCTTGATGATTGGGTTTGAAAACATACTAGAAACATGTCACACAGAAGGTCCATGGCCTAGATAAGACTCATGCGCCTGAAAAGGCCTTAGAAGGAATTAAGTGTAATTCATGTGCCTAAACAGTAGCCCATGTGCCTAAGATTGCCTTAGAAATGTTTAAGTACAGCTCATGCGCCAAGTGGCCCATGCGCCTAAGTGTTTATACGCCTGAATAGTACCCATACGCATAGAATTGGGCTGGAATTGACTAAGTGTCCAGACGTCCAGGACTCCCCATGCGCCTAAGCACTCATGCGCCTGCATAGTGTCCATGCGCCTGCATAGTGCCCATGCGCCTAAGTGTTCCCCATGCGCCTGCATAGTCTCCATGCGCCTGCATAGTGCCCATGCGCCTAAGGACTTAGAATATTTTTTGATTTTTGGGAAAAAAGTGTAATGTAGGCTTTGACTTGGGAGATTACCGGGGGCTATGTAAGTTGACTTTTTGAAGTCATTTATGTTGTGATAATATGATGTATGATTGTATGATATGTTTATGTTCCTTATTATGATGTATGATTATCTTTCTTGTGGCTTTACTTGTGATGTTAATGTATGAATGAAGTATTATGTAACGTAAAGTGAAAGATAAAGGAAAGAGGAACATGAAGTAAGAATGCATGCATTAATGAGTAATGAAAATAGAGATAGTCTTGTAAGCATGGCATGTACATCGGGGTCTTTCTTTGTGATTGACCATTTGCATAGAACTATTGCTGCATACCGTAGGTACTATGACCACGAGGTGCGATGCACCTTTATAGAAGTTCTATGATAGGCCTTGGTCCAGAACCACGAACAGAAAGGTATTGCATATGGCAATGGTAAACCTACATTCATACCTTAGGTACTATGACCACGAGGTGCGATGCACCATTATAGAAGGTCTATGAGAGGCCTAGGTCCAGAACCACGAATAGAAAGGTATTGCACAGTAAACCTAAATTTTACCCTAGGTACTGTGACCACGAGGTGCGATGCACCATTATAAAAGGTCTATGATAGGCCTAGGTCCAGTACCATGAACAGAAGGGAAGGGTTTATGGTTGTCAGAAAGGAAAAGTAAATCATGAAAGATTAAAGAAGATAATGATGATATTATCTGTATGTACGTATGAACACGAATGAATGAAGAGTATAGTATGATTTTGAAAGAAAGTAAAGAACAGTTTTACGAAAGAAAAGTATGTTTTATTTATAAAACTAGAACTCACTCAGCAACGCTGACTTTTTACATTTTCAATTGGCAGGTAAATGTTGCTGGGGATGGCACGAGGCGGCTACTCAACTCTTTTGGATGGCATTCTTTTGTTAATGTTTTTGCATTGTAATGCGAAAGAATGATGTTTTGAAATGAATGCTTGTATTAACTTGCAAAAACATTTGTAATGATATGAAAAATTATATTTTAGTTATGTTTTCGCTGCAATGTTTTCGTAAGGCAAATGTAATTATAATGTTTTATTTGCAATGAATGACCAATTGTGGGTCTCTGGGATCGGGGCTTTACATAAACTTTCCAGGAGATCATTATAAAGCATGAAATGAAACCCAAGTCTCCTCATCTTCTTGAAATTAGTCCCCTCGTGATAAAATTTCAAGACGAAATTTCTTAAAGTAGGGGAGACTGTAACATCCGTCATTTTTCAAATTATAAATCCAAATCCGAACTCATTTTGAGTTTCCATTATTAAATTATTTTAATATTTTTAATAGATTAAATGAAACTTACATTGTGAATAATTATTTACTAATTATTTAAAACAACTTGTAATCATTTATTGATTTAGAAATAAATCTTCACATAAAGTTATAAAGATTTATTAATCATTTTACGATAAATAACTAAATGGAAAAGTTTTATCAAAATTATTTAGTTATAAAATAACTTTTAATAAACTTATAAGGTTATAATAATAATTATGATAATATTAACAACAACAACAACAACAATAATAATAATAATAATAATAATAATAATAATAATAATAATAATATAATAATAATAATATTAATAACTTATAAGAGTCAAATACCTAATAAGTTGTAAAATAATTAAAATTTAAGGATAATTAAGTTAAGGGGTTAGTATGTCATTTTAGAAACTTAAATTGGAAGTTTTGGGCATAAAATAATAAAGTGTGAAATCTACAGGGACCATTTATGTTAATGTTTAAAAATCAAACCCAAGTTTCCCCTTTAACCCGTATTTCCGGCTAACCGCCGGTAGGAATTCCGGCCACGTCTCCGACGACCACCAAAACTCATCAAAACATCGAAATAAATGCAATTAAACCATTCTGACCCTTTCGCGACCTCGACTCGAACCTGTTGCCATATTTAATTGTGTTTATTCGACCATTAACACAAGAAAATCAAAACTGAAAACTCCAATTCAAGTCCATAACTCGTTTGAAACGAAATGGATCGAATTGAACCTTTTGAGCAAGGGCAAACATTCCAATTAACCTATTAAAGCTCTTTGTAACATCAATTTCATGTACAACACACGCGAACACATCAAAATAGAGCACCATAACCCTCGAACGTGCAACTTAGCCGAAATCAACCTTCTGGACTTCAATAATCAAAATTCGTTGAGGGTTATTGACTCTAATACTCTGTGAAATCTATGAACATCATCAATTGAAGATAATCAACATCAAATCGTCGAATCCATGTTCAACCCAATCGCGACTTCATCTCTCATCAATTCATCCCCATTTCAATTCTAATGAGGTAATTAATCACACATTTACACTTGTTTTCATTGAGGGATTAAAAGCCCTAACATTCCATTCCTTAACATTAATTATTTGGGGTTCAATTTGATCTAAATCGAATTAGGGTTCTTGTTGAATTAGGGGATTAAAACAATTAATCTTAAAAATATTTTAAATGGAGTTTTATAAATATATGGGCTTTAGCCGACTGGTAACCACAATCAACTCCCACAGGGACCCGGGTTCGAACCCTGGGTCTCTCAAATCTTTTTAACTACTGGAATTTTAATTTTAACTTGTATAAAATATTAATATATTGTTTAGTTAAAATAAAAATTATTTTGTTAATAAAAATATTTCATAAATTATCAAATTGATTTTTAAATATTTTAAACCTTATAATTCTTAAATTTAATTATTTATTTTAAACAATAATAAATGTTATAAAAAGATATTATTAATTCTTTTATGTAATTAAATACTATAAATCTATTATGATTCAAATTTAGGTTATTTCAAACATTATAAAATTACATGCTAGATAATTAATTATTTAAATAATTATTTAAATAATGATTTAAATATTTAGTTATTCATATGTTCATTTAACCATATAAATCATAAATACTTAATAATGTATTCCTTAAACTTTTATTTAAATTTTTAAAATTTATAAAAGTATAATTTGCTATTATGCTTTATTCTTATTTTTAAGGTTTTGTATTATAAAACCTTTATAATAAATCACTTAAAAGTTCAAAACTTTATAAAATGATTTTAAATAGTTTAAAGTCATTTAATTAAGTATTTAATTAATTCTCTTTATCAAGATAATTATTTATTAAATTAATTAATTCTTTTCATATATTATACTTAATCTATATTAAATCAATAAATTAAATTAGTGAATCATTCTTGTTAGCCTGGCGACGTCTTAGATCTTTGGGCCTAACAAGCCTATTTGGTTCTAAAGCCGATGTATTGTCGGCTCCTGATGACGTATGCTTGTTCATCATAGGAACCAAGTACACTTAGCTAATCTTGTAAATTGTAATCAAATCGAGGTTTGGTTGTAACTATATGCATTCTATAAACTTGCTAACTCATAACCATTGACATGAGTTGCTACTTGTAAACCTGTATATATATATATATATATATATATATATATATATATATATAATATATATATATATATATATATATATATGTATGTATATGTATATGCTTAACCCATGGGAATTCACCAACTTTCAAAGTTGACCCTTTATTTTTAACATGTTTCAGGTTTACTACTTGAAGATCTTCTTGTGCTCATATAGGACTTGGACCTAGATTAATTAAAAATCTTATGTTTTGGTTGTATCTTGATCGTTTTGTAATGATATAATTGTCTTGTAATGTTCAATGAATAATGATAGTTAATACTATTTCAACTTAATTAGTTCTATGTACTATGAACAATCGTTTCACGTTCGTCCGCCTTGATGATTCCGCCGTCGGTCGGGGTGTGACAGATCAATCGTTTCACATTTGTCCACCATAATGATTCCATTGTCGGTCGGGGTGTGACAAGTCCCCATGTGCCTGAAGTTCATGCGCCCAAATAGTTCTCGTGCGCCTAGGATTATGCCTGAATTGACTAAGTGTTCCTATGCGCCTAAGTGCCCATGCGCCTAAGTGCCCATGCGCCTAAGTCAGGCTCATGGGCCTGCATAGTACCAATGCTCCCAGAAATTTGCCAAGACACCTGTGTTTGGCCATACGTCCAAATAGTGCCCATGCACCCAAAAGTTTCCCATGCACCTAAATGTTCTCACGCGCCTGCATAGTGGCTATGCGCCTACATAGTGTCCATGCGCCTAAAGACTTAGAATTATTTATGAAATTTTAGGAAAAAGGAAGATTTTAGGCTTTAACTTGGGATGTTCCCAAGGATGATGTATGTTGATTATATGATGTCTTATGATCATGATATGTATGCTTATGCGATGTCATTTTTCCTTTATGTTCCTTATTATGTTTATTTCAGTAGTTTTGCGTGATATGTTATTATCCATAATCGTAAAGTATTATGTAATGAAACCAGGAATTAATGATGATGAAAAGTGGAACATAAGGAAGAATGAATGAACGAACGAAAAGTCTTGCAAGCAATATGAAAGGAGGTTCACAGCTCATTGAGGGGTTGTTAGCTCAACTATGTACGGTTTAGCTAACCCATGAGGATGCACACAGGGTTTTAATCCTTACAATTGACTAGATTTATAGGACCCTTGTCACTTGTCACTATAGTGGTGCCAGCACTTATGCATGATATTAGAAGTCTATTTATAGACTTCGGCCTAGTACCAACACTTGTGCATGATGTTTGGGTATAGCACATGGCATTAGTCCAAATGAAAAGTGAAAGATAACGATGAATGTACAATAAGGAAGACAATGCATGAGAATGAAAGATAACAATGACGTACATTAAATGATAAATGAATGTTAATGAAAGATGATGAATGATAATAAGATTATCTACTTGTACGTATGATGCATGATCACGAATGAAAGTAAAAGATCGGTTTTAAACGAAAGCAAACTGTATTATGTTTTATAAAAACTAGAACTCACTCATGCCGTTGACTTTTTATGTATTTTCCAATTGGCAGGTGATTGTTGCTGAGGATGTCACGGGGCAGCTACTTGGCTCGTTTTGGATGGCATCCATTTTGTATTATGATAATGCTTTTGTGATGTAATGCAACAAGTGATATTTTGTAAATTAACAATGATGTATTAATTTGTAAAAGCGATTATTAATATATAATTTCTTTTATTTCAATGACTCCACTGCAGTATTTTAGTACATGTAAATGAATGTTTTACGTTTTACGTGAAATGATGGACCAACTGTGAGTGTTCTGGAAACGCGGCCTTACAAATAGGATCTCTAATTGCATTCAACGAATCAACTATCTCTTTGGCCTCATTCGTGAAGACAATAACTGATTTGGTATTTTGTTTGAGCATGTAGAATTGAGCGCGTAACTAAGATTGCTTGGCAAAGTGTAAGGCCCCATTCCCGGGGCGCCTACAGTTGGTCATTCATCAAACATAAAATATATAATTTCATATAACTTCCATAATACATCGCAGTGGAAATGATAAAATAGACATCTCATTTCATTATAAAAGCTTTTGCAAAATAATACATCGTAATTCGATTACAAAACCCAAGTTGCATTACATCACAAAAGCATTATAAACATGGATGCCATCTCAAAAGAGCTGAGTAGCCGCCTCGTGCCATCCTCAGCAACTATTACCTGCCAACTGGAAACACATCAAAGTCAGTGTTGTTGAGTGAGTTCTAGTTTTATAAATAAAACATACTTTTCTCTTGTTAAAACCATACTTTAAGTTCATGCAATCATACATCATACATATATAGATAACATCATTATTATCTTCATCATCTATACATTAACTTTCATTCTTTCATACATTCTTACTTTCATTCGTTCATTCATTACTTCCAGTGACATGTACATTACCCCGAACATTGTGCACGAAGCGGGTAACTGGGCCTGAGGTCTTTATAGACCTCGAATATTGTGCACGGAGCTGACTCCAGTACCTAGGGCAAGTACATTCACCATTTATCTTTTCTCTTCCGTTCCGGATCAATGCCATATGCTATACCCCGAACATTGTGCACGAAGCGGGTAACTGAGCCTGAGGTCTTTCATAGACCTCGAACATTGTGCACGAAGCTGACTCTAGCACCTGGGGCAAGCGGCAAGGATTCCATTCATATGGTCAATCACAAAGATTGGATCCCAATGTGCATCCTTCGGGGTAGCTAACCCGCACACTGTTGAGATAACACCTTCATCGGGTGTGCACCTCCATACCTTTGCTTGCAAGCCTTCTTACAATCATTTGTTTATTAATGCATGCATTCATTCATCATGTTCCTCTTTCATTATCTTTCACTTTACGTTACATAATACTTTCGTTTTATTCATTAACATAACACGTAAAGCCACAGGAAAGATAAACATACATCATAATAAGGAACATCAAAATACACAATCATCATCATCGCATAGGGCAACATCATACATACATAACATGCATAATCATGCAACATCATCATCATCATGCCCAGCATGCTCTCTAAGGCCTCAATCGTCATCTTACATGCTCGTATGGGAACCTTTACGTCAAAACTTACATCTGCATTTTCCCCCAAAAGTCAGAAGTTAAACTACACTTCTCTTCGGGCGCAACAGCCCTATTCAGGCGTATGGACACCTTTAGTCGCATGGCCTCCATGCGACTGAGCATCATGCAAATGAACCAATGCGGATGAACACTCATGCGAATGAACACCCAATCGTGCGAATGGACTAATGCGGATGGATCTCATGCGAATGGAACTAATGCGGATGACCACTTATGCGATTGGACCCTCAATCGCATGGTTTCCATTCGACTGGCCCCAATCATGCGAATGGATTCTCAATCGTGCGAATGAACCTCAATTGCACCTCAATCGGTTGTATGGCCTCCATTCGGTCGCCTAGCCCTAGATGATGCAGAATGTAGTTCATCACGAATCCAATCTGGCATTTTCGATCTCCAAGCTCATCCAAACCCATTCTAAGCCCAAATCGACCATCCTAGACCTTAGGGATGCATACCACAACACCATTCAAGCACACACAAGCCTAGAAACGAACTCTAAACGCATCACAGGCAACACACCCAAATGGGTCAAACACCTACACATACAAAAACAGGTTTTCAATGCTTTCCAGCCCCAAAATCGTTTGAAAACAAGTAAAAGTGGGGTCCTAGAACTCACACAAACGACACCAAGAAGTAGAGCTTTGATTTGACTTGCTTCTCAATGATTTTGGCCACTCAAACCAACCCGAACCAACACTTCTTCCTCTTTTCTTCCTTTCTCTCTTCTTCTCTCTTTTCTTGGCTGAAATGTGAGTGTGTAGGGAGAGTATGGCTGCCCTCTCCCTACACATATCACCATATTTCCACTTTCCCTCGTTGGCGAGTTTGGTCCCTCGACTTTGGACTTTATTTCTTTTCTTTCTTTGTCGACCTCAAAATAGATAAATAACCGGGTGTTACAAGTCCAGCCCCCTTAAATAGGTTTCGTCCTTGAAACCTGTATTCCTCGAACAAGCGTGGGTAATGCTGTCTCATTTCTTCCTCAGTCTCCTACGTTGACTTGGATCCCTTCCTATGCTTCCACTGTACACGCACCAAGGGAACCACTTTATTCCTCAGTCTTTTCTCTTTTCGATCGATGATTGCCACTGGTTGCTCCACATAATTGAGCCGTTTATCTACTTCGATATCCTCCAATTGAACAATCATATCTTCATCTGCCAAGCACTTTCTCAAATGAGATACATGGAATGTTGGGTGAATTCCACTTAACTCATCTGGTAACTCCAATCTATAGGTCACCTCTCTTACTCGAGCAATGATTCGGAAAGGGCCTATGTACCTTGGGCTCAACTTGCCCCGCTTTTTGAATCGGATAAAACCCTTCTGTAGATTATCGGCATACGACTTCTGTCTATTTTTGGCTGCGTCGTTTATCAGCATATGACTTCTGTCTATTTTTGGCTGTCTTCATGAAGGCTTTGATCTTCTCAAGCTTCTCAGTCGTAACCTCGATTACCTCGACGCTCCCTAACTCCTTCTAACCAATATCACCCCAACAAACGGGTGTTCTGCATCTCTTACCATATAGCATCTCATATGGTGGCATACCAATGCTGGCATGATAGCTATTGTTGTATGAGAATTCGGCTAGCGGTAGGTGGTCATACCAACTTCCTCCAAAATCAATCACACATGCCCGAAGCATGTCTTCCAATGTCTGAATGGTCCTCTCTGACTGACCATCAGTTTGGGGATGATACGTCGTGCTAATATGTAACCTCGTTCCCATGGCGTCGTGGAATTTCTTCCAAAATTTAGATGAAAACCGGGTGTCACGATCAGACACAATAGACACCGGCACACCATGACGAGTTACAGTTTCCTTGATGAAAATATCAGCCAACCTCTCAGATGAATATATTCGCGGATCGGTAGGAAGTGAGCACTCTTCGTCAAGCGGTCAACAATCACCCATATGGCATCGTACCCTTTCGGAGTACGTGGCAGCTTCGTAATGAAATCCATGGTGATGTGCTCCCACTTCCATTCCGGTATATCCAAAGGTTGGATCTTCCCATACGGCTTCTGATGTTCGGCCTTCACCTGTAAGCAAGTAAGACACTTACTCACATACTCCATTACATCACGCTTCATACCCGGCCACCAATAATCTTTCTTCATATCTTGGTACATTTTCATAGCACCTGGATGAATGGAGTATCGCATCTTGTGAGCTTCATCCATAATCTTCACCTGTATATCCCAAAAACGAGGAATCCACACCCGTTCAAATCGGGTTTTAACACCAAGTGTGTTTTCACCCAATTCTCCAACCAGACCTCTCATCCTCTCAGAGTTAAGATGATTTTCTTTCAATGCCTCATCTTGAAACTCTTTGACTTGCTTCATCACATCAGAGGTCATGATCAGCTGATATGCTTTCACTCGAATCAGCTCGGGCCTCTCCTTTTGACTAAGGGCATCCGCCACCATGTTAGCTTTGCCCGGATGGTAATGGATCTCACAATCATAATCCTTTATAAGCTCCAACCATCATCTCTGCCTCATATTCAGGTCCTTCTGCTCAAAAAAGTGCTTTAAGCTCTTGTGGTCAGTGAAGATGGTGCACTTCGTTCCGTACAGATAATGCCTCCAAATCTTTAGTGCAAAGACCATGGCTGCTAGCTCCAAGTCATGAGTAGGATAATTGACCTCATGAACCTTCAACTGTCGGGATGCATAAGCTACTCTTTGCATTAACACGCACCCCAACCCCGAGTAGGAAGCATCGGAATAAACCACTAGATCTTCACTTCCATCGGGTAATGAAAGAACAGGAGCTTGACTCAATCTCGCCTTCAATTCTTCGAATGCCTTCTCTTGAGCTTGACCTCATACAAATTTCACATATTTTCGGGTCAACTTGGTTAGTGGAGAAGCAGTCTTAGAAAATTTTTGGATAAACCTTCTATAGTAGCCCGCCAAACCCAAGAAGCTACGAACCTCGGATGGCGTCTTAGGAGACTTCCATTGCATCACTGCCTCCATGTTAGCCGGGTCCACCATAATCCTGTCGGGATTCACCACATGACCCAAGAATTGAACCTCGCATAACCAAAATGCGCACTTGGAGAACTTGGCGTACAACTTCCCCTTTCTCAACATCTCCAACACCTCCCGAATGTGACCGGCATGCTCAATCTCGCTCTTCGAATAAAATAGGATATCATTAATAAACACAACATAATCACTGATTTATCCAACATCGGCTGACACACCCAATTCATCAGATCCATAAAAGCAACTGGCGCATTGGTCAAACCAAAAGACATTACAAGAAACACATAGTGACCATAACGTGTGCGGAAAGCTGTTTTAGGAACATCCTGCTCCTTCACCTTCAACTGACGGTAGCTAGATCGAAGGTCTATCCTTGAGAACCAACTGAAACCCTAAAGTTGATCAAACAAATCGTCTATTCTCGGTAAGGGGTATCGGTTCTTCACCGTCAACTTGTTCAGCTCACGGTAGTCAATACACATCTTCATACTACCGTCTTTCTTCTTCACAAACAAGACCAGAGCACCCCAAGGAGAGATAATCGGTCTGATGAACCCCTTATCCAACAGCTCTTGCAACTGCTCCATCAACTCCTTCATCTCAGTCAGAGCCAACCGGTACGATGCCTCAACAGGTTGGGCACCTGGTATCAGATCAATCTGAAACTCAATCTCTCTATCAGGTGGCACTCCTGATAATTCTTCCGGGAACACGTCTGGAAATCACACACAACCAGTACATCAGACAGTTGTGGTGTTGGCGTATCCACATCCTTTACATAGACCAAATAGGCGCTACATCTACGCCTCATACACTTTCCCGCCACCGCCATTGAGATCACTTTCGGGATCGTCGTGACCCGATCTCTATAGACAGTTACTGAACTCCCGTCAGGCGCTGTTAGAAAAATCATCTTCTTGCGACACACAATGTTTGCCTTGAAGTCTGCTAACCAATTCTTCCTAAGAACCAAATCGAAACCACCTAAGGTCATAACGAAGGGTCTAACCGGAAATTTATGACCTTCTTGTTCCACGTCACAACCCTCTATCATCTCAGAAATCCTGGTAGACTTACCTATGACAGTTTCTACATCGAAGGGCGCATCGACACATCTACTACTAACAGGTAGCTTAGCACAGAAATCAGTAGAAATAAAACTTTTACTGGCACCAAAATCAAATAACACCGAAGCTAAAGTTTGGTTACTAGAAAAGTACCAGACATAACATCAGAGTCCGTCTTAGCTTCCTCCTATTTCATAGTGAATGCCCTGGCGCTCACCCTTGGTCCTTCACTCCCCGTCTTCTTCGCCCCGAAACCCTCAGCCCTTGGCTTCTTACAATCTTTACCCATATGACTACTTTCTCCACAGTTGAAACACCTCACACCCCTGCAATCTCTAGCCATATGACCAGGTTTCTCACATTTAAAACAAACATTCAACCCCATCTACACTCGCCACCATGACCCTTCCCACACTTGCCACACTTTTTTGATCCAATACCCGGTGTGGCTACACGGCGATCATCCACCCGTGCCTTCTTGTTACTCGTCGAGGCACCACCTCGACCAAACCTCTTCCCATTCCAGTTTCTATCACCTCCACCCTTCAGACTACCTTCAGCCACCACCACCACAGTCCTCTCATCATACAATCTCCCTACTAAATCCACCGCTGACCTAAACGTGCTCGGTCGGGCGGTGATCATGTGCCTGCGAATGTCCACTGGCAAACCCTAGATGTACCTTTTAATCTTCCGTGACAGAGGCATCACTTGATCCAGCATCGGACATGCCATTTCATTGAACTTTGTGGTGTACTCTTAGTGTGTCATCATTCCCGCCTCTAATTGCAAAAATTCTGTCTCAACCTTGTCCATATCTTGGTGAGGACAAAACTCCTCAATCACCAACTTTTTCAGTTCGAACTATCTCATTCTTCCAATGGCCCTGCTACCCTCAGCTTGGACAATATTGTCCCACCAACATAGACCTAAGTCCATAAAAGAGCGGGTAGCGAACTTCACCTTCTGGTCCTCTCGGCACTCACTGATATCAAGTACAGCCTCCATTTCCCTCACCCACCGGTGAGCAGCAGCAACAGTGTCGTTACCATCAAAATTAGAGGGCTTGCATCTCATAAATGCCCCATAGTTACAGCCTCGTGCTGCCTCCGGCGCAGGCTCTTCTTTCTCCTCTTCCTCATTATCAGAGGGAACCGTTTCCGACTCCGGTTGTTCCCGTCCTCCCAAGGACCTGTTTCTCTCCTTTTTCCCCCTCTCGTACAGCCTTGATAACTCTAGTCACTACAGACGTAAGATCGTCTGCATGACCTGATGAACTTCTTCTACAACAGCCTCCTTTACTGAGGCTCTCAGATTGGCGCTCTCGTCACACCCTCCGGATGAGGGGTCTCTGGTTCTTCAGGAACCACCTTTTCCATTCTGGGTCTTCCCCTCTTAGGTCGTGGCTTAGCACCAAGCCCATCACGACCACCTCCACGAGAGGCTTTTGAATATCTACCACCGGCCATCACACTCACATTGAAAGATTCAAACACCAACACGGTCATTCAAGGGAACAGCTCAGTTTATGTCAAGTATAGTAAGTCCCTGATTGTAGTGGCTAGTTTTGATTAGCCACTTACTTTACTCTTCACACCCTGAGCATTACCTATCCTAACTACATCAGTATTTAAATCTACATACAACACACAACCACATACTATGCTCACATAAAACCGATTAACTTTACGAAAATACCTGATGGCATGCAGCTACTCAGATTGGCATCCCATTTCCTTTTCGTCCCATTCTCAATTTAAGTTAAGGTTAATTTTGAAAATTTTACCCATTTCACTTAAACTTTGGCTCTGATACCAACTTGTAAGGCCCCGTTCCGGGACGCCTACAGTTGGTCATTCTTCGCACATAAAATATATAATTTCATATAACTTCCATAAAATATCACAGTGGAAATGACAAAAAAGACATCTCATTTCCTTATAAAAGCTTTTGCAAAATAATACATCGTAATTCGATTACAAAACCCAAGTTGCATTACATCACAAAAGCATTATAAACATGGATGCCATCTCAAAAGAGCTGATTAGCCGCCTTGTGCCATCCTCAGCAACTATTACCTGCCAACTGGAAACACATCAAAGTCAGCGTTGTTGAGTGAGTTCTAGTTTTATAAATAAAACATATTTTTCTCTTGTTAAAACCATACTTTACGTTCATGCAATTATACATCATACATATACAGATAACATCATTATTATCTTCTTCATCTATATGTTAACTTTCATTCTTTCATACATTCTTACTTTCATTCGTTCATTCATTATTGCCTGTGACATGTACATTACCCCGAACATTGTGCACGAAGCGGGTAACTAGGCCTGAGGTCTTTCATAGACCTCGAACATTGTGCACAGAGCTGACTCCAGTACCTAGGGCAAGTACATTCACCATTTATCTTTTCTCTTCCGTTCCGGATCAATCCCATATGCTATACCCCGAACATTATGCACGAAGCGGGTAACTGAGCCTGAGGTCTTTCATAGACCTCGAACATTATGCACGAAGCTGACTCTAGCACCTAGGGTAAGCGGCAAGTATCCGATTCATATGGTCAATCATAAAGATTGGACCCCAGTGTGCATCCTTCAGGGTAGCTAACCCGCACACCGTTGAGCTAACACCTTCATCGGGTGTGCACCTCCATACATTTGTTTGCAAGCCTTCTTACAATCATTTGTTCATTAATGCATGCATTCATTCATCATGTTGCTCTTTCATTATCTTTCGCTTTACGTTACATAATACTTTTAGTTATTCATTAACATAACACGTAAAGCCACTAAAAAAGATAAACATACATCATAATAAGGAACATCAACATACACAATCATCATCATCGCACAGGGCGACATCATACATACATGACATGCTTAGTCATGCAACATCATCATCATCATGCCCAACATGCTCTCTAAGGCCTCAATCGTCATCTTACATGCTCGTATGGGAACCTTTACGTCAAAACTTACATGTGCGCTTTCCCCCGAAAGTCAGAAGTTAAACTACACTTCTCCTCGAGTGCAACAGCCCTATTCAGGTGTATGGACACCCTTCAGTCGCATGGCCTCCATGCGACTGAGCATCATGCGAATGAATCAATGCGGATGAACACTCATGCGAATGAACACCCAATCGTGCGAATGGACTAATGCGGATGGATCTCATGTGAATGGAACTAATGCAGATGAGCACTTATGTGACTGGACCCTCAGTCGCATGGCTTCCATGTTCACACCCCGACCGACGGTGAAATCATCGGGGCAGATGAATGTGAAACAATTGTTCATAGCACATGGAACTAATTAAGTTGAAATAATATTAAATATCATTAATCATTGAATATTACAAGACAAATAAGTCCATACAATACAAAAGCTTCAAACAAAGAAATAATATATTTAGTTAAACTAGGTCGAAGTCTTATATAAGCATGAAGAGAAACCTCAAGTATTAAACCTGAAACATGTTAAAAATAAAGGGTCAACATAATGTTAGTGAGATTTTCATAGTTTTCAAATACATAAATATGTAAAAGATGAATTTCAAAATTATGAAACCAAACCCGAACTCACTTTAAACTTTCATACGATGGAAATTTTAATATTTAAAATTTTCATCGTATGAAAGTTTAAAGTGAGTTGGGGTTTGGTTTTATAATTTTGAAATTTGACGGATGTTACACCATGCGACTGGCCCCGATCGTGCGAATGGATTCTCAATCATGCGAATGAACCTCAATCGGCCATATGGCCTCCATTCGGTCGCCTAGCCCTAGCTGATGCAGAATAAAGTTCATCCCAAACCCAGTTTGTCATTTTCAACCTCCAAGCTCATCCAAACTCATTCAAAGCCTAAATTGACCATCCTAGACCTTAGGTATACATACCACAACACCATTCAAGCACACACAAGCCCGGAAACAAACTCTAAACACATCACACGCAACACACCCAAATGGGTCAAACACATACACATACAAAAACGGGTTTTCTATGCTTTCCAGCCCCTAAATCGTTTGAAAACAAGTAAAAGTGGGGTCCTAGAACTCACACAAACGACACCGAGAAGTAGAGCTTCAATTTGACTCGCTTCTCAATGATTTTGGCCACTTGAACCAACCCGAACCAACACTTCTTCTTCTTTTCTTCCTTTCTCTCTTCTCCTCTCTTTTCTTGGCTGAAATGTGAGTGTGTGGGGAGGGTATGGCTGCCCTCTCCCTACACATATCACCACATTTCCACTTTCTCTCATTGGCGAGTTTGGTCCCTCGACTTTGGACTTTATTTCTTTTCTTTCTTCGTCAACCTCAAAATAGATAAATAACCGGGTGTTACACAAAGACAACTTCAACAAAGAGGTCTTCTATTGTCTTCCATAGTGAAGATGCTGAAGCTGAATTTCGAGCTAGATGAAGAATTAAAGGAGATAAAGTCACTAATCAACGCTTGCATATATCCATCACTTTTCTCTAATATTTCTCTGTCAGAAGAATCGGTTGATGGTGCAGACATGTCTGATTTTAGAAACTTCAATAAACCTAGAGTTTTCATAATTGTAACATTCTGATGCTTCCAATTAAGATAGTTACTATCATCAATTTAATGGATAGAAAATTTACGATGTTAGGTTAAGAACTTAATGAAATTCCTGTTGTGTTTACTGTTTCAGAAGAAGAAAAGAAAGATGATGAATTGGAGGAAGACATGGTGAATGTCACCGGAGAAGATGGTAACAGTTGTCAGAGAAGAAGAAGGATTACCACAGAAAGTCACCGGAATCCACAGAGCATAGGTCTGATACCATAAAGAGGTTATATGAGTATCTAATTGTGTTTATTCATTGATTCAATAAAGAAATGAGGGTCTGCTTATTGGAACCAATAGAAGATTCTAGAAGAATATCTCAACTAGTGAAATAAGAGTGTTGGTTTCTACATTAAACTCCTCCATTTGCATTTTTTTGTATTATTGGACTAATTTTTAAGTTTTGTCAATGGTGTTTCATTTGTTTTTATATTTAACATGAAAATCATAGAAGCATCAATACTATATAATAATATACAATAATGAACGTGATAAAAGTGATTTTGAAACCCCATTACTTTACAATAACATATTAAATAATATTTCAGGTTAATTATTTGTCAAAAACAATCGAAGTAATTAAGTGATCAAATTGGTAAAATGATGTAGTCTACACTTCAAAATATTAAGCAGAATAAGTATAAAATTAAAAAAATATGAGTCGAGATATTAATGAGACGAAAATTATAAATCATAAACAACACAATGATGTACGAGGAAAAACCATTAATCTTATTAATGTGACGAAAATAATAAAGCAATAAAGAACACGATGATGTGCGAGGAAAAAACCATTGATCTTGTTATATAGCCTGAAAAAAACCTCGGGACCATAAAATCCTTCACTGCCTTGTTGATTTTATTGATAAATATGTATACAACTTGAGAGCCGAATATGATCGTATACTATGTGTTATAGCTGCTATTTGTGAGTGTGAGTGTGCATGTAAGTTAATAATAGTGGAAAAGTGTAAGTCTCAGTTCCTAATTCGATTAGATCAACCTTATTATATGTTTATCCACACCTTGTACTTGAGCTCTTTGAGGTCTTCTTGGCTGGTAGACATTATTATTGGCTCTAGCTCGTTGTTGATTGATCGATGGTCTATTCCACGCGTATTGCTCATTCCCATTATTGTCTTTCTCATTATATCCATTACTACCATCAACATTTCCATCCCAAGCATCATAATTGGCACCACGATAGTTGCCTTCATTGTTATTTCACTCATCCTTATAATGTTCATCACCCAAATGAACATTATGCATGCTCATATAATCAAGTCATCTCCTCCATTGAGGTAATTTTGATTCAGATTATTGTTGGGTGGTGGTTGATTCAGAATGTTATTGTTATGGTTGTTATATGGTGATGGGGTTGGATTTAGGTTTTGGTTTTGATCATTAGGGTTTATGGATGGCTTTTGGTTTGGGGCTATATTCCCTTCTTGTGAAGAATTTAATGGTTCCATCTCTATTGACTAAAATGAATTAGAAGATGCTTCTTCAATGGCATGGGAAATTGGTGGCACTAGAATTCTCGATTGATTTAAAACACGATTTTCTCTTCTCGATCTTTCAATCTTCGGATTAAACACAGATAGTGATTTCCTACCCAAATATCGAGTATACATTAAACCTGTTATCTATATACTAAAAATCACCAAGTGACGAACAGAATGAGCAACAAAAGAACTTAACAAAACATGCGAAATTATACAAAATAATAAAAACTAATGCAATCAATTAAACTAAACAGCAAGTGCACAATCTCATTGGTAACGAGCAACAAAAGAACTTAACAAAACACGCAAAATTATACAAAACAAAAAAACTAATGCAATCAATTAAACTAAACACCAAGTGCACAATCTCACTGGTAACGACACCAAAATTTGATCGGTGCCGAAAACCATAATAAGAAGAAAATTTTCTTGTTTTGTGATATCTATATTCCTTAACTAGTTAGGTATGTCGATCCCACGAGAAGTTCATAGATGGTGTCACGCGTAGTTGATTCACAAATTAACTTAAGTTCTTATTGTCACTAGACTCCAAATTAAAGATGAATGAATTAACTTAAAAACGATTACTTTATAAAGCAAAACAAAAGGTTCAACTTGGATTGGAATTAATGAGATGAAAAATATCACCACTAGGTTTTAGAAATGTAATTCAAGGTACAACCTATGTTTCACCGAATCTTGAAATCACATAGACATAATTTTCTTATTACATATGGTGAATGGTAATTGCCAACTTGATGCTTTAGCCTTGCATTTTCATCATAATCTCTTCAATCTTCCACTTGAGCATCTGAATTCTTAATTAATTGATTATTAGAGAGAGTTCCAATGGCTCAAGATAGTCCAAATATTCGTTCTTGGGGTGGGAGGCAAACGTCCTTTCAAAACCCTAATATTAGGGCTTTTATATGATTTAAATTTTGAAATCATTCACCAAGATATGTGAGGTCGTACGTTACGGCCTCCCTATCATGTCCATATGTTCCTTTGTTTTCAACACTTGTCAAGCAATAGTCTTCATATCCTCGGTATCCTTTATAAATAATGCTCGTTAAGCTTCCTTTAACTACGTTTCCAAAGCGTAACAAAGTAATATCATTCGATATATAATGCATATTAAAAACGTGATATTCACTTTATACGTGCATGCATAATACCCATTTATCACCCGACGATATCCCGATATTCTTGGGATCTTTATTGTATTGCTTCTATGACCCGTTGTGGACTCATTCTACCACATGCAACATCCACTTTTCAACTTCCTTTTCGAGTTCTAAGCATTTCGGCCACAAATATGTTTCTTGTAACAATCACATGCACAAGAAACAAATTATAAGTGATAATTCAGAATTTAGTTCAGGATACGTTACCTGTCGGATATTCTGATCTTACAAATTAAGTCTGCAATACTGGTTGGGATTTTCACCCATAACAGTAATACTTTTTGAAAGGATGACTCACTCTCATGTATATTTACTTTCAAATGAAACTAATTCTTAATCTATTTCATGTCAAGAATTAAACTCTCGTCTACTCAAAAAAAATTGAATGTAAAAACCCTTATCACTATCTACCGTTGTTACATGCTTTTAGCCATTTATCAATTAAGGAACTATGTTGATTTTTTATATAAAATAGCAAGATATGTGGACCATTCAATATTTTTTACTTTCATTTAAACAATAAATACCAATTATTATTAAGTAAGATAAAATATAAAAAAGCAGAAGATAAAAACGAATACCATACTTATTAAAAGTACTATTTTTATTAAAAGTGCTATTCTTATATTTAAGAGAAGTTTAATAATCGGTACCAAATTAAGAATTAAGAATTAAATATATACTTATTGTTTTGTATAAAATCACCCAAAAACATTATAAACAAAGAGTTTGAACAGGCGATTTTTTGTGTAAAGATCCTAATTCCTTTGATCTGAACGTAGTCAATCGTGATCTTGATGGATTACAATGCTCAAAAAGTAAGCATGAAGGCTCGTGAGAGTAACGTTTTTATTTTAAACATTTTATTTCTATTTATTTAATGTAAGATCATACTATAAGTAACCGAAAAAAGAAAGCAAACGAATTTAAATCTTGAATAACGTGTGGTAACTAAAAAGTAAACTACATCTAAGGTTATATGCGATACATGAAGATAAAAAAACTAAAACATGAAACTAAAGATGTTCGTATAACTAAAAAGGTAAATTTTTACACGTATGAATTATAAACTAGAAAAAAATAAGTATCTATATATTAATTTTTGAATTAATTGAATTGTAGATTTTAGTTTTTTTTTAATTAGATTAGAGTTTTCTTTCTTCACTTTTTTACCCCTTTTGATGTTGGGGTTCTCATGTGATATTTAAATTATTTTTTCGATCGTCAATATAAAGTCTAATTATTTTATGTGTCGATGTAAATTTAGTTCGAAAATAAGTTAGGTCGATTGTAGTCTATGCTTTATCTCGTCACGTACGTCATCACTACAACGCACAACTGATAAAATGACTAGTTATATTGGAATAGACTTGAGTCTCTTTATATATCTAATAACTTTTTTAAAGTGTTTAGAACTAGTCCAATACCCGAGTGAGTCTTCCCGAAATAGAATTTCAACCATCCATACTGATTTGAAGCTTCAATCCTGACTCACCTAAAATCATCATCAAGAAAGAAACATACCACGTTAATAAAACCCACTTGAGTGAAGTTTTAAACCTGAGACCTAAAAAATATTAATTCCCTAACTATTACTTCCATATCTTTGAACCAGAACACCATTGGTATATCTAATTAAATAGTTTGAAAAAAGTAGTTTATACTGAATATATTAATTGTTGCACAACGTGATTACATATTCATGCAATCTTTATTTGATTTAGTTTTTTTAAAACGATATCTCATACAATCATTTATTTATACCATAAACTACATCATTCTAATTATACTTGTAATTCTAATCTATATGAACTTTTAATGTACCTTATGTCCGAATTTAATCGGTCATGATATTTTTATAGAGTTTTGTGAATTTTACCATTAAACTAGGTAACTCAAATGACATTTATTAAATTTAGTGCTAGCGTGCTACTAATTATGATATTTACCTATTATAATTTGGTTCTCTTGTGCGTTTCTTCTCGTGTGTAAATTCGAATAATAGCATGATAACTTTTTCAAAAATATACCCTTTATAGATGTAATGCATTATTCCTGAATATGATGTAGAATTTGAATATTGTGTCACTCATCTTTTAAGTAAGATTTATATATTTATTTTGCCTTTGTGCTTAATAATAGTGATATGAACATAAAAAGGAAACTTTAAAGAATTTGATCCCATAGGTTAACAATTATCGATACAATTTTATATGCACTAATTGACGAAAGTAGTTAGTTTTGATGGTTCTACACATCTATATATAATTTTATTAGGGAATAATCACGATCATAACTATGTGATAAGTGATCTCACTTCCACCATATACTTTTGCTCGCATATTTGACTTAGATAAAGTACATAATATCTTCTATGCGAATAACATTCTTCATAGATGATGAACAATTGTGTATGACTTTTTGCTTATGTATTGTAATTTATATCGTAAAATGAAAGTAATACCACATGGTTCATATATTTGTTAGATTTTGATACACTATTTGTTCTTGTTTTTTTTCAGATATATTCTATCATTTATCATTTATACCGGAAATAATATCTAGTCAACAATTTATTTCTTATTTGTATATTAATATATATACATTGACCGGAATATGGTCACTACATCATATATAACATCTTCTTTAGACTATTAGTTACTTTTTAAACCTTATCTAGATTCCTAAGTAGACGCCAACAACATTTGTTCTGACACTGTTATTTTAGCAACCTATCTAACAAAATAAGACTTTGTTTAATATATACAATAAATAGTGAATGAATTTACATATTTTATCGAAACAATGCGATATTGCTGGGAAAAAAAACTATAATAAGTACTTTTATGTGTTTACGAGGCATAAGGTCATATTAAAGTGATTATTTCTGTTTGTCCTTTATATATATCTCTATTGAAAAAATATGTATATATTACAAAAAACTCTATAAGATATGTAACATAACTACAACTATAAGATCTTGAATTACCGGTTTATGATTTCGCCAATGAGTCCTGGATCAATTGGTTTAGAAAGAAACACCTTATGATTTTTCAAAATGGAGGTAATGGATTGGAGTTTCACTTGATGCAGTATGCTTCAAATGAATCAAGGGTTATACCATAGTGGACCTTTAGGTGGTGGGTTTTCTTTGAAATGGTGGGTGAGTCGGGTCACCACTGCTGTCTGTGTTAACGGGCGTGGGTGGTCTTTCGCCAATAGATTTACCAGGGTAACCGATTTAAAATTATTTGTTGGTCGTTAAAAAAACTAGTTTATAATATCTCTCATTTATATCATCCGAAACCATGATCTTTTTACTGTCTCATTTTTATAACTTTGAAGAGATGGAAGTTTAGTAATTTTGAAGAGAGGGAAAGAAATTTGAAAGCATTCTCTTTATTGAAACAAACAATTGGAACAATGATGAAGTATTAAACAGGTTAATTAGTCTTTCTTTAGAATCACCCAAAAACCGTCCCAACTTTGGCAATCATGAAGAAAGGGGGAAGTGAAGTCACAAATATGCCCTTCACAACCATAACATTTTTATTATGTTTTCTTTCATCATGTTGTATTTTATATTTAAATGGTTTTTTAGTATATTTTCATAAACATAACAAGTATTAAATGTGAAACAACTTTTACGACTTTTACTAATAAACTACTTCTTCCTTCATAATCACCGAAAAAGTTGTCGTCTTTCAAGGTTGGGCCACTCAAACAACTTAAACTCAAAACTCGTTTAAAAAAACTTGAAAAAGTTCACTCGAGAGCAACTCGTTTTCAAACCAAGCCAGCTTGCCTTAAAGCGTTTACGAAACAAGTCAGCTCGACTCAACTTGTTTAAACTCGAGTTGGCTTTATTTTGCCTTTATTTCATTCTTTTGATCATATATATGTATATATATATGTGTGTGTATATATATACACATACATACATATATATATATACATATATATATATATATATGTATGTATATGTATATATATATATGTATATGTATATATATATGTATATATATATGTATATATATATGTATATGCATATATATATATATGTATATGCATATATATATATGTATATATATATATATATATATATATATATATATATATATATATATAATATATATATATATATATATATATATATATTATATATATATATATATATATATATATATATATATATATATATATATACTAGAATGGTGCCCTCGCAATACGGCGGGTGACATTTTACATTCGGCACATATTTTTAATATTTTGTTATTGTTATAGTATTTTTATAAAAGTTATTATATTTTTTTCTAAACTAAAATTTTAAATACCAAATAAATGGGTTATGTATTACTGCTTATACATTTACTTATTAACTTATTGTATCTCATATAATAGAGATTGGTTCAGCAAAAATTTACACCAAAACGTTTAAAAAAATACAGGTTACAACTGTAATCTCAAAAAGTTTTTAAATGTGATAGATTAAAAGATATAGCTAAAATCTTAAATTGATTGTATTTATGGGTAGATAATGAAAATTTTTGTGTGAATATTACTAAGTGTAAAGTTATTATGTAACTAATTATAAGGGGTAATGCGTAAATAATGTTATAAGTACTATTTTACCTTTAAAATTGATTGTATCTTAATCATTGATTGAATTATGTATTTGTTTTTAATTTTATGATATCTTAAAATACCATTTCCATATGCTTTATATATAGTATAAATAATAAGTAAATAAATAAATATATATATAGAGGATGGATCAAATAAAAACTAAGATTATAATTGAAAATCATGAAAACTAGCATCTACCAATTAGATTTTTTCTAATTTAATTGTAAATTAATAGGCTAAAAGGGTAAAGTAGTAATTTGATTTTCATAATATTTATTAGATATTTATTAAGAGAAACTAATTTCCTGATTTATCTCAAATCATATTTCAGTTTCTATATGCATTCTTCCTTTCAAAATCTTTTCATTTTATGTATGATTCGTATTAATCTTTTACTTGTTAACAATAATCATTCGAAGTTTACCTAGTAATTACATTGGATTGTTCATTCTGACATTTTTTGCAAGCGAAAGTGATGAATTCGGTATTTCAGTCATCTGTTGCGGATTGTTCTAATTCAAGCAACGATATAGTTAATTCCATTGAGAGTTCGTTTTTGAACATGGTAATTGCTCGATTCAAGTTTCGACTTATGATGAATCGTTAATTTGTCATGATCAACATAAGGTTATTATTCATGTTGATGTAGAAGATGAAGATGAAACTATGTGTTATATGATTTTTACAGTCATTACATATATGTACACACGAAATTTTAACGCAATGGTTTTTGTATTATCTTTGCCTTTTCGGTTCCTTATATATATGTACATACAAGCATAATGGGTATCTGTTTGTATTAATTCTTCAGTTGTTTGCAATGTTTTTAGTTTATTAATTATTGTGTTAATTTGTATGTTCCTTGTGTTCACGTATTATATGTATGATTTATGTTTGTTATATGAAGTTCCATATTTGTAATTGTTATGTTACAAATATTAAATTAATAAATTCTAATTTAATATTATGTTTAAATTACGAGTTATATAATTGTTTTTATTAATTTTGTTCATTCGTTTTAAGTAAACATGTATATATTTGTATATTTTATAGGTTGTTACTGAATGTATGTTTATATAATAGTTTTCATAGGATAGATACATATATGTACCAATATATGTGTGGTAAGTGTAATATGATTTATGATGAAGCAGAAAACCCTGATGATATACATTCAATCGATAACCAGCCATCGGAAAATTTTTAAATTTTCTACTCACCATCAAGAACCACCATTTGAAGTGCCTTGCTGTCGACTTCCACCACCAGCCAGCATAAATTTTGAAAGATTACAAACCCATAGATCTCATCCGTTGAACTTTATTGTTATCGCCTACCACCATCGACTTCATTAGTGTCGGCAAACATCGATTGCACCACGTCTTTTCTTCTTTGGTTCTTTGAAATATCAATCGCCATCATCATCATCATCATCATCATCACTTATCACTTTTGAGTTACCAGATGAAGATAACTATGAATTGATGAAAAGAAGTATTCGGGTAAAAAGATTAATTGAAGAAGACAATTATTGATTTAAAACATGTGGGATACGTATATGTAAGTGTGATGAACAAAACGAACACCTAAACCTTATGAGAAAGATGGACACAAAGAACGTGACATTTTTTCAATTTTATCATAACCACGTTTATGTAAAATATAGGTAACTCTATTGTTACATATATGTACCTTTGTGTTGTTTTTGTATATGTAACTCTATTATTTTAATGTTTATATAACTTTACTATATGCATCTGTAAGTTTTTTATTTACATATATATATATATATATATATATCTTTTTGTTATGTATACGTAAGTTGGACATGTATTCACACACATATATATACACATTTCTAGGTTTTTCAATGGTTTTTGTTGTTACTATATTTTGTTACATGTATGTAAATTTTGATATGTATATCTAACTCGACTGTTACATATATGTACTCTTAAAAATGTTTTTAGCATTAAAAAATTTTGGTTTAAATATAAATATGTAACTCATGTTGGTTTTTCATACAAGTTTGTTAACAATGATACACATATGTACGATAGTGTTACATATACGTAACACACAATGTTACGCATACATAACACACATTGTTACGCATACGTAACACGATGTTATGAATGCATAAGTAGTCGTTATATTAGTTTATATATTTTATAAGAAATATGATGATCTAGTTTTTCAATTCAAAATAAAAAAACTAATACATTTGATTATTTAAATTTCTATTAAATATAAGATAGATGTGAGAAAAAAATGGAGGATAAAAGTAAATTTATGAATTTTGTTAATTATACTTGATAGTTACCAAGTAATAATGTTATGTGTTTCTAATTTGCCCTTAATGCATATTTAAACCCTAATAATCTTTTATTTAATTACTAAAATGCCATTAAATAATCTCAACCATAGATCAAAAAGATCAATGGTGAATAAGTGGTTTTCTTGGTTTTTAATTATAATATGGTTTTCATTCGAACTCTTCCCTATATATATATATATATATATATATATATATATAATATATATATATATATATATATATATATATAGTTTGTGAATAGTGAGCATTTTTTATTAATATACTCATAAATTGTTAACAAGAATCATGAAATTTTAGTTTAAACACAATTTTAGCCAAAATTACACACAATAATATATGTTGGTTATTTAAAAAAACTAAGTTTACGGATGTTCAAATAGCTCTTAGCTTGAAACTAGCTCAAATTAAACTAAAAAAATTACTCAAAATATGTTTGTAAGCCATCTTGGCTCAGATCATTTATAAACCAAAACGAGCTTGACTTGACTCGCTTACAAACTGAGCTAGCTTGGTTCGTCTCATTACAAACCAACCGAGTAGAACCAAATCCTAGCTCAACTCGGCTCACAAATAACCCCTTTCACAGTTGGTTGCCAAATACACCATTTATAAGTGCAAATGTTTGTAACAATTGTAGTGTAATGATCATAACCCTCCTGTGTTGAAGCATCCATACAAGGCTATTTAAAAAGCTTGTAGCTCATTTGATAAATGCTTGCTCAGATTGACTCAATTATAAATGAACTAAGCCAGACCGAAGATCAACTAGCTTGTTAGCTAGCTCCTTAGACTCATCTAAATTCATATACGCAGACTCGCCTTATTAAGATTAACAAATCAAGTCAAATTGATACATTTAACTTCTGGTTTTCAATCAGCCCACGACTTAGTTAGAATCATGAATTCATATGCCATAATTATGGGAATAGGTCTAGTCATACTTTTTCTCTTTGTTTAGCTCTTTTTTCTTATTTTTCATAAACATTTCTTGATCTCCTCTATTAACCACTTATTTTTATATAAGAATTTTAGCGTCTATTTTTTGTTTTAAAAAAAGACATCTTAATTACTACTATTATCTCTCTCAAACCAACTTAGTGGTTAACAAAATTTCTTTGATAATGATGAATAATAATACGAAGGTAATTAGGTTTCCTTTAAAATCACCCAAAAAATGTCCCATTTCACAGCCTCCTTTCAATAGAGAGAGAGAGAGAGAGAGAGAGAGAGAGAAGAGAGAGAGAGAGAGAGAGAGAGAGAGAGAGAGAGATGAGAGAGGAGAGAGAGAGAGAAGAGAGAGAGAGAGAAAGAGAAAGAGCATCCCACAAAAAGTGGTGGGCAAAAAAGTTGTTTTTGTACACAATGTCGATGGTGGTGATGATGGCCAATGGCCATAATTGATGCTTCTCTCTCTCTACAATCTTTTACTCAACCATCACAAACAACAAACAAACACACACAATCCTTCATCTCTCTCTCTCTCTTTCATATCACCCAAAGCAGGTTAAAAACAAATCCCCACACCCTCCATTTTGTTGATTTTGTTCAAGAACTCTTGAATGATACACACACACACTTAAAGAAACACCAATTTCAGTGTCTCTGTTCGTGAGAGCTAGCCCATGGTTATAAAAATCTTCCCTTTTGATCATATCTTTTCAAGATTTCTTGAATTATAAACACCCACATGAAAAAGATCGAAATAATCTTTCCTTTTGATCATATTACTTCAAGATTTCTTGAATCAAGAACACCCACCCAGATGAAAGTATAAAAACAACATCAATTCTAGTGTGTGTGTGTGTGTGTCTGTGTCTGTGAAAGAAAGGGTATATATATATATATGGAGAACAAGTGTGGATGTTGGTCTGTTCTAAGGCGCAGTGTTAGCAATGGCTCTTGTAAACCCTCTGTTGAATCCACAAGAAACTCTGCCTCTTCCTTCCCAAGAACCAGCCTTGTTTATGATGCAGGTACTATTTTTTATTTTCTTTCCCCTTTTTTAAGTTTATATTAAAAAAGTTACCACCTTTATAGTATTTTAATTTAATTATAGCCAATCTTGTTTGTACTATTTCATAAATATTTGGTTAATCAAATTATTTATATACTAAGAAAGCGCGTTTGTTTCAGAACCAATAATAAATGATTTTGTTGTTTGTATCTGTTTAGCTACGGAGACGCGTTACTTGAATGCTAGCAGCAGGGAGATGTGTGCTCCAAACGAGCCACGAAACTCTTCGGATCCGGATCCCGATGAGGAGTGTCGCCAATCGGATAAAAAGCCACGTCAGCTTCTTCAATTCAGTTTCCAGGAGCTGAAAGCGGCTACGGGGAATTTTAGACCCGACAGCATATTGGGTGAAGGAGGGTTCGGGTTCGTGTTTAAAGGGTGGATCGAGGAAAATGGCACCGCCCCGGCTAAACCTGGGTCGGGTATCACGGTTGCCGTCAAGAGTTTGAAGCCGGATGGTCTTCAAGGCCATAGAGAATGGGTGGTTAGTACTTGATTCATGCTTTTGTATAATAGTACAACTCGTTAATGCATCGCTTACACATTCCGCAAGCTAAATATTAACAGGGTTAGCTCAACGTGACCTTAACTTTTTATAATACGCTTAAAAATAAGATTTATGCCGTCTTTTATCATATGGTGTGAAAAAAGAGAAATATTACTAAAGTGACAACAAATAAAAATGAAAGATTTACATTTAGTTTGATGAGAAAAAAAACACTTTTAGTGCATAATGTACAAGCCGGTTAAACAGGTGAGGCAAAATGTTTTAACCATTTTATGACCAATGGTACTAGAAACATACCTGAGAATGAGATTCCTGTGTTTTTCTGGTGATGGTACTTTGGTCGGATTCTAGGGTACAACTCATTAATGCATGGTACAACTTACAGATGAATTGATGGTTGTTATGTGCAAATCATATCTGATTGGACACTCTGTTGATTCTTGTATTAATGGGTAACATAGTACAATGTTTTTATGCATAGGATCGCTATGCTAGTTGTACATTACACAATAAAAAACAAAGAGCCTTTGATAAAGATAACAATTCTTTTTTATAATATTAAAAATATTAATTTAACTTTAAAAGTTTTTAGTTTGTTTTAATTCTAGTCAAAAATATTAACTAATTGTTTAATTTGATCCAATATAATAAAACTTTTGATTTAAAATTAAAATAACTTATGAAACATTTAGAGTTAAATTAATGTTTTTAATTTTTTGAAGTAAAATTGATACTTTCATCAAATGTTAAGAAGCAAAACTGAAATCGACTCATAAAACTATAACCAACACTTTCACCCTCAAAGAGCTTTCGCCTTGCGCTATCGGTGGCTCGCTAGGGTTTGATCCTTACGACAGAGTTTAAGAAAATGTTTTAACGCTTTTACTTTTGTTGCATAGTTTTTAGATCCTAAAACCAAAAATTTTTATGGTGTTTGTAGGCAGAGGTTGATTTTCTTGGACAACTTCATCATCCCAACCTTGTCAAGCTCATCGGATATTGTATCGAAGATGACCAGCGGTTGTTGGTTTACGAGTTCATGACTCGAGGAAGCCTTGAAAACCATCTCTTTAGAAGTAAGTTTTTCTCAAAAAACAGCCACGTGTCTTTTTTTGATGAACCCATGTTATTTGTAATGTTAAATCAATTTGTATCACGCGCGTGTGTATAAATACAATAATAAGATATAAAATCGACTATAAGTAGGACCAACTCTTAGGAGGTGTAGTGTGGATGACGGTCAAGGGCTCGATCTTCTTGAGGGCCCAAAATTTTTTAAGTTTTTATATATTATATAATTATATATTAAAAAACTATATATGTTGTTAAACACTTAATATCATTAATTAGGGTATTAACAAATCTATTAACATTATAATTATTTTTAAGCCTATTAGACATTAGAGCCCATTGACATTAGTTATTTTAGATTATTAGCATTTACCCATTCGTAAAATATAAACCCATTTTATTTAACTGGTCCAATAATGTATTTTGAACACATTTCATAGACTTTTTAGATATCTACTGACTTTATATTACAAGGGGTTTCGTTTTTTGCAATTCGTATAGGGCCCAAAATCTTAAAAAAATCATAGAGAGGATAGATATTATATAAGATGAAAAAATATGCGATCATCATGTATTGAAAAACAATACTTTTGAGCATAAAAGTCAAAATGAATGTCACTAACACACGGCTAAGTGTTTTGAAGGAACCATACCGCTAACGTGGTCAAACCGGATAAAAATTGCAACGGGTGCAGCCAGGGGGCTGGCATTTCTTCATGGAGGAACAAAGCCTATTATTTATAGGGATTTCAAGACCTCCAATATCTTGCTTGACACGGTAAACAAATTTATTTAATTACTTGTAAAACAAGTTAGATTTATATGATTCTAAATATCCTTTTTCTAAATATTTGTTAGGAATATAACGTCAAGCTTTCGGATTTCGGTCTCGCTAAAGCAGGGCCACAAGGAGACAAGACTCATGTCTCCACTAGGGTCGTTGGAACTTACGGTTATGCTGCTCCAGAATACGTGATGACAGGTGCTATTACTATGTATTATTAATTTACTAAGGTCTAAGAAGCGTTGTGTGTTAGAACTAATTAGGTTTTGACTTGGGGTTTTATAGGACACTTGACATCGAAGAGTGATGTTTATAGTTTTGGAGTTGTACTGCTGGAGATCTTGACAGGTCGGAGATCAATGGACAAGAAACGCCCAAGTGGAGAGCAGAACCTTGTAATGTGGGCCCGTCCATACTTAGCTGACAAGCGAAAAGTGTATCAATTAGTGGATCCTCGACTGGAGCTAAACTACTCGGTGAAAGGAGTCCAAAAGGTTTCTCAAATAGCATACAACTGTTTGAGTCGGGACTCAAAAGCACGACCCTCAATGGATGAAGTTGTCAAAGCCCTTAGTCCATTGCAAGACTTAAACGACTTCGCCATTCTATCTTATCATGCACGTATGTCACAACAAGGTAGGCGTAAAAAGAAACAACTTGACGCGACGCATAATGTTACTCTTAGTCAATCCAAGTGGGTTAATGAGCCTCCAAGGACCTCGGGTAAGCATCAATGTAAATAGAAATGGTCTGTTTTTATTAATTTGCGAACGTATATTTAATCAACTTTAAGACGTTTATGGTGTAAGTTTTGGGGTGTCAAATATTTAACATAGCTAATGTTGAATTAGACTAATGACTTGTATATCGTGGATTGATATATGGACGTATGATAAATCTGATTTGCATATACATAAGCCCAACTCTTTGGGCCAACAAATTTAATGAAATTGTATAATAAGAATGTAAGATGACAAACACAAAAACTTAGCCCATTGATCTAGAGTTGTTCACGAATTGAACCGAATCGAAACCAACTCCGTTTGAACTTTGTTTGGTTTGAATTTACAAATTCGAGCGTAAATTTCATGCTTGAACTCGGTTCTGTTTTAAACCGAGAGCTCGGTTTTGTTCAGTTTCATGATATAATTTAAAACAAAACTAATAATTCATTCAAAAGTTTCAGCTTTGAAGTTCCAACCATAATCTCTTCACAAATTTTGTGTAAATGATCTTTAAGAATCAAATCATAAAAAAAATCTAACCTTAAGATATACGAAGATTGGTGTGTGTTGTTCGATCTCAATAGTGAAACAGAATGTGTTATTTATGCACGAAACTACCGCAATGACAGCAATTTAATTCCGTGGAAAACTAAGTGCCAAGGGTCAAAAACTGTTATGGGAAGCCAAGAGTGGTTTATTTAAATTTTTTTGAACGGCATTCGTGTCCGCATGTCGTGCGCGGGCGACCCAAATTTTCCAGCCAGAAACCCGTTTTGCACCCCCCTATGCGTGGGTAGGTCATGGTATAAAAGGTATCATAAAGACATTCAATACCTTTCACCTTGTTTTCACATATAAATACATAATATTTCATTTGTCACACCAATGTGGGACAAGGGTGTTAGAGAGACTCCCTTTCACACCCTCATTTCCAACAAACCCCCACATATATGGGAGTCATTCTAAAACAATCACATTCCGATTACATTTCAATGGTTTAGTTTTGCATACGACAGGTAGGTGTAACCCTTTGAACCTTCGCTCATGAAACACATTTAGCACACTGGTTCTGAGTAGACATTGATGTCTTTGAACTCGTCTGCCGTTTGTTTGTACGACAATACGTTTCACATAAGACTCTTCTTGAAAATGTCAAGTCCTCATAGTTATGTCTGTTATGGTCATGGACACGTGCCTGGTTTTGAGAGAGCTATTAGGTATGGTACCCTAAACAATACCCTTCAAAGCGACCTCACTTCTCTCTCACATAGGTGATTCACTAAGAAAGCTTACCTCAGTCGAATCATTAAAAGTCATAGACTTAACCTTGATCTTGTCACTTTCAGGAATGGACTAGGAAGATGTAAGGCCCTATTCCCGGGACGCTTACAGCTGGTAAATCATTGCGCATAAAACATATAATTACATTGACTTCAATAAAGTATTGTAGCGGAAACATTCAAAAATGACATTTCATTTGATTATAAAGGCTTTTGCAAAACAATAAATCGTTATCCAGTTACAAAAATATATGTTGTACTACATCACAAAAGCATTATAAAAATGGATGCCATCCCAAAAGAGCCGAGTAGCCACCTCGTGCCATCCTCAGCAATCGTTACCTGCCAACTGGAAACACATAAAAGTTAGCGTTGCTGAGTGAGTTCTAGTTTTATATAAAACATATATTATCTTTCGTTAAAACCGTTCTTTACTTTCATGCGATCATACATCATACATACACATAGATAATATCATTATTATCTTCATCATTCATTCGTTATCTTCCATTCATTCATATATTCTTACTTTCATTCGTTCATTCATCATTACATCTTTTCTTTCCATCAAACCATGAACTTTACCCTTCAGTCTCCTGGTATTGGGCCTAAGCCTATCATAAACCTTCCATTACGATGCACAACACCTCCTAGCCACAATACCTAAGATAAAGTTGAGGTGTACTATTGTCATGTGCTATGCCCTTCAGTTCTCATGATACTGGACCTAAGCCTATCATAGACCTTCCATTACGGTGCACAACACCTCCTGGCCACAGTACCTAAGGCAAGCAACAATGGTTCCATACAAATGGTCGATCACAAAGAAAGGCCCCGATGTGCATCCTCCCGGTGTAGCGAACCCGCACACCGTTGGGCTAACACCTTACAAAGGAGCGTGTCCCGACATACAAGGCTTGCAAGACTTTCATCACTTTCTTCATTCATTAATGCATGCATTCATTCATCATGTTCCTCTTTTCATTATCTTTCACTTTACGTTACATAATACATTCATTTCATTCATTAACATTCAACTTAAAGTCATGGAAAAGATAAACATACATCATAACAAGGAACATAACATACAGAGTCATCATCATTATACATGGCATCATCATACATACATCATGCACAAACATACAACATCATACATCATCAACATCAAAATCATGGCCAACATAACCTCTAAGGCCACAACAACAATCTTACATAAACTTACGGGAATCTTCCATGTCAAAAGTTACATCTGCACTTTCCCCCGAAAGTCAGTACATAAACTACGTTTTCCTCGGGTACACTAGCCCTACTTGGGCGTATGGGCACCCTTCAGTCGCATGGCCTTCAGGCGACTGAACATCATGCGAATGGACCAATGAGGATGAACACCTATGCGAATGAACACCCATGCGAATGGACCTCATGCAGATGAACTCAATGCGGATGAGTCCCATGCGAATGAACACCTTGTGCGGATGAAAGTAATGCGGATGACCACTTATGTGAATGGGCTCTCAGTCGCATGAATCCCTATGCGACTGGACCCCAATCGTGCGAATGAACCTCAATCACACCTCATTCGGCTGTATGGCCTCCATTCGGTCGCCTAGCCCTACCTGATGCAGAATGCAGTTCATCCCGAACCCAATCTGCCATTTTCGACCTCCAAGCTCATCCAAGCCTCTTCTAAGCCCAAATCAACCATCCTAAACCTTAGGAAAACATACCACAACACCATACAAGCACACACAAGCCCGAAATCATACATCACTCGCATCATACACAAACACATACACACGGGTCAAACACACACACACACTTCAAAACGATTTTCAGATGTGTTCCAGCCCTAAAATCATTCAAAAACATGTAAAAGAGGGGTCCTAGAACTCACACAAACGACCACAACAGAAGAGCTTCGATTAGACTCGCTACACTTCGATTTTGCACGCTTGAATCCACTCAAACCAAGCTTTTTCTCCCTTTTCTCCTTTTTCTTCTCCTCTCCTCTCTTTAGCTGATTTTTTTAAGTGTAGGGAGGGGGTGAGGGCTGCCTATCCCTTTAAATACTTCCACTCACCTAACTTTCTCTCGTTAGCGAGTTTGGTCCCTCGACTTTGGACTTTATTTCTTTTTCTTCTTTCGTGGGCTTCAAAGAAAATAAATAACCGGCGTTACAAGTCCACCCCCTTAAATAGGTTTCATCCCTGAAACATATTATTCCTCGAACAAACGTGGGTAATGGCGTCTCATTTCTTCTTTAGTCTCCCATGTTGACTCGGATCCCTTACTGTGCTTCCACTGTATGCGCACAAGAGGAACCATTTTATTTCTCAGTCTCTGCTCTTTTTGATTGATGATTGCCACTGGTTGCTCCATATAATTGAGCCATTCGTCTACTTCGATATCCTCCAGTGGAACAATCATCTCTTCATCTGCCAAGCACTTTCTCAGATGAGATACATGGAATGTCTAGTGAATTCCACTTTACTCATTCGGTAACTCCAGTTTATAGGCCACCTCTCCTACTCGAGCAATGATTCGGAAAGCCCTATATACCTTGGGCTTAACTTGCCCCGCTTCCTGAATCAGATGATCCCCTACAAAGGTGAGACCTTCAACATAACCCGGTCACCCACCTAGAACTCAATCGGTCTGCGTCGTTTATAAGCATATGATTTCTGTCTATCTTTGGCTGCCTTCATGAAGGCCTTGATCTTTTCAAGCTTCTCAATCGTAGCCTCGATTACCTCGACGCTCTCTAGTTATTTTTGACCAATATCACCCCAATAGACGGGTGTTCTGCATCTCCTACCGTATTGCATCTCATAAGGTGGCATACCAATGCTGGCATGATAACTGTTGTTGTATGAGAATTCAACTAACGGTAAGTGGTCATCCCAACTTCCCCCAAAATCGATAACACATGCCAGAATCATGTCCTCTAATGTCTGAATGGTCCTCTCTGACTGACCATTCGTCTGGGGATGATAAGCCGTGCTGATGTGTAACCTCGTCCCCATAGCATCGTGGAATTTCTTCCAAAATTTGGATGTAAACCGAGTGTCATGATCAGACACAATCGACACCGGCACACCATGACGAGTTACAATCTCTTTGATGAAAATATCCGCTAACCTCTCAGATGAATATGTCTCACAGATTGGTAGAAGTGAGCACTCTTCGTCAAACGGTCAACAATCACCCATATAGCATCATACCCTTTCAGGGTACATGGCAGCTTCGTAATGAAATCCATGGTGATGTGCTCCCACTTCCATTCCGGTATATCCAAAGGTTGGATCTTCCAGTAGCGCTTCTGATGCTCGACCTTCACCTGTAGACAAGTAAGGCATTTACTCACATACTCCACCACATCACGTTTCATACTCGACCACCAATAATCATTCTTCATGTCTTGATACATCTTTGTGGAACCTGGATGAATGGAGTATCGAGTCTTGTGAGCCTTATCCATGATCCTCATGCATAGATCCCCAAAACGAGGAATCCACACCCGTCCAAATTGGGTTTTAACACCAAGTGTGTTTTCACCCAATTCCACAACCAGACCTCTTATTCTTTCTAAGTTAAGATGATCTTCCTTCAGTGCCTCATCTTGAAACTCTCTAACTGGCTTCATCATGTCAGAGGTCATGATTAGCTTATACGCTTTCATCCGAATTGGCTCGGGCCTCTCTTTGCGACTAAGGGTATCTGCCACCACGTTGGCTTTGCCCGGATAGTAATGGATCTTGCAATCATAATCTTTTATGAGCTCCAACCATCGTCTCTGTCTCATGTTTAGGTCCTTCTGCTCAAAGAAGTACTTCAAGCTCTTGTGGTCAGTGTAAATGGTGCACTTCGTCCCGTAAAGGTAGTGCCTCCAAATCTTTAGTGCAAAGACCATGGCTGCTAGCTCCAAGTCATGAGTAGGATAGTTGACTTCATGAACCTTTAACTTTTGGGATGCATAGGCTATAACTTTTCCTCTCTGCATTAACACACACCCCAACCCCAAGTAGGAACCATCAAAATAAACCACCAGATCTTCATTCCATCGGGTAATGACAGAACAGGAGCTTGAGTCAACCTCGCCTTCAATTCTTCGAATGCCTTCTCTTGAGCCTGACCCCATACAAACTTTACATCTTTTCAGGTCAACTTAGTTAGTGGAGAAGCAATCTTAGAGAAGTCTTGAACGAATCTTCTGTAGTAGCCCGCCAAACCCAAGAAGCTGCGAATCTCGATGGCGTCTTTGGGACTTCCATTGCATCACCGCCTCCACCTTTGCCGGGTCCACCATAATTCCGTTAGGATTCACCACAAGACCCAAGAACTGAACTTCACGCAACCAAAATGCGCACTTGGAGAACTTGGCGTACAACTTCTCCTTTCTCAACGTCTCCAAAACCTCTTGAATGTGACTGGCATGCTCTACCCCCCGCTCTTCGAATAAATCAGGATATCATCAATAAACACACTCACTGATTTATCCAACATCGACCGACACACTCGATTCATTAGATCCATAAAAGCAGCTGGCGCATTGGTCAAACCAAAAGACATGACAAGAAACTCGTAGTGACCATAACGCGTGCGGAAACCTGTTTTAGGGATATCCTGCTCCTTCACCTTCAACTGATGGTAGCCCGATCGAAGATCTATCATTGAAAACCAACTGGCACCTTGAAGTTGATCGAACAAATCATCTATTCTCGTAAGGGGTATTGGTTCTTCACCGTCAACTTGTTCAGCTCATGGTAGTCAATACACATCCTCATCTATTGTCTTTCTTCTTCACAAACAGGACCGGAGCACCCCAAGGAGAGATACTCGGCCTAATGAACCCCTTATCAAGCAGCTCTTGCAACTGCTCCACCAAATCTTTCATCTCCGTCGGAGCCAACCGATACAGTGCCTTGGCAACGGGTTGGGCACCCGGTATCAGATCAATCTGAAACTCAATCTCTCTGTCAGGTGGCACTCCTGGTAAATCTTCTGGGAACACATCTGGAAAGTCACACACAACCGGTACATCAGACAGTTGTGGTGTTGGTGTATCCACATCCTTTACATAATCCAAGTAGGCGCTACATCCACGCCTCATACACTTTTCCGCCACCGCCATTGAGATTACTTTCGGGATCGTCGTGACCCGATCCCCATAAATCGTTATCGAACTCCCTTCAGGTGCTGTCAGATGAATTATCTTCTTGTGACACACAATGTTCGCCTCGAAGTCCGCTAACCAATCCATCCCAAGAACCAAATCAGAACCACCTAAGGTCATCATGAACTGTCTAACAGGAAATTTATGACCTTCCAATTCCACATCACAACCCTCTATCACCTCAGAAATTCTGGTAGACTTACCTATGGCAGTTTCTACATCAAAGGGCGCATCAACACGTCTACTACTAACAGGCAGCTTGGCACATAAAGTAACAGAAATAAACCTTTTACTAGCACCCGGATCAAATAACACGGAAGCTAAAGTTTGGTTCACTAGAAACGTACTGGAGACAACATCAGGGTCCGCTCTAGTTTCCTCCTGTGTCATAGTGAATGCCCTGGTGCTTGCCCTCAGTCCTTCACTTCCTATCTTCTTCGCCCCAGAACCCTCAGCTCTCGGCTTCTTACAATCCCTACTTATGTGGCCCTCCCCGCCACAGTTAAAGCACCGGACCGTACGACAGTCCTTGGCTATATGCCCCGCCTTCCCACATTTGAAGCACACATTCAACCCCAGCCTACATTCCCCACTATGCTCTCTCCCACACCTACCACACTTCTTCATACCCGCACCCGATGTGACCACACGACGGTCGTCCACCCGTGCCTTCTTGTTACCCATCAAGGCATCACCCCGACCAAACCTCTTCCCATTCCAATTTCTATCACCAACACCCTTTCTGCTACCTTCAGGCACCACCACCACAACCCTCTCATCATACTGTCTCCCCGCCAAATCCACTGCCGACCTAAACATGCTCGGTCGGGCAGCGATAATGTGCCTGCGGATATCCACTAACAAGCCATGAATGTATCTTTTAATCTTTCGAGACAGAGGTGTCACCTGATCTGGCATGAGACGTGCCATTTCATTGAACTTCGTGGTGTACTGCTGATGTGTCATGGTTCCCGCCTCCTGTTGCAGGAACTCTCTCAACTTTATCCGTTTCTCTATGAGGACAGAACTCCTCGATTACCAACTTCTTCAGCTCCGACCATCTCATTCTCCCAATAGCCCTACTACCCTCGGCTTGGACTATATTTTCCCACCAACACAGAGTCGAGTCCACAAAAGAATGGGCAACAAACTTTACTTTCTGGTCCTCCCTTCACTCGCTGATATTTAACACAACTTCCATTTCTCTCACCTGCTGGTGAGCAGCAACAACAGTGCCGTTACCATCAAAGGTAGGGGTCTTGCATCGTTGAAACGCCCCATAATTACAGCCTCGTGCCGCCTCTGGCACAGGCTCTTCTTCCTCCTCCTCATCATCAGAGAGAACTGTTTCAGTCTCTGGTTGCTCCCGTCCTCCTGAGGATCTATTCCTCTCTTGTCTCTCCCCTTCCCGTACCGCCTTGATAACTTCAGTCATTACAAATGGTAAGATCGTCTGCATGACCTAATGAACTTCTTCTACAAAAGCCTCCTTTAATGAGGCTCTCAGATTGGCGCTCTCATCGCCATCCTCCGGATGAGGGCTCTCTGGTTCTTCGTGAACCACCTTTTTAACTCTAGGTCTTCCCCTCTTGGGTCGTGGCTCAACACCAAGCCCATCAAGACCACCACCACGAGAGGCTTTCAAAGATCTACCACCGGCCATTCACACGCACACTGAAAGATTCAAACACCAACACGGTCATTCAAGGGAACATCTCAGTTTATGTCAAGTATAGTAAGTCCCTAATTACAGTGGCCAGTTATGATTAGCCTCTTCATACCCCAACCATTACCTATCCTGACTACATCAGTATTTAAATCTACAAACAGCACATAACCACCTACCATGCGCACAAAATACTGGTTAACATTACGAAAATACCTTTTGGCACGTAGCTACTCAGATTGGCATCCCTTCCTTTTTCCGTCCCATTCTCAGTTTAAGTTAAGGTTTATTTTGAAAATTTACCCATTTCATTTAAACTTTGGCTCTGATACCAACTTGTAAGGCCTCGTTCTCGGGACGCTTACAGCTAGTAAATCATTGCACATAAAACATATAATTACATTGACTTCAATAAAGTATTGTAGCCGAAACATTAAAAAATGATATTTCATTTCATTGTAAAGGCTTTTTGCAAAATAATACATCGTTATCCAGTTACAAAAATATATGTTTCACTACATCACAAAAGCATTATAAAAATGGATATCATCCCAAAAAAGCTGAGTAGCAACCTAGTGCCATCCTTAGAAATCATTACCTGCCAACTAGAAACACATAAAAGTCAGCGTTGCTGAGTGAGTTCTAGTTTTATAATAAAACATACTTTATCTTCGTTAAAACCGTTCTTTACTTTCATGCGATCATACATCATACGTACACATAGATAATATCATTATTATCTTCATCATTCATTCATTATCTTTCATTCATTCATACATTCTTACTTTCATTCATTCATTCATTCATCATTACATCTTTTCTTTCCATCAAACCATGAACTTTACCCTTCAGTCTCCTGGTACTGGGCCTAAGCCTATCTTAGACCTTCCATTACGGTGCACATACCTCCTGGCCACAGTACCTAAAATAAAGTTCAGGTGTACGATTGTCATGTGCTATGCCCTTCAGTCCTCATGATACTGGACCTAAGCCTATCATAGACCTTCCATTACGGTGCACAACAGCTCCTGGCCACACTACCTAAGGCAAGCAACAACGGTTTCATACAAATGGTCAATCACAAAGAAAGACCCGATGTGCATCCTTCCGGGATAGCGAACCCGCACACCGTTGGGCTAACACTTTACAAAGGGGCGTGTCCCGACATACAAGGCTTGCAAGACTTTCATTATTTTCTTCATTCATTAATGCATGCATTTATTCATCATGTTCCTCTTTTCATTATCTTTCACTTTACGTTACATAATACTTTCATTCATTCATTAACATTCAACGTAAAGTCACGGGAAAGATAAACATACAACATCACAAGGAACATAACATACACAGTCATCATCATCATACAGGGCATCATCATACATATATCATGCACAAACATACAACATCATACATCATCAACATCAACATCATGCCCAACATAACCTCCAAGTCCACAGCAGTCATCTCACATGAATTTACAGGAATCTTCCACTCAAACTTACAACTGCACTTTCCCCAAAGTCAGTACATAAACTATGTTTTCCTCGGGTACACCAGGCCTACTTGGGCATATGGGCACCATTCAGTCGTATGGCCTTCAGGCGAATGAACATCATGTGAATAGACCAATGCGGATGAACACCTATGCGAATGAACACCCATGCGAATGGACCTCATGTGGATGAACTCAATGCGGATGAGTCCCATGCGAATCGAACTAATGCGAATGAACACCTTGTGCGGATGAAACTAATGTGGATGAAACTAATGCGGATGAGCACTTATTCGAATGGGCTCTCAGTCGCATGACTCCCCATGCGATTGGCCCCCAATCGTGCGAATGAACCTCAATCGTACCTCATTCGGTCGTATGGCCTTCATTTGGTCACCTAGCCCTAGCTGATGCAGAATGCAGTTCATTCGGAACCCAATCTGCCATTTTCGACCTCCACGCTCATCCAAGCCTCTTCTAAGCCCAAATCAACCATCCTAAACCTTAGGAAAACATACCACAACACCATACAAGCACACACAAGCCCGAAATCATACATCACTCGCATCATACACAAACACATACACACGGGTCAAGCACACACACCACACACACACACACTTCAAAACGATTTTCAGATGTGCTCCCGCCCTAAAATCATTCAAAAACGTGTAAAATAGGGGTCCTATAACTCACACAAACGACCACAATGAGAAGAGCTTTGATTAGACCCGCTACACTTCGATTTTGCATGCTTGAATCCACTCGAACCAAGCTTTTTCTCCCCTTTCTCCCTTTTCTTCTTCTCTCCTCTCTTTGGCTGATTTTTACAAGTGTGGGGGAGAGGGTGAGGACTGCCCTCTCCCTTTAAATACTTCCACTCACCTAACTTTCTCTCGTTGGTGAGTTTGGTCCCTCGACTTTGGACTTTATTTCTTTTTCTTCTTTCGTCGGCTTCAAAGAAAATAAATACCGGGCATTACAGAAGAGTACAGAATCCTACAGTAATCTTCTTCTTAAAACGTGGAGTGGTAATCAACTCTCCCCCACAGTGACCTCACCGGTTCATACAAGTAGGTTGTCCTATTGAACTTAGATCTTGGGATCTCCGGTCAGCTGAGTTAGGTTTCCTTCGCATGAACTTAACCTCTCAAGGGCTTCAGTCCCATTCCTATGGATGACTTGTAAACCAACTCTCTATTTAGGCCTTTTGTTAGTAGATCCGCAATATTATCCTTTGATCTCACATAGCCAAGAGAGATAACTCCCGTAGAGATTAGTTGTCATACTGTTTTATGTCTACGTCTTATGTGCATGTTCTTACCATTATACATTGTGTTATGAGCTCTGCCAATTGCCGATTGGCTATCACAATGTATGCATATGGCCGATGCCGGCTTCGGCCATCTCGGTATATCTTCTACAAATTGACATAGACATTTTGCTTCTTCACCCGCTTTATCTAAAGTGATGAATTCTGATTCCATCGTGGATCTGGCAATGACCGTTTGTTTGGCCAATTTCCATGATATCGTTGCACCACCAAGTGTGAACACATATCCACTTGTTGCCCTAGAATCGTTCATATCAGATATCCAGTTTGCATCACTGTACCCTTCAATGACTGCCGGATATCTCATGTAGTGTATTCCGTAGTCCCGAGTGTACCTCAAGTACCGAAGCAACCGAGTCACACAACTCCAATGGGTTGAGTTTGGGTTACTCGTGTATCTGCTTAACCTGCTTACCGCATATGCTAAGTCTGGTCTGGTACAACTCATAAGATACATCAGACTTCCTATAATTCTTGAGTACTCTAGTTGATTGACAGGTTCACCTTGATTTTTGGCTAAGTGTTGGCTCGTGTCAATGGGAGTTTTAGCCATATTGAGACATTCGCATTGAATTTCTCAAGAAGTTTGTCTACATAGTGGATTTACTTATAATAAATCCATTTTGGGTTCGTGTTATTTGTACTCCCAAAATCACATCTACTAATCCCATATCCTTCATGTCAAACTTGCTCTCAAGATGTCTTTAGTAGATTTTATTACATTCTTATTACTTCCAGTGATGAGCATGTCATCCATATATAGACATAGGATATCATATCCTGCTGGTGTGTCCTTCACATACACACACTTGTCACACTCGTTGATTTTGAACCCAGAATCAATCATGACATGGTCAAACTTTTGATGCCATTGTTTCAAAGCTTGTTTCAATCCATATAGGGATTTAACAAGCTTACACACTTCTTTTCTTGCCCCTTGGCTGTGAAGCCTTCAGGTTGTTCCATGTAAATTTCTTCCTCCAAATTTCCATTCAAGAAAGTTGTTTCCATATCCATTTGATGAACTTATAAATTTCTAATTGCTGCAATGGCAAGTACCAACCTAATGGAGGTTATTCGTGTTACCGGTGAATATGTGTCAAAATAATCCAAGCCTTCTTGTTGTTTGTATCCTTTGATTACCAACCTTGCCTTGTATTTATCAATGGTGCCATCTGGCTTTTTCTTCTTCTTAAAGATCCACCGATATCCTAGTGGTTTGCATCCTGGAGGAAGATCCACTAACTCCCAAGTATGGTTCTGTAAAATAGAGTCTATTTCACATTGAATCACCTCCCTCCATTGAGTCCCTTCTGACGAAGTGACCGCTTGTTGGTACGTCTGTGGTTCCTCCTCAACCATGTAGGTGAGGAAATCAGTACCAAAAGTTTTTTCAATCCTTTGTCTCTTACTTCTTTGGACTTTACCTTCATTAATTCAGCCTCTTCTTGTGAAATATTTTCCTCCATGAGTTTCGATGGCCTTGGTTCATTGTGTAGAACACTTTCGTCAAATGGGTTTAATGAACCAGATTTGTGCCTTTCCAAACATGGAAATATGTGTTCAAACCACGATGCATCTTTTGCTTCCATGATGGTCCTATTACATACTCCTAGATTCTTGGAGTTATGTACAAGACATCAAAGTGGACCACCCAATCGAGTGTATCCAATGAACACACAATCTATTGTTTTCGATCCTATCACAAGATGCTTTGGTGGTGTTACTACCACCTTAGCTAGGCACCCCTAAACTCGTAAGTATTTGTAAGACGGCTTAACTCCCGTCCACAATTCATATGGTGTTATGTCTTTTCCTTTTCGAGGAATCAAATTAAGGACAAAATTGGCTGATAAGAGAGCGTCCCCCCATGTCTTCACTTATCCTAGAACTTATCAACATAGCATTCATCGTTTCTTTTAGAGTACGGTTTTTGCGTTCCGCCATGCCATTTGATTGAGGGGAGTAAGGTGCAGTGAACTCATGTATGATTCCACTTTTTGCACAAGGTTCTACAAAAAGTGAGACATACTCACCACCTCGATCACTCCTTACCATTTTAATCTTTCAGTTTAATTGATTTTTAGCCTCGGCTTTGAATAAGACAAAATTGTCAATTGCCTCATTCTTACTTTTGAGTAAGTAAACATAACAAAACCGTGTGCTATCATCAATAAACATTATAAAATACTTGTTCCCACTTTTAGTAGGAATTAATTTTAGATCGCATATATATCAGTATGGATAAAGTCAAGGGGACAAGTGTTTTGTTTAACCCCTTTAAATGACGATCTCATTTGTTTGGCTTCAGCACACGTTTCACATTTATGATTTGAGTCAATTTCACAAGTTGGTATGTAATTTAGTTTTATTAAGCGATGAATATAATTAAAATTTACATGTCCTAGTTTACCATGCCATTTATTTGAAGACTCAAGCATGTAAGCAGAACCAACATTATTCATTCCACTCATAACAGTTACATTAAGTTTGAACATATGATTCAGGGCATAGCCCTTACCTACAACATACCACTTTTGGTCAACACGACCATATCAGACTCAAACACTATTTTGAAACCAAACTTATTTAACTGCCTACCAGACACGAGATTCTTACGAATCTCAGGAACATACAACACATTAGTCAACGTTAGTTCCTTCCCAGTCATCTATAACACCACATCGCCTTCCTTCTTGATTTAAGCAGTTGCAGAATTTCCCATGAACAATTTCTCATCATTGGTAACCTCCTTGAAAGAACTAAAGAGGTTTTTATCAAAACACACATGTCGGGTCGCCCCGGTATCAATCCACCAATCCTTGGCATCCGTCCAACCAAGTTAACCTTAGTAAACATAACTGAGAGATCAGAAATCATTGCGATCAGCTTATCAACCATGTTTGCTTATCGAGCAGTTTCTTTCTTGGGAAGCTTGCAATCACTAGCTTTGTGCCCTGGTTTGTCACAATTATAGCAAGTTCCCTGGAACTTTTTCTTCCCAATACCACCTTTAACCCCAAGGTGCAGATTTTTCCCATTGTCTTTCTTAAATCCACCACGTTTGTTTCCCTTGTTACCCTTGTATGATGTTTGACCATGTTCAACAACATTGGCCTTAGCGGTTTCAAAAACGACATTTTTCTTTAAAGCCATTTTGTTGTCTTCTTTAATACGTAGACGCAAGACGAAATCTTCAGTTGTCATTTCCCTTCGCTTGAGTTTTAAGTAATTCTTGAAATCAATCCACCCTGGTGGTAATTTCTCAATGCTCATAGCAACTTGGAATGCCTTAGCAAGTGCCATTCCTTCAGCATGGATGTCATGAAGAATCACTTTTAATTCTTGGACTTGACTCATAACAGTTTTTGAGTCTACATTAGCAAACTCTAAGAACTTTGCAACCATGAATTTCTTGGTTCCTGCATCCTCATTTTTATATTTCCTTTCCAAGGATTCCCATAGATCTTTGGCAGTAGTAGCGTTACAATACACATTGTAAAGTGAATCTTCCAAACCATTGAGAACATAATTTTAGCATAAGAAATCCGAATGGTTCTAAGCATGAACCGCACTTACATTCTGAGCATCCATTTCCTGTTCAGGTATATGAGGAACCGTATCAGTTAAGAACCTGGCTAGTTTTAGCGTGGACAGATAGAAGAACATCTTCTGTTGCCAACGCTTGAAATTGACCCCTGTGAATTTCTCTGATTTCTCAGCATGTGCTGCAACTGTGGCATGCAAAGGGGCCACTAAAGCAGTGGTAATAGCAACCGATGGAGTCGTAACAACAGTGATTCCAGAGACTCCGAAAGTTGCAATCGGCGCAATGGGCAGGGTATGAGAAACAATGGAACACATTGCTGAAATATAAGAGAAGAAAATTAACACAATCTGTTTAAGTTTGTTAGAGAATAGTATAATATATGAATAGAAACCGCAAATTCGACAGCAGTAGGAATGGACTGGGCTTGTGTTTGATACAATTCCCTTAAATAGATTCACCGTCTGTTCCTAGGGTACACCGGTTCGCAACAGTGACGGTGCACTGCCGGAGTTGGCACTTGCCTGAAATATTCTCGGATGGAGCAGAAACGAAGATTGGTGTGTGTTGTTTGATCTCAATAGTGAAACGGAATGTGTTATTTATGCATGAAAAAGTGCTGCAATAATCAGCAATTAACTACTGCAATAATCAGTAATTAACTGTTCCAATAACAATAATTTAATTCCGTGGAAAACTAAGTGCCAAGGGTCAAAAACTGTTATGGGAAAGCCAAGAGTGGTTTTTTTTTAATAGCATTCGTGTCCGCATGTCGTGCATGGGCAACCCAAATTTTCCAGCAAGAAACCCGTTTTGCACCCCCCGCCCCTTGCACACAGGTAGGACATGGTGTAAAACGTATCATAAAGACTGCAGGACCGGTGAACGGGGTCACTTACAACATAACAACACAAAGAGGAGATTAACCAAATTTAATCAAATAGTAAACTAGATTAACCACAAATGAGACATTAAAAACACAAGTAATATAAGAGACAGAACAAGAGAACACAAGTGTATGGTTTTCAAGAATGCAGTATATTGCTTTCTTTATGTTCTATTACAAGTGTTACAAAGCGTATGTGAAAGATACAAGAACATGAGATACTTATACTACATCCTACAGCTAGCTATACTTTGAAAGCCAGCTGGATACAATTGACTAGACACAAACAAAATCAATTGTAGAGTCAAAAGGCAGATTGCCTTTTGACTAGTGACTATGACATGCCATAGCTCACATCCTTATCTATTACAAAAAAGGATAAAGTACATGAAGTAGAAAGTTACAGACTCAAGACCTCAATGTACAGTTACCAAAAGCATGGACCTTTTCACCAACTCATGTAAGTTGGTGACATTACAGAGATGCAGCGGAAAGGTGTCCAGCTTTATGGAAAAGTACATCAGATAAAGCATGTGTCAAAAGTCTTCGGAAGAAATCTGTCTTCGTGAGTTGAAGCTTCAGAAGACTTTGTCTCTGAAGCTTCGGAAGACTTTATCTTTGGCTTTGGAAAATATTGGTCTTGGCTTCGGAAGATTTCACACTTAGAATATTTCTGTTGCATGTGAGAAACTTCCTAAGCATTCTTCTTCAATGCACTTGTGCAGCATGCGAGATAGACTTTGGATGTTTGGGTTGCATCAACCTTTTTATTAATCTCTACAAAATCCCCCTAGGCTAATGCTACCAAAACACTTAGTAGACTTTAGATATCAACAGTTCTCATTAGAATAATAACCAACCCTTTCTTCATGAGATGATCAGGATCCTTCAAACTGCCAAAATCCAGCCCTTTCTTCATGAGATGATCAGGATCCTTCAAACTGCCAAAATGTCTTCTCATATCAAAGAGATCATGCAGAGGCAACTGAAACATATCTTGCCAAGTGTAGATGTCTTCAGTGCCTTGTTCTCTAATGACATGCCATCTTTCTGGATTTGTGGTGTATGTCTAGGACAAGATGGGTCTTCCTCATGCTAGAGGAGCTACTGAAATTGGAGTTGATTGACCATCCTCTGGCTGCACATCCTCAGGATGTTTTGACTCATCCTGGGGTTTAGAAGAGGGTGCAGTCTTCTTCTTCTTTGGCTTTGGTTTAGAAGCCATCCTCTTCATTCTCTTTACATGTTTTAACTGAGAAGACTGGCCTGCAGTACCAGATTGATCTTCATTGTCTTTCTCAGTTGGGACTTCCTCTCTCTCAGGCTCAGAAGGAGAGGGAGGTTGACCCTGTTGTGGATTAGAAGATGAAGCTTGTTGAGATTCAGTAGGAGGTCCAGGTTGTGTTGTCTCTGGTTGTTCAACCTTAACCTCCACTTCAGGTGGGGCTTGACTTGGAGGGGAGTGTATATCAATGAGCTCTCCACTTTTTATCTTTTGCTTGATCACCCTGATATGCTCATCCATAGCAGATAGAGACATGGGGCCAAGTCTCCTTCCAGAGAATCCATACAGCTTCAAGAAGCTTATCATCATCTATCTATCAGCAGACTTCTTTATACTCTTCTGGATGATGGCTCTTGATTTAGCAGCTTTTTCCCTTAGCTTTCTTTTGATTGTCTTTCTTTCCTTGACTATCTCAAGTTCAAGTTGTTTGAGATACTCAAACTCAACATAGTCATAGGGTAGGGGAAGAAGTGCTTCTGCCTGATAGAGGCCTGTGGCACTCAACTAGTTGATCATCTTGATCCTATCTTCTTTATCTACTTGAGGTTCTTGTTGAACTACATCCTCTTATGCATGACTTTCTTGAACTGGGGAGAGGGTAGGCACATGTTTGTACAATCTTTTCTTTCTTCTATCTTCTTTGATTTGTACTAGAAGTTCTGCATCTTCTGTCTCCTTCTTCTCCCTTGACCTTTCCAGGTCAACCAGTTCATTTAACTCTTCTAAGGGGAGAGAAATGACATTGTCTATGTCATAGTTCCTTGTCTGCAGATAGTTTATCCTAACTGCCTTAACTCATCATTCTGAGTATCTAGTCTGGAGGCAGCCCTGATATCAGACTCCATGAGTCTTGAGGACCCAGTAGAGGAACTTTCTCCCCTCCACCTCCTTTTCCTCTCTCTCTCTCCTCCTCCTTAATCTCCTTAGATGTCATCTTTCTTTTCCCTTTGTCACTCATAGAACTTTGTGACTCAGGGTGGAGAGAGCTTTGTCCTTTATTGCTTGATGCAGCTTCTGAGTTCTCGCCAGAGAGAGGTTGAGAAGCACCTTCACCAGCAGGTGTCTCAAAAGGAATGTGAATCTCTACAGCAGTTGATGATGATGAGACAGGGCTCTCAGGTTCTGCCACTGGGCCTTGAGTCAAGGTTTCCCTTATGAAACTAATCTTTGGATCTGCCTTAACATCTAGCTGACCGATGGCATTGCCTGATTGCCTAAGTCTCCTTCTGAAGCTGAACTCTGCAATGATCATGTCTTGGATTCTATGAGCCAACCTGTCAGCTTGTCTTGATTTGTTTGGATTGAAAAGTGGCATGTTGACTAGATCCAGACCTTCATAGTAGTTCAAAGTCTAAAAATTTAAGACTTCTTGCTACCCTTGAACTCTTATGATGATTAGGGCTTTCCTATTGCTGTCATACCTCCACCCAATGATGTGATTGGAAGATGGTGAAGATGACATAGCCCTTGGTATCCCATCCTCAATCAAACTCTTTATGAAGGAGTCCGTGTAGTCCACATCAATGTGAATTTGAGGAGGTTGCTGAGAATGCACAATTGAAAGTGAGGATGGTGAGTCCTCAATGTCCACTCTCTCTAAAGAACTCCTAGGTTCTGTAGCTGTACTGACTTTCTCCCCGTTTTTGGTAGCATCACCCACTTGCATAGGTGAGCTGGAAGATAAGTCAATCATATTCACAGGTTATTGTGTTCTTGGTTGAGCTCTTCGTAAGGGTCTCCCAGCTAGTTTTTCCTTAAGATAAGAAATCTCAAGTTGCTGATCATTGATCCTGTTGTGTAAGGTAGTCAACTGAGATTCAAGGTGACTGGCCTTTGAGACTAAATAAGTGCATGTTTTAGATAGTTTGTGCACCTTTAGTCTTAGATTCCCCTCATCTTCATCAGAAGAATCATTAGGGGATGAGATGATTGGACCAAAGTCCTCAGTCTCACCACCAGCTTCAGGTTCTTGGCTGCTGGATTTCCTCTGCTCACTAGCAGTCTCAGTTGAGATGATAGTGGGCTGGGTTGCCATGGTTGAGGTCTTAATGATGTAATCACTTTCAAAAGTGAGAGCCTCTTCCATATGGACATCCTAAACAGGTTCAAAAGTGTCCACCTCAGTAGTAGGTGATTGATGGGGGCTAGAAATAGGAGCCTCATAAGCACTCATCTCTCTTTGAGTAGGGGAAAAGAAGAGAGAATCGTGGTACTCACTAAAACCTAGATCTTCATCAGTATAGAAATCAAGGTTGAGAATTGGTTGGTTGAGATCTATAGGCTGGGGATGGTAACTATCCCCTAAAGGTTGATCACTTGAGTGTTGAGACTCAGAGTGATGGCTTAAGGCAGTTGGGCTTATGAGCTTATCAGGCTAAGCATGAGGAACCTCAGCACTGATTCTTGAAGAGATGGGAGTGGTCTGCTCCTCAGGAGAAGTGGGAGCTCGAGTGTCCACTTTTGCCTGTAAGGGTGAGTGTATGGGGACCTCCACAGACTGAATAGTTTGAGCAGGGGTTCGTTTGGATTTCCTTTTGTAGGTGAGGGTGATTTGTGGCTGTTTAGGTGGTAGGGAAACAGTAGGTGTGGGTTCAACACTAGCTTGTGTTGCTAGGTTGTCACCTTGAGCAATGAGCTCTTACATTTTTGGGACTAGGGCTATTTGTACCCCAGAGAAACCAACAGTGGGCTTTCTTAGTATTTTAAAGATGCCGGGCTTCATCTGTCCCAGTTAAGAATGTTACCTGTTTCACTTAACTATAAGCCCAGTTCACAGTTAAGAATGTACTGGACATAACTAGTAAACATGTAATATTCTAAGGAGTCTAAGTTAGCAAGCTAGTTGGTATAAACAAACTGAGAATAATTGAACTTGACTCCCTGAATCATCCCATCGATGATGAAGGAGAGATCCTCAAGAATCTGGTCCCATCCACCATGCTTGTTTGATAAGCTGTGGATGACCACAAGGAGCACGATCTCCATTGGGATGAGACCTTCCCCTTCCTAAAGATCTTTACAGAGAAATATCCCTCATATCCTATCTGCTCAAAGGAATGATTAATAACTTCCTTTGGGAAGAACACATCACCTTGTTCATCATCCAGCTGAAGATGCATGTTGATGACGATCGGAGTGATGAAGACTGTTCTCCCGTGCATTATGGCAGACAGTGCCTTCTCCCCATCCATTATGACCTCTTGGCAGGTCTTCCAGAAATCAAGCAGATGATCCTCATAGAGTGGAGGATCAATGGTTAGGGAGGTGAAGTAGTTTGACAAAGCTAAGAATCGACAAACCTATGAGAAATGAGGATCTTTCTCAGAGCTTAACAGAGCAACTTGATTATGTTGCCTGTGTATCTGCATGATAAGTTAGGATCATTTCTGTGAATGAGATTGGCCATTGTGAAGTAGCTTAAAGATGAAGAAAGAAGGAAGAAAGAAATTTCAGAGAGATATTTGGGTTTTAGGTTTGGAGAAAGAATAGATGATAGAAAGAGGGGGAAACTGTTGGGTTTATATGTGAGAGGGATTTCAGATAAAGTTTAATGAAAGAGGATAAACTTTGAAATCTGGATGTTGGTACCACCTCTAAAAAAGTAGTTACTTTTGCTCAAAAAGTATTTTTTTGGAAGTCAAAAAGCTTCCGAAGGTAAATTATCTTCGGAAGTTTTAATTAAAAAGCTTCCGAAGCTAAAATGACTTCGGAAGAATTTCCTAAAAGTTTTGAAAATTTTGCTTCGGAAGAGAAATTAAAACCTGATTGCTTTGTATATAACACAAAGCTTCCGAGAGTTAATTTTGCTTCGGAAGAAAATAGTCCTTAAAAATGAATAAGTGTCTGAGACAAGTATTTAAGCTTCGGAAGATAAATTGGAAACCTCTTCCGAAGGTAAATCTTCTTAGACAGTTATTTATTTTGAAGGCATGATTTGCTTTTGAGGTTAAAAGCATAACTTCCGAAGGATAAAAAAATTGTCAAAAATCTAAGGAAAGTCTTCAAAAAGATAATTTTATCCAGAGAAAACATGAGCTTATGAAAGTGATGAACTAGACAACTTAGGACACACATATAATAAGAATTAGTTTTAAGAAAAAACTACTCAAAGTTAATCATCCCAATAGCTTATATTAGATATTTAAATCTCTGTTCATCAAAAGCCTTTGTAAATAGATTAGCATATTGTTCATCTGTGTGAACTTTGACTAGTTTAATTAATCCCTTTTCATAGCTATCTCTTATTAAATGATACCTGATATTGATGTGTTTGGTCCTTGGGTGCTGCACAGGATTCTCTGTGATTGAGATAACACTGTTGTTATCTATGTGAATATAAGTCTCCTTGAAGTTTAGTCCATAGTCCAGCATCTGATTCTGAATCCAAAGCACTTGAGCACAGCAGCTTGCAGTAGCAATGTATTCAGCTTTAGCAGTTGATGCAGAGACACATGATTGCTTCTTGCATTGCCATGAGACAACCCTTCCACCAAGGAACTGACATCCCCTAGATGTAGACTTTGTAGTCATGTTACAACCACCATAATCACTATCTGTATAAGCATACAGATTAAAGTCAGGATTCTTTGGGTACCATAAACCAAGTGCTGAAGCATCTTTGAGGTATCTTAGAATCCTTTTGACAATGATGAGGTGAGACATCTTAGGTTTGGCTTGATATCTTGTACAAATACATGTAGCAAACATAATATCAGGCCTGCTAGCAGTAAGATACATAAGAGACCCAATCATAGCCCTGTATAAGTGTTCATCTACACACTCCCCCTCAAGATCAGGTCCAAGGGAGTGGTTTCTGGCTATGGGTGTCTTAGCAATCTTACAATCAGTCATGTTGAATCTCTTGAGTATGTCCTAAACATACTTTGACTGACTTATGAAGATGACATCTTCAACATGCTTCACTTGAATTCCCAGAAAGAAATTGAGTTCCCCCATGACACTCATTTCAAATCTGTCTTTCATCAGCTTCTCAAAGTCTTTGTAGAGCTTTGGATTAGTTGAACCAATGATGATGTCATCCACATACACTTGAACTACCAGAATGTCATTTCCTTGTCCTTTGATGAAGAGAGTTCCATTTATAGTACCTATCCTGTATCCATGTTTGCAAAGATACTCATACAATGTCTCATACCACTTCCTAGGTGCCTGATGCAGCCCCTAAAGAGCTTTGACAAGCTTGCAGACATAATCAGCATGATTAGGATGTACAAAACCAGGTGGCTGTTTGACATATACCTCTTCATCAATCACTCCATACAGAAAAGCACATTTTACATCAAGCTGAAAGACCTTGAAGTTCTTGGATGCAGCAAATGCCAAGAATATCCTAACAGCTTCCAGTCTTGCTACTGGAGCAAAGACATCAGTGTAGTCAATCCCTTCTTCTTGTGTTTATCCTTGAACAACTAGTCTCACTTTGTTCTTGATGATAATTCCTCTATCATCTTTCTTATTCCTAAAAACCCATTTGGTTCCAATGGTAATCTTCCCATGAGGAAGAGGACAAAGGTTCCAAACTTTCTGCCTTTTGAATTAAAGCAGCTCCTATTGCATAGCTTCAACCCAACTTCCATCCTTTAGAGCTTTATCAACTTTCTTTGGCTCTATCTGGGATAGGAAACAAGAGTGAAGACAAACATTTGCTTCATGGTTTGTCCTCTTGTTCTTACCCCTATGACAACATCTCCAATGATGTTTGTGGTGGGGTGAGACTTGTGGATCCTAAGCTGAGGGATCACAGCAAGTTGCTAAGAAAGACTAAATTAGAGCAAGTTAGATCTGGCATAGTTGTTTCTCCCACCACATCAGCACACTTATCAAGAGAAGCTTGATCCAAGCAGTGTGTGACATCATTGATGTTGTCATCTATGGTGTGGTTAGTAGCATCAAGAAATTCTTGATCACTATCACCACCACCATTGTTGTCTTCCACAATTAAGGTATCCTTATCTAGTTATGGAGCCTCTGAGCTAGAATTTGAAGGCACCCTAGATGTATCAGCTGAGTTTATCATTGTAGTGCTGATAGAAACCTTATTTGCAGAAGTAGTTCCAACTGGAGCTGAAGATGTGTGACTTAAAGATCTTCTCAGCTTAAATCTTGGATCTGGATCACCTGTATTTAGATTTTCTGTAGATCCTAAAACATTCTCACAAGATTTGTTAAAACAGTTGGTAACTAGATCAAGATCAAATAGCCAATCAGGACCAGAACCAACCACACAGGGTGTGTGTTCATTGAAAGTCACATTGGCTGACTCCTCAACAATTTTAGTTTTGAGATTGTATACTCTATAAGCCTTAGCTTGAGAAGAGTATCCAATAAAGTGTCCATCATCTTATTTCTCAGCAAACTTGGCAATTTGATCTTTGGTATTCAAGATGGTGCAAGGACATCCAAATGACCTGAGAAAACCAATGAAAAGTTTCCTCTTGTGCCAAAGTTCATAAGGAGTCTTTCTATGAGTCTTGACCACTAAAACTTTGTTCTGCACATAGCAGAAAGTGTTGACTACCTCTGCCCAGAAGGTGATGGGCAGCTTAGAGTCAGACAACATGGTTCTTGCAGCTTCAATCAGTGTCCTGTTTCTCCTCTCAGCAACACCATTCTGATGAGGAGTCCTGGGAGCACTGTATTGTCTTGTAATACCCTTTTCATCACAAAATGTATCAAGGATTTGGTTCTTAAATTTAGTTCCTTGATCACATCTTATGTTCTTGACCTTGTGATCAGATTGATTCTTAATCTTTAAGATGAAATTCTTTAGAATCTCAGGAGTCTCATCCTTAGTTCTAAGGAAGAAGACCCAAGTGAATCTTGTAAAGTCATCTGTGATCACTAAACAATAAGAGGTCCTTCCTAGACTCATTACACTGGTGGGGCCAAAGAGATCCATATGTAACAAGTGTAGGGGTGTAGTGATGGAGTTCTTTTCCTTAGGCTTGTGAGACACCTTATGTTGCTTCCTTTTCAGGCATGCAACACAATGGTCACCACTTGTAAACTCTTTCTTTGGTATTCCAGTTACCAAACCATTCTTAATTAATTTATTCATGTTCTTAAGTTTACATGGCACATTATTTTAAGCCATAGGAAATACTCATCACTATTGGCTTTAGACAGAAAGTATAAAACTTCTCCAGAGGGAGATGTTTCTTGCAAGTCCATCTTGTACATGTTCTCTTTACTGGGGGCTCTAAGCAGGATGTGCTCATAGGAATGACCACACTAGGCTTGAGAACAATGCACTCATGCTTAGTAAAGAGCATGTTATGACACTGATCACAAAATTGGGATACACTCAGAAGATTGTATCCAAGCTCTTTGAAAAAGTTTACCTTTTCAATGCTGAGCTTACCATTTGTGACCATGCCCCTTCCTAACATGTAACCACCTTCATCTCCTCCAAAAGCAACTGGTCTTCCATCAATCCTTTCAAAGTTCTGGAGTAGTGACCTATTGCATGTCATGTGGCTGGAACAACCACTATCAATGATCCAGACATTCTTGTTTGTCTTGAGTTGTCCCTGCACAAAGAAAAGGATTAGTTACATTTGGAAACCCAAGCCTTGCTTGTCTTAGGCTCATTAAGAGAAACAGAAGGTAATGCAATAGTAATAGATCCTATGATTGTGCTAAGAGGATCTTGAGCTGTTGTTGATGGAGAATTCTCAGTCACTTGGTCTTTCTTAGACTTCCACACCACCTTTGGAGTCTTGGACTTGACCTTTGAAACTTCAGAAGCTTTTGAAACTTTGGAAGTTTTGATGACTGAACCTTTGGAAGATTCTGCAGACACTGCAATAGACTTCAGTGCTTTAGAAGAACTCCTTTCTTCCGAGACCAACTTCTCTTCTGAGGGTAATTTTCCACTTGCCTTCTTCTTAGATTTGGAGCTTTCGATAGAAACAGATTTTCCTTCCGAAGCTTGAATCTTCTTGGAACTCTTTGAAGTCTTTGTCTTGGTCATATGGATAGTACTTTTAGGATAGTATCGGCAATCCTTAGCAATGTGAGTGATACTCTCACACATGCCACAAAAGTCTTCTGCTGGGAACAAGACTGTCTTTGGTCACATCCCTTCTCCATGTTCATCTTTGCAGATGTTGAGACAGTCCTTTTAGGCTGGGAATTGTTCGTGGAGTTTGATGGTCCAAGCTGTGCAGCAGTGGTACATAGCAGATCAGTCTTCTTCTTGTTACTAAGATGATTTGAACAAGAACTAGAACTCTTAGCAGAAGAGTTTTGGTTGATGTCTTTAGTCTTTACTACTTCAAACTCTGCAAAGATGAAAACTTTTTTCTGCTTAGAGTCAAAAGTAGCCTTGATCTCTTGAGCCTTCCTTGCCTTTCTCTTGCTCTTTCCGATCAAGTTCTTTCTCATAGACTTGGTCATCATAGTCTTCTTCTTCTGCTCAAAAGGATAGTGGCCCTTCTTAGAATCTACAGGATCGTTGAAGGGTTAGTTACAACACAACAACACAAAGAGAAGATTAATTAAACTTTAATCAAAAAGTAAACTAGATTAACCAAGTGTTGAGATACTAAGAACACAAGTAATGCAGGAGACAAAGAACACAAAGAACACGAGTGTTTGGTTTTCAAGAATGCAGTATATTTCCTTCTCTATGTTCTATTACAAGTGTTACAAAGCATATTCGAAAGATACAAGAACATGAGATACTTATACTACATCCTACAGCCGACTATACTTTGAAAGCCAGCTGGATACAATTGACTAGACACAAACAAAATCAATTTTAGAGTCAAAAGTAGATTGCCTTTTGACTTGTGACTATGACATGCCATAGGTCACATCCTTATCTATTACAAAAAGGATAAAGTACATAAAGTAGAAATTTACAGACTCAAGACCTTAATGTATAGTTACCAAAAGCATGGACCTTTTCACCAAACCATGTAAGTTGGTGACTTGCAGAGGCACAACAGAAAGGTGTCCAGCTTTATGGAACAGTACATCAGATAAAGCATGTTACTAAAAGTCTTTGGAAGAAATCTGTCTTCATGAACTTAAAGCTACGAAAGACTTTGTCTCTGAGGCTTCGGAAGACTTCATGTTTGACTTCGGAAGATATTGGTCTTGGCTTCGGAAGATTTCACACTTGGAGTATTTTCTGTTTCATGTGTGAAACTTCCTAAGCTTCTTCTTTAATGCACTTGTGCAGTATGCAGGAAAGACTAAAGATGTTTAGGTTGCATCAGCCTCTTCATTAATCTCTACAAACTCCCCTAGGCTGATGCTACCAAAACACTTTTGAAAACTTCAGATATTAATAGTCCTCATTAGGATGATCACCATTCCTTTCTTCATAAGATGATCAGGATCCTTCAGGCTGTCAAAGTGTCATCTCATGTCAAACAGGTCAGGCAGAGGCAACTGAAACATATCTTGCCATGTAAATGTCTTCAATGCCCTGATCTCTAATAACATGCCATCTTTCCGGATTTGTGGTATATGTCCAAGAAAAGATGGGTCTTCCTGATGCTAGAGGAGCTGTTTGAATTGGAGTTGGTGTATCATCCTCAGGCTGCACATCCTCAGGCTGTTCTGATTCATCCTGAGGTTTAGAAGGGGATGCAGGCTTCTTCTTCTCCTTAGACTTTGGTCTAGAAGCCATTCTCTTCTTTCTCTTTCCAAATTTTAACTGAGAAGACAGGCTGCAGCACAGATTGATCTTCACTGTCTTTCTCAGTTGGGACTTCCTCTCTCTCAGGTTCAGATGGAGAGGGAGGTTGACCCTGCTGTGGATCAGAAGATGAAGCTTGCTGAGCATTAGCAGGAGGTCCAGGTTGTGTTGTGTCTGGTTGTTCAACCTTAACCTCCACTTCAGGTGGGGCCTGACTTGGAGTGAGTGTAAGTCAGTGAGCTCTCCACTCTTAATCTTCTGCTTGATTACCCTGATATGCTCATCCATAGTGGATAGAGACATGGGTCCAAGTCTCCTTCTGGAGAATCCATACAGCTTCAAGAAACTCATCATCCTCTGCCTATTAGCAGACTTCTTCATGCTCTTTTGGATGATGGCTCTTGATTTTGCATCTTCTTCCCTTAGCTTCTTTTTTTATCTTTCTTTCCTTGACTAGCTCAAGCTCAAGTTGTTTTAAGTACTCAAACTCAATATAGTCATAAGGTAAGGGAAGGAGTGCATCTGCCTGATAGAGGCTTGTGGCACTCAGGTAGTTAATAATCTTGATTCTGTCTTCTTCCTTATCTACCTGAGGTTCTTGTTGAACCACATCCTCTTGTTTAGGACTTTCTTGAACTAGTGAGAGGGTAGGCATACCTTTGTACAGTCTTTTTCTTCTTCTCTCTTCTTTGACTTGTACAAGAGTTCTGCATCTTCTGCCTCCTTCTTCTCTCTTGACCTTTCCAGATCGACCAGTTCATTCAATTCATCCAAGGGGAGAGAAATGACACTATCTATGTCATAGTTCCTAGTCTGCAAATAGTTAATCATGACTGCCCTTAACTCATCATTTTGAGTATCTGGTCTGGGGGCAGCCCTGATTGCAGACTCCATGAGTCTTGGAGACTCAGCAGAGGAACTTTCTCCCCTTAGCCTCCTTTTCCTCTCTCTCTCCTCCTCCTCAATCTCCTCAGATTTCATCTTTCTTTTCCCTTTGTCACTCACAGACCTTTGTGACTTAGGGTGGAGAGAGCTTTGGCCTTCATTGCTCGTTGCAGCATCTGAGCTCAGGCCAGAGAGAGGTTGAGAAGGACCTTCACCAGCAGGTGTCTCAGAAGGAATATGGATCTCTACAGCAGTTGGAGATGATGAGACAGGGCTCTCAGGTTCTGTCAATGGGCCTTCAGTCAAGGTTTCCCCTATGAAGCTAATCTTAGGGTCTGCCTCAACATCTAGTTGACTGATGACATTACCTGATTGCCTAAGTCTCCTTCTTAAGCTGAACTCTGCAGTGATCCTGTCTTGGATTCTTTTAGCCAGTCTGTCAGCTTGTCTTGATTGGCTTGGGTTGACAAGTGGCATGTTGACTAGATCCAGACCTTCATAGTAATCCAAGGTCTGAAAATTGAAGACTTCTTGTTGTCCTTGAACACTTATGATGATGAGGCCTTCCTGTTGTTGTCATACCTCCACCCAATGATGTGATTGAAAGATGGTGAAGGTGACATAGCCCTTGGTATCCCATCCTTAAACAGACTTTATATGAAGGAGTCTGTGTAGTCCACATCAATGTGGACTAGAGGAGGTTGCTGAGAATGCACAGTTGCAAGTGAGGATGGTGAGTCCTTAATGTCCATTATCTCTGAAGAACTCCCTGGTTCTGTGGTTGTAATGACTTTCTCCCCCTTTTGGTAGCATCACCCACTTGCATAGGTGAGCTGAAGATAGATCAATCACATCCACAGGTTCTTGTGTTCCTGGTTGAGCTCTCCTTACGGGTCTCCCAGTTAGTTTTTCCTTAGAGATATGAAATCTCAAGTTGCTGATCATTGATCCTGTTGTGTAAGGTAGTCACCTGAGATTCAAGGTGACTGACCTTTGAGACTAGGTAAGTGCATGTTTTAGAAGTTTTTGCACCAGTAGTCTCAGATTCCCCTCATCTTCATGAGAATTCATTGGGGGATGAGATGATTGGACCAGAGTCCTCTCTCTCACCACCCTTGAGGTTCTTGGCTGCTGGTTTTCCTCTGCTCACTAGCATCTCAGTTGAGATGTCAGTGGGCTAAGTTGCCACGGTTGAGGTCTTAATGATGTAATCACTTTCAGAAGTGAGCCTCTTCCATATAGACATCCTGAACAGGTTCAGGAGTGTCCACCTCAGTTGTAGGTGACTGATATGGGATAGATGTAGGAGACTCAGGAGTACTCATCTCTCTTTGAGTAGAGGGAAAGAAGAGAGATTCATTATACTCACTGAAACCTATATCTTCATCAGTATAGAAATCAAGGTTGGGATTGGTTGGTTGAGATCTATAGGCTGGGGATGGTAACTGTCCCCTGAAGGTTGATCACTTGAGTGTTGAGACTTAGAGTGATGGCTTAAGGCAGTAAGGCTAATAAGCTCATCAGGCTAAGCATGAGGAACCTCAGCACTGATTCTTGAAGAGATGGGAGTGGTTTGCTTCAGGAGAAGTGGGAGCTCCAGTGTCCACTTCTTCCTGTATGGTTGAGTATATGGGGGCCTCCACAGACTGAATAGTCTGATCAGGGGTTCATTTGGATTTTCTTTGGTAGGTGATGGATTTGAGGCTGTGTGGGGGTGGTTGGGAAATAGCAGGTGTGGTCAATTAGCTCTAACATTTTTGGTACTAGGGATGTTTCTACCCCAGAGAATCCAACAGTGGACTTTATCAGTATTTTAAAGATGCCAGGCTTCATCTTTCCCAATTTAAGAATGTTACCTGTTTCCCTTAACTGTGAGGCCAGTTGACAGCTAAGAATGTACTGGACATATCTAGGAAACATGTAATACTCTAAGGAGTCTAAATTAGCAAGTAAATTTGTATAAACAAACTGAGAATACCTGAATTTGACCCCCTGAACCATTCCATGGACTATGAAGGAGAGATCCTCAGGAATTTGGTCCCATCCACCATGCTTGTTTGATAAGTTGTGGATGACCACATGGAGCAGGAATCTCTATTTGGATGAGACTTTCCCTTTCCTAAAGGTCTTTACAGAGAAATCTCCCTCATATCCCATCTGCTCAAAGGAATGATTGACAGCTTCCTTTGGGAAAAACACCTCACCTTCTTCATCATCTAGCTGAAGATGTCTATTGATGATGGCCGGAGTGATGAAGATTTTTCTCCCCTGCACTATGGCAGACAATGCCTTCTCCCCATCCATAATGACCTCTTGGCAGGTCTTCCAGAATTCAAGCAGTTGATCCTCATAGAGTGGAGGATCAATGGTTAGGGAGGTGAAATAGTTAGACAGAGCTAAGAAATGGCAAACCTCTAAGAAATGAGGATCTTTCTTAGAGCATAACAGAGCAACCTGATTATGTTGTCTGTGTAGCTGCATGGTAAAGTTGGGATCATTTCTGTGAGCAAGGTTGGCCATTTTGAAGTAGCTTAAGGACGAAAGAAAGAAGAAAGAAAGAAATTTGAGAGAGAAATTTGGGTTTGGTTTTAGGTTCAGAGAGGAACGAACAGATGCAGAAAGAGGGGGAAACCGTGGGTTTATATGTGAGAAGATTTTCAGATAAAGTTTAATGAAAGAGGATAAACTTTGAAATCCGGATGTCGGTCCCACCTCTGAAAAAGTAGTTTACTTTTGCTCAAAAAGTAGTTTTCTTGGAAGTCAAAAAGCATCCGAAGGTTAATTAGTCTTCGGAAGTTTAATTTAAAAAGCTTCCGAAGCTAAAATGACTTCGGAAGAATTTCCTAGAGGTTTGAGAATTTTGCTGCTTCGAAGAAAAATTAAAACTTGAGTGCTCTGTATATACACTAACAAAGCTTCCGAGAGTTAATTTGCTTCGGAAGTAAATGGTCCTTAAAAATGAGTAAGTGTCTGATACAAGTATTTAAGCTTCGGAATTTAAATTTGAAAACTCTTTCGAAGGTAAATTTCTTAGACAGTTATTATTTTGAGGCATGATTTACTTCCGAAGTTAAAAGCATAACTTCCGAAGTATCAGAAATTTTCAAAAGTCTAAGGAAAGTCTTCAAAAAGAAATTTTCATCCAAAGAAAACATGAGATATAAAAGTGATGAACTAGACAACTTAGGACACACATAAATTTTAAAGAAATAATAAGAATTAGTTTTAAGAAAAGCTACTCAAAGTTTCATCCCAATAGCTGATATTAGATATTTAAATCTCTGTTCATCAAAAACTTTTGTAAACAGATCAGCATATTGTTCATCTGTGTGAACTGTGACTAGTTTAATTAATCCATTTTCATAGTTATCTCTTATTAAATGATACCTGATATTGATGTGCTTTGTCCTTGAGTGCTACACAGGATTCTCTGTGATTGAGATAGCATTGTTGTTGTCTATGTGAATAGGAGTCTCCTTGAAGTTTAATCCATAGTCAGTCAGCATCTGATTTGAATCCAAAGTACTTGAGCATAGCAGCTTGCAGCAGCAATGTATTCAGCTTCAGCAGTTGATGCAGAGACACAAGATTGTTTCTTGCATTGCCATGAGACAACCTTCCACCAAGAAATTGACATCCCCCAGATGTAGACTTCGCAGTCATGTTGCAAACACCATTATCACTATCGGTATAGGCATACAGATTGAAGTCAAAATTCTTGGGATACCCTAGTCCAAGTGTTGATGCACCTTGAGGTATCTTAGAATCCTCTTAACAGTGATAAGGTGAGACATCTTAGGGTTGGCTTGATATCTTGCACAAATACATGTAACAAACATGATATCAGGCCTGCTAGCAGTAAGATACATAAGAGACCAATCATAGCCCTGTATAAATGCTCATCTACACACTCCCCTCAAGATCAGGACCAAGAGAGTGGTTTCTGGCTATGGGTGTTAGCAATATACAGTCAGTCATATTAAACCTTTTGAGTATGTCCTGACATACTTAACTGACTTATGAAGATGCCATCTTCAACTTGCTTCACTAGAATTCCCAGAAAGAAATTGAGTTCCACCATGGCACTCATTTCAAATCTGTCTTTCCTCAGCTTCTCAAAGTCTTTGAAGAGCTTTGGATTAGTTGAACCAAAGATGATGACACACATATACTTGAACTAGCAAATGTCTTTTCCTGTTCTTTGATGAAGAGAGTTCCATCTATCGTACTCTCTTGTATCCATGTTACAGAGATACTCAGACAGTGTCTCATACCACTTCCTGGGTGCCTGAGCAGCCATAGAGAGCTTGTCAAGCTTGCAGACATAATCAGCATGATTAGGATCTACAAAACCAGGTGGCTGTTTGACATAAACCTCTTCATCTATCACTCCATACAAAAAGGCACACTTCACATCAAGTTGAAAGACCTTGAAGTTCTTGGATGCTGCAAATGCCAAGAATATCCTAAAGCTTCTAATTGCCACTGGAGCAAAGACATCAGTGTAGTCAATCTCTTCTTCTTGTGTGTATCTTTGAACAACCATTCTAGCTTTTGTTCTTGATGATGATGCCTCTATCATCTTTCTTGTTCCTAAACACCCATTTGGTTCCAATGGTAGTCTTCCCTAAAAGAGGACAAAGGTTCCAAACTTTCTGCCTTTGGAATGAAACAACTCTTGTTGCATAGCTTCAACCCAACTTCCATCCTTAGAGCTTTATCACTTTCTTTGGCTCTATCTAGGATAGAAACAAAGTGAAGACAAACATTTGCTTCATGGGTTTGTCCTCTTGTCTTTACCCCTGAGACAACGTCTCCAATGATGTTTGTGCTAGGGTGAGACTTGTGGATCCTAAGCTAAGGATCACAACAAGTTGTTTAGAAAGATCTAAATTAGAGAAACTTAGATCTAGCATGGATGTATCTCCCACCACTTCAGCACACTTTTCAAGTGAAACTTGATCCAAGCAGTGTGTGACATCATTGATGTTCTCATCAATGGTGTGGTTAGTGGCATCAAGAAATTCTTGGTCACTGTCACCACCACCATTGTTGTCTTCCACAGTTGAGGTGTTCTTATCTGGTTGTAGAGCCTCTGAGCTAGAATTTGAAGGCATACCAGATGTATCAGCTGAATTTATCATTGTTGGGCTGACAGAAAACCTCAAATGCAGAAGTGGTTCCAACTGGAGCTGAAGATATATGTCTTGAGGATCTTCCTAGCTCAAATCTTGGATCAGGATCATCTATATTTAAATTTGCTGTAGATCCTGAAACATTCTCACAAGATTTGTTAAAACAGTTGGTAACCAGATCAAGATCAAACAACTAATCCGGACCAAAACTAGCAACACAAGGTGTGTGTTCATTGAAAGTCACATTGGCTGACTCCTCAACAATTCTAGTTCTGAGATTGTATACTCTATAAGCCTTAGCTTGGGAAGAGTATCCAATAATGTGTCCATCGTCTGAATTCTCATCAAACTTGGCAATTTGATCTTTGGTATTCAAGATGGTGTAAGGACATCCAAATGACCTAAGAAAACCAATGAAAGGTTTCCTCTTGTGCCAAAGTTCATAAGGAGTCTTACCATGAGTCTTAACTACTAAAACTCTGTTCTGCACATAGCAGGCAGCGTTGACTGCCTCTGCCCAAAAGGTGATGGGCAGTTTAGAGTCAGACAGCATGCTTCTTGCAGCTTCAATCAGTGTCCTGTTTCTCCTCTCAGTAACACCATTTTGCTGAGGAGTCCTGGGAGCACTGAATTGTCTTGTAATACCCTTTTCATCACAGAATGTTTCAAGGATATGGTTCTTAAATTTGTTCCTTGATTAAATCTTATGATCTTCAGAATCTTAGGAGTCTCATCCTTAGTTCTAAGGAAGAAAACCCAAGTGAATCTTGTAAAGTCATCTGTGATCACTAGACAATATAAGGTCCTTCCTAAACTCATTACACTGGTGGGGCCAAAGAGATCCATATGTAACAAGTGTAGGGGTGTAGTGATGGAGTTCTTTTCCTTAGGCTTGTGAGATACCTTATGTTGCTTCCCTTTCAGGCATGCAACACAATGGTCATCACTTGTAAACTCTTTCTTTGGCATTCCAGTTACCAAATCATACTTAATCATTTATTCATGTTCTTAAAGTTTACATGGCACATTTTTTATGCCATAGGAAAGACTCATCACTATGGCTTTAGACAGAAAGCATGAAACTTCTCCAGAGGGAGAGGTTTCTTGCAAATCCATCTTGTACATGTTTCCTTTCCTGGGGGCTCTAAGCAGGATATGCTCATGAGGAATGACCACACCGGGCTTAAGAAAAATGCACTCATGCTCAGTAAAGAGCATGTTATGACTCTGATCACAAAATTGAGATACACTTAGAAGATTGTATCCAAGCTCCTTAACAAAGTTTACCTTTTCTATGCTGAGCTTACCATTTGTGACCTTGCCCCTTCCAGAAATGTAACCGCCTTCATCTCCTCCAAAAGCAACTGGTCCTCCATCAATCCTTTCAAAGTTCTGGAGTAGTGACCTATTGCCTGTCATGTGCCTCGAGCAGCCACTGTCTATGATCCAGACATTTCTGTCTGTCTTCAGTGTCCCTACACAAAGAGAATGATTAGTTACATTTGGAAACCCAAGCCTTGCTTGTCTTGGGCTCATTTGTAGAAGGTAATTCAAAAGTAATAGATCCTATGGTTGTACTAAGAGGATCTTGAGCTATTGTTGATTGGGAAATCTTAGTCACTTGGTCTTTCTTGAACATCCACACCACCTTTGGAGTCTTGGACTTGACCTTCAAAACTTTAGAAGCTTTTGGAACTTCAGAAGTTTTGATGATTGAACCTTCGGAAGATTCGGCAGACACTGCAGTAGACTTCAATGCTTCGGAAGAATTCCTTTCTTCCGAGACAAAATATTCTTCTGAAGAGAATTTTCCACTTCCCTTCTTGTTAGATTCGGAGCTTTCGAAGGAAACAGGTTTTCCTTCCGAAGCTTGAATCTTCTTAAAACTTTTTGAAGCCTTTGTTTTGGTCATATGGACAGTACCTTTAAGATTGAAGGGACAATCCTTGGCAATGTGAGTGGTACTTTCACACATGACACAATTTATTTTCTTCTTCACAAGAGCCTTTTCTTTGGAATAGGACTGTCTTTGGTCACATCCCTTCTCCACCTCCATCTTTGCAGATGATGAGACAATCCTCTTGGGCTAAGGACTGTGCTTGGAGTTTGATGGTCCAGGCTGTGCAGTAGTGGTACACAGCAATCAGTCTTCTTCTTGCTGCTGAGATGAGTTGAACAAGAACCAAACTCTTAGCAAAAGAGTTTGGTTGATGTCTTCAGTCCCTACCACTTTAAACCTTGTAGAATAAAAAACTTGTTTGTGCTTAGAGTCAAAAGTAGCCTTGATCTCTTGAGCCTTCCTTGCCTTTCTTTTGCTCTTTCTGATCAAGTTCTTTCTCATGGACTTGGTCATCACAGTCTTCACTTTCTCCTCAGAAGGATAGTGGCCCTTCTTGGAATCCTCCTCTTCACTCTTTGTAGATGGATTCTTTATTATCTCTTCTTTATCCTTTTCACTCATAGGATCTATGAGAGGAAGCTCATCTTCACAAGTTACACACCTAGGAGATCTTACTGACAAGATTGTGTGTGGAGGAGCTATCTCATTGGATCCCAGTCCCTGCCTGTTTTGTTGTAGCACACTTTGTTATGCAGGGATGAGGATATCATGTTCTTGAAGGTCTCCTTTTCAAGAACACTCTTTTCTGCCCTAGCTTTGTTGATCACAAGCTCAGCTTGGCACTCAGTTAACTTGGTTATGAGATCTTTGATTTGAGTCCTAAAATCTGTGTGTTCATGTTTTAGAACTAAAATGGTTTTCTCTAAGTCCTCTATTTTCAGCTTATAATCATTTTCAGACTTTTTAAAATCAGATTTTAAAATGTTTAAGGACTCAAGGTCAGATCTCAGTTCCAAGTTGTAGGACCTGTACCTATTAACTTTAGCAATGCATTCAGGAGTACAGAAATGTTCTAATACCTTGGCTTCATCATGATCAGCCATTAGTGCTTGGTTTGGAGAAGCATCTTCCACCTGAAAGCTCCAGTCAAAGCCTCCTTCTTCAATAGCAACAGCAGCTTGCTGCTTTGACTTCTCATTATGGAGAGCTTTGTCAGTGTAGTTTGGTCTGGGTTGTGTTTGGCCACCATTTGTTCTAGGTGCCTTACACGCTCTGGCAAAGTGGCCCATCAAGTTACAGTTGTAACACTTGACTTTGCCTTTATCCAGTCCAAACTTTCCACTGGTTGCATTTCTTGGAAACTTCCTTCCAGTCCTCTTGTAGAACTTCTTGGCTCTATGAGTGAGAAGAGCCATCTGTTGGATTATTTCCATATATTCCAGATCATCTGGATGGATACAATCCAGGTCTTCAAGAGTGAAAAGAGAGTTGCCACAACTTTCATCAGAAGACACAAAAGCTTGAGAAGAGCTTGTCTCTTAGAATGGGCTTCCTTGAGTGTAGTTCTCCTTTGGTGTCTCTCGAAAGGTGATGAAAGGACCCTTTGGTGAGTTGTCAGGTAGCATAAGAGATGATGTTTAGGTTCTATGCTATCCCTTTCAATCACATGCAAGGATGAACCCATCTGATTGTTGGATTTTCCAGATGAACCTTGCATGTTCATCTCTATCTGGTAGCCACTAAGAATCCCATATAACTCTGTTAGAGTAAGAGTTTTGAGATTTTCAGTTCTCTTGATCACCACACAGTAGTGTGTCCATTGCCTAGGAAGTGAGGACATGAACTTCCTTACAATGTCTTTGTTTTCAAGAGAAACTCCTCCATCCACTAGGGTATCCACAATCTCAACATACCTAAAGTACTGCTGAGTCATGGTTTCACCTGTTTTGAAGGTGAAGTTTTCAAACTACTGCTTCAGGAGATCCTTCTTGTTCTCCGTGGCTTCAGAAGAACCCTCATACATCAGTTCAGTGCATCCCACAGCTGCTTGGCTGTTTTGCACTTCTTGAAACCTCTGTATACAGAGTTTGGAAGGGTAGTTTGAAGAGCTGTCATGGCTTTTCTGTCTATCTCTACTCTCTTCCTATCTTTATCAGAGTAGTTAGCCATATCTTTGGGAATCATACCAGCACCAGTAGCAGAAGGGGTGCTAGGTATGAAAGGTCCATTCTCAATAGACTCCCATATTCTTGAATCAAGAGACCTGATGAAACCTTCCATTCTTAAACACCAGGTATCAAACTCATCAAGAGTGATCAGTGGGGACTTGTTCATGGTTCCAGTTTCCATATCAGTTTTGGAAATGGCTGCCATTTGAAAAGTTTTATATTTGTGTGTGTGAGGGATCTTAAGATGGTGAGATCTTATATCAAGAGCCTGAAACGCTCGGATACAAAATGCAGGATCGTTGAAGGGTTAGTTACAACACAACAACACAAATAGGAGATTAACTAAACTTTAATCAAACAGTAAACTGGATTAACCAAGTGTTGAGATACTAAGAACACAAGTAATGCAGGAGACAAAGAACACAAAGAACACGAGTGTTTGGTTTTCAAAAATGCAGTATATTGACTTCTCTATGTTCTATTACAAGTGTTACAAGCATATTTGAAAGATACAAGAACATGAGATACTTATACTACATCCTACAGCCGGCTATACTTTGAAAGCCAACTGGATACAATTGACTAGACCCAAACAAAATCAATTGTAGAGTCAAAACAGATTGCCATTTGACTTGTGACTATGACATGCCATAGCTCACATCCTTATCTATTACAAAAAGGATAAAGTACATAAAGTAGAAATTTACAGACTCAAGACCTCAATGTACAGTTACCAAAAGCATGGACCTTTTCACCAAACCATGTAAGTTGGTGACTTGCAGAGGCATAGCGAAAGGTGTCCAACTTTATGGAACAGTACATCAGATAAAGCATGTTACTAAAAGTCTTCGAAAGAAATCTGTCTTCTTGAACTTGAAGCTTCGGAAGACTTTTTCTCTGAGGCTTTGGAAGACTTCATGTTTGGCTTCGAAAGATATTAGTATTGGCTTTGGAAGATTTCATACTTAGATTATTTTCTGTTTCATGTGTGAAACTTCCTAAGCTTCTTCTTTAATGCACTTGTGCACTATGCAGGAAAGACTAAAGATGTTTAGGTTGCATCAGCCTCTTCATTAATCTCTACAGAATCCTCCTCTTCACTCTTCTCAGAGGAATTCTTCACTATCTCTTCTTCATCCTCTTCACATATAGGATCTATGAGAGGAAGCTCATATTCACAAGTTCCACACCTAGGAGGTCTTACAGACAAGATTGTGTGTGGAGGAGCTATCTCATTGGATCCCAATCTATACCTGTTTTGATAGCACACCTTGTTATGCAGGGATGAGGATATCATGTTCTTGAAGGTCTCTGTGACATCCGTCACCTTAAGGTCCGTCGAACGACATAATTAAGCATAAAATTATTTTAATTATTCTTCCTCTTCTTCATGAACTCCTGCTTTAAGGAATCATGTCTGCTTTATTACCCTTGTGCCTGTACTTCCTCCGTGAACTTGTGCTAAGCATAAACCTTTTTTATAAATTTCATCACCATTATCACCAAATGTATCATTTTAACTATAACCATTGTCATTAATAAAACCATTTTAAGCTATCAATTACCATTAAACACGCTTTTAACCTTAATACAACGAACATTTTAAAGTCGTTTTCAACTGAAGCAAATTTTGGGGAACTCGGGGGTTAAGTGCATGGACTAAACTTGCCATTTTCCAAACTTGGGTTGGGTATATAAACACATATTCCAGCCCTTAATCTCATTTCATCTTCATCTTCTTCATCCTCTTCACCTTCTTCTTCACATCTTCTTCATTCTAGCACCAAATCCAACCCGCTTGGTCTTGTTCTTGTCGTCTAGACTCCATCTACAGCCTAGTCTACTCTATTCTAGCAGGTAGACGACCCTGTTTGTCCCTTTTCTTGCTTATTCATGGCTATCCAAACTAGGGTTTCGGGTGTTCGGGTTCAACCCGAACACATGAGGTCGTGTGGGTGCGTGTGAGGTCTTTCTGCTTGTGTTTCATGTTTGTGTATGTTTGTAGAGTGTTTCTGGAGGTCCTTGTTATGTAAAAATCATGCTCGGAGCAGCCGAAGGCTGCTCTGCACTTCTGCAGTCGCGAACTTGCAGTTCAGGTGACTGGGTCTGTCGTGCGACTAGGTGAGTCATGCGACTGAGTCATGCGATTGTGTCTTTCAGGCGACAGAATCGTGCGACTAGGGATGTCATGCGACTGAGTTGTGCGATCGATTGAATGTGCGTGCGATGGAGTCAATGCGGATGAGTGTGTGTGCGATTAGTCAATGCGGGTGAATGAACGCATGCGACTGTGCATGTATCGCACGACTGAAGGCCAATCGTACGAATGAAGGTTCAATCGTACGAATGAAGCTGATGCGTACGAATGAATGTTGATTCGTGCGTATGGAGGTTAAGTCGTGTGATTGAGTGTTGTGTGGTACGAATGAATGCCAATCGTACGAATGAAGGTTCAATCGTGCCAATGAAGCTGATTTGTACGATTGAAGGTTGATTCGTATGAATGGAGTGTTGAGTCGAGCGTCTGGTCCTGTTGTGTGACTGATGATGTTTGAGTGTGAATTTCCTTCATGAACGTCTGATGATGATAAGGTAACATCAGTAAAAGTTTCATTGCTTGACCACAAAGATTAAAGTCAACGCTATCAACATGCACATACTATTTCAATTGAAATCAACCTAACATTTTACAATTATCGACAACCCATTTGGAACTACAAATACTTAACAAGTGCTATCTTTCATAACAGTGAGATCTTTACACGGATGTCATAAGCAATGACGACTACTCTTAGTACTTGGATCTACATAAGATCTGATGCGTGTGTCCGCTTGTGTGTGTGCTACCCACGACCGAACCAATACAACCCGAACCGACCAAACATTACTATACACTTTGTACACGTCATTAATGCTTAACAATAACTGACAATAGGTGTTTGACTGTTCATTGCTTTCAACTGTTGGGAATCTTGATCATTCATACCTACCACTAAACATGTGACTCTCGTGGCCCCTTTTTATGCTTATACCACTTTACAAACATTTACAAACATGGGGGAAAAGTATGCTCGCCCGTTTTCTATGTTGTACAACATACATACAATTTACATACTTGGAATCAACGTGCTACTGTTTTGTGGGTACTTATCTGATACATGCTTGAGTCTGCTTTGTGGTTCTTTCTTACAACCATTTAATTCCAGTGTGGGAACCGACGGATAGGTATTGGTAGTACTACTGGGTTGACACCCCCACCCTCGTGTTGGTATACTAGTTAGTACCAACAAAAGCCAGGAACGGGCCTTGGGTGAATATATTCTGACAAGATTCTTTGGGAACGTCGTTAGGTTTGGTTGTAAAGCTCTTGTCATGTGATATTGCTTGCTTATAACTGTATGCACGGTATTCTGCAACAACTTTATACAGCATCATTACTTATTTACTTTTAAACCTGCGAGCTCACCAACAATTTTGTTGACCATTTTGAGTGTATCTTTTCAGTTGATCATGCTAGCTGAGGTTCTAGGTGTGCTGCCTTAGTGGAGACCCTAGGATGCATTTCCGGGCTAAACTTGTCATTTTGAAAACAATTGTTGTATCTGTTTCAAACAACATTACACTTTGTAACTTGTTCCCGGGTTGTGGGAATTGCATACAATGTTATTATCTATGTTTATCTTATATCATGTTTATGCTTATGGCTATGTGGTCGTGATTACTGACTAAACATGACACAAGTCCCGTTGTTGTCGGGTGTCGTCATGACACGCTTGTCATGATTATTATTATTGCATCTCTATCGCTTACCATGTGTTATGACGATTCCCGTCTCGTTACATCCCCGTGTTTCCGCTCTTAGCGGGGGTGTGACAGACTGGTATCAGAGCCATTGGTTATAGAGAATTAGGCAATACACTTGACCTAGACTATAACCTAGGAACCTTCATGTAGATTTGCATGCCAGGGCTGTGTGCATTTTATATCTCATACGTGTTCCTCATTACTTGTTCGATTAACTATTTGTTTCGTGATCATTTCACCCTGTGAGGGAGCCCTTGTGCTCACTCTTTACGGGATGCTTGTATTGGATCTTCCGTTTCCCTCTGCGCACCGAGTTGTTTTATCAATCCGGGTATTGAACCCAAAGAGATCTTCATAGATCATGCTATTACGTTTGACCTTAGACACTGGGATTTACCCCGAGGAGGATATGTCTGAGACCTCAAGAAAGGAGGAAATAGACAACCTCCGCTAGACTAAACTTGATTTCATGCATGGATATGCCATTATTATGATGGACTACTGTTTGGACATTACTTATGCATGGTGTGAGAATTTCATGATTTGTAAGCGATGTGTGACAACCATAAGTATGGCATTAACCCGGAAAGTCAGTCCTTAATGTGACATGGATAATGTGTCCTACAATGGTTAAGACTTATGCGTTTACTATTCTTATGATTAGAACATGCCGCCTCGAAGAGTTACCTGCAGCAACAGTGGCGGAAGTGAAGCCCCGAGAGGCAGAGGCAGAGGTAGAGCACCGAGAACAAGTGATGGTCCTACCAATGTCACTCCGGGAACAGGAAACGCTGATATGGTAGCCTTAATCGCTCAACAGCTGGCCGCACTAATTCCGACTATCGTGGCCCAAGTGAGCGATGCTCTTCAGAATTCTCACCCCCACGGGGACGGTGGCAATGATAATGAGGATAACGGGAGCCCGTCTGGGAACGAAAGCAATCAGGAGACCGGAAATGGTGGTACAGCCGGTAATGAAACTGGAATTGTTAATGAGACCAGGGTTGTGAATGCTAGACGGGGATGTTGATACAAGGAATTTGTGGCTTGTAAACCAAGAGAGTTTGATGGCAAAGGTGGAGCCATAGCCCTGACCAGATGGTTTGAAAAGATGGAGGCCGTGATCGACATCAGCGAATGCCTCGACAGTCAAAGGAATAAGTATGCCACGTGCTCACTACAGGGCAAGGCACTAACATGGTGGAACACTCAGATTCAGGCTAGGGGTACGAGAATCGGCGATGCAAATGTCGTGGGAAGAGTTCAAAGCCCTAATCACCGAGGAGTACTGTCCTCTTAACGAGATGCAAAAACTTAAGCATGAGTTCAGGAATCATGTTATGGTGGGGGCTGGGCACGCAGCTTACACCGATCGTTTTCACGAGCTAGCAAGATTGGTTCCGCATCTGGTCACCCCAAAATCAAAAAGGATAGAGAGGTATATTTGGGGACTTGCGCCTCGAATCGGGCAATGGTAACCGCAGCTGCTCCTCCTACTATTCAGAGCGCAATTCTGAAGGCTGGCGCTCTAACTGATGAGATGGTGACAACAGGGGTATTGGGTAGGGGAGCAGAGAAAAGGAAAGAAGTTGGGGAAACGAGCCAGTCGAGTGCCGGGAAATTGGAGAAAAGGGCCAAGACAACCAGAAATTTTGTGGCCGTGACCCAGGGCAGGCGAGAGTATGTGGGTCCGCACCCCAGATGCGATAGGTGCAACTTTCATCATCCCCCGGCTATGCCGTGCCGAGTGTGCGCTAACTGTAGACGCCCAGGCATTTAGCAAGAGACTACAGAACAGCGTTGAATATGGTCGCACCAGTCAACGCGGTTAACCCCGATGGGAACGCCAGGGGCTGTTATGAGTGTGGAAGCCCTGATCACTATAGAAACATGTGCCCCAAATTGAATCGGGCACCGGGCCAACAAGGGAACAACCAACATCAGACGATGGCCATAGCTAGAAATCAAGGCCTGGGAAATCAAGGGAATACGGCTTGGGGACGCGCTTTTGTCATTGGAGCCAATGATGCCCGTCAGGACCCAAATGTTGTCACGGGTACGCACTAACTCAATAATCACTTTGCATCTATATTGTTGATACTGGGGCAGACAATAGCTTTATATCTTATGAGTTTGCGAAATGCTTGATTTGAGTCCTAGTAGGCTAGAAACTAGCTACTCTATAGAAATGGCCAATGGTAGGGTTGTTCAGGCTGACGAGATTATTAGAAAGTGCTCGATAATATTAGAGGACCATGCCTTCGATATAGACTTGATACCCATTGAGCTAGGAAGTTTCAATGTGATTGTGGGAATGGATTGGTTGTCGAAACACGGAGCTGAGATTGTCTGTCGGGACAAAGTAGTACGAATCCCCATGCCAGACAGGGAGGTACTCAGAATTCAAGGAGAAAGACCGGCGAGAAACTTAAAGCTTATTTCCTGCATGAAAGCACGCCGGAGTTTACGAAAACAGTGCTACGCTTTCCTGGCTCATGTGGTAGAAAAGAAGGAAGAGGAGCAGAAATTGGTAGATATCCCTATGGTACGGGATTACTTAGATGTATTTCTTGATGACTTGCCTGGTTTGCCTCCTCCACGGCAGATGGAATTTCGTATTGAGTTGATTAATGGAGCTACACTGGTAGCAAAGACACCGTATCGGTTGGCACCATCTGAAATGCAAGAGTTATCTAGCCAGTTACAAGAACCACTGGAGAAGGGTTTTATTCGGTCGAGTCACTCACCTTGGGTAGCACCGGTGTTATTTGTCAAGAAGAAGGATGGGTCGTCCCGTATGTGCATCGACTACCGTGAATTGAACAAATTAACTGTGAAGAATCAGTATCCTCTCCCCAGGATCGACGACCTGTTTGATCAGTTACAATGAGCTTCAGATTTTTCCAAGATCGACCTTCGATCTGGATATCATCAACTAAGGGTTTTCGAAGAGGACGTACTGAAGACAGCGTTTAGAACTCGTTATGGGCACTATGAGATCTTGGTCATGCCGTTCGGATTGACTAACACACCAGCTGTGTTTATGGACCTAATGAATCGGGTATGCAAACCTTACTTGGATAAGTTTGTGATCGTATTCATAGACGACATACTTATCTACTCTCAATCGAAAGAGGATCATGAACAACACTCCGGGAAATACTGGAACGGTTAAGGGAAGAGAAACTTTTCTCCAAGTACTCGAAGTGTGAATTCTGGCTGCGAGAGGTGAAGTTTTTGGGTCATGTGGGTAACAAGGACGGGATTCATGTAGATCCCGGCAAGATTGAAGTGGTAAAGAAATGGGATACACCCCAGACACCTTCAGAGATTTGGCAATTCTTAGGATTGGCCGGATACTATCGTCGTTTCATTGTGAACTTTTCAAAGATCGCTCAACCGTTAACACTGAAGGACAAGAAGTTTGATTGGGGACATGCACAAGAACAAGCGTTCCAAACGCTGAAAGATAAGTTGTGTAATGCACCGATATTGTCCCTCCCAGACGGAACTATGACTTTGTGGTATACTGTGATGCTTCGCATCAAGGGTTGGGATGTGTACTAATGCAGAAAGATAAGGTGATTGCCTATGCTTGGCGACAACTTAAGGTGCACGAGAAGAACTACACAACTCATGATCTTGAGTTGGGCGCTATAGTATTCGCACTCAAAATATGGAGGCATTACCTGTATGGAACCAAATTCATCATCTACACAGATCATAAAAGCCTTCAACATATCCTGGATCAGAAGGAACTCAATATGCGACAGCGACGCTGGGTAGAGCTTCTTAGCGACTACGATTGTGAAATCCGGTATCATCCGGGGAAAGCTAATGTGGTGGCTGATGCTCTAAGCCGCAAAGAACGCGTGAAACCACTACGTGCTCAAGCTTTGGGATTGACCATTCAAACAAATTTGAAAGCTCAGATCCAAATTGCACAAAGTGAGGCGTTGAAAAAAGAAAACCTTGCGGGAGAAGAATTCCGAGGGTTGGATAAACAACTGATCTGCAAGGACGATGGTGTCCAGTACTTCGTGGACCGTATATGGGTACACAAGTGGGGATGTGTACGTACCTTGGTCATGGATGAAGCACATAAGACGCGATATTCTATTCATCCTGGCGCAGACAAGATGTACCACGATCTCAAAGATCTATACTGATGGCCAGGCCTGAAGAAAGACATTGCCACGTACGTCAGCAGATGCTTGACATGCTCGAAAGTTAAAGCTGAACATCAGAAACCATTGGGACTGTTACAGCGACCTGAGATTCCCGAATGGAAATGGGAGAACATAGCCATGGATTTCATTACCAAACTCCCTCCAGCGAGCAACGGGTATGACTCGATATGGGTCGTAGGGGATCGAATGACGAAATTAGCACACTTCTTGCCAATCCGAGAAGACTACAAATGGACAAGTTGGCGAGATTGTACATAAAAGAGGTCGTGACAAGACACGGAGTGCCGGTGTCAATCATATCTGACCGTGATGGCCGATTCACTTCACGATTTTGGCAGACACTACAGAAAGCGATGGGCAATCGATTAAACATGAGTACCGCCTATCACCCTCAAACAGATGGCCAAAGTGAACGAACCATACAAACACTGGAAGACATGCTGAGAGCGTGTGTAATCGACTTTGGTGGTAGTTGGGATACTCATTTGCCATTGATTTAGTGCTCTTACAATAACAGCTACCATACCAGCATTGGGTGTGCTCCGTTCAAAGCGTTGTACGAAAGGAAGTGTAGATCACCGTTTGTTGGGCCGAGATTGGTGAAAGTCAGTTAACAGACCCAGAAATCATTCAGGAAACAACCACAAGATCTTCCAAATCAAAGATAGACTGAACGCCGCTAGAGATCGCCAAAAGAGCTATGCCAACAATCGTCGGAAGCCTCTAGAATTCAACGTTGGGGACCGAGTGTTACTCAAAGTCTCTCCTTGGAAAGGAGTTGTTCGGTTTGGAAAGAAAGGGAAGTTAGCCCCAAGATACGTTGGACCATTCGAGATTACAGAAAGAATTGGTCCAGTTGCTTACCGATTAAGGTTACCACAAGAACTCAACAGTGTGCATGATACTTTCCATGTGTCAAACCTCAAGAAGTGTTTGGATGACGAATCACTTCACTTACCAATTGAGGATATCAAAATCAACGAAAAGCTTCATTTTATTGAGGAACCCATTGAGATCATGGATCGTAAGGTCAAACAGTTAAAGCGCAGTAGTAGAATACCAATTGTTCGCGTAAGGTGGAATTCAAAGCGAGGGCCAGAGTTTACATGGGAATGGGAAGATAAAATGAAACTCAAATACCCACACCTATTCGTGGATGACACTCTTGGACCTAACTCCAGCTGAATTTCGGGACGAAATTCTCTCAACTGGGGGATACTGTGACATCCGTCACCTTAAGGTCCGTCGAACGACATAATTAAGCATAGAATTATTTTAATTATTCTTCCTCTTCTTCATGAACTCCTGCTTTAAGGAATCATGTCTGCTTTATTACCCTTGTGCCTGTACTTCCTCCGTGAACTTGTGCTAAGCATAAACCCTTTTTATAAATTTCATCACCATTATCACCAATGTATCATTTTAATTATAACCATTGTCATTAATAAAACCATTTTAAGCTATCATTACCATTAAGCACACTTTTAACTTAATACAACGAACATTTTAAAGTCGTTTTCAACTGAAGCAAATTTTGGGGAACTCGGGGGTTAAGTGCAGGGACTAAACTTGCCATTTTGAAAACTTGGGCTGGGTATATAAACCCATATTCCGGCCCTTAATCTCATTTCATCTTCATCTTCTTCATCCTCTTCACCTTCTTCTTCACATCTTCATCATTCTAGCACCAAATCCAACCCGCTTGGTCTTGTTCTTGTCGTCTAGACTCCATCTACAGCCTAGTCTACTCTATTCTAGCAGGTAGACGACCCTGGTTGTCCCTTTTCTTGCTTACTCACGGCTGTCCAAACTAGGGTTTTGGGGGTGCGTGTGAGGTCTTTCTACTTGTGTTTCATGTTTGTGTATGTTTGTAGAGTGTTTCTGGAGGCCCTTGTTGTGTAAAACCTGTGCTCGGAGCAGCCGAAGGCTGCTCTGCACTTCTGCAGTCACGAACCTGCAGTTCAGGTGACTGGGTCTGTCATGCGACTGAGCCGTGCGACGGGGTGAGTCGTGCGACTGAGTCATGCGATTGTGTCTTTCAGGCGACTGAATCGTGCGACTAGGGATGTCATGCGATTGAGTTGTGCGATCGATTGAATGTGCGTGCGATTGAGTCAATGCGGATGAGTGTGTGTGTCACACCCCAACCTTGACGGCGGAAACGTTGAGGAGTGAGAGTTAAGATCGTTCACAGCCACAAACGTTATTAAAAAACCCAAATTTATATTAATCATAAGTTCCAATTGTACTATTACAATCATAAGTCTCAAAGAAATAAAAACATAACATAGAATGTAACAAGTCATTTTATTTCACTTATTTTTCTAGGTCCAATCCTAGATTGTATGCTTCAATGAGAAGAAATCAAGCTTGAGTATTCCTGAAACATGTTAAAAATAAATGGTCAACAATAATGTTGGTGAGATTTCCATAGTTTGAAATACATAAGTATATAAAAGATGGCAATTCATGTTGTAAGTTAGAGAACAAAGTAACTAGGGATGTAAGACAGAATGCACAATCAAACCTCGACAAAGTTTTACAAGTCTCAAACGTTTAAAAGCATATACGATTAGCTAAGTGTACTTGGATCAACCAAGCAGGCTTGTCTAGCCCATAGATCTATGACTTCGCTAGGCTAGCAATAGTTAATGATTGTACATATATTCGACATTACATGGTAGCTACAAGGTTCAACTAATCACAACATACAAGTAAATTGCCATAAGTTTACAAGAATCAAACGTGTTTACAAGTGTAAAGTTTATAATGTAACATGTTTCACCCCAAAAGTTTAAAAATACAAAAAAGGGGTATAGAAATACTCACTTGATCAAATAATATATAATTGGTGATTAATAAGAAAATATTAAGCAACGTTTCAAGGTAGTTTTTCACAATGCACCTAAAACAAAAATATATTACAAGGTTAAAGTTTAATAATATAATTAATGGTTAAACGAGACTAGGGTTTCAATTTGGTATTTGGGGTTTTGACAACAATTATATTTACGAATGGAAAACAATTATATTATTTTGGAATAAATGGTAGGAAATGTATTTGTATTTTATATAGAGATGAGAAGAGAAACATTATAAGATTTATTGATTTAAATAATATGTTTATAACTAAATGAGATTAGCACGATTTAGAAAAATTTAAAGGCGCCGTTTGAAATGCTAAAAAAACTATTATTTAAAATCTAAGTTTTAAATAAAAGTAAGTTTTCTATGACAATAGCCCTAGAGTTTTTTTTAATAAAAATAAGAAGGTAATTTTAACCAAATCATTACAGAAAATTAATTATTTGATTTTAAAATAAACTAGATTTATAAAATAATTTTCTATAATTTTTAGAAATTTTTAATATTCATTTTTAAAGTCAAAAAGCCTTAAAACAAAAATGTGGGGTTCCTCGGATTCGAACCGGGGACCTCAGGTTTATGGGGCGTGCATCTTACCAGCGATCTAAGGCCGTGGCCGCGTTAAAGCTTTGTTTTAATAACTTAAAAACACATTTAATCAAGAACCCCCAAATCCAATAAACCCTAGAATGTTCTTTGATCAAATTGATCATCAATCTGATAACGATTACCAAAATTAACATGGGGCTTTGATTCCCCATGTAATTTCGAGTTTATAAGTATGTTAAATTACCCGATTTGAAGATGGATGAATGACGAACACTTCGTTGAACAACCGCGACTACGTCAGAACCCAACAGGTAGGAAAACGATGATGGAAATCAAATTAAATTCGTGGGTAATTTTGTATGATGATAAGGATTAAAAGCCCTTTAAAAATTTCACGTTTTGAAGTCCCGAAAGTGGTGTTCGAGTGCGTAGCAAATCACGATGAAAGGAGTGATCGGAGGAGATGTTTGTGTGGGTTTCAGGTGGAATTGAGAGTGTAGTTAGATCAGGGATTGTTTAAACGATTCACTATGATTGATTAATTGCGTTATTATTGATTCTTTAAGGCTCAACGGTTCGAGATTAAAACTTTCGGTTACCGAACTCGATTGGGTGATAGACGACGTTTAATTCTCAATTATTAGCTGCATTAAGGTTCGAATTACTCACAAGAACATTTTGAAACAGTTTTGGGGTCGATTTCGAAGGTTTTGGTGGGTTTTGGGGCTCGCCGGAGGTTCGGCCGGCGGTGGCCGGCGACCGACCGGAAAAACGGGATATAAAAAGGGGGAGGGGTTTGGGTTTCAAAATTTTACACAAATGGTCCCTCAACTTTTAACCTTTATTATTTTATGCAAAAACTTTCATTTAAAGTTTAAAAAAAATAACAACTAACCCATAACTTTTAAGTTTCAAATCTTTTTAAGTTTTATAATTTTTATAAGTTGTTAATGTTATTATTATTATTATTATTATTATTGCTATTATAACTTTTATTATTATTACCATTTATTATTAAAGACATTATTATTAGAGTTATTATTATTATAATTGTTATTATTATTATTATTATTTTCAATTTAATAGTTATGTTATTAAGTTTTACTTAATGACCAACAAACAAATAACATGACTAACACACAAATTCATAAAGAAACATAAATAGTCCTTACAAGAAATAAACGAGGTTAACTATTAATTAACCAAAAAAAATACAAGATGTTACAGTGTGTGCGATTGAGTCAATGCGGGTGAATGAATGCATGCGACTATGCATGTATCGCACGAATGAAGGCCAATCGTACGAATGAAGGTTCAGTCATATGAATGAAGCTGATTCGTACGAATGAATGTTGATTCGTGCGTATGGAGGTTAAGTCGTGCGATTGAGTGTTGTGTGGTACGACTGAATGCCAGTCGTACGAATGAAGGTTCAATCATGCCAATGAAGCTGATTTGTACGATTGAAGGTTGATTCGTATGAATGGAGTGTTGAGTCGAGCGTCTGGTCCTGTTGTGTGACTGATGATGTTTGAGTGTGAATTTCCTTCCTGAATGTCTGATGATGATAAGGTAACATCAGTAAAAGTGTCATTGCTTGACCACAAAGATTAAATTCAACGCTATCAACATGCACATACTATTTCAATTGAAATCAACCTAACATTTTACAATTATCGACAACCCATTTGGAACTACAAATACTTAACAAGTGCTATCTTTTATAACAGTGAGATCTTTACACGGATGTCATAAGCAATGACGACTACTCTTAGTACTTGGATCTACATAAGATCTGATGCGTGTGTCCGCTTGTGTGTGTGCTACCCACGACCGAACCGATACAACCCGAACCGACCAAACATTACTATACGCTTTGTACATGTCATTAATGCTTAACAATAACTGACAATAGGTGTTTGACTGTTCATTGCATTCAACTGTTGGGAATCTTGATCATTCATACCTACCACTAAACATGTGAGTCTCGTGGCCCCTTTTTATGCTTATACTACTTTACAAACATTTACAAACATGGGGGAAAAGTATGCTCGCCCGTTTTCTATGCTGTACAACATACTTACAATTTACATACTTGGAATCAACATGCTACTGTTTTGTGGGTACTTATCTGATACATGCTTGAGTCTGCTTTGTGGTTCTTTCTTACAACCATTTAATTCCAGTGTGGGAACCGACGGATAGGTATTGGTAGTACTACTGGGTTGACACCCCCACCCTCGTGTTGGTATACTAGTTAGTACCAACAAAAGCCAGGAACGGGCCTTGGGTGAATATATTCTGACAAGATTCTTTGTGTACGTCGTTAGGTTTGGTTGTAAAGCTCTTGTCATGTGATTTTGCTTTCTTATAACTGTATGCACGGTATTGTGCAACAACTTTATACAACATCATTACTTATTTACTTTTAAACCTACGAGCTCACCAACAATTTTGTTGACCATTTTGAGCATATCTTTTCAGGTGATCATGCTAGCTGAGGTTCTAGGTGTGCTGCCTTAGTGGAGACCCTAGGATGCATTTCCGAGCTAAACTTGTGATTTTGAAAACAATTGTTGTATATGTTTCAAAGAACATTACACTTTGTAACTTGTTCCCGGGTTGTGGGAACTGCATACAATGTTATTATCTATGTTTATCTTATATCATGTTTATGCTTATGGCTATGTGGTCGTGATTACTGACTAAACACGACATAAGTCCCCTTGTTGTCGGGTGCCGTCATGACACGCTTGTCATCATTATTATTATTGCATCTCTATCGCTTACCATGTGTTATGACGATTCCCGTCTCGTTACATCCCCGTGTTTCCACTCTTAGCGGGGGTGTGACAGTCTCTTCTTCAAGAACACTTTTTTCTGCCCTGGCTTTGCTGATCACAAGCTCAGCCTGGCACTCAGTCAGCTTGGTTATGAGATCTTTGATTTGAGTCTTAAAATATGTGTGTTCATGTTTTAGAACTGAAATGGTTTTCCCTAGGTCCTCTATCTTCAATTTATAATCATTTTTAGACTTTGTAAAATCAAGTTTTAAAATATTTAAGGACTCAAGATCAGATCTTATCTCCAAGTTATAGGACCTATATCTATTGACTTTAGCAATGCATTCAGGAGTACAGAGATGTTCCAATACCTTGGCTTCATCATGATATGCCATCAATGCTTGGTTTGGAGAAGCATCTTCCACCTGAAAGCTCCAGTCAAAGCCTCATTCTTCAATAGCAATAGCAACCTGCTGCTTTGACTTCTCATTCTGGAGAGCTTTGTCAATGTAGTTAGGTCTGGACTGTGTTTGGCCACCACTTGTTTTAGGTGCCTTACACTCTCTGGTAAAATGGTCCATCAAGATACAATTGTAACACTTGACTTTCCCTTTATCCAGGCCAAACTTTCCATTGGTTTCATTGCTTGGAAACTTCCTTCCAGTCCTCTTGTAGAACATCTTGGCTCTGTGAGTGAGAAGAGCCATCTAATGGACTATTTCCATGTATTCCAGATCATCTGGATGAATACAGTCCACGTCTTCAAGAGTGAAAAGAGAGTTACCACAGCTTTCAGAAGACACAAAAGCTTGAGAAGAGCTTGTCTCTTGGAATGGGCATCCTTGAGTGTAGTTCTCCCTTGATGTCTTTGGGAAGGTGATAAAAGGACCCTTTGGTGAGTTGTCAGGGTAGCATATGAGCTGATGTTGGGCTTCTATGCTATCCCTTTCAACCACATGTAAGGCTGAACCCATTTGATTATTGGAGTTGCCCGATGTACCTTGCATGTTCATCTCCATTTGGTAGCCACTGACAATCCCATATAACTCTATTAGAGTAAGAGTTTTGAGATTTTCAGTCCTCTTGATCACCACACAGTAGTGTGTCCAGTGCCTAGGAAGTGAGGCCATGAACTTCCTTAGAATGTCTCTGTTCTTAAAAGGAACTCCTCCATCCATAAGGGTATCCACAATCTCAATATACTTGAAGTATTGCTGAGTCATGGTTTCACCTGTTTTGAAGGTGAAGTTTCAAACTGCTGCTTCAGGAGATCCTTCTTGTTCTCCTTGGCTTCAGAAGAACCCTCATACATCAGTTTCAGTGCATCCCACAACTGCTTAGCTGTTTTGCACCTCTTGAAACCTCTGTACACAAAGTTTGGAAGGGCAGTTTGAAGGGCTGTCATGGCTTTTCTGTCAATCTCTACTCATTTCCTATCTTCATCATAGTAGTTAGCCATATCCTTGGGGATCATCCTAGCACCAGTAGTTCCATTATCAATAGACTTCCACATTCTTGAATCAAGAGACCTGATGAAACCTTTTATTCTCAAACACCAGGTATCAAACTCATCAAGAGTGATCAGTGGGGACTTGTTCATGGTTCTAGTTTCCATATCAGTCTTGGAAATGGCTGCCATTTGAAAATTTGAGTATTTGTGTGTGTGAGGGATCTTAAGATGGTGAGATCTTATATCAAGAGCCTGGAAAGCTCTGATACCAAATGCAAGACCGGTGAAGGGGGTCACTTACAACACAACAACACAAAGAGGAGATTAACCAAACTTAATCAAACAGTAAACTGGATTAACCACAAATGAGACACTAAGAACACAAGTAATATAAGAGACAGAACAAGAGAACACAAGTGTATGGTTTTCAAAAATGCAGTATATTGCTTTCTCTATGTTCTATTACAAGTGTTACAAAGCGTATGTGAAAGATACAAGAACATGAGATACTTATACTACATCTTACAGCCGGCTATACTTTGAAAGCCAACTGGATACAATTGACTAGACATAAACAAAATCAGTTGTAGAGTCAAAAGGCAGATTGCCTTTTGACTAGTGACTATGACATGTCATAGCTCACATCCTTATCTATTACAAAAAAAGGATAAAGTACATGAAGTAGAAAGTTACAAACTCAAGACCTCAATGTATAGTTACCAAAAGCATGGACCTTTTCACCAACTCACGTAAGTTGGTGACATTACAGAGATGCAGCGGAAAGGTGTCCAGCTTTATGGAAAAGTACATCAGATAAAGCATGTGTCAAAAGTCTTCGGAAGAAATCTGTCTTCATGAGTTGAAGCTTCGGAAGACTTCATCTTTGGCTTTGGAAGATATTGATCTTGGCTTCGGAAGATTTCACACATAGAATATTTCTGTTGCATGTGTGAAACTCCCTAAGCATTCTTCTTCAATGCACTTGTGTAGCATGCAGGATAGACCTTGGATGTTTGGGTTGCATCAGCATCTTCATTAATCTTTACAAAGACATTCAATACCTTTCACATTGCTTTCACATATAAACACATAATATTTCGTTTGTCATACCATGTGGGACAAAGGTGTTAGAGAGACTCCTTTCACACCCTCATTTCCAACAAACTCTAAGTATAACTTATAAATCTACTTTGATTTTCTTAGAAAGCTCTCTAGTCGGTACTAGAACCATAATATTTGAATTGGTACTCATGATTGATAGAAAAGTCTCTTGTTACTAACAAATTTAAAATGAGGTATCAACAAAATAGTCTTCGAAAACAAACGGACTACGCATCATATGATTATATCGGCAACTTTCAACCTCATTGTTCTTCTCGATGCCTCGAGTGTACAAGATCTAAATCAACCTGGATCAAGTGGCTTCAAAACTTGGGTTTTTTAATTTTTAGTTTGAGTCAATTTTATTTTTGGTCCAAAAAGGACTTTTTTGACATATCAAGGCCCGATGTTTGCATTTTGTAACGATTTTGATCCCTGACGCTAACTCTATTAATTTTTTAGGTTAAGTGTAAGAGTATTTTGGTCAGCTTCATCATATTCTTCGTATTTGGCCCATGTTCATCCCTTTTTTCTAATTTCATGAAGAAAACTCATTTTGCTAAACCCTTTGTAGTGGTCACAAATCACCATCCTTTGTGTTCATCTGTCACAATCATCATCATCAAGCTTACATGACCATCTTCCTCCGCACCCCCAAATCGATTTAAGGTTTTTGTTGTGGGTTCTTTTCTTGAACAAATCAATTTATGAGGCAGATCGATGGTGGAGATTTAAGCGAGCTAGATTTGATGAGATCCCAATTACAAGCGAACCACATCTGGTGGGTAGTGGTTAGATTTAGGGGAAGTGCCTAATTGCAAACTTGGTGGTGGTGGTAGTGTTGATCTCGTGGTTGCGGTGGAGGTGGTGTTGATATCGTGGTGGCGGCGGTAGTGGGGTTGATACCGTGGTGGCTGCGGCGATGGTATTGATCTCGTGATAGGGTGATGGTGGTGTTGATCTTGTGGCGTTGATGGTGGTGTTATTGGTCTTGTGGTGGGGACGAAGACAGCGGCGCCGGAGGATGGACTAGGTTCAGCGACCGGAGCTTCTTGAGTTGCGGTGGTGCTGACGGTAGCGGCGGCCATCAACGTGACGATCATGGCGGCGAAGAGTTTCATCTTTATTGAATCCATTTGTGTATTTTGAAAGATTGATTGTGTTATGGGTTGTGGAGTTATATGGCCGGTGAATGTGGGGTTGGGGTTGATATATAAGGGTTAGAAGATGGTGTTAACAGCAAAAATTAACTTTAAAAAAATCTTACTAATTTACATAAATAGTCCCTTAAGTGTAAGATGATCAAAATACCCTTGGAGTTAACAGCAAAAACTAACAGAGTTAGTGACAAGGACCAAAACCATTATAAAAATTAAACCGTATGACATGATATGACAAATGATTCCTTTTTGGACTGAATAGGTTAAACTGACTAAACCACAGGGACCAAAAATGAAATTTACTTTTTTAATTTTGAAAAACAAACTTGCATTCCAAAAAAACGAACAAGAAACTAGGAAACAAGCAAACACAAAAAGGACAATCAAACAATGCTAGCACAAGCGAACTAAAAAAGGAGAATCTTTAACATATAATAAAAAAGTTTTTTTGATAATTATTTTAAACTAGAATTAAGCTCCCCGCATTGCGAGGGGCGTAAAATAGTAGAAAATAACATGAGTGTCACACCATCGTTAATTATCATTAACATTGAAGTTGTGGTGTGTTAATACGACAAAATAAGACCAAAACGTAAAACATATAAAAATATAACTAATTCGATTTAGGACTCACGCATTGCGACAGACCTGTTAAAAGGAGAAAATAGACGTATAAATGATAATCGACGCACACACGTTGTGTTGTGCTAACTCAAAGAATTTAAAACGACAAGTAAAGTGAACGTAAAATTAGTGAGTCGTGCATGCATATTGTGTCATGTTAACTTGCAAAAACTAGAATGAACACAAGACAAAAATTTGAAGAATATAAAAAATATAAGTGACCAAAGTTAAAAGTATAAAATTTTATAAGATTAAATTACAAACGATGAGTAGTTTTAAGTTTAAAGTAAAAATAATGATATTTTAGAAGGTTACTTTTCATAATATAAAAATATATGTGTTAAAAATGAAAAGTCAATTTTTTTTGAAAAACTCTCTATGCATAATTTACAACATTATTATGCATAAAGAAGTTGGTAATCTATACTTATTAATAAAATAATATTTTTTAGTGACACGTGTCATATTTTAGGCATCTATTTTTTTGATTTCCCGCCTAAAAATGTATCTATCCTTATTATTAGTTATGGTTGTGTATATAAAAAATTTATTTACCAAAATAGATATTTAAGGAAGTGTTTTTTTCTCATTATAATGCTATTGGTTAAATTTATTTCACTTTAAAATGATATTATATAAAAGTAGTCAAGTACAAAGGTTACTAAAATTGTAAAACCATTTTGTTCATATGTTGTAATTAAAAAAAGAAAGTTTTTCTAAAACTTATTTTTGTTTTTTATAATTCACTCAGACTTAATTTTAAATTATCTTTTCATATAGAAAAGTTAACAATTTGTCACTATAATTTTTTTCAATTTCATAGAAAAACGAGCACATTTGTTTTTGTATTCTTTTTAAAATATTTTAAAAATGTATTTAAGTAGCTTATAAGATGTAATAAGAAACTTATTTTTAACAAAAATATATTTTTAAAAATGTTTTATATAAATATCATGACGAAACAAAAAACAAGTAATGGTTAATTTTTATTTTGTTTTACGTATTATAAATGTAATCCTTAATTACTAAGGGCATGCATGTTGCTAATAGAATCCCAACAACAATTAGTGGGGAAACGAGTCACGCCGTCTTAAACAAACTCAAACTCATTTTGTGACTAATTTAATAAATGGTTTTAAGCCCGAGCTTTATATGTCGAGATCGAGCTGACTCGAAAGACAAAACTATCGCTATATGTATATGATGTTTATTTTATATTTTATCTATATACATATATAAATGATTATTACTATATATAAAGTTTATGTTTAAAATAGTTATATAATATGTATTGTTATTTAAAAAAATACATAAACCATTTAATTTTATAAAAAGATCTTTTTTATATATAAACACATATTCTATAAAGAGACCTGAAAAAAATGATTAAAAAGTATTAATATTTTTGTATGAGAAAACGTTATTGAAATGGTTTTAAGAAAACCTTCATAAAAAGAACTAAAATAATTTTTTAAAATTATGACATATGCTAAATTGGTTTTTATTTTATTGAAACTTTATCCTTTTAAATTTACTTAAATAACATTATTAAAAACATAAATACTTTTATCCATGTTATAGTTGACTATTATTCTCATACAAGAACAAGTTAACTATATTCTTACCAAACAGATAATATAATGAGTTTTTATAGATTGTATTACATTAAAATTGTGAATTTAAACATATTGGATTCTTGTTTATTCCAACAAGCAACTAAAGGTTTACTAACTCGCTCGTCATATGCAAATGAGAAGAAACCCCATACGAATCTTCTATTCTAAAATGATTTTAGATCTATAATCAAATCAAGGGTTTTAAATAATTAATTCAAGGTTATGATTTCCTCAAATCATAATATCAAAATTTTCAAATGAAAAGATGAATCATTTTATATCCGTTTCAATTTACAAGCATATCATGGTTTTGATTTATCCCAAATCATGTTATGTTTCAAGTTCAACTCACCGATCATTTTACGCATTCATTGATCTATTTAATATCATTTACACCCCAAGTTTTAAATAACAAAAGTTCTTTTGCATAGTATTAATTCAATGCTCATATATATAAATCTCGATTCAAATAGTAGAAGTGATCCGTAAGATTCAAGGATTTTGAATTTGATTTCATGGTAAACTTTAGTATTTCGTTTTTTTACTTTAATTTGACTGATTTATGTTATTGTTTATAAAGCATGAAACTTTGATTTAGTTTTAATTAATGTAAACAAACTAATTTATGTTTTTGGTCAATAAAATAAGAAAATTACATAATTATCCCTGTGGTTTAATCAAATTACATGTTTGGTCCCCAAACTTAAAAATTGCAAAGATAGTTCAAACTTTTGTGTAACTATTGCATGTTTGGTCTCTTACATCAATTCAAGCTCAATTTTGCATTATCCCACGTTACAAGTAAACATGAATTAAAATTATTAATATTAGACAATAATGGTAAAATTACAAAAAAATAACATTAAATTTTGTATACAAAGAAGTTTTCGAATGTTTATGGATGCTCTCATATTCAATATAATTTGTTTATTACTTAAAGTTCTTATTTATAAGTTCACTCCATTTCATATTATATAATATTTATACTTAAAAACATTGATAAGAAAATCTATTAATATTAGATATAGATGATTTAAAAAAATTAAACATAAAAATCAATATACAAAGTATTAATAAGATTGTTATGATTTACGAACCTTTTTAATCAAAAACATTTTTTAGTGATTGAACCCGTGTATTACACGGGTGGTTAATCTAGTTAGTAATATATAAATAACTAAACTAAACTATTAAACATCTAAAATATTAATATTCTTATTTTAAAAATTAATTGATACATACTAAATTATATGATTTTAGGCATATTTTATCTTTAAATATAGAGCATTCACAATCCATCCCACATTCACATTCTTATAATTACACTAAAAAACCACTACTTTTTCTTTCTCATTTTCAATTCAATAATATATTTTCATACCCTTATCGTTATATTTTTCTCTTTCATCCACTCACAATCACTTAAAAAATATTAAAATTTATGAGGATTGTATCGTGGTTACCCATATTTCCTCAAATATGAGAAAACAATGTATAACCCTCATAAATCCCCCATAACATTTACTTACAACCACTTACAATCATCCCTTATAATATATGATACTCACTCACATAAAAATGGGGAACTAGCTGTGAATGCTCTAATAATTTTTAATTTCATCATTTGTTATAACTATTAAATATTCATTATATTTTTATTTTACCAATGGCTAATAACATTTATAAAATATAATATTAATAAAATTAATAATTCTGATATATTTTATTTATTAGACCTATATAATTCATGAGCTCTAACCTATCAACATATATAATAAAATTACAGCATTCACCTCAATCAAAACCTAATTTTTGTCATATTTTTTATCCATAAAAATCCAAAACTTTTATTTGTCGACTGAAATTTGCTGATCTTCAAACAAAAGTTTATTTATTGATTTCTAGATTGCTCAACAGGCCAATAGCAAAACAGAATGGACCCCTTTCAAAACCTGGCTTGCAGCTTGAAGTGCTTATTGGATCAAAAATTTTTTTATTTAAAACCTGGTTTCTAAGTATTTCTGTGTGCTTTATTTGACTATATCGTTACTTAAAAAAGGTTCGTATTTTTAATATAATGATGATGTTTAAAGAACTTAAGAATGAGTGAAAAAATATACTTGGTTATTGGAGAGTGAACTTTATCATGATTACATGTTGGCATGGAATTAGGAACAAATTGGAGTAGGGAGGGATGAAGGTCGTTGTCAATTGTCATTCTACTATTCTCTTTTCGGCAATTATTTTTTCTAACGGCCAACGAATAATTTGTAAACCCGATCACCAGGGTAAACTCATTAGCAAAAGACCATCCATGCCCGCGAACACAAACAATGCTAGTGACCCGACTCGCCCTCACCCAAGGTCTACTGTGGTAAAACCCTTGGCCCACTTGAAGCATATTACACCTAGTGAAACTCCAAGCTATAACCTCCACTTTCAAAAATCATAGGATGTATTCTCCTAAACCACTTGATATAATGTTTCAAAAAACAAAAAAGTAATTTTAATGAATGATTTTAAAAAAATTATAATCTAAGTTTAAGAGCACAAATTTCAATAGAATAATAAATAACATGTAGGATAACTATGATTTAAAAAGAGTAGATTTATGACAATTGCTAGAACAATAGTTGTAATTTTAGAAGATATAAGACGATTACATAAAATAGATAGCCACATCTCTTTTTTCCTTGCTATATATAGTCAACACTAGACATATAAGTGATTATGTTTACACGTGACAAAAGAGGGTCATTTGTATCCAAGCAATTCATAAAAGTATCCTTTACTTGATGGATACTTTGAAGAGTATAAAAACAATGTTTTGGAGTCACAAATGGTTTGGTCTAATCTCTTTAACACATTTATTTCCAAAACTCTTATTGTTGGATGATGATATAACTCTTTGATTGTTCAAAGAGTTCATAAAGTTACTGATGCATCAATATATTTCACATGGTCTTCAAATTGGTCATCAGAAGTTGGTTCACCAATATAATGTAGTTGGTCAGATACTTTTCTTACACTATCACACCAGGTGGTAACGGATTGATTCCTTGTTTTAAGAGTTGTAACTGTTAAACAAAAATTAGTGAAATAATGGGTTTTCATTAACTTTGGACTCGTATAAAGATATTTATATATGAGCTATATAATGAATTTCTTTTGGGTTTGTGTAATATTATATGAGAGCTTCAAAACGAATCAAAATTTGTGTAAAACGGAGCTAAGATGAATAAGATATCGACATTCGAAGTTGGGTGTTTGGTATAATCAAAGCTATCAATTTAGAAGAAAATCATAGATTTGTTTACAGTGTTGGGTAAACAGAACTTGAAGGGGTTAATGAGGAGGATCACTCCTTTGTATTGTATATTGTTTCCTCAAACATAAGGAGACACAAGTGATTCACACCCTAACTCGCACACATGCATGGTCGTGTGGCGAGGATGACTGGAACTATGATGGCGCACTTTGTAGTTCATACATTGGCATCGCCACTTGAGAGCCATCTTGTAATTTTGAATAGTTCGCTATGATATTTTTAGGGGCCTCAATCGAATTAAAAAATAGGCTTTATTTTAAAAGTTTATTATATTAAAATCTTTCTTTATTGGGCTTGAGACCGACAATAATAAATTAAACGTTTATAGTTTGTAAAGTTAATTGTTTTATTTATATATTGTGTATGTATAGATGATTTGATCAAATATTTTTCTAGCATTTTATGATAGTAAACTATCTAATGAAATATCTTTTTTAAAATGTGGCTTTGTGGATTTGTGGATTTTAAAACTGTAGGCCCAATATATTTGTTTTAAATGGGCACCTCAAGCCCAATGCATTACTGTTACCTCTATTGGGCCGGCCTTGTAGTGGTAGCGAGCTCGATAGGAGATGTTATGGTAGCGACCAGTGATACTCGGTGGCAACTTAGATCGGTGGCGACTTTGGTAGGAACGGCGTTCGGTAGTGACCAATTCTATTGAGTTCGATATGCCTAATTGAGACGTTGATTCTCGTTCGGTAGTAACTGATGCAAGCGGGATAGAAGCTGTTGTTGAATCTCAAAAGTTACATTTGTTGGGCAGTTTCAACTTGGTCATGAATGAATATGATGGTTTTTGTTTGAGCACTTAAATCCAGTTTTAATAGAATTTTATTTTGTTATTAAACATGTATTTAGTTTTCTATTTGACATGAGATCAACACGATGACTCATGTTGTAAGAAGATTTAAAAAGATGCATCATATACTTGAACAGAGGGCATAGTTTGTTCTCAATCATACCACCAAGTAAAGTCTAGTACTCTCTAATAGTTCTTTCATTTTCACCAAATTCTTCTTCTTTTTCACATATAGAAAAGTAACGAAACACTAAAACCCAATGTAACCTCGGGAGTGTGGTCATCTCCGACAGTAAACATATGTTTCGGTTGTTGTACCCTGCGAGACACATACGTTCGTCTAAGGAAAGACACGAAATATGTTTTAAGGAATGCGTATCGAATACGTGCATCAAACACAATCTTGAACAATCTATTGTTCATGCTTGCACAAAGGATATTACAAGAAGACTTTGTTGAAGACCCATTGAAGACTTCAGTTGGGATCTTTCTATATAAGTCGTCAATAGTCTGATTGTGTCTTTAATTTTCTGTTTTAAAATTCGTTGTATACATTTCTGTGCTATACATTTTATTAGAAAATCAAGGGTATTGTTATTGTTATTTTATCAATTATTAAAATAAAAAGCGACCCACTTTTCTGTAGAAACAATGCTTTATAATAAGATCTCACAACAAAAACTTGTACAAGAAATGTTTACTCAGAGTTCAGCAGATTGGTTAAGGGTAGCGTTAATGCAAGCTTAAACATACCCATCATTACATTCTCACTTCTTACAACAAAAAACTTCTTGTGCATTTTCTACATAGTTGCTCATCCTTTAGTGCAGGGTTAAACTTGTTTAATGTACGTGTTGAATCATTATAATTTATTTGATTAAGGCGTTATCATGTGTAAACCATTAGGGGACAGGTTTTTTGACCAAGTCCAACAAAGAAATACCCATGAAGAGATGTCTCGATGTATATGCGACGAATCATTGACGAAAGCAAACATAAATTTAAATTATAGTGTTTCCATATAATAACTTGAATTCAATATTTTGATCAAACAAAATTGTCTTGTCTATCATGTACCTGCTGGACATGAACCTGCTGCAAACAAAATAAGCTTTATTAGTTAACATTTCCTTAAAACATACAAATAAATCACCTGTTGTAATGAACATTGGATGTTGTTGTTGTCCCAAGACACAAACGATCCTACAAACTTCCATTCATAGTGATATTATGGTCTTAATGTTCTTGATTTATCTTGTATGATAACAAAATATGAAGTGTGTCTCACCTGGTTACCGGTTACAAGCCTTTGATCTTGCAAAAGGCGTAGATGCATGATCCGAGAAACCCAAGAGATTGGCCCGCCACGTTCAAATAGTTATATTCAACGCAAAAGTTTTTTTTTATTAATGTATAGAAAAGATTGCATGCAAATCACATTCAAATCTTGTAAAAGATGAAACTCCAAGGGGTGGTTATATACCAAATCAAATGGGAGACCACCAAAGAGAATCCAACCAATACCGATCGTGAAGAGGTCCTACAATATCATTATAGATGTCACAACTCATAACTAGCTTTGCATTGACTAAAACATCACTTCGGCCCCAAAAAGTCAATTTTTGACTTTCTAGAGTCAAACTAGGTATTGTTTCTTTTGGAGAAGTAAAACTCCCTTATTACCCAACTAGTCAGTGTGTTGATTTAGAAAGGTCAAAAATTTGTAGTTTGTAGTTAAAGATGTCTCTGATTAGCTGCTATTATACTTTATTTCATCCCCAAAAGTCAAAATTTTGATTTCTGAAGATCAAATACATAAGATTAGAGCTTCGCAAACCTTTAAGTTCCCACAAATTGTTTGTGTGAGGGCCGAGTTTAGAGTTGTGTTCAAGAAAACTGCGTAATTCAAAAAGAAAGCCATAACGCATGACAGAAGCATCACAACCTGCATAAAACATTCAATGATAAATTCTAATATGCGAAGGAGTAACACTGCACTAGTTTTACATTAAATCATTTATATAATATTACAAATTCACACCTGAAATCCAACTGATGACAAATGAGAGAAGTTAGCTGTAACTTGAAGATCACCACATACCCATGTCCATAATAACAAGATTGGAGTACATATCAGGCCTGAAAATTTCAAAATGATTCGGGTCGAAAGGGAAGAAAACTAAGGGTTAAGACGAACATTTTGACTATTGAAGTCAAAAGTCAAAATACATATGTTTCTTGGACAAAGATGTTCTTACCATTGCACCACATAAGACCAAAGCTATTCAGGCCGCTAGATTTCCCTGAGGAATTAACAACTTGTACGTCACAAAGGTATCATGATCAAACAAGAGGGTCAATAAATGAGACTATATTACTACCTATTCGAGCTATTGAAGCTAGATATATTGCGGTACAAATGTTTGCAGAGAAAACTGTGGCGTAGGCATACGAATCAAACGATAAATCTCGAGCTCCAGCCACAAGGCTCCAAATATGATTATCCCTACACTGAAATCAAGTCATTTGATCAGCTTATGACATAAAACCATCTGGTTTGCATATTCCTGTGGTTGTATTCTTTTAAAAATTGAATTGGTTTAAAAAACAATGTGAAGTCCATATAAATGTATGTCACATGTTCCATGGTCCCTAATAAAACAAAATTAACAGAATAAACTAACAATGTACATTATCTTGTCTTTAATGTTATGAAATTGATAATTTACCTGCCAATGATGTAACGCGAATACTTTTGACGCACCAAAACATACTCTACTAGCATTGTAAATGCTACGGTTGTCCGTCTAAGTGTTGTGTACATGGGCACGCTCACCCCACGTACCGATTCCATTGAAACCAACTTTTACAGACAAAACAAGACATGTCAAATAACTAAGAAAATATAACATATGTATAGCAGAATGTAGTGTACCATGTAAAGCAGGTAGGAGATGGCTAGAGGAAGAGTTGTAATCAATGTATTGAATGGTACAAAAATCCCCAGGATGTTATTCGTGGCCTGTGTTTCGTTATTGACTCTGAAAGAGATAATATTTCGACATCGCAATGCATAAAGAAGAACTGAAGAACACACCATCTACATCAAACACAAAGAAAAGGTAGCACAAGTAAAATTTGACGTGCTTATAAAGTCAAACATAACAGTTTATAAATTTAAACTGATATAGATTTCATCATTATAGATAAATATATGATATTGGAAAAGCTTATACGCATGTAACTATTTTGATCTAAGAAAACATAAACCATAAATGTGCTTTTATATATTGAATTATATCAAGTTTGACCTATTGGAAGTCAAAGTTGAAAATAATTGATGGGGAGTACCTGGAAAAGAGTGATGACATTGGCACATGGAAATTTATACGAAGAAAGAGCAGCTTTGTTGAACATTATCAAGAGAACTGCAAAAATAACAAGAAAATTAAATTAAATAATTCTATTTCCAAAACTAACAATTCATTTCATTGATCAAAATGATTTATTTAATATGACTACACGCAGGCCATAAAGAATTTTCTATACATTTACCATAAAACATTTTTGAACATTTTTTTAACGGTAAAACTGTAAACGAATCAAGCCAAGCTAGCTAAATTTGATAGCTAACAAATACGGACTTGAAAGGAGCTCATATAATTTAAAATAATTTTTAAACTATGTTTGATAAAGCAAGGAAACCTTGCTTTAGCTCAAAACCAAATGTTTGAGAGGATAAACATGACTAAAAACTATATAATATTGTGAAGAAGTTATGATCAGAATTTTATGAACTCTTTATTTATCTAACCTTGTATTTGTACTCAAACTTTAATCTAGGTAAAGTAAATTCTTTCAAATTGATCAATGAAAGTTTGATTGGATTAAAGGTTAGGGAAAATTACTAATGTGTAAACAGTTAATTAAATTACTAAGATGCGCGAAAACAAAGTGATTAAAAAGCCAAAACCAATAAGATAACACATGTCATCGTGACATCCTGAAAATCTCACGAGTTTGTGACTAATATCGTAAAATCCCACGACATGCAGCTTTTCTTCCTGTGATGTTTTTAGATCATCCACAATAGAAAGACTAAACACTTAAAAAATATTATCACATTATCACCACTTTTTTATTTTATAAACTATTATCTTTGTCTATATATTGTGGCTCCACCAACATTCCCAATCCAATGATGCAGGATGAAAAGAACGACCAACTTGGCCCAAAAACAACCCAAAAGTAAGCATCGGGAATGGTCTTAGAAAGCTTTTGTGTCTTTTGTTTACTCCTTCTAATCGTATATTACACATTTTATGTGCATAATTAGTTATTTGATATTTTTACTATAAAGTGGAATATTGTGAAAATCCACGAAAAAAGGATGTCGTATCGTGTGATTTTCACCAACGTTTACAAGCGCCATCCACTTCTTATATTAACTTATAAAATCACTCGAAGTTATCTTTTTCAAAACAACTTCTAATTTAACCCCTAAACCTTTTAAATAAAAAAAACATTTTACTATTCGAATTTCTGCTTGAAAACTTACTCAAGGTTTTCTTTAAGCCTTTTTAAACTTCTCCATGGAAGTAGCTTTTTACCAATTTTCATAATAATCCGATTTCTTTTGACTAGCTAGGCAAATCTTTTGAGTTTCTTTTGGGTCAATAACTTTATTAGACCCCATATATTAATGCCAAATATGACATTTGGAAGTACATGCACCAGAATAATTGTACCAAAGCAACACTTAGTACACCCTTGTATAAAACAAACTTAACACAAGCATCATTGTTTTCTATTGAATCGGACTTTATAGCTCTCTTTTAACCATAAGATTCGAACCAAAATACTTTTATCCAATTAAAATGTATTAATATTATTATTATCAAATGTTAACACAAAATCGCCAACTGTATAAGAACTCAATAAAAACATATGAACCAGAAGAAAAACTTTACAGGGTTAATTAAATGATGGAAATAATAAAAATATATATTCATATAAAAAGAAAACAAGTTACTTAATTTGTGTATTATAATTAATCCGCTCACTTTTTTTTATTAAAATGTAAATAAAATCATAGAATTTGGCAGCACTATGAACGGTTCTTGAAGAACCTAACTGATACACTCTACTCCGGTGGGTCCTCTGGTAGAGAATGTAACCCATAATAGAATGTTTTAACGAAAAATTAAGAATAATTAAGTGAGTGAATGAAACCCATTATGAGATGAATATTACTATTTTAATGGAGGCCCCAACAAATGTGTAAAAGGAGGAGGTACTCATCCCTAATGATGAGATGGTACTTATTAAAAAGTGTTACGATGTATATGTTCACGTTTGTGGTTCAAAAAAGAAAAAAATTATTAGGGAATGGCTAAATTATTAAAAAAATGTGCTTTTAACGGAAAAATAAATTAAAAAAATAAAATTGGAAAGCAGGCGGGCCGATACACCGATTCGGTTTAACTAAAAACAATCCAAACAAGCATGAATATTTTTTTTTCTCGAATGAAACATGCAACAAGCTAGCTGGTGTAGTTCTGAAAACACTGACGCATTGAGAGGGTTCTACCCTGGTGTATTCACGCCTTACTACACACAACCATAACATCCATCATCATTAATTCCCAAATTCTTTCACTGATTTTGAAAGTGAAGCTTGATTGTACATAGGGAGAAATGAGAAATGAAAAAGAACCTGCACATGTCATGTAAGAAACGGCGGCACAAATGCCTTTTCTGGTCATCGGAGAGGACACACGCCGGCGGTCATCATCGTCACCGGGTTTCGACTCTAACAACGTTTTCTGATCCTTAAAATCCATTTCTTCCCGAAGATGCTGTGTGCAAAATTTAAGGAATCTCTGCTTGTTTTCCGATGTTTTTACCTCTCTCTCTCTCTCTCACTTTCGACTCCACATATGGAATGACTAATGAGAAAGATGGTTCAAAAGTGAGGGTCCGCAAAGATTCTATAGTGCACCAACTTTTTTTTAACTTTTATAATTAGTACGTCTACTTTATAACAGCTTTCATTTTTGTACTTTAACTTTGAAAAGGTTAGAATGCAAAGAATAAATTTAGTGGTTATTTAATAATTTTTGAGTTGAAAATTACATGAACCTAATAATTGTTGTCCTTTACAACTTGATAGCAAGTCATCAACATTTTTGGCTTGTTTACTAGAATGAGTTAAACATGTGATGTTTAAATTGAATAGTTTAAATGTGTCTATGTTAAGATTAATGTTTTTACATGTAATGGTGTTTGGATTAATATCGGTTTAACGTGTTCAAAACGAAAAACCTAACACAATTGTCAAACTTGCTTTTTTTGTTTTCTTAATCTTATCTTATTATGTCATATAAGAAAATTGATTGTTGCTTATGAGTATTGAGATAATTTATAAACATCACATATTATGTATTTATTTTGTCTCACTGCATTAACTTACATGATGATTATAATTACCACGTATTTAAATAATATACAAATGTACTAACCATTTGATCTAGTTCTTCTTCTAAGAGGGACTGATTTGTATAAAAAGTTATGTAAAAATACAAGAAAAAAACAAAACCATCAAAAAGCATTTTTTTCATCTAAAGCAACTTAATTATTAGTGTAAAACTGAAAACAGAAATCTAATTATTATGAAATGTAACCCGTTACTTTAGAATCTTTCATGATAATCACATTAAGATATAACTAACAAAATACGAAACTTTAAATGACTATTAACAGATGATAGTAAAATTAATCTTCAAATCTTATATGTAATGTTATATTCGTTTTTGTAAACACACATACTAAATAATCACCGGCATCGATCTCATCTACCAACTATATTATTTTATTTATAGTAATATAATTAGGAGTGCTGTTATGTATGAAACGGAGGAGATTTCTTTTTGTTTATGTAGGAGTATTTTTCTAAATTTGTATGTTGATAAGTAATCGAATGTTACGTAAAGTCAATTTTATATTAATATAATAATATTGACTAAAGATTGATGTTAAATTAAAGAAGAATGAAACTTGAGGGATTCATTGTGTCATTGTGTCATAAGTTGGATCTCTCGAATATGTGAGGCGGGTACATTGGTCGCCCCTCCCATTCTCTATGACTTTGACGTCAAAGTGGAAACAAGAAAAGACGATTGCGAGATACTCGAGATCGAATCGATAAAAATACTGAAAACAGAGTAGTACCTAGCCTTTTACGACCAGGTACATATCTAAGCTAGGCTTGCTTTCAGCCATTGGCGGACCCAGAAACTTATTTCATGAGGGGTCGGAAGGGTCGGTTGATCTATCACAAAACATTAAAACTTTTTTATATGGTCAGGTTTGGGTCGGATCAAATCATATTATAAGAATATAAAAAACTAAATTAAAACAATTATATGATAATTGATCTATCAAAATGTTTCACTTTACAAATTAACATTAAAATTTAAAACTATTTATGAGTGTAAACGAGTCAAACTAGATAATCTTAGCTCGAGTAAAGCTTAAATGAGCTCGAACTCATATTATGGCTTAAATAATTTATTTATATTTTTTATTTAACATATTTAATATATTTATATATAATTATTATCATATATAAAATTATAATAATAACAATCACTCATATGTACAACTAGAAATCAAGCCCGCGCAATGCAACGTCTTTGTAAACTTTGTTACGCGCGTTGCAAAGATAACATCAATGTAGTTAAGTAAACAAAAGAAACGTATGAAGTTACAACTCATCAAACACTTATATATCACTTTTGATGTGCTTTGTTCGGTTCAGTCTCCTTCTTCATTGTTCCAATACATTACGGCTAGTCGATATAACCTATGATATCGGGAAAATACTTTATTACGAACACAACTTTAAATCTAATACCGAGAGTCTGGGATGATGTTGACGATAATAGTGCCGGTTTTCGAATACTTATATAAGTGGAAAACGAATGGAACTTGAGTCTAGAGACGCAAGATACTAACTATTGAGTGTTGTATAATTTTTAATACCTTTTATATCAGTAAAAGAAATACAAAATTTAAAACTAAATTAGTATTTAAAATTATTTATTTATATCAACGAAAATATGTATATTAAGTAATAAGAAAATAAATTTCATATTTATAAAAGTTCATTTGAAAAAGTCTTGATTTTGTAGTTTAAGTTAGATTGAAAAGATGAAAAAAGTATAGGTCATGATAATTGAGGGGCATGTTTTGTCAAAAGCACATTTAAGATGGAACCGCAAGTCAAGAAAAAGAAATCAACAACACGAACCATCAATCCATACACAAACTTTTGTTTTAATTTGTTGTTAAATATTTTATTTTACTACTTTAATAAAATAATATTTGAGGAGTCACGTGCTATCATCACGTTTATTATCATCAAAATTTTCTCGTCTTTTTCATCTTAAACAATTATCTCAATTACTAATAATATTATTTAACTTTTTTTTACATTTAATAAATTAAAAAAGAGATCTATTTATTAATATTATTTCTAAATAAACAAAAAATTGTAAAATAATAATTTTTCTAAATAATAAAACGTTTTTAAAAATACAAAATAATTCAAAAATTGTTTTTTAAGTTAAATTTTTAAAACCAAAAATAATTATCTTGGGAATTATAATATGAAATTTTTTAAAAATGTCATTTTATACGGTTTGTTTTATACAAAATGTTTATTATTTTATTAGAAAAAAAATTAAAACAAAATTTTGAAAAGTTGATATCACTGTTTAATTAGTTATAGTCATTGCTCATACATAATTTCAATCATAGCATATCTTATAATATTATTTATAATTAATAAATTTTATTATATTAATATTTTATTTAGTCAACTCGTGTAATACATGGGTTTACTAAAACTAGTCTATATATAAAAGTTGATTTATTAAAACATATTAAAATCACCACCGTCCTTTACTATTAAGAGTAAGTATAATGATAGATATAAAATATATAATATAGATATTTAAACAATTAAATACAAAACATATTAATTAAATAACATACAAGTTGAGCTTGAGCTTGAAAAATATTAGACGAGCCGAGTTCAAGCTTAATTAGAAGTAAAGCTCAAAACAAGCTGAACTCGAGCCTAAAGAAACTCGGATTTTGCTCATCTAGTTTACACCCCAACTTTTGTATGTGCATGTGTAAGTGTGAATTAAAAAAAGTCTGCTTTTCTTAAATTACTTTGGGTTCTAATTTTTTTTCTTAAATTCAATTTTGAATTTCAAATTAAAAGACTTTATTTTTGGATCCTGCTCCTATATAAAGTTGTGTGAGAACGGGTTAAAAAAATGCGGATTCAAATCGAAATTGGAATTTTTTAAGAGGGTTTAATATGGTTTGGGTCGCAGCGAGTTCTTTAAGATAAATCTTTTAAAAGAAAGTATCAAATTGAGTTTACTTCATTATATTTGATGCTATGTGACTAGTAGTGGCTGATGTGAGAGGTGGTAGTGGCAACGACCATAGGAGTAACAACAACAATTGTATGGGTGGAGGCAATAACTACAAGCGATGATGGTGAACGGTGGCATGGGGATGGAGGGGTTCTATGGCAGTGGCAATGATGATTGTGATGGTGGTGTGATACGTATGAGCCCAGACATGAGCCCAAACAAGACAACACAAGCCCAATCCTATTAGACAAGGTTACTAGTGGGCGACTCAAAAGAACAATAAAAAAGCCCATTCGTTTGATGGAGTAGGCTGCAAGTTAGGAAGTCAATTTCTTTGTTACGTGCATGTTTCAATTTATTAGTGGTGTTAGTGGAGTCATGCATTACTTGAGTTAGTGGAGTCATATGAATAAGGTAGTGAAGTAGTGGAGTAGTTGTTAGGTCATGCATTGCACATTTAAAATTCTTGTAATTGTTAATTTTGGAGATTATTGAGAAATTTTGCCCCAAATCCTTGTTTCCTTTCTTTTTTTCAAAAGTAGTGTTTGCCTACTACAAAAGGCTTCATCATTTGGTGCTTTCATTCACCAACTCACCACCGCTATGCCACCACGAAAGGATACTTCATCCTCCGATAAACCAAACCCAACCATGTCCGATCAGTTGCTCAACCAATTAATCACTGCCACCAATGACGCTTCAAAAAATGAAACCCTATTGGATGATTTGATCAAAGTAACCTAGAATCTTAACACCAAAATTGACAACTTGTCCGAGCAAGTTACATCCGAATCATCAACCGACAAAACACCAACACGCCACCGCTCCCCACCACGGAAACGCTCATCGAACCGACCCCGTAACCCCCATCAACCTAAAATTCCCCTTCCCTTTTTCGATGGCTCCAGTACTCTCGACTGGATTTTCCAAGAAGATAATTTCTTTTCATACTATCAAACACCGGCAAACAAACTTGTTGATCATGTGGTTTTCTATTTTATAGGTGACGCCCTTTCATGGTATAAACATCTCGCTAACAATGACCTACTCGGAAAGTGGCCAGCCTATAAACAAAGCTAGATATCGGTTCGGTCCATCAACCTATGAAAACTACAAGGATACTCTCTTTAAACTCTTGCAAACTTCTACGGTCGCGACCTACCTAACCAAGTTTGAAAGAGTTAGTAACCGGGTCGTCGGTCTTTCACTAAAAGCTCTCTAGAACTTTGTAGATACATATGTACCTAGTTTACAAGCTTAATATAAAATGCTTTCATGTTTTACATATATGTAATAGAATGGGTTTAAATGAAATACAATATGTGGTTTATGCTTATAATGTTTAATATTTCAATGATTAGTGTGTGTTAACGCTTATTGAACTAACTATATAGGTTTGTGGTTGTTTACATAGTTCTTAGTCAATAATGATTGTGAAACGTGCTTAAACTTAATCGTGTGAAGTTCTCATGCGAATGGATCATGCTAATGGACCATACGCATGAACAACTTCATGCTAATGAACCAATCACACAACTGAACTAGGAGACTGGATTAATCGCACGATTATGACATGAGATTGACTCAGTTACACGACTGAAGTCTCAGTCGTGCGGATGGATCAACCGCATGCTTCAATCGTACGAGTAAACCATGCAAATGGTTCAGTCGCACGAATGACAAACCCTAACCTACAAATACCACCTAATTCGTGGAAAAACACAACAATTCGAATACCTACGCACTAAATCACACCCTAGCCGTCCAGAGACCCTAGAACACCTGTTCCAAGTTCATAGATCGCTGTAAATCGTCCTACTATCGTTCTTGACGTTTAGTTACATTCTTGGATTGATTTTACACGCGTTCTCACTGATTGGATCGCCAATCAAATAGGATTCCGCACTATTTGAGTTGGTATACACGTAAATCAGTTAGTACTCTGTGCGTACACGGTTCCTAACATGTGGTATCAGAGTTTTGGCTCTTGATTTACGTGTGATTCGATCAATTTTGATATAAGAATCATGTTTTTCACTCAAAAACGCAATCTTTTTGTGTCAAATAGTGTTTTAGGCGTCTCCAGGTCAAAAAGTTAACGTTTTCCGGCATACGGCAATTAGGTTTAGTGAGAAAGTTGTGTTTTTGTGTCAAAATACCTTAACCTTCAAATTCTCAAAATTCAGCAGCTTCAGTCGCACGACTGAATCCATCCGCATCCCTCATACGCACGATTGGTCGCCCCTCAAAATTCTCAAAAGTTAACGTTATCCATTTGTACGACTGAACTGCGCATTTGCATTGTTCATCCGCACCTTGCCATTCGCACGATTGAGCCATCCGCATTTGCTCATTCGCACGTTTGAGCCAACCGCATTGTTCAATCGCCCAAAGTGTTCAATCGTATTCCTTCAGTCGCATAAGTAAAACAGTTTGTTTTAAAGTTCAAAGTCATTAGTAATGGTGGATCAATATTCAACATTGACCACAGGGAGGGATTCAAGGATCCAAATCTATTGCTTCTTGGAAAATGAAGTGGGAAATCATAATAAACCCCCTAAGCTCATAGCGTTAGATGATTACCATCTATGGAAGCAAAGATTCGAGATCTACTTAAATAGAGTAGATCCCAATCTGTGGGAGTCGATAGAAATAGGGTATAGCATGCCTGTAGGTGCAGATGGAGTCAAACTTACCCTAGGTGGCATGACTGATGGCCAAAAGGTAAACTACAATGCTGAGAAGAAAGTATATGCATTGCTAACTCAGTCAATTCCTAAGGACATCTTCCATCAATTTTCTGAGAACAAGTAAGCTAAGAAGCTGTGGGATGCATTGGAAAAATGGTATGACGGGAATGCGTCATTAAAAGCTCTAAAGGCAAAAGCGTTGAAGAAGGAGTTTGACAACTTCTCGTCAATGGGTAAGGAGAGCTTGGATGACGTCATCGATCGATTCTACCATTTGATGAGTGAGCTGCACACTCATGGAGTTACAACGTCTATGGAAGACAAGGTGTCGAACTTTGCAGATGGGTTGCCAGAGAAGTGGGTTTCCTTTGTATCCAACCTCAAACAAAATGATATGCTGGCAAAGTTAGATATCAACGAGTTCATTCTGAAACTGAGAGAGGAAGAGTTGAGGATGAAGTACAGGCCCAAAAGTCTTCATATGATCAGAATCCATCACTGTACAACTCAACTCCACAAGCCAAAACGTCTGGATCACCACTTCAAACGGCATTTGTGTTGAGTTCAGCTGGTCCATCTCAAGCTACTACTTTAGGATCTGACACGTCAGGGTCGTCTTGTACCCAATACATAGCACCAAAAGCCAATGCTACAAAACTAAAGACCGAGAATCTCGAGAAGATGACAGTAGAGGTAACAAAGGAACATATGGATCTCTTAGCAGCTGTCGTTCACTCCTATGATGGACTAGTTGCTGGGAAAATTGGAAACTGCCATCTGGCAGATGAGTACTATGAGCGGGTAGACGAGACAGATCTAGAGAGAATGGACATCATGTGGGCCTTAGAAAGTGCTGTCTGGAGAGCTAAGAAGTTTGTCAAGAAGACCAGACAAAACTTGATTGCCACTAAGGACACAACTTTTGGTTTTGACAAGACCAAAGTTACCTGCTTCAACTGTGAGGAAAAGGGTCACTTCAAACGTGAATGTGTGAAGCCCAAGAAGACAGGAAATGGGAATCGGTTCTCATCTTTCAACCGTCAGGATAAACCCACAAGTAGTCCTACTTCATCAAGCAAGGATCCTAAGGCCTTGACCGCTTAGGATGACGAAGGACAAGATTGGAGCTTTCGGTTTGTGTCCCCGGGAGAATCCAACATCGCTAGTGTTAAGGATTTAGATGACGACTCAGCGAGCGAAGGTGATATTGCAGTGGAACTCGCGATGTCAAATAATGAAGAAACTGCAACTTTGGTTGATCACCTGCCTAAAGAAGGGACAAGTTCCACAAGTTCAGAATCACTAGAACCAGAAAAGTCAGACTCTGCTTTGATGGTTGATTCAACCGCATCCTCTTAGGTAAGTACTACAGATCAATTATTTAATAATCATGCTTGTGTTGAATGTAATAAATTTAGGAAAAGCATTGATTTGAAATTTGCTAGGTTATTAGATCATAATGATAGCTTAGTAAAGGACTTGCAATTGTGCACAGATGCAAATAGAATTTTAAAACAAAATGAGCACAGTTATAAAGAAAAGATAGAACTTTTAAATAAAAAACTTAGGAAACTGAAGTTGTAGATTTTAACCAAGTTAATGACATTAAGTTCTATCTAAACTCCCTAGAAGAAACAAAGAAACAAAAAGCAGTTTTGGAAGTAGAAGTAAATTCATTAAAACAAAAACTGCATAGTTGGACTAGTTCTTCTCACATAGTTCAGCACTTAGTGAGAGAACGTAACAACGGGGAGGGTTTGGGTTATAAAGTGGTTCCACCACCACATGAGACCTTGTTGAATGCCAAAATCAAACCAATAAATAACAACTCAATCAAGGATCATGTGGTGTCCACTCCTCTTGTAAGTAATCCAGATTCCACATGCATCTGGCACTAAACAAAAGGAGTCCACTTCTAAATCAAAAGGTAAAATGCCTATGGTGAATCTGGATGAACAATTTGAAAAGGTTAATATAAAGTCAGGTTCAACCACATCTAAGTCTGAACCTAAAAAGACCATACATGTTAACCAAACACGTGCATCATGTCCAAGTCCAGGTAAACAAAAAGGTAAAGATGTTAACAAGGTTCAAACAATTAGTTTTGTTAAACAAGTTAAAACATCGAAACAAGAAGTGTCTAAACCCAAATTGAATAAAGTCACACGTGTGTCACACACTTCTCCACAGAAACAGGTACTCCATCATGTCGAAAGTAGATCATGCTACAACTATGGAAAGTATGGACACATCACGTCTACTTGTCCTTATTATCAGACTCCAAACAAGGTAAAACATCGAAACAAGAAGTGTCTAAACCCAAATTGAATAAATTCACATGTGTGTCACACACTTCTCCATAGAAACAGTACTCCATCATGTCGAAAGTAGATCATGCTACAGCTGTGGAAAGTATGGATACATCGCGTCTACTTGTCCTTATTATTAGACTCTATGGCAGAAATTAACTTTATGACACTAAACCTAGCTCTTCAAAAAGGAGATCCATGACTCCACCAAAAAGGGCCAGTGAACCTAAAGTTCAACCTAAAATGCTGAAATGAACACTTGGATTGTAGATAGCGGAGCATCCAGGCACATGACTGGGAACCGGGCACTCCTGTCAAATGTCAAACAAATAAAAGGAGGTCATGTTTCATTTGCTGGAAACAAAGGAGGTTATATCACAGCTCAAGGGGAAGTGGGGAATTAGAAAGTGAAGTTTGACAAGGTAAACTATGTTCAACAACTTCAAAATATTTGCTTTCTGTTTCCCAAATACGTGACAAGGGATTTAAGGTAGTTTTCGACAATAAGAAGTGTTATGTCCTGAAAAAGACTATGTGATCCCAGAGTACCAAGTCTTAATGTCAGCCTCAAGATATAATGACCTTTACGTCTTGGATCTATCAAAGGCCTCCACAACGGATCATCAAGTTCATTGCTTCTTGTCAAAAGCTACTAAGAAGGATTCTATCTCCTAGAATAGGAGAATGGGGCACATCAATCCATGGAAGATGAACCAGTTGATCCAGAATGACTGGTGTGAGGAGTAAATGTCAAAAACTTCCAACTACCAGATTTTTGTGTTGCCTACAAGAAAGGCAAACAAACTAAGAAGTCTCTTGCAGGATCGTTGAAGGGTGTAAGTTACAACACAACAACATAAAGAGGAGATTAACTAGACTTTTATCAAACAGTAAACTAGATTAACCAAGTTGAGATACTAAGAACACAAGTAATGCAAGAGACAGATAACAAAGAACATAAGTGTATGGTTTTCAAGAATGCAGTATATTGCTTTCTCTACGTTCTATTACAAGTGTTACAAAGCATATGTGAAAGATACAAGAACATGAGATACTTATACTACATCCTACAACCGGCTATACTTTGAAAGCCAGCTGGATACAATTGACTAGACACAAACAAAATCAATTGTAGAGTCAAAAGGCAGATTGCCTTTTGACTTGTGACTATGACATGCCATAGCTCACATCCTTATCTATTACAAAAAGGATAAAGTACATAAAGTAGAAAGTTTCAGACTCAAGACCTCAATGTACAGTTACCAAAACATGGACCTTTTCACCAACTCATGTAAGTTGGTGACTTGCAGAGATGCAGCGGAAAGGTGTCCAGCTTTATGGAATAGTACATCAGATAAAGCATGTTACTAAAAGTCTTCGGAAGAGATCTGTCTTCATGAACTTGAAGCTTTGGAAGACTTTGTCTCTGAGGCTTTGGAAGACTTCATGTTTGGCTTTGAAAGATATTGGTCTTGGCTTCGGAAGATTTCACACTTAGAGTAATTTCTGTTTCATGTGTGAAACTTCCTAAGCTTCTTCTTTAATGCACTTGTGCAACATGCAGGATGGACTTAAGATGTTTAAGTTGCATCATCCTCTTTATTAATCTCTACAAACTCCCCCTAGGCTGATGCTACCAAAACACTTAATAGAATTCAGATGTCAGCAGTCCTCATTAGGATGATCACCAAACCTTTTTCATAAGGTGACCAGGATCCTTCAGACCATCAAAGTATCTTCTCATATCAAAGAGGTCATACAAAGGCAATTGAAACGTATCTTTCCATGTGTAAATGTCTTTAGTGCTTTGATCTCTAATGACATGCCATCTTTCTGGATTAGTGGTGTATTGTAGGATCGTTGAAAGGTGTAGAGTTACAACACAACAACACAAAGAGGAGATAAACTAAACTTAGATCAAACAGTAAACTGGATTAACCAAGTTGTGACACTAAGAACACAAGTAATATATGAGACAGAACACAAAGAACACAAGTGTTTGGTTTTCAAGAATGCAGTATATTGCCTTCTCTATGTTCTATTACAAGTGTTACAAAAGCTTATTCGAAAGATACAAGAGCATGAGATACTTATACAACATCCTACAGCCGGCTATACTTTGAAAGCCAGCTGGATACAATTGACTAGACACACACAAAATCAATTGTAGAGTCAAAAGGCAGATTGCCTTTTGACTAGTGACTATGACATGCCATAGCTCACATCCTTATCTATTACAAAAAGGATAAAGTACATAAAGTAGAAAGTTACAGACTCAAGACCTCAATGTACAGTTACCAAAAGCATGGACCTTTTCACCAAACCATGTTAGTTGGTGACTTGCAGAGTTGTAGCGGAAAGGTGTCCAGCTTTATGGAACAATACATCAGATAAAGCATGTTACTAAAAGTCTTCGGAAGAAATCTGTCTTCATGAACTTGAAGCTTCGGAAGACTTTATCTCTGAGGCTTCAGAAGACTTCATCTTTGGCTTCGGAAGATGTTGGTCTTGGCTTTGGAAGATTTCACACTTAGAGTATTTCTATTGCACATGTGAAACTTCCGAAGCATTCCACTTCAATGCACTTGTGCAGCATGTAGGAAAGACTAAAGATGTTTAGGTTGCATCAGCCTCTTCATTAATCTCTACAAACTCCCCCTAGGCTGATGCTACCAAAACATTTAGAAAACTTCAGATATTAACAGTCCTCATTAGGATGATCACCATTCTTTTCTTCATAAGATGATCAGGATCCTTCAGGCTGTCAAAGTGTCTTCTCTTGTCAAAGAGGTCATGCAGAGGCAACTAAAACATACTTGCCATGTATAGATGTCTTCAATGCCTTGATCTCTAATAACATGCCACCTTTCTGGATTTGTGGTGTATGTCCAAGACAAGATGGGTCTTCCTAATGCTAGAGGAGCTACTGAAGTTGGAGTTGATTGAGCTTCCTCTGGCTGTACATCCTCAGGCTGTTCTGATTCATCTTGAGGTTCAGAAGGGGATGCAGGCTTCTTCTTCTTCTTAGACTTTGGTTTAGAAGCCATCCTTTTCCTTCTCTTTCCAAATTTTAACTAAGAAGACTGGCCTGCAGCACCAGATTAATCTTCACTGTCTTTCTCAGTTGGGACTTCCTCTCTCTCAAGTTCATATGGAGAAGGAGGTTGACCCTGCTGTGGATCAGAAGATGAAGCTTGTTGAGCATTAGCAGGAGGTCCAGGTTGTGTTGTGTCTGTTTGTTCAACCTTAACCTCCACTTCAGGTGGGGCCTGACTTGGAGGGGAGTGTAAGTCAGTAAGCTCTCCACTCTTAATCTTCTGCTTGATTACCCTGATATGCTCATCCATAGTGGATAGAGACATGGGTCCAAGTCTCCTTCCGGAGAATCCATACAGCTTCAAGAAGCTCATCATCCTCTGCCTATCAGCAGACTTCTTCATGCTCTTTTGGATGATGGCTCTTGATTTAGCAGCTTCTTCCCTTAGTTTCTTCTTAGTTGTCTTTCTGTCCTTGATTATCTCAAGTTCAAGCTGTTTTAAGTACTCAAACTCAACATAGTCATAGGACAAGGGAAGGAGTGCATCTGCCTGATAGAAGCCTGTGGCACTCAGGTAGTTGATCATCTTGATCCTCTTTTCTTCTTTGTCTACCTGCGGTTCTTGTTGAACCACATCTTCTTGTGCAGGACTTTCCGGAACTGGGGAGAGGGTAGACATATCCTTGTACAACCTTTTTCTTTTTTTCTCTTCTTTGACTTGTACTAGGAGTTCTGCCTCTTCTGCCTCCTTCTTCTCCCTTGACCTTTCCAGGTTAACCAGTTCATTCAACTCATGTAAGGGGAGAGAAATGACATTGTCTATGTCATAGTTCCTAGTCTGCAAATAGTTTATTCTGACTGCCCTTAACTCATCATTCTGAGTATCTGGTCAGGGGGCAACCCTAATAGCAGACTCTATGAGTCTTAAGACTCAGCAGAGGAACTTTCTCCCCTTAGCCTCCTTTTACTCTCTCTCTCTCCTCCTCCTCAATCTCCTCAGTTGTGATTTTTCTTTTCCCTTTATCACTCACAGACCTTTGTGACTCAGGGTAGAGAGAGCTTTGGCATTCATTGCTTGTTGCAGCATATGAGCTCAGGCCAGAGAGAGGTTGAGAAGCACCTTCACCAGCAGGTGTCTCAGAAGGAAAGTGGATCTCTGCAGCAGTTGATGATGATGAGATAGGGCTCTCAGGTTCTACCACTAGGCCTTCAGTCAAGGTTTCCCCTATAAAGCTAATCTTAGGTCTGCCTCAACATCCAATTGACCGATGGCATTGCCTGATTGCCTAAGTCTCCTTCTTAAGCTGAACTCTGCAGTGATCCTGTCTTGGATTCTTTTAGCTAGTCTGTCAGCTTGTCTTGATTGGCTTGGGTTGACAAGTGGCATGTTGACTAGATCAAGACCTTCATAGTAGTCCAAGGTCTGAAAATTGAAGACTTCTTGTTGTCCTTGAACTCTTATGATGATTAGGGCTTTCCTGATGTTGTCATAGCTCCACCTAATAATGTGATTGAAGGATGATGAAGGTGACATAGCCCTTGGTATCCCACTATCACCCACTTGCATAGGTGAGCTGGAGGATAGGTCAATCACAGCCATAGATTCTTGTGTTCCTGGTTGAGCTCTCCTTAAGGGTCTCCCAGCTAGTTTTTCCTTAAGATATGAAATCTCAAGTTGCTGATCATTGATCCTGTTGTATAAGGTAGTCACTTGAGATTCAAGGTGATTGACCTTTGAGACTAAGTAAGTGCATGCTTTAGAAGGTTTTTGCACCAGTAGTCTCAGAGTCCCCTCATCTTCATCAGAAGACTCATTGGGGGATGAGATAATTGGACCAAAGTTCTCTTTCTCACCACCAGCTTAAGGTTCTTGGCTGCTGGTTTTCCTCTGCTCACTGGCAATCTCAGTTGAGATGTCAGTGGGCTGAGTTGCCATGGTTGAGGTCTTAATGATGCAATCACTTTCAGAAGTGAGAGCCTCTTCCATATGGACATCCTAAACAGGTTCAGAAGTGTCCACCTCAGTCATAGGTGACTGATATGGGATAGATGTAGGAGACTCAGGAGCATTCATCTCTCTTTGAGTAGGGGTAAAGAAGGGAGACTCATTATACTCACTGAAACCTAGATCTTCAGCAGTATAGAAGTCAAGATTGGGAATTGGTTGGTTGAGATCTATAGGCTGGTGAAGGTTGATCACTTGAGTGCTGATAGGTAGTTGGGTTAATGAGCTTATCAGGATTAGCATGAGGAACCTCAACACTGATTCTTGAAGAGATGAGAGTGGTTTGCTCCTCAGGAGAAGTGGGAGCTCCAGTGTCCACTTCTTCCTGTATGGTTGAGTATATGGGGGCCTCCACAGACTGAATAGCCTGAGCAGGGGTTCGTTTGGATTTTCTTTGGTAGGTGATGGTGATTTGTGGCTGTGAGAGTGGTTGGGAGATAGCAGGTGTGGGCTCAACACTAGCTTGTGCTGCTAGGTTTTCACCTTGAGCAATGAGCTCAAACATTTTTGGGACTAGGGCTGTTTCTACCCCAGAGAATCCAACAGTGGGCTTTCTCAGAATTTTAAAGATGTCAAGCTTCATCTGTCTCAGTTTAAGAGTGTTCCTTGTTTCCCTCAATTGCGAGCCTAGTTCACAGTTAAGAATGTACTGGACATATCTAGGAAACATGCAATACTCTAAGGAGTCTAAATTAGCAAGTAAATTTGTATAAACAAACTGAGAATACCTGAATTTGACCCTCTGAACCATTCCATGGATTATGAAGGAGAGATCCTCAGGAATCTGGTCCCATCCACCATGCTTGTTTGATAAGTTGTGGATGACCACATGGAGCAGGAATCTCCATTGGGATGAGACCTTCCCTTTCGTAAAGGTCTTTACAGAGAAATCTCCCTCATATCCCATCTGCTCAAAGGAATGATTGACAGCTTCCTTTGGGAAAAAAGACCTCACCTTCTTCATTATCCAGCTGAAGATGCCTATTGATGATAGCCGGAGTGATGAAGATTGTTCTTCCTTGCACTATGGCAGACAGTGCCTTCTCTCCGTCCATAATGACCTCTTGGTAGGTCTTCCAGAATTCAAGTAGCTGATCCTCATAAAGTGGAGGATCAATGGTTAGGGAGGTGAAATAGTTAGACAGAGCTAAGAAATGACAAACCTATGAGAAATGAGGATCTTTCTCAGAGCTTAACAGAGCAACCTGATTGTGTTGTCTGTGTAGCTGCATGGTAAAGTTGGGATCATTTCTGTGAGCAAGGTTGACCATTTTAAGGTAGCTTAAGGATGAAGAAATAAGAGAGAAAGAAATTTCAGAGAGAAATTTGGGGTTTTAGGTTTGGAGGAAGAACAGATGATAGAAAGAGGGGGAAACCGTTGGGTTTATATGTGAGAAGGATTTCAGATAAAGTTTAATGAAAGAAGATAAACTTTGAAATCCGGATGTCGGTCCCACCTCTGAAAAAGTAGTTTACCTTTGCTCAAAAAGTAGTTTTCTTGGAAGTCAAAAAGCTTCCGAAGGTTAATTATCTTCGGAAGTTTTAATTAAAAAGCTTCCGAAGCTAAAATGACTTCGGAAGAATTTCCTGAGAGTTTTGAGAATTTTTGCTTTGGAAGAGAAATTAAAACTTGAGTTCTTTGTATATAAAACAACAAAGCATCCGAGAGTTAATTTTGCTTCGGAAATAAATGGTCTTTGAAAATAAGTAAGTGTCTGAGACAAGTATTTAAGCTTCGGAAGATAAATCTGAAAGCTCTTCCGAAGGTAAATTTCTTAGACAATTATTTATTTTGAAGGCATGATTTGCTTTCGAAGTTAAAAGCATAACTTTCAAAGTATCAGAAATTTTCAAAAATGTAAGGAAAGTCTTCAAAAAGAAATTATTATTCAAAGAACACATGAGCTTATGAAAGTGATGAACTAGAGAACTTAGGACACACATATTTTAAGAAATAATAAGAATTAGTTTTAAGAAAAGCTTACTCAATTTTATCATCCCAATAGCTGATATTAGATATTTAAATATCTGTTCATCAAAAGCCTTTGTAAACAGATCAGCATATTGTTCATCTGTGTGAACTTTGACTAGTTTAATTAATCCCTTTTCATAGTTATCTCTTATTAAATGATACCTGATATTGATGTGCTTTGTCCTTGAGTGCTGCACAAGGTTCTCTGTGATTGAGATAGCACTGTTGTTGTCTATGTGAATGGGAGTCTCCATGAAGTTTAACCCATAGTCCAGCATTTGATTTTGAATCCAAAGTACTTGAGCATAGCAGCTTGTAGCAGCAATGTATTCAGCTTCAGCAGTTGATGCTGAGACACAGGATTGTTTCTTGCATTGCCATGAGACAACCTTTCCACCAAGAAATTGACATCCCTTAGATGTAGACTTTGCAGTCATATTGCAACCACCATAATCACTATCTGTATAGGCATACAGATTGAAGTCAGAATTCTTGGCATACCATAAGCCAAGTGTTGATGCACCTTTGAGGTATCTTAGAATCCTCTTGACAGTGATAATGTGAGACATCTTAGGGTTGGCTTGATATCTTGCACAGATACAAGTGGCAAACTTGATATCAGGCCTGCTAGCAGTAAGATACATAAGAGACCCAATCATAGCCCTGTATAAGTGCTCATCTACACACTCCCCCTCAAGATCAGGTCCAAGGGAGTGGTTCCTAGCTATGGGTGTCTTAGCAATCTTACAGTCAGTCATGTTGAACCTCTTAAGTATGTCCTGAACATACTTTGACTGACTTATGAAGATGCCATCTTCAACTTGCTTCACTTGAATTCCATGAAAGAAATTGAGTTCCCCCATGGCACTCATTTCAAATCTGTCTTTCACCAGCTTCTCAAAGTCTTTGCATTGCTTTGGATTAGTTGAACCGAAGATGATGTCATCCATATATACTTGAACTAGCAATATGTCTTTTCCCTGTCTTTTGATGAAGAGAGTTCCATCTATAGTACCTCTCCTGTATCCACGTTTACAAAGATACTCAGATAGTGTCTCATACCATTTCCTGGGTGCCTGATGCAACCCATAAAGAGCTTTGTCAAGCTTGCAAACATAATCAGGATGATCAGGGTCTACAAAACCAGGTGGATGTTTGACATAAACCTCTTCATCTATCACTCCATATAAAAGGCACACTTCACATCAAGTTGAAAGACCTTAAAGTTCTTGGATGCAGAAAATGCCAAGAATATCCTAACAGCTTCTAATCTTGCCACTGGAGCAAAGACATCAGTTTAGTCAATCCCTTCTTCTTGTGTGTATCCTTGAACAACTAGTCTAGCTTTGTTCTTGATAATGATGCCTCTATCATCTTTCTTGTTCCTAAACACCCATTTGGTTCCAATGGTAGTCTTCCCAGAAGGAAGAGGACAAAGGTTCCAAACTTTCTGCCTTTTGAATTGAAGCAGCTCTTGTTGCATAGCTTCAACCCAACTTCCATCCTTTAGAGCTTCATCAAGTTTCTTTGGCTCTATCTGGGATAGAACACAAGAGTGAAGACAAACATTTGCTTCATGGGTTTGTCCTCTTGTCTTTACCCTTGAGACAACATCTCCAATAATGTTTGTGGTGGGATGAGACTTGTGGATCCTAAGCTGAGGGATCACAGCATGTTCCTGAGAGAGATCTAAATTAGAGAAATTTAGATCTGGCATGGATGTTTCTCCCACCACATCAGCATACTTCTCAAGTGAAACTTGATCCAAGCAGTGTATGACATCATTGATGTTCTCATCTATGGTGTGGTTAGTGGCATCAAGAAATTCTTAATCATTGTCACCACCACCATTGTTATCTTCCACAATTGAGGTGTTCTTATCTGGTAGTAGAGCCTCTGAGCTGGAATTTGAAGGCATACCAGATGTATCAGCTAAGTTTGTCATTGTTGTGCTGATAGAAACCTCATTTGCAGAAGTAGTTCTGACTGGAGCTGAAGATGTATGACTTGAAGGTCTTCCTAACTCAAATCTTGGTTCAAGATCACCAGAATTTAAATTTTCTGCAGATCCTGGAACATTCTCACAAGATTTTTTAAAATAGTTGGTAACCAAATCAAGATCAAATAACCAATCCAGACCAGAACCAGCAACACAGGGTGTGTGTTCATTGAAAGTCACATTGGCTGTCTCCTCAACAATTCTAGTTCTGAGATTGTACACTCTATAAGCCTTAGCTTGGGAAGAGTATCCAATAAAGTGTCCATCATCTGTTTTCTCAGCAAAGTTGGCAATTTGATCTTTGGTATTCAAGATGGTGCAAGGACATCCAAATGACCTGAGAAAACCAATGAAAGATTTTCTCTTATGCCAAAGTTCATAAGGAGTCTTGCCATGAGTCTTAACTACTAAAACTCTATTCTGCACATAGCAGGCAGTGTTGACTGCCTTTGCCCAGAAGGTGATGGGCAGCTTAGAGTCAGACAACATGGTTCTTGCAGCTTCAATCAGTGTCCTGTTTCTCCTCTCAGCAACACCGTTTTGCTGAGGAGTCCTGGGAGCACTAAATTGTCTTGTAATACGCTTTTCATCATAGAATATGTCAAGGATATGGTTCTTAAATTCGGTTCCTTGATCACATCTTATGATCTTGACCTTGTGATCAGATTGATTCTCAATCTTTAAGATGAAATTCTTCAGAATCTCAGGAGTCTCATACTTAGTTCTAAAGAAGAAAACCCAAGTGAATCGTGTAAAGTCATCTGTGATCACTAGACAGTATAAGGTCCTTCCTAAACTCATTACACTGGTGGAGCCAAAGAGATCCATATGTAACAAGTGTAGGGGTGTAGTGATGGAGTTCCTTTCCTTAGGCTTGTGAGATACCTTATGTTGCTTCCCTTTCAGGCATGCAACACAATGGTCATCACTTGTAAACTCTTTCTTTGGTATTCTAGTTACCAAATCATGCTTAAACAATTTGTTCATGTTCTTAAAGTTTACATGGCACATTATTTTATGCCATAGGAAAGACTTATCACTATTAGCTTTAGACAGAAAGCATAAAACTTCTCCAGAGGGAGAGGTTTCTTGCAAGTCCATCTTGTACATGTTTCCTTTCTTGGGGGCTCTAAGCAGGATATGCTAATGAGGAATGACCACACCAAGCTTAAGAACAATGCACTCATGCTCAGTGAAGAGCATGTTATGACTCTGATCACAAAATTGAGATACACCGAGAAGATTGTATCCAAGCTCTTTGACAAAGTTTACCTTTTCTATGCTAAGCTTACCATTTATGACCTTGCCCCTTCCAGAAATATACCCACCTTCATCTCCTCCAAAAGCAACTGGTCCTCCATCTATCCTTTCAAAGTTCTGGAGTAGTGACCTATTGCCTGTCATGTGCCTGGAACAACCACTATCAATGATCCAGACATTTTTGTTAGTCTTCAGCTGCCCCTGCACAAAGAAAATGATTAGTTACATTTGGAAACCCAAGCCTTGCTTGTCTTGGGCTTATTTACAGAAGGTAATTCAACAGTAATAGATCCTATGGTTGTACTAAGAGGATCTTGAGTTGTTGTTGATGGAGAATTCTCAGTCACTTGGTCTTTCTTAGACATCCACACCACCTTTGGAGTCTTGGAATTGACCTTCAAAACTTCGGAAGCTTTAGGAACTTCGGAAGTTTTGATGACTGATCCTTCGGAAGATTCTACAGGCACTGCAACAAACATCAGTGCTTCGGAAGAACTCCTTTCTTCCAAGACCAACTTCTCTTCCGAGGGTAATTTTCCAGTTCCCTTCTTTTTAGACTTGGAGCTTTCGAAGGAAACAGGTTTTCATTCCGAAGCTTGAATCTTCTTAGAACTCTTTGAAGCCTTTGTTTTGGTCATATGGACAGTACCTTTAGGATTGAAGGGACAATCCTTAGCAATGTGAGTGGTACTTTCACACATGACACAATTCATCTTTTTCTTCACAAGAGCTCTTTCCTTGGAATAGGAATGTCTTCGGTCACATCCCTTCTCCACTTTCATCTTTGCAGATGCTGAGACAATCCTCTTGGGCTGAGGACTGTGCTTGGAGTTTGATGGTCCACGCTGTGCAGTAGTGGTACATAGCAGATCAGTCTTCTTCTTGCTATTGAGATGAGTTGAACAAGAACCAGAACTCTTAGCAGAAGAGTTTTGTTTAATGTCTTCAGTCCCTACCACTTTAAAACCTGTAGAGATAAAAACTTGTTTTTGCTTAGAGTCAAAAGTAGCTTTGATCTCTTGAGCCTTCCTTGCCTTTCTTTTGCTCTTTCTGATCAAGTTCTTTCTCATGTACTTTGTCATCACAGGATTTTTTTTCTCCTCAGAAGGATAATGGCCCTTCTTGGAATCCTCCTCTTCACTCTTCTCAGAGGAATTCTTCACTATCTCTTCTTCATCCTCTTCACTCATAGGATCTATGAGAGGAAGCTCATCTTCACAAGTTCCATACCTAGGAGATCTTACTGACAAGATTGTGTGTGGAGGAGCTATCTCATTGGATCCCAGTCCCTGCCTGTTTTGATAGCACACTTTGTTGTGCAGGGATGAGGATATCATGTTCTTGAAGGTCTCTTCTTCAAGAACACTCTTTATAGCCCTGGCTTTGCTGATCACAAGCTCAGCCTGGCACTTAGTTAACTTAGTTATGAGATCTTTGATTTGAGTCCTAAAATCTATGTGTTCATGTTTTAGAATTGAAATGGTTTTCTCTAAGTCCTCTATCTTCAGTTTATAATCATTTTTAGACTTTCTAAAACCAGATTTTAAAATGTTTAAGGACTCAAGGTCAGATCTCATTTCCAAGTTGTAGGACCTGTATCTGTTAACTTTAGCAATGCATTCAGGAGTACAGAGATGTTCCAATACCTTGGCTTCATAATGATCTGCCATTAGTGCTTGGTTTGGAGAAGTGTCTTCCAACTGAAAGCTCTAGTCAAAGCCTCCTTCTTCAATAACAATAGCAGCTTGCTGCTTTGACTTCTCATTCTGGAGAGCTTTGTCAGTGTAGTTTGGTCTGGATTGTGTTTGGCCACCACTTGTTCTAGGTGCCTTACACTCTCCGGAAAAGTGGCCCATCAAGTTACAGTTGTAACACTTGACTTTGCCTTTGTCCAGTCCAAACTTTCCACTGGTTGCATTGCTTGGAAACTTCCTTCCAGTCCTCTTGTAGAACTATTTCCATGTATTCCAGATCATCTGGATGGATACAGTCAAGGTCTTCAGAAATGAAAAGAGAGTTGCCACAGCTTTCATCAGAAGACACAAAAGCTTGAGAAGAGCTTGTCTTTGGGAATGGGCTTCCTTGAGTGTAGTGCTCCCGTGGTGTCTCTGGGAAGGTGATGAAAGGACCCTTTGGTGAATTGTCAGGGTAGCATAAGATGCGATGTTTGGGTTTTATGCTATCCCTTTCAACCACATGTAGGGCTGGACCCATTTGATTGTTGGAGTTTCCAGATGAACCATGCATGTTCATCTCCATCTGGTAGCCACTGAGAATCCCATATAACTCTGTCAGAGTAAGAGTTTTGAGATTTTTAGTTCTCTTGATCACCACACAGTAGTGTGTCCATTGCCTAGGAAGTGAGGACATAAACTTCCTTACAATGTCTCTGTTTTCAAGAGAAACTCCTCCATCCACTAGGGTATCCACAATCTCAACATACCTAAAATACTGCTGAGTCATGGTTTCACCTGTTTTGAAGGTGAAAATTTCAAACTGCTACTTCAGGAGATCCTTCTTGTTCTCCTTGGCTTCAGAGGAACCCTTATACATCAGTTTCAGTGCATCCCATAGCTGCTTGGCTGTTTTGCACTTCTTGAAACCTCTATACACAGTGTTTGGAAGGGCAGTTTGAAGGGCTGTCATGGCTTTTCTGTCTATCTTTACTCTCTTCCTATCTTCATCAGAGTAGTTAGCCACATCTTTGGGGATCATACCAGCACCAATAGCAGAAGGGGTGCTGGGTATGAAAGGTCCATTCTCAATAGACTCCCACATTCTTGAATCAAGAGATCTGATGAAACCTTCCATTCTCAAACACCAGGTATCAAACTCATCAAGGGTGATTAGTGGGGACTTGTTCATGGTTCCAGTTTCCATATCAGTTTTGGAAATGGCTGCCATTTGAAAAGTTTAGTATTTGTGTGTGTGAGGGATCTTAAGATGGTGAGATCTTATATCAAGAGCCTGAAATGCTCTGATACCAAATGCAGGATCGTTGAAGGGTGTAAGTTACACCAAAACAACACAAAGATGAGATTAACTAGACTTTAATCAAACAGTAAACTGGATTAACCAAGTTGAGATACTAAGAACACAAGTAATGCAAGAGACAGAACCCAAAGAACACAAGTGTATGGTTTTCAAGAATGCAGTATATTGCTTTCTCTATGTTCTATTATAAGTGATACAAAGCATATGTGAAAGATACAAGAACATGAGATACTTATACTACATCCTACAGCCAGCTATACTTTGAAAGCCAGCTGGATACAATTGACTAGACACAAACAAAATCAATTGTAGAGTCAAAAGGCAGATTGTCTTTTGACTTGTGACTATGACATGCCATAGCTCACATCCTTATCTATTACAAAAAGGATAAAGTACATAAAGTAGAAAGTTTCAGACTCAAGACCTTAATGTACAGTTACCAAAAGCATGGACCTTTTCACCAACTCATGTAAGTTGGTGACTTGCAGAGATGCAGTGAAAAGGTGTCCATCTTTATCGAACGGTACATCAGATAAAGCATGTTACTAAAAGTCTTTGGAAGAAATCTGTCTTCATGAACTTGAAGCTTCGGAGGACTTTGTCTCTGAGGCTTCGGAAGACTTCATTTTTGGCTTCGGAAGATATTGGTCTTGGCTTCGGAAGATTTCATACTTAGAGTATTTTCTGTTTCATGTGTGAAACTTCCTAAGCTTCTTCTTTAATGCACTTGTGAGCATGCAGGATGTACTTAAGATGTTTAGGTTGCATCAACCTCTTCATTAATCTCTACACATAAGGCAAAGAATGTTCATTCCATAGAACTGCCTCTTGAGCTTCTTCACATGGATCTGTTTGGTCCAGTTAGTACAAGGAGCATCGTCAGCGACTTGTACTGCTATGTAGTTACAGATGACTACTCAAGATTCTCTTGGGTAATGTTTCTAAAATCTAAATCTAAGACATTTGAGTCATTCAAAAAGTTAGTAACTAAGTTAGAGTCTCTCTACAAGCTGAAGGTAAGACAAGTATGCTCAGACAACAGAACAGAGTTCAAGAATCAATAGATGGAGGCATTCTACAAAGAAAAGGGAATTATGCATCAGTTCACATCTGCCTACACTCCATAGAAGAATAGGGTTGCTGAAAGGAAGAACAGAAGCTTGATAGAGACTGCCAGGACGATGCTAGCAGACTCAAAACTGCCTATCCAATTCTAGAACGAGGCAGTGGCAAATGCATGTTACACTTTGAATCGAGTCTTGGTGGTTAAACGACATGGAAAAATGTGTTACAAGTTGCTACAACGACATAAACCTAATCTGGAGTACCTCGCACCGTTTGGCGCATCATGTACATTGCTGAAGAAAACTCGGGAAGGCAAGTTTAGCAAGAAGGCTGAAGAGGGAATCTTTCTAGGATACAACATAGCAAATAAGAGAGTTTACAACAACTCAACTGGTCAAGTAGAAGTGTGGTGTAATGTCGACGTTCAGAGATACACCATCCCTTTTGCTGGAAAAGGACCCGCATTCTTTTTCGATTATGATGGATTCTTCAAGTCCTTCAACATCGCTCTCTTCACTTCTGACGATGAGTTTGCAACCAAAATGAGGTATGATGTCTTCAACATATCAACACAAGACTCTACAACATCTGGTTCACAAGGTGAGTTGCCTAGTCAATTAGGGGGAGCACTCGAGGTAAGTGACACCTCCTCTGACGATGAAGCCGTGGAGAATGATCAGAACAATCAAGAGGAACAGGTTCCTACTACTACAAGTCCACAAGCATCTAACGTTGATGACTCTGAGTCTTTGGAACCTCACACTCCTACTGCCTCAGATACGGAACCAAACTTTCATAATCTTGATTCTGGGATAGTTGTTCCCACCACTCCTGGATCACGCCTCAATGTCTATCATCCTCTGGACAATGTCATTGGGGATGTCAGATCTGGAGTTCAAGAATCAATGGATGGAGGCATTCTGCAAAGAAAAGGGAATTGTACATCAGTTCACATCTGCCTACACTCTATAGATGAACGGGGTTGCTGAAAGGAAGAATAGAAGCTTGATAGAGACTGCCAGGACGATGCTAGCAGACTCAAAACTGCCTATCCAATTCTGGAACGAGGCAGTGGCAAATGCATGTAACACTTTGAATCGAGTCTTGGTGGTTAAATGACATGGAGAAACGTGTTACAAGTTGCTACAACAACATAAACCTAATCGGGAGTACCTCGAACCGTTTGGCGCATCATGTACATTGCTGAAGAAAATTCAGGAAGGAAAGTTTAGCAAGAAGGCTGAAGAGGGAATCTTTCTAGGATACAACATACCAAATAAGAGAGTTTACAACAACTCAACTGGTCAAGTAGAAGGGTGGTGTAATGTTGACGTTTAGAGATACACCATCCCTTTTGCTGGAAAAGGACCCGCATTCTTTTTCGACTATGATGGATTCTTCAAGTCCTTCAACATCCCTCTCTTCACTTCTAACAATGAGTTTTCAACCAAAATGATGTATGATGTATTAAACACATCAACACAAGACTCTACATAATCTGGTACACAAGGTGAGTTGCCTAGTCAATTAGGGGGACCACTCGAGGTAAGTGACTCCTCCTCTGACGATGAAGCCCTGGAGAATGATAAGAACAATCAAGAGGAATAGGTTCCTACTACTATAAGTCCACAAGCATCTAATGTTGATGCCTTTGAGTCTTTGGAACCTCACACTCCTACTGCCTCAGATATGGAACCAAACTTTCATAATCTTGATTCTGAGATAGTTGTTCCCACCACTCCTGGATCACACCTTAATGTCTATCATCCTCTGGACAATGTCATTAGGGATGTCAGATCTGGAGTTCAGACAAGAAATCAACTTTATTAAGCTGATTATGCCTTGGTAATGGAAAAGGATACCTTCATGATGGTGCATATCGTTGTTTTGTGTCTCAGTTTGAGCCAAAATATGTCAGTGAAGCCCTAAATGATGAAGCATGGGTGAGTGCCATGCAAGAAGAACTTCTTCAGTTCAAGAAGTTAGGTGTATGGACACTGGTAGATAGACCTAAAGATGCTATGGTCATTGGCACCAAATGGGTCTTGAAATGCAAGAAAGATGACCAAAGGGTCATAATCAGGAACAAGGCTCAACTTGTAGTTCAAGGATTTCGATAAGTCGAGGGAATTGATTACAACGAAGTGTTTGCACCGGTGGCAAGAATGGAAGCCATCCGTATCTTCCTAGCCTATGCATCATATATGAAGATTAAAGTATATCAGCTCGATGTTAAAAGTGCATTCTTTCATGGTGAAATCTGAGAAACAGTGTACGTCAGCCAACCAGAGGGATTCGAGGATCCGTATCATCAAGACAGAGTTTACAAACTGGATAAGGCTCTCTATGGGCTTCACCAAGCCCTGAGAGCATGGTATGAAAAACTCTCAATGCACCTTGTGAACACGAATTTCGCAGAGGTGTAATTGACTGTACACTGTTCATCAAAGAAAAGGATGGTGATCTACTGCTTGTTCAGATTTATGTTGATGACATAATCTTCGGTTCCAAGAACGAAGACTTATGTAAAGAATTTGAAGCAGTAATGAAGGCAGAATTCGAAATGAGTGCCATAGGAGAGATGAAGTTTTTTCTCGGGTTACAGGTGGATCAAACATTAAAGGGGATATTTCTACATGAGACCAAGTATGCAGGGGATATTCTCAGTCGTTTGACATGGAGAATGCTTCTGCAGCTGGGACTCTACTTGCTACAAACCATGATGTGGCACCCGACGAGAATGGTGATCTGGTTGATGCCACCATGTACCGAGGAATGATTGGATCCCTCATGTACCTCATTGCCTCAAGAACTGATATCATGTATGCGACGTGTCTTTGTTCAAGATATAAGGCAAAACCAAAAGTTAACTATCTTATTGGGGTTAAAAGGATATTACGTTATCTGATACGAACACCAATACTAGGGCTGTGGTATCCTCATGATGACGACTTTGAGCTTACCGCGTATAGTGACTCGGATTATGGCGGATGCAAAATGAACTACAAGTCCATGTCAGCAGGATGTCAATTCTTTGGAAGGCGATTAGTAACCTAGCAGTGTAAGAAGCAGACGTCGGTTGCTCTGTCAACCTATGAAGCCGAATATGTTGCTGCTGCAAGTTGCTGTTCACAAATCATCTGGATTCAACAGCAAGTGCGGGACTACGATTTGCAATTCTCTAATACTCCTATATTTGTTGATAATTCTGCTGCAATAGCTGTAACTAAAAATTCGATGCAACATCCTAAAACCATACACATCGGAATTAATATCATTTTATACGTGATTGCTTTGAAAAACATTTATCGATGTGGTTAAAATAAATACGGATTTTCAACGCGCTGACCTCTATACAAAAGCCTTTGATATACCACGTTTTCTATATCTGTTAGAGGTCAACGGCGTTAAAAAGAAAAGTGATGTTATTACAGAAGACGAACATGTTTAGTCCGATGCGTCGAGTCCATTTTTCTTTTATTTTCTTTTATTTTATTTTTATTTTATTTTTATTTTATTTACTTAATTTTAGTGGTTTTATTTCTTCGCCTATTAAAATCCTAAAAACACAAATCTTTTACGGTTTTAGAATTTTAGAGGGAGAATAGGTTAAGTTATTAAAAAAAGGGGAGAGGGAGGAGAACAAGCAAGTTAGAAAAAATGAGATCGTATCTGAGATATCGATTTACGACTATGAAAAATGATAGTACACAAAAACAAAGAATTTGGGACTTTAAAAGGATTTAAATTGAATTAGATGCGAAATTCAAAGTATAAGTCTGAGAAGTCTAAGCAAAAATAAAAGGAAAAATGATAGTAAAAGTAGCTACTACTAAGGTAACACGGAGAAAGTAGACCTAGAGGTTGCTAGACCATTAGATGATGTGTCGGTAGATTCAACACAATAGATAAGTAGACGTTGTTGGTGATCTCAATATCAAACTAAGTTGTTTAACAAGTTGTGGGTTATCACCTTATCCCTGGTTAACACAATCAACAGAGTTCCAATAAGGAGTGGCGAGCAAAATAAACACCACAAATATGTGGGGATGACCCAAATATGAGCAAAGCACATGACAAAAAATGCAAAAAGCAATCAATCTAATAACCTATGTTGTTGGTGCGATCTGTGCAAAAAGAATAAAATTGCTCAAACAAGAAGATAGGTTGTCTGCCTCTCTGCTGTGCGGTGGCACTGACCTGAGGATAAGCATAACCTATATATTCTAGAATTCATTGTTGTTTGTCGCCTCTCTGCTATGCGGTGGCACTGACCTGAGGCTTGGCTTCTCTTTGAAAGCTCTAAGAATAGTTTCTTCTTGTCAAAATACCCTTAGACCGCTCAAAAATATCTTGAGGAATGTTGATTACCATATAAGCATGGGATCCACAAATACATGTTGACATAATTTAACCTAATGTATCACCAATCTGTGTCAAAAGTCTGTGCATGGATTTAAGAGGACAAGTATACTGACAATCATCATGGCTGCAATTCTTGAAAGTCCAAATCAATGTGTGCATCTTATAGTGCTAGTATGATTTTCTAAACTTGCTAATGACTCTCAATGAAAACAAGAATCTAGCATCAAAATATTTTGGTAGCATGTCTCGAATGATTTGACTTCCCTGTATGATTTAATAATGAATCGTTCTTATGGTCAAAATAACTTAAAGCTACCCGTTAAAGAAATAAATCTGTTAGATTTCTATCTTAGGATTTCCACCTCACATAAAATCACAAAAATATGTTTTAAATTCTGTCCTTTAGTTCTAGTAGTTTCATTTGTTTAAGTTTGTCAGTTTAGTTGTTAAAAGTCGGACTACATATTGGAATTCTGTCTGGGATCTACTCACTAAAAAGGGTCACGTCTGAGGTGACCAAACGGGTTTACAAATAGTTTTAAAAGGATGACGTCTGAGGTGATCAAAAGTTGTCTAAGTTAAAATGGTCATGTGTGAGATGATCGAATGCTCAAAATGTTTAATCAAAAGTTAAAAGCAATTAAGTGTCAAATGGTCATAAAGTCAAAATCATGAGTATGATCCATTCGCACGACTGGACCATGAGTATGACCAGTCGTACGATTAGACCATACTTATGAACCAGTAAACCGAATAGAGCATGAGTATGAACCATACACACGACTGGCTTACAAGAATGAGCTCGTCGCCTGAATGGGGTTGACCGAGTGAGTCAGTCGCCCGACTGGAAACCCAGTCGGCCGACTGAATGTGATCGACTGAACCAATCGCACGACTGAGATCCAATCATGCGAATGAAAAGAGCAAATGGATCCAGTCGCCTAATTTAAACCAGATTCAATATAAATATGGCTAAAGTTGGTCGCATATGCTCATCACTCCTCATTCGCCCTAAAATCGCCGATAGTGCCGTTACTCTGGCCAATTGTCTATTGATCTTGTTCAACCACAAATTGTTGTATTCTGATGATCAATAGTGTTTATACAGGTACAATGCGGTGTAATCTACTCAAATGGAAATCGTTTTGTGCCCTAATGACTGAATTTGGACCTAATGTAGAACCGAGACTTATTTGGATTAATAAACTAATAAAACTAAGTAAAATGTTGAAATCAAGGTTATTAGGTGCTACGTAGGGTGATTGCGAGTTTAATGAGCCAACCACGATGTCTAATAATAAGATTTACTCACAATTTTAATTTTAAATGAACAGATAGTCTGTCATGCAAATGGTCACCCTAATGAACTTCAATTGCACGGCTGAGCTGGGTGAATGACTCAGTCGGCCGATTAAACAAGGCGTATGAGCTCAGTCGCCCGACTGAACCCAGTTGCAGGCTCAGTCACCCGACTGAACTCAGTCGCTGGCTCAGTTAGCCAACTGAACTCAGTCGCTAAATCAGTCGCCTAATTGAACTCAATCGCATGATCAGTCAACCGACTAAACTCAGTCATATGATTCAATCGCATGATTGAACCAGACTGATCTCAAACAGTTTAAAGTGAAATGGGTTCTGTTATGTGCTGATCTAATATGTATGTGTCTTGTGTTACAGGTTCATGGCAGATCGGGGGATCATAAACACTAAGCACAATATTTGTGCTCACTTGGATGCCACCACTCGAAATGCTGTCGAGTTTGCTGGGATTATAGCATTCCTAAAGAGATCTAAGATTTATCGAGTGATATCTACACCATGCACACCTTATAGGTCAATACAGCAAGCGTTCTAGGAAGGTGCTTCTATTGACTGATCGACTGAGCCCTACAATATACGTAGCTCCATATTTGGCTAGGAGATCGAGGTCACAGCAGCTGATCTGAGACGGGTCTTGATTTTTGCAGATGATTATAGATGAGAAGCTTCCTTCGCTGCCCAAGGAGAGCCATGATGCAGTATCTCTCGAGATCATGGATGACACTACTCTCAGGAGAATGAAGGTGTAAAGCCCCCTGTAAAGAGACTGTTTAGGCACTTAGCAAGAGAAGACTACGTGGCGCTAGCTAGGCAAAAGTAGCGTCACGAGGAGAGTGATTCAGATGTAGAGAAAATTGCTCTGCCCTTCGATGATTCCGATGGTGATGATCATGATACTGATCAGGATGAGATGATCAGGGTGGACCCGAACCAGCTCCTATACACACTGACTTTTAGATGGAGGAGGAAGAGTCTCTGGTGCGAATGGTGGGGAGCCGTGTCGTAGCCACAGAGAGAGGTATACGGGCGGTTGGTGGACACCAAGGGCAGTCCGGGGATGCTATTGCTGCTGATACAGATCCATCATATACCCCGGACCCGCCATCCAGCCAAGGGGGAGCCACAGTGTCTAAAGGCACAAGGAAGAAGAGAATGGCTCACCCCTATGGGAAGAAGGGGAAGAGACTAAAGTTCACATTGACCTCTGCTACAGCCACAGCCACCACCTCAGCCGCCACTGCTACCACCATCACTACTAGACCACCAGTCACTACCACATTTACCTCCACCTCCACCACAGCTACCACCATCACTACTACTACTTCACCCACCATCACCACTACAACCACTCCACCACCCATCTACACCACTTCCACCACCACACTACAGCATACCTATTACCACCCACACATACACCACCACAATATCCACCACTACCACCACCACCACCACTAGCCACCAGGCAGGACCATCATATCACCCATATTTTCCCTTAGGAACATCTCTACCTCCCAGTGGGGTAGAGGAATAGCTTTCAGCACTAAATCATATGGTGCTGAAGCTGTTGGCTGCCGATGACGAGAAGACTGCTCAACTACGACAACTAATGGAGCTAACTGCTGCACAATCACAACCGATCTCTCAGCAGGCACATCAGATAGAGGAGCAGGCTCAGCATATCGTTGCTCAAAGTCAAGAGATTGCTCAACTCAAGGAGCAGAACGTGCTCTCTACTAAGAAGATCGAGGAGTTGGAGGATGCCAAAAGGACCATCATGCTCAAACTTAAAGGCACAAAGGATTAGCCTCTGAAGATACGAGAAGGAGATGGTGATGATGGTGATGATGCTGATAGTGATGATGATGATGATGGTGATGATGATGAAGGTGTGATAAGGAGGATGACACAGAGGGAGAAGATGATGAGGATGGAGGAGACGATGAAGAAGGAGGAGATCCATCTGCTTCGGGTGCCACACTAGCTAGTGAGAGGCAGACTAAGAAGAATCAAGATCAAGGTGCCTCAACATCAGCCCCGATAGCAGAGGAGCACATGATTCAGGACAAACGTAATGCATAGATGTAAACTCATGTAGATAATGTTTATATTTAGTTAATGTGTTTCTATCTTGATTATTGACTAATGGTTGATGTGTTTATATGTTTAAGTCAAGCAGATCATTCATCTCAGCAAGATGAGTATGATGTTGCTCCCCTTCAGCAGATCAAGTCTCAACTCATAATGATACTTGATCTGCAAGGGATCGTTAGGAGTTATGCGAGTTACACTCCTGAATAAGGAGAAATAATTCACGACCTTACTGATAAATAACTGGCTGAGATGTTTCGACTGAATCCAGATGAGCTTGTGAAGGATGCTCCTACTGTTGACATGGATAGTGATGATGAGCTTAACGATGTGGATGAGATTGTGATTGAAGACATCACAGCACAACATTATCTAGAGTATGCTGACAATGAGGGAAATGTAGTCCCCAATCTGGGTGACACCTTGTCAGTGATACTTTTCAAACGCTGGATAAGATAGAGCAGGAATTGGAGAAGAAAGAAGGATAAAGCCCAAGCCTCGGATGCCGATGTGAACATTAAAAAGGCTGAATGGGCAGCATGTTTTGCAGAGATCAGAGCCCAACGCAGTGCTCCAAAGTCTAGTACCTACACCAAGCTGTACAAAGTGAAGAAGCATCTGAAGGTGTTAGGAAAAATCACAGCATGGGCATATTTTGATGATCTAAATGTTTATTCTATCAAGAGAGAGAAGGGAATCGAGTACTTCAGATTCCCACACGATCTGAAGACTCTACCCGGTTTTGAGCTTAACCAGCTGGCCAAATTGAAGCTATTATATGCTGACCCTCGAAAGATGTCAGGATGGTTTGAAGCTGATTTGAAGAGAGAGTACCACACCAGGTGGGTCAACTTCAAATCTCAATAACCAAAGAGGTATATCAGAAGATCTGAAGTTGATGCCATTACTGGAAAGCCAAAGATTATGCTGAAGTGGAGTCCTCCGCGCACAATGTCGAGAATCCCTCTAAGGGAAATGCCTCAGGACTTCACTCCACACTTTAAGTGGTGGTACTACGATTGGAGAACAGGTGAGGCGGTCATAGTTCTGAACAGAAATGGAAATATGGAAACTATCAGGGTGTTTGACCCGATGTGGCTCACTAACTTGTCGGCTGATGATGTTTACACCTTATACAATTGGCCACTATTCTATGACACACAAGACATTGTACAGCTCTCCAGTTCCAAAACGTGATAAGACTCTACTTTGCATTCGAAATACATGCAGAAGTTACAAGGGAGGAGAAGTATAAGAAAATTATGAAGAGCTGATGAAGAATATTAGACAATAGAGTAACTAGGTCCAAGGGGGAGTTTGTAGATACATATGTACCTAGTTTATGAGCTTAATGTAAAATGTCTTTCATGTCTTACATATATGTAATAGAATGGGTTTAAATAAAATACAATGTGTGGTTTATGCTTATAATATTTAATATTTCATTGATTAGTGTGTGTTAACACTTATTTAACTAACTATACAGGTTTGTGGTTGTTTACATAGTTCTTAGTCAACAATGATTGAGAAACATGCTTAAACTTAATTGTGTGAAGTTCTCATGTGAATGGACCATGCTAATGGACCATACGCATGAACAAATTCATGCTAATGAACCAGTCGCATGACTAAACTAGGAGACTGGATCAGTCGCACAATTGTGACATGAGATTGACTCAGTCGCACAACTGAAGCCTCAGTCGTGCGGATGGATCAACCACATGCTTCAATCGCACAACTGAACCATGCAATCGGTTTAGTCACACGAATGACAAACCCAAACCTATAAATACCACTTAATTCGTGGAAAAACACAACAATTCAAATACCTACGCACTAAATCACACCCTAGTTGTCCAGAGACCCTAGAACACCTGTTCCAAGTTCATAGATCGCTGTAAATCGTCCTACTATCATTCTTGACATTTAGTTACATTCTTGGATTGATTTTACACGCATTCTCACTCATTGGATCACCATTCAAATAGGATTTCGCACTATTTGAGTTGGTATACACGTAAATCAGTTAGTACTCCATCCATACATGGTTCCTAACAAACTGGTTTATCTCGGGGCTTAGAACCAACATTCAAAATGAATTGGCCATTCTCAAACCCACTACTCTTCACCAGGCTTACACACTAGCCCGATTGGTAGAAGAGAAGTTGCAACATCCCACTAAGCCCAAAACATCCTTTACCTACTCAAAGCCCAATAACCCCACCTGGACCCCTTCAACAACCACAACCATAACCCCCGCTTCACCATCCTCATTCACTGCTATTAACAACCTTCCACCATTATTGCCTGCCCCAAAAACCACACCTAAAAATAAACTTGCCCTTCACCCGATTATCGGCAGATGCATTACAACAACGTCAGAAAGAAGGATTTTGCTTCGAATGCCCAGAGAATTACTTTTCCACTCATAAGTGTTCACCCCCACAATTCATTTTAATCTTTGATAACGACGACCCCGATGACATGGCTACAACTGAAATCATCCCCATAGACAACAATCACCCAAACCCATAATTCCTTTACTTATGACATGAGGCTTTCTTTGGGTTATCATCTTCACAAACCCTACAGTCTTAGTTGATTGCAGGAGCACACAAAACATCCTCCAACCATAGATCGAATCTACCCTTAAACTACCAACCAAACCAATCCAACCACTTTCGGTTATGGTCGAGAATGTTTTACACATTCAATGCAAAGGTTACTGCCTGGATGTTTCCCTACAACTCTAACAATGCTGATTCAAGTTACCATTTTTCATATTACTCTTAGAAGGATTCGACGTTGTCTTAGGAGTGGCTTGGCTAGGCACTCTCAGTTTTCTAACAACTAATTTTTCAATCCCAAAGTTATCCTTCACTAAGGATGGTACCTCATGCGTCCTCAAAGGCAAACTATTGATACAACCCGCTTCACCAAGCACTATGTGTAACATCCAATAATTTTTAGAAGACTCAAATGAAAGAATAAAGTGAAGAAAAAGAAAGAAAAGATATATTACCCAAGTTAAGGGGTAAAAAGTGTCAAAAAGACAAAAAGGTTTAAAAGTTGGTGATAAAGGTGGCATGGCCACCCATTACTCTCTCCTCACACTCAACATTCGGATTTTTCTTTAAAGAGAGAAAGGAGAGCTGAAAACTCTCGGTTTGAAGAAGAACAAGAGCAGGAACTACAAATTCAAGGTAAGAATTAATGTATTTATGGTGTTCTTAACCGGTTTAGGCCTCGTGTATTTGCTTATGTGTGTTTGGGTGTGTTCGGGTGCGTTTTTAGTGGGTTTCTAGGTGTGAACTTGTAGCAAACGGGTTTTGAAGGATGTCTTACCCAAGAGGCTGCTAAAGTGAGTTCTAGAACCCCTCTTTTTACTTGTTTTAACTGTTTTAGGGCTGGAAATGCATGTATGAACGTTTTTTTTTATTAAAATGGGTTTTATACCCGTGTGTATATTTGTGTGTATGATGCGGGTGGGGTTTGATGTTGGGCTATGTTTGGGTTTTATGATGTTATGGTTGTGTTTCTATGGGTTAGAATGTAAGATTTAAGCTTAGAACATGATAGGTGGTGTTTAGGGACTGAAATCTGAGGTTTAGGTGCGAATGAGCTGTTCATGCGCCCAAATAGGGCTCATGCGCCAAGTTTTAGAATCTGCCTAAGTGTTCCCATACGCCCGAAACTTCATGCGCCCAAATAGGGCTCATGCGCATGAAATGTCCTCATGCGCCTGGATGGCCATGTGACTAAAGTCAGTACGAATGAAGAGTCTACTGGAGGAGAGCTGATTGTTCTTCTGCATTTAAAAATACGGAAGACCAGAGCTTATATTGTTAACGAACGTATAGTATTATCTTAACAAAGTGAAAGATTTAAGATAATGAAAGTGGAACATAATGAATGAACAAATAAAAAGCCTTGCAAGCAACTGGAAAGAGGTTCACAACTCATTGAAAGTTGTTAGCTCAACTGTGTGTGTCTACAACATGCGTTTTGGCTAACTCATAAGGGTTCATACACATAGTATGAGTTCAGTCTAGGTGACTGCTCCAATACGTGCATTTTCCTAATTACTGTGTGTTATACAACGTTCAATCTTGGCGAACCCATAAGAGTTCACAAACACAGGAGGAGTCTATCCTGGTGACCACTCCGTATGTGCATTACAGGGTCCTTGTCACTTAACCTAGACGAATTGCTTGGTGCTCTAGAGGGGAGGGTTAAGTACATGACATGACCTAGATAGAAGTGAAAGATAATAAATGTACGAAAAGTACGAGATGTGTGAATGTACAAAATGAATGATGATGAAGATAATAACTATTACCTTGATGTACGTATGCTGTGTGATCATGTGCGATAGCAATGAAAATTGCTTTAATGAATGAAAGGTAATATAAAGTATTATAAAACTAGAACTCACTTAGCACTGCTAACTTTTTTATGCATTTTCCAGTTGGCAGGTGAGCATTGTTGAGGATGGCGCGGACAGCTACTTGGCATTTTTGGATGGCATTCTTTTGTATAACGTTTTTGCATTGTAATACGAATGAACTATATTTTGTAATGAACGATGTATTATTTCGCAAAAGTGTTTATTTAAAGGAAATGAAATGTTTGTTTAAAGTGTTTCCGCTGCATGATTTTAGTAAAGTTAATGTAATCATATGTTTTATGTGCGATGATTGACCAGCTATGAGCGTCTCGGGAACGGGGCCTTACAAGTTGGTATCAGAGCCAAAGTTTAAGTGAAATGGTCAAATTTTCAAAATAAACCTTAACTTAAACTGAAAATGGGACGAAAGGGGAAGGGATGCCAGTCCGAGTAGCTACGTGCCATCAGGTATTTTCTAAATGATAACCGGTATTATATGCGCATGTTATGTGGTCTATATGCTGTTAGTAGATTTAGATACTGATGTAGTCAGGATTGGTAATGCATGAGGTATGAAGAGTAAAGTAGGTGGCTAATCACAACTTTCCACTGTAATTAGGGACTTACTATACTTGACATAAACTGAGCTATTCCCTTGAATGACCGTGTTGGTGATTGAATCTTATTGCATGCTTAGAGGATGGCCAATAGTAGATCTTTGAAGGTTTCGTCAGCTAAAGGTTGTAGTGGACGTGGTGCTGGACCGCGTGTCACGAGGAGCATGGCTAGGGCTGTTGAAATGACACTCAAAGAGCCCGAGATCCATCACCCAGAAGGCGGTGATGATAGTGCTAGTCTAAGGACCACATTGAAAGAGGCTGTTGTTCAGGGAGTTCAACAGGTTACGCAACCGATTCTGCCATCTATGGTGCCTAAGGTAATTAGGGCGGTGAAGGAGACGACCGTGATTGAAGTGAATAACAAGGGTAGCAACAATAAGAATTGGAACGGAAAACGGGTTGAACATGGGGGTTAACCTCCGAACAACAAGGTTTCCGGGACGGATGAACGGCGTGTAGCTTCGTCCGGTGCGGAGACGAGGAAGTGTGGTAAGTGTGCTAAAGGGCATACAGGAGAATGTAGGTGGGGATCAAACCTCTGCTTCAAATATGGGAGTCCCAGTCATCTGGCAAGAGATTATGGGGTGATAAAGTGTGATAACTGCAGTGGAAGGGGTCACATAAGCAGGGACTACAAGAAGCCAAGGGCAGAGAGTTCTGGAGCAAGGAAGTCAACTAGAACTGAAGGGCAGAGGGAGAGCACAGGGTATTCACGATGACCTAGGAGGAGGCTAGGACAGACCCTGATGTTACGTCAAGTACGTTTCTAGTAAACTAAATTTTAGCCTCAGTGTTATTTGATTCTGGTGCTAGTAAGAATTTTATTTCTACTGCTTTCTGTGCTAAATATCCTGTTAGTAGTAAGAATATAGATACACCCTTCGATGTAGTCCTAGGAACGGATTGGTTGGCAGACTATGAGGCGAATATCATGTGTTGCAAGAAGATGATTCAGTTGACAACGTCTGACGGGTGTTCGGTGACTGTTTACAATGATTGAGTTATGACTACCCCGGAGGTGATTTCGATGCTGGTGGCAGGAAAGTGCATGAGGCATGGGTGTAGTGCTTACTTGGCCTACATGAAGGATGTGGATATGCCAACACCACAACTGTCTGATGTACAGGTTGTGTGTGGCTTCCCAAAGGTGTTTCCAGAAGACTTACTAGGAGTGACACCAGACTACGAGATTGAGTTCCAGATTGACTTGATACCAGGTGCCCAACCTGTTGCTAAGACACCGTACGGTTGGCTCCGACCGAGATGAAAGAACTGATGGAGCAACTACAGGAGTTGATTGACAAGGGGGTTCATTTGACTGAGTATCTCACCTTAGGGTGCTTCGGTCTTATTCGTGAAGAAGAAAGACGATAACATGAGGATGTGTATAGACTACCGTGAGCTGAACAAGTTGACGGTGAAGAATCGTTACCCCTTACCCCAAATTGATGATTTGTTCGATCAGTTCCAAGGTGCCAGTTGGTTCTTGAGGATAGATCTTTGATCTGGCTACCATCAGCTAAAGGTTAAGGAGCAAGATATTCCTAAAACAAATTTTCGCACATGTTACGGTCACTACAGGTTTCTCGTTATGTCATTTGGTTTGACCAACGCGCCAACTACTTTTGTGGACTTGATGAATCGAGTGTGTTGGCTGATGTTGGAAAAATCAGTGATTGTATTTATCGATGATATCTTGATTTATTCCAAGAGTGAGGAGGAGTATGCCGGTCATATTCGGGAGGTGTTGGAGATGTTGAGAAGGGAGAAGTTGTATGCCAAGTTCTCCAAGTGCACATTTTGGTTGCGTGAGGTTCAATTCTTGGGTCACGTGCTGAATCCTGACAGGATTATGGTGGATCCGGCAAAGGTGGAGGCAGTGATGCAATGGAAGTCTCCGAAGACGCCATCCGAGATTCGTAGCTTCTTGGGTTTGGCGGGTTATTATAGGAGATTCATTCAAGACTTCTCTAAGATCGCTTCTCCACTGACCAAGTTGACCCGGAAAGATGTAAGGTTTGTATGGGGTCAAGCTCAAGTGAAGGCGGATCATCAGAAGCCGTATGGAAAATCCAACCTTTGGATATACCAGATTGGAAGTAGGAGCACATCACCATGGACTTTATAACAAAGCTGCCGCGTACCATGCGAGGGTATGATGCCATATGGGTGATAGTCGATCATTTGATGAAGAGTGCTCACTTTCTACTGATTCACGAGGCATATTCATCCGATAGGTTGGCGGATCTTTTCATTAAAGAGATTGTAACTCGTCATGGTGTGCTGGTGTCTATTTTGTCTGATCGTGACACCCGGTTTACATCTAAATTTTGGAAGAAATTCCACGATGCGATGGGGACGAGGTTACATATTAGTACGTCTTATCATCCTCAGATGGATGGTCAGTCGGAAAGGACGATTCAGATGCTGGAAGATATGCTTCGGGCATGCGTTATTGACTTTGGAGGAAGTTGAGACGACCACTTACCATTAGCCGAGTTCTCATATAACAACAATTACCATGCCACATTGGTATGCCCCCTTATGTGATACTATATGGTAGGAGATGCAGAAAACCCATGTGTTGGGGTGATATCGGCCATAAAGAGTTAGGGAGCGTCAAAGTGGTCGAGGTTACGATTGAGAAGCTGGAAAGGATTAAGGCCATCATGAAGGCAGCTAAAGATAGGCAAAAGTCATATGCTGATAAGAGACATAGTTTGATTGAGTTCCAGGTGGGTGATAGAGTTATGTTGAAGGTCTCACCTTGGAAAGGTATCATTCGGTTCAAAAAGCGGGGCAAGTTGAGCCCGAGATACATAGCGCCTTTTCGAATCATTGCTCGAGTAGGAGAGGCGGCCTATAGATTGGAGTTACCAGATGAGTTAAGTGGAATTCACCCAACATTTCTTGTATCTCATCTGAGAAAGTGCTTAGCAAAGGAAGATATGGTAGTACCATTGGAGGATATCAAGGTAGATGAACGGCTAAATTATGTGGAGCAACTAGTGGCGATCATTGATCGTAAAAAGAAGAGGTTAACGAATAAAGTGGTTCCTCTTGTGCGTATACAGTGCAAGCACAGGAAGGGATATGAGTCTACCTGAGACACTGAAGCGGAGATGAGACAGCATTACCCATGATTGTTTGAGGAATAACAGGTTTCGTGTAAGGCCCTGTTCCCGGGACGCTTACAGCTGGCCAATCATTGCACATAAAACATATAATTACATTTAACTTTCATAAAACATCGTAGCAGAACATTAAAATAACTTTTCATTTCATTATAAATGCTTTTGAAGGTTAATACAATCATTCATTTTGAAACATCGTTCATTCGCATTACAATGCAAAAACATTATACAAAAGAATGCCATCCAAAAGAGCCAAGTAGCCGCCCCGCGCCATCCTCAGCAACCTTACCTGTCAACTGGAAAATGCAGAAAAAGTCAGCGTTGCTGAGTGAGTTCTAGTTTTATAATAAAACATACTTTACATTCATTAAAACCATTCTTTACTTTTGCATGTGATCACACATCATACATACACATAGATAATATCATTATTATCTTCATTAATTATTCATTAACTTCCATTCATTCATGCTTTCTTACTTTCATTAATACGTTCAACTTTACTTCTTTACGTTCCACCAAAAACCATAAACTTTACCCTACCGTCATTCATAAAGCTGGTACTGGGCCGGGGTCTATCATAGACCCCCCATCATGGCGCACAGCAGCCTGGCCACAGTACCTAGGGTAAATTCAGGTGTACCATTGTCATGTGCTATACCCGTCGTCACGCATAAAGCTGATACTGGGCCGAGGTTTATCATAGATCCCCCATCAATGCGCACAGCAACCTAGAAACAGTATCTAGGATAAGCGACAAAAGTTCTATACAAATGGTCGATCATAAAGACGAACCCCGGTGTGCATCCTTCTCGGGTAGCTAACCCACACACCATTGAACTAACACCCTTCATTGGGCGTGTTTCCACATACAACGCTTCCAAGACTTATTTTACTTTCCTTCATTCATTAATGCATACATTCTTTCATCATATTCCTCTTTTCATTATCTTCCACTTTACGTTAAATAATACATTCATTTCATTCATTAACATTCAACGTAAAGCCATGAGAAAATAAACATACAATGTAAGCAACATCAACATACACAGTCAACATCATCATACAGGGCATCATACATACATAACATACATCAAACATACCATCATACATAAGCATCAATCATACATCATAAAATCATCGTACAATGCCCAACACGTCATCTCCGACCTCAAATGTCAGCTCACATGAACCCTCGGGAACCTCCCAAGTAAAAGCCTATGTTTCACTTTTCCCCCAAAAAGTCAGAAAATAGTCTAAGTGTTCATCCGCATTTCCCTTTTTGTTCATTCGCATTTCTTTTTGTTCATCCGCATTTCTTTTTGTTCATCCGCATTTCTTTTTGTTCATCCGCATTTCTTTTTGTTCATCCGCATTTCTTTTACTCATCCTCATTTCTTTTACTCATCCGCATTTGTTCATCTGCATTGACTTTACTCATCCGCATTCGTCAATGCTCATCCGCATTGACTTTACTCATCCGCATTTGTCAATGCTCATCTACATTTGTTCATCTGCATTGACTTTACTCATCCGTATTTGTCAATGCTCATCCGCATTTGTTCATACACATTAACTTTGTTCATCTGTATTTGTTCAGTCGCATGAACTTACTCATCCGCATTTCCTTACTCATCCGCATTGACTTTCTCATCCGCATTGGTCAATGCTCATCCGTATTTGTCAATGCTCATCCTCATTTGTCAACACTTAAGCAGTTTTTCTAAACTTAGGCGTATGAACTACTGTTTAGGCGCATGAGCAGCCTACGGCCACACTTATCATCATAATTCGATCCCCAAACACCGTTTATCATGTTCTAAGCTTAAATCATGCATTCTAAGCCTTAGAAACACAACCATAACATCTCAAGCATGAACATAGTCCAAAATCACACCATACCCACAACATACACACATTCATACACACGAGTATGAAACCCAATTTTATAAAAACATACATTCATGCATTTTCAGCCCTAAAATTAGTTAAAAATGTAAAAGAGGGGTTCTAGAACTCACCTGTGCAGCTCTTGAGTATGGCTTTTTCCAAACTCGGTTGCAATTGAGTTCAAACGCCTAGAAACCCACCAAAAACACACACCCGAACGCAGACAACACACATAAGCATACAACCGAGGCAAGACCAGTTAAGAACACTTAAAAACCATGAATTCTTACCTTGAATTCGACTTTTAAGCTCTTGTTCTTCAAAAAACCGAAAAATTTCAGCTCCTTTTCTTTCTCTCTATAACAAGATCCGAATTTCGTGGGTGTAGAGAGAGTGATGGGCGGCCATCACCTTTTGCACCCACTTTTTCAAAACTGTGATCCTTTTTGGCACTTTTTACCCCTTAACTTGGGTAAAATATCTTTTCTTTCTTATTCTTCACTTTATTCTTTCTTTATTTGACTCTAAATAACCGGGTGTTACAAGTCCACCCCGCTTATATAGGTTTCGTCCCCGAAACTTGTTATTCCTCAAATAATTGTGGGTAATGCTGTCTCATCTCTTCTTTAGTCTCCCACGTAGACTCATGTTCCTTTCTATGCTTGCACTGTACCCGCACAAGAGGGACCACTTTATTCCTTAACCTTCTCTATTTACAATCAGTGATCGCCACTGGTTACTCCATATAAATGAGCCGTTCATCTACCTCGATATCCTCCAGTGGAACAATCATATCCTCATCTGCTAGACACTTTCTCAGGTGAGCTACATGGAATGTCGGGTGAATTCCACTTAACCATCTGGTAACTCCAATCAATAGGCCACCTCTCCTACTCTAACAATGATTCGGAAAGGCCATACGTATCTTGGGGTAACTTGCCCCGCTTTCTGAACCGAATGATACCCTTCCAAGGTGAGACTTTCAACATAACTCTATCACCCACCTGGAACTCAATCGATCTATGTCATTTATTAGCATACGACTTTTGTCTATCTTTGGCTGCCTTCATGAAGGCTTTGATCTTTTCAAGCTTCTCACTCGTAGCTTTGATCACCTCGACGCTTCCTATCTCTTTCTGACCAATATCACCCCAACACGCGGGTGTTTGGCATCTCCTATCGTATAACATCTCATAAGGGGGCATACCAATGCTGGCATGATAACTGTTGTTATATGAGAACTCAGCTAACGGTAAGTGGTCATCCCAACTTCCTCCAAAATCGATGACACATGCATGAAGCATATCCTTCGGTGTCTGAATCGTCCTCTTCGACTGACCATCCATTTGAGGATGATAAGCCGTACTAATATGTAACCTCGTCCCATCACATCGTGGAATTTCCAAAATTTAGATATAAACCGCGTGTCACGATCAGACACAATAGACACCGACACACCATGACGAGTTATGATCTCCTTGATGAAAAGATCCGCAACCTCTCGGATGAATACGTCTCGCGAATTGGTAGGAAGTGAGCACTCTTCGTCAAACGATCAACTATCACCCATATGGCATCATACCCTCGCACAGTACGCGGTAGCTTCATAATAAAGTCCATGGTGATATGTTCCCACTTCCACTCCGGCATATCCAAAGGTTGGATCTTCCCATATGGCTTTTGGTTCTCGACCTTCACTTGTAAACAAGTAAGGCACTTGCTCACATACTCCACCATATCACGCTTCATACCCGGCCACCAATAGTCTTTTTTCATATCTTGGTACATCTTTGTAGCACCGGGATGAATAGAGTATCGAGTCTCATGAGCTTAGTCCATGATCTTCACGCGTAGATCCCCAAAACGAGGAATCCACATTCGTCCAAATCGGGTTCTAACACCAAGTGTGTTTTCACCCAATTCCGTAACCAGACCTCTCATTCTTTCGGAGTTAAGACGATCTTCTTTCAATGCCTTAACTTGAAACTCTTTGACTTTCTTCATCATATCAGAGGTCATGATCAACTGGTAAGCTTTCACCCGAATCGGCTGGGGTCTTTCTTTTCGGCTAAGGGCATCCGCCACCACGTTGGCTTTGCCCGGATGGTAGTGGATCTTGCAATTATAATCTTTTATAAGCTCCAACCATCTCCTCTGCCTCATGTTCAAATCTTTCTGCTCAAAGAAGTACTTCAGGCTCTTGTGGTCGATGAATATGGTGCACTTCGTCCCGTAAAGGTAGTGCCTCCATATCCTTAACGTAAAGACCAAAACTGCTAGCTCCAAATCATGAGTAAGGTAATTAACCTCATGAACCTTTAACTATCGGGATGCATAGGCTATAACTTTTCTCCTCTGCATTAACACACACCCCAACCCCGCGTAGGAAGCATCAGAATAAACCACCAGATCTTCACTTCCATTGGATAATGACATAATAGGAGCTTGAGTCAACCTCACCTTTAATTTCTCGAATTCCTTCACGTGAACCCCCATAAACCACCCAAGTCAAAGCCTACGTATCACTTTTTCCCTAAAAAGTCAGAAAATAGTCTAAGTGTTCATCCGCATTTCTTTTTGTTCATCCGTATTTCTTTTTGTTCAACCACATTTCTTTTAGTCATCCGCATTTCTTTTACTCATCCGCATTTGTTCATCCGCATTGACTTTACTCATCCGCATTTGTCAATGCTCATCCACATTGACTTTACTCATCCGCATTTGTCAATGCTCATCCATATTTGTTCATCCGCACTAACTTTGTTCATCCGCATTTGTTCAATCGCATGAACTTACTCATCGGCATTTCCTTACTCATCTGCATTGACTTTCTCATCCGCATTTCCCTTTTTGTTCGTCCACATTTCTTTTTGTTCATCTGTATTTCTTTTTGTTCATCTGCATTTCTTTTACTCATCCTCATTTCTTTTACTCATCTGCATTTGTTCATCTGCATTGACTTTACTCATCCGCATTTGTCAGTGCTCATCCGCATTGACTTTACTCATCCGCATTTGTCAATGCTCATCCGCATTTGTTCATCCGCATTGACTTTACTCATCCGTATTTGTCAATGCTCATCCGTATTTGTTCATACACATTAACTTTGTTCATCTGCATTTGTTCAATCGCATGAACTTACTCATCCGCATTTCCTTACTCATCATCATTGACTTTCTCATTCGTATTTACTTTCTCATCGGCATTGACTTGCTCATCCATATTGACTTTCTCATCCACATTGACTTTCTCATCTGCGTTTGTCAATGCTAATCCGCATTTGTCAATGCTCATCCTCATTTGTCAACACTTAAGTAGTTTTTCCAAACTTAGGCGTATGAACTATTGTTTGGGTGCATGAGCAGCCTAGGGCACACTTATCATCATAATTCGATCCCCAAACACCGTCTATCATGTTCTAAGCTTAAATCATGCATTCTAAGCCTTAGAAACACAACCATAACATCTCAAGCATGAACATAGTCCAAAATCACACCATACCCACAACATACACACATTCATACATACGGGTATGAAACCCAATTTTATAAAAACATACATTCATGCATTTCCAGGCCCAAAATTAGTTAAAACTTGTAAAAGAGGGGTTCTAGAACTCACCTGTGCAGCTCTTGAGTATAGCTTCTTCCAAACTCGTTTGCAATTGATTTCAACCGCCTAGAAACCCACAAAAAACACACACCGAACACACACAACACACATAAGCATACAACCAAGGCAAGGCTAGTTAAGAACACTTAAAAACCATGAATTCTTACCTTGAATTCGACTTTTCAGCTCTTGTTCTTCAGAAAACCTGAAAATTTTAGCTTCTTTTCTTTCTCTCTATAACAAGATCCGAATTTTATGGGTGTAGAGAGAGTGATGGGCAGCCATCACCTTTTACACCCACTTTTTTAAACCTTTTGTCCTTTTTAACACTTTTTACCCCTTAACTTGGGTAAAATATCTTTTCTTTTTTATTCTTCACTTTATTATTTCTTTCTTTGACTCCAAATAACCGGGTGTTACATTTCGGGGAAGAAACCTATATAAGGGGGATGGACTTGTAATTCCCGGTTATTTTTAGAAGACTCAAACGAAACAATAAAGTGAAGAAAAAGAAAGAAAAGATATATTACCAAGTTAAGGGGTAAAAAGTGTTTAAAAGACAAAAAGGTTTAAAAGTTGGTGATAAAGGTGACATGGCCGCCCATTATTCTCTCGTCACACTCAACATTTGGATTTTTTTTAGAAAGAGAAAGGAGAGCTGAAAACTCTCGGTTTGAAGAAGAACAAGAGTAGGAAGTGCGAATTCAAGGTAAGAATTCATGTGTTTATGGTGTTCTTAACCGTTTTAGACCTCGGGTGCTTATGTGTGTTTGGGTGTGTTCAGGTGTGTGTTTTGGTGGGTTTCTAGGTGTCAACTTGTAGCAACGGGTTTTGAAGGAAGTCTTACCGAAGAGGCTGCTAAGGTGAGTTCTAGAACCCCTCTTTTTACTTGTTTTAACTATTTTGGGGCTGGAAACGCATGTATGAATGATTTTATTAAAATGGCTTTTATACCCGTGTGTATATTTGTGTGTATGATGCGGGTGGGGTTTGATTTTGGGTTTTGTTTGGGTTTTATGTTGTTATGGTTGTGTTTCTGTGGACAAGTTCTGCTATTACGCATTGACATATGCGGAAGAGTGGAAGAAATGCGGATGAACAATATGAAATGCGGATGAACAATATGAAATACGGATGAACAATAAGAAATGCAGATGAACAATATGAAATGCGGATGAACAATAAGAAATGCAGATGAACAATAAGAAATACGGATGAACAATAAGAAATGCGGATGTACAATAAGAAATGCGGATGAACAATAAGAAATGCGGATGAACAATAAGAAATGGCTAACTCATAAGGGTTCATACACACAGTATGAGTTCAGTCTAGGTGACTGCTCCAATACGTGCATTTTCCTAATTACTGTGTGTTATACAACGTTCGATCTTGGCGAACCATAAGAGTTCACAAACACAGGAGGAGTCTATCCTGGTGACCACTCCGTATGTGCGTTACGGGGTCCTTGTCACTAACCCTACATGAATTGCTTGGTGCTCTAGAGGGGAGGGTTAAGTACATGACATGACCTAGATAGAAGTGAAAGATAATAAATGTATGAAAAGTACGAGATGTGCGAATGTACAAAATGAATGATGATGAAGATAATAACTATTACCTTGATGTACGTATGATGTGTGATCATGTGCGATAGCAATGAAAATTGCTTTAATGAATGAAAGGTAATATAAAGTTTTATAAAACTAGAACTCACTGAGCAACGCCAACTTTTTTATGCATTTTCCAGTTGGCAGGTGAGCATTGCTGAGGATAGCGCGGGACAACTACTTGGCATTTTTGGATGGCATTCTTTTGTATAATCTTTTTGCATTGTAATACGAACAAACTATATTTTGTAATGAACGATGTATTATTTTGCAAAAGTGTTTCTTTAAAGGAAATGAAATGTTTGTTTAAAGTGTTTCCGCTACACAATTTTAGTAAAGTTAATGTAATCATATGTTTTATGGCGATGATTGACGAGCTGTGAGCGTCCCGGGAACGGGTCCTTACACTATGTCTACCCTCATTCGTCACAACTCAATTGCCTCTTTCCACACCATGCTAATCCACCCTCCAAACACACAAACACAAGCCAGCAACCTAACCCACGCCGACTAACACATCTCCAACCTTTTACAATCCTTTAGCACATTGTTTGATGACCCCCATAGCCTACCACCGACTCGGCCACATGATCATCACATACCCCTCACAAACAAAAACCGACCAGTGAATGTCAAACCATACCAATACCCGCAATTCCAAAAGCAAGTTATGACCAAATTGATCAAGGAAATGTTATAAGATGGAATCATTTGACCTAGTCAAAGCCCTTTTTCATCACTGGTTCTTCTTGTTAAAAAGAAAGATGGTTGGAGATTTTGCGTTTACTATTGAGCCTTAAATGTAGTAACAATTCGTGATCGATTTCTCATACTAACCATCATTGAACTCTTGGATGAGCTCCATGGTTCCACTGATTTCTCAAAAATATAACTCCGCTCCGGATACCACCAAATTAGAGTAGCTCCGGACGACATTCATAAAACCACACTTCGCGATGGATGGCCATTATGAATTTTTGGTAATGCCTTTTAGCCTTACAAACGCACCATCCACATTTTAGTCTGCTATGAATGATCTTTTTCGTCCTGTACTTCGGCACTTCGTGTTAGTGTTCTTTGATGATATTTTGGTCTACAGCCAAACAATTGAGCAACACTACTACCACCTACAATATGTCTTTAACACCCTGTTGACCAATCACTTTCATGCTAAACCAACCAAGTGTGTTTTTGCAGTACAAGAGTTCTCTTTCTTGGGTCATCGCATATCCACAGAAGGCGTCGCACTAGAACCAGAAAAGGTATCCTCAATCCAACATTGGCCAACCCTATCATCAGTCATGGCTTTACGAGCCTTCCTAGGCCTTACCGGGTTCTACCATTAGTTCGTCCCGACATATGCAAAAGTCACAGCCCTATTAATAGACCTTCTGAAGAACAAAACTTTTGAATGGACTAAAGATGCCATCAAAGCATTCCTAAACCTCAAGGCTCAAATGGAAAGGTTAGTTAGGTTAGATTTGCCAGATTTCAAACAAATCTTTAATGTTACCATAGATGCATCGGGTGTCACTATCAGGGCAGTACTCTCTCAAGATAACTGACCATTGGCATTCTTTAGCAAGAAACTATGCTCCTCCATCGAAGGACAATCAATGTACACAAAGGAGTTGTACGCAATAACAGAATCGATTAAGAAATGGTGTTAATATCTGCTTGGCCAGAAATTCAGGATCTTCACCGACCACCACAACCTCAAACACATTCTAACCCAAACCATACATACCCCCGAACAACAGAAGTGGATTAGAAAATTAGCGGGCTATGATTTCGACGTTCACTTCAAGCCCGATAAAGAGAACTAGGTGGCAGATGCGCAGAGCAAAGTCGATCTTGCTACATTTTTGGCCTTCTCACACCCAACAACACCCTGTCTAGACGAAATCTGTGCCTACTTGTAAGGCTCCATTTTCGGGACGGTCACAGTTGGACAATCATCGCACATAAAACATAAAATATACATTACAATTTCTAAAACATCATAGCGGAACTCTTTTAATGAAACCATTCATTTATATATAATTGCTTTTGCAAAATAATACATCGTTGACATATTACAAAATATTACTCGTTGCATTACATCATAAAAACATTATCCTTAAACAAACTGGATGCCATAAAAAATGCCAAGTAGCTGCCCCGTGCCATCCTTAGCAACAGTAACATACAACTGGAAATACATAAAAGTCAACATTGCTAAGTGAGTCCTAGTTTTATAAGAATATAATACTTTCCTTTCGGTTAAAACCATTCTTTACTTCCATATGTGGTCATACATCATATAAACACATAGATGATATCATTATTATCTTCATCATCATTCGTTAACTTTCATTCGTTCATAATCGTACGTTATTGTTATCATTCGTTATCTTTCTACCGTACCTTTTGTAAATTACATTAACTTATGATGACATGTACCGTACCTTGAACATTGTGCACGAAGCTGGTTACTAGATCTAAGGTCTATCATAGACCCCCGAACATTATGCACGAAGCTGACTCTAGTACCTAAGGCAAGTACAATCATCACTATCATTCATCTTTCAATCCAGACCAATGTCATGCGCTATACCGCACCGTCATGCATGAAGCGGGTACTAGGACGAAGTTTATAAATAGACTCCCATACATTGTGCTCGGTGGCCTGACCACAGTAACGAGGTAAGCAACAAGGGTCCCATACATATGCTTGCAAGGCTTTTCATTACTTTCATTAGTTCATTAATGCATGCATATTTCATTCGTTACATTCCATTTTTAATTATCTTCCAATTGACGTTACATAATACTTTCCATTTACTTTCATAACCAACCACGCAAAGCTGCGGAAAATAAATATATAAAATAAGTAACATAAAATAGCCATACATAACATAGCATCATCACACATCATCAAGCATGCCACATCTCATAACATCCAACATCACCTCATATATGACATCATATTGACAACTTACATCCCCTAGGAATTTTCCCAAGTCAAAGCCTACACATTACATTTTCACCAAATTTTAGAAAAATACTCTAAGTTCTAGGCGCATGGCCTTCTCGACGTATGGGAACGCTTAAGCTCTTGGGGAACTTTTATGCGCATGGGCACTATTTGGGCGCATGACCCAACACTTAGTCTCCTGGTAAATTTCTAGGCACATGGGCACTATGCAGGTGCACGAGTGCCTAGGCGCATGGGCTGTTCAGATGCACGAACACTTAGTCAATTTTAGATTATTCCCAGGCCCATGGCTAATATTCAAGCGTATGGGACTACACTTAGGCAAATTCGACCGTTAGGCGCATGGGCCAACCAGGCGCATGGCAACTAACTAACATTATTATCATCAAAATTCAGTCCCAAATCAACATACATTATGGTCTAAGCCTAATTCTAGCATTTAAGCAATAAAATATGAAAATAACACAATCACAGCATCATAATCACCCATAATCACACCCTATCCATATTCATACACACATATTCATACGGGTACAAAACCCACTTAAATAAAAACATTCACACATGTATTTCCAGCCCCAAAATCAATTAGAACATGTAAAAATAAGGTTCTAGAACTCACCTTTGACACCCTTCGGTGCCTTAGCAATAGGTTGGACACCCGGTATCAAGTCAATCTGGAACTCGATCTCGCGGTTCGGTGGCCACTTTATAAGACTTCGGGAAACACGTTTGGGAACTCACACACAACTGGTACATAGGATAGTTGTGGTGTTGGCATATCTACATCTTTCACGTAGGCCAGATAGGCACTATATCCATGCCTCATGCACTTTCCCGCCACCACCATCGAAATTGTCACACCCTCAAAATCCACGTGCGGAGTTTTACCGCGAGGCGTGTGAACAAACCAATGTCACAGTCAATAGTTACTCAGAACTACTCTATATGCCACATTTAAAATAAAACCAACAAAAGTTCAAACTTTAAAACCATGCGAAAGCGTTTTGTAAATAAGACAAACCCAAAGTATAAGAATGCATGATATGGCAAAACACGCGCCGATCCAAATGATTAAACACTCATAAATAAAAACCAACAAAGATGTCGTTAAAATAGAGTCTTAGAATGCAGCTGGACCCATGTAGTGCTCCTATTGGCAAGCAGAGCTAACAACCTGAGAATAGCATACTAAAATGTCAACACAATGGTTGGTGAGTTCAAGAGTTTGCGTTTATCATAAATATTAACATATGTATAGCATAAGAAGTGTATTGAAATACATAGCTAGTCTATATCCACAAGTAATAACCATAGTGATTCCGCGATCGAAGCTGACTATGTTTCGTTTGTTGCCTCCCGTCACAACTTACCAGGTCGTGACGATGTTTGTGTTTAGGACAAAATTGCACCCGTTTGTCCTCGAGTCGCATAGGTGGGGCTCTTCAGACCCACTAGTACTACCCAAGATTTCCTGCTAGTTACCATTATTAACGATCCAAAAGTGTGAGGACTTTTCAAGGTATTAAGCACTATGTTAAAACATAAATAACTTATAACAATAAAATAGCATTCAAGTACAAGTATGCTACCTCCCCTAGAAGAAAGTTTATAGCATTGAGGGGCATGAACTCACCTCGTGTGCTAAGATAATGAATAAAGAGATTGGTGATTGGTGCAAAGACAACCCTTCAAAGGTTACCTAGATCACACAAGTACATAAGTACGTGTACACAGAAAACTTACCAACCCTAGGGTAACCTAGTTGACCCGTTTGACCTGTTGGTGACATATTAGATGGAATATTGTTTAATCATATAAGATAACTTAACATACAAGAGTATCATGGAATTTTACCCATGTGTATCATATTATCAACCTAGGTTCTTCCTAAGTCATCATGCCACATTAGATCATCATACAGTCATGCAAATCTCAAACAACCATCATGCTTAATCAATATAAATACATCATATCAAACAATTCATAAGTGAAGTCTAATCATGCACTACATGCCATGTGAAGCCATCCATGACCTCACATCCTAAACCATGCCAATCCTACTAAGTAGGGGCCTCAGATTCGCATGCGTGTATGACAATCATAATCACATTACTAGCATACATAATGACAACCAATTTCAAACCCAAACATGATCTGTTGATCACTAACTATAATCCATCGTCATGTATGATCATCAAAACCTATCCTCCTACATGATTAACCAAGCATCCATACAACTCAATTACACATTCTATCACAACAAACATCATGAACAATCATTCTAACATTGTTAGGACCTGGTATTTGAACGAAATACCGAATGATTAATGTGTAAACCAAACCAAATAGTGCGGAATCCTATTTGATTGGCGATCCAATCAGTGAGAACGCACGTAGAATCAATAAAGTATTGAATCAAACGTTAAGAATTGATTAAGAATTAATCTACAGCGTTCTATGAACTTGGAGTATCAACTTGGAGGTTTCTGGACGGCTAGGGTACTTCTGGAGTCGAAATAGAATGAATGCTTACGTTTTTCCACGAATTGGGTTGTATTTATAGGTTAGTATTGTTCATTCGTGCGACTGAACCATTAGTATGGTTTAGTTGTGCGATTGAACCATGCGGTTGATTCATCCGCACGACTGAGTGTTCAGTCGTGCGACTGAGCCACTCTTATGTTACAATCATACGACTGATCCAGTCTCCTGGTTCAGTCGTGCGACTGAGTCATTCGTATGAAGTTATTCATGCGTATGGTCCATTCGCATAGGCCATTCGCATGAGAACTTCATTTTGTTAAGTTTGAATGTATTAATTAATATAACATTATGTGTAACAATTCAAACAACCACAAACCTAATTAACCAATTCAACATCGACTCATTAATGAAATATTAAACATTATAAATAAGAAACAACCAATATCATTTCATTAATCATTCCAAACAAACAAGATCTATTACATTCATATCATGATCTAGGGACATACATGTATCAACAAACATGATCTTAACATCACAAGCATGTCCAATTCATCATATCCAATGTTTCACAAAAATAAAGTTTCCCATTGGGGAAAGTAATACCCAAAAGTGATCTAGCGTCTAATTCAATCATAATTTCAACAATTATTTACCTAATCAAGTTCATAGCATTCATTCTAACATGTTAGCCACCTCCAAAACATCCAAATTCCCAAACATCATACATAAAGTTCTACTTTTAGTAAGTCATGATCAACATCTCAATTTCATGGATTTTCTTGCACAATTCAATAAAATAACATCTAAGCATTACATCTAACATCTTAACATCATCAAATCATGAATTCCAAGAACAAAAAGTTTCCTCTTATGGCAATGTATGAACTAGATGATCAAACCATAGATTCTTGCATAATCAACATCATTCAACATTCATACAACCTAATTAACATCATATAATCATCTAACAATCATCAATGTCATATTATCATCAACAATTTTGAACTAGGGTTTATCAAGAATAAAAAACTAGAATAACTTGATTAAACATACCTTTAAACATGTAGAATCAAGAAGGACACTTGCTAAAACATTGGAATGCTTGAAATCAAGCCAAAATTGAATGGATTGAGGGTTTTTGATCAAAAAGTCACGAGGATGAGGTGAGGGAGGGCTTTGGCCGAATTTTGGGGGTTATGGGGGCTTGGGTTCGCTTAATTTAGGTAATATTAAATTCTAGGATAGTTAAAAAGTAACCCTCATTGTTTACATTTTATAAAAACTAAGCTTTTTAATACTTTTTAAAAGGTTTTAACTACAAAATACAAATATTATTAATCAATACAAATATTATTAATCAATAATCACAATCACAAACATTTACAACAAGTCACACAACACACGAAATATATAACAAATTGTCATGTTATCGCGTAAATTCAAAAAATAAATGTTTAAAATAAATTCTCGAACCACATAATCACAACTAATAATCAACATTATTAATTAGATTATTATTTTTATCATAGATAATTATTATTAAGTCACCAACATTTAACGACAACTAGTGTGTGCTCACGACACGTGTATGCAAGACCTAACGGAACTAACGGAGTTTGGTAACGTAAAATTACTGGATGTCACAGAAATCACCTTTGGAATCGTAGTGACTCGATCACCGTAAACCGCCACTGTACTCCCGTCTAGTGCTGTCAATTGAATCATCTTCTTGCGACATAGGATATTCGCCTCGTAGTCCGCCAATCAATCCATTCCTAGGACTACTCAAATCCTCCTAAGGTCATCACAAATAATCTAGCAGGGTACTTATGACTTTCAAGTTCTATATCACAACCCTCTATCAGGTCAACAATTCTGGTAGACTTACCTATGACAGTTTCTATATCGAAGGGCTTATCAATACTCCTACTTCTAATAGGCAATTTAGCATAGAAAACATCAGAAATAAAACTCTTACTAGCACCAGAATCAAACAACACAAAAGCAAGAGTTTGGTTTACTAGAAACATACTTGACACCATATCGGGGTCCGTCCTAGCCTCCTTCTGAGTCATCATGAAGGCCATGGCACTCGCCTTCTTCCCCTTGGTCTAGGTCTTCTTCCCTGCCCTGGAACTCTCCGTGCTTGGCTTCTTGCATTCCCGACTCATGTGGCCCTCTCCACCATAGTTTAAACACCTAGCCACACAACAATCCTTTGCTATGTGCCCAGCCCTACCACACTTGAAGCATACATTCGATCCCCACCTACATTCTCCGATATGCTTCTTTCCATATTTGCCATACTTATTCGTCCTCGCACCAGATGTGACCGCCCGCCGGTCATCCACCCATGCATTCTAGTTGTTTGTCGGGGCGCAACCCCGGCCAAACCTCTTCCCATTCTAGTTCCAATCACCACCACCTTTCTTGCTCACCTCAGCCACCATCACCTCCCTTCATCATACAACCTTCCCGTCAGATCAATAACCGACCTAAACATGCTCAGCCGGGCGGTGATCATATGCCTGCGGATATCCGTTGGCAAACCCTGAATGTATCTCTTGATCTTCCGTGACAAAGGTGTCACCTGATCCAGCACTAGCCGTGCCATCTCATTGAATTTGGTAGTGTACAGTTGGTGTGTCATGGTTCCCGCTTGCAGTTGTAGAAATTCTCTCTCAACGTTTTCAAGCTCCTTATGAGGATATAACTCTTCAATCACCAGTTTCTTCAACTCACTCCACCTCATCTTGCCAATCGCCCTACTACCCTCGGCCTAGACAATATTATCCCACCAACACAAGGCCAAGTCCACAAAAGAGTGAGTGGCAAACTTCACCTTCTGATCTTCACGGCACTTGCTGATATCTAAAACAACTTTTATCTCTCTCACCCACCAGTGAGCAGCAGTAGCAGTGCCATTGCTATCAAAAGTTGGGGGCTCCATCTTTGGAATGCCCTATAGTTACAGCCTCGTGCTGCCTCAGGTTCAAGCTCTTCTTCCTCCTCATTGATAGAGACAACCGTCTCAGTCTCCGGCTGCTCTCTCCCTCCCGAAGATTCCTGTCCTTATTTTCTCCTTCTCTTACAGCCTTTATCACTTCGGTCACCACAGACGGTAAGATCGTCTGCATAACCTGGTGAACCTCCTTTACCACAACCTCCTTCACTGAGACCCTAAGATTAGCACTCTTGTCACCACCCTCCGGAAGAGGGGTCTCAGACTCTTCATGAGCCACCTCTTCCGCTCCAGGCCTTCCTCTCGTGAACCGTGGGCCAACACCACATCCCCCATGATCTCCATCTCTAGAAGCCTTAGAAGATCTACCATGGGCCATCCTTTAACACGCTATAAGATTCAAACACTAACACGATCAATCAAGAAAAGAGCTCAATTTATGTTAAGTATAGTAAGTCCCTAATTACAGTGGCCAGTTGTGATTAGCTAGTTACTTTACTCCTCATACCCTAAGCATTTCTTATCCTGCCTAAATCAGTATCTAAATCTAATAAGAAGCACTTAAATCACATAAACGTAATACCGATTAACATTAAGAAAATACCTGATGCCACACAAATACTCGGACCGGCATCTTTTATGTCTCTCATTTACTTGTGTTCTTAGCATCTTTTATTCTAGTTAACCAGTTCCCTATTTGATCTGTTAAATGTTCTAAAGAACTCTCCTTAATTGTGTTGTTGTGTTGTAAAGTGTACTACCCCTTCTAACGGTCCTGCATTTGGTTTCAGAGCATTTCAGGCTCTTGTTATAAGATTTCACCATCTTAAGATCCCTCACACACACAAAACACTTAACAACTCAAATGGCAATTATCACTAAGGCTGATATGGAAACTGAAACTATGACAAAGTCTCCACTGATTACTCCTGAAGACTTTGATTCTTGGTGTTAAAGAATGGAAGGCTTTATCAAGTCTCAAGACTCCAGGATGTGGGACTTTGTTGTTGAAGGAACTTACATACCAAGCACCTTTTCTGCTGCTGCTGGTCGTATGATTCCAAAGGTTGCGGCTGATTTCTCTGATGAAGACATGAAGAGAATAGAGACTGATCAAAAGGCCATGACAGTCCTTCAAACTGCTCTTCCAAACTCCATCTACAAAGGCTTCAAGAAGTGCAAGACTGCCAAGCAACTATGGGAAGCACTAAAGCTTATGTATGAGGGGTCCAATGAAGCAATGGAGAACAAGAAGGATCTCCTCAAGCAATTGTTTGAAAACTTCACCTTCAAGATATGTGAAACTATGACTCAACAATACTTTAGGTATGTTGAGATTGTGGATACTCTAATGGATATTGGAGTAATTCTTGAGAACAATGACATTGTGAGGAAGTTTATGTCCTCTCTTCCTAGACAATGGACATATTATTGTGTTGTTATCAAGAGTGCTGAGAACATTAAGACTCTTACTCTTATATAGTTGTATGGTATTCTCAGTGGATACCAGATGGAGATGAACATGCAAAACTCATCTGGTAACTCTAGCAATCAACTAAGTTCAGCCCTCAATGGTTGAAAGGGATAACATTAAACCACAACATCATCTTATATGCTACCTTGAAAACTCATAAAAGGGTCCATTCATCACCTTCCCAGAGACTCCAAGAGAAAGCTACACTCAAGGAAGTCTCTTCCAATAGACAAGTTCTTCTCAAGCTTTTGTTTCCGCTGATGAATCCACATGCAAGTTTCTCTTCACCCTTGAAGACTTGGACTGTATCCATCCAGATGATCTGGAGTATATGGAGATAGTTCAACAAATAGCTCTTCTCACTCACAGAGCCAAGAAGTTCTACAAGACGATAGGGAGGAAGTTTCCTAGCTATGCAGCCAGTGGAAAGTTTAGGCTGGATAAAAGCAAGGTAAAGTGTTACAACTGTAACCAGATGGGACACTTTGCTAGAGAGTGTAAGGCACCACAAACAAATGGTGGCCAGTCTCAAGCCAGACCAAACTACACTAAGAGAGCTCCCAAGAATGAGAAGCCAAAGTAGCAAGCTGCAGTTGCTGTTGCAGAAGGAGGCTTTGACTGGAGCTTTCAGGTGGAAGATGCATCTCCAAACCAAGCACTCATGGCTGACAACGATCAAGCCAAGGTATTGGAACATCTTTGCACTCCTGAATGTATTCCTAAAGTTAAAAGATACTGGTCCTACAACTTAGAGATAAGATTTGATCTTGAGTCCTTGAATATCTTAAAATCTGATTTCAAAAAGGATGAAAATGATTATAAATAAAAGATAGAGGACTTAGAAAAAAACCATTTCGGTTCTTAAACATTAGCACACCAATTATTGGACTCAGATCAAAGACCTCGTAACTAAGTTAACTGAATACCAGGCTGAGCTTGTGATCAGCAAAGCCAAGGCAGAAAAATATGTTTTTGAAGAAGAGACCTTCAAGACCCTGATATCCTTATCATTGCATGCAAAAGTTTGTTATCAAATAAGAAGGGACTGGGATCTTATGAGATAGTTCCTCCACACAAAATCTTATTTGTAAGATCTCTTAGGTGTGAAACTTGTGAAGATGAGCTTCCCCTCATAGACCCCTTGATTGAAGAGGATGAAGAGGATATGGTGAAGAATGGCTCTGAGAAGAGTGAAGAAGAGCATTCTAAGAAGGGTCACCATCCATCTGAGGAGAGTAAAGCTATTAGGATAACCAAGTCCAATAGAAAGAACTTGATCAGAAAGGCCAAAAAAAGTTCAAGAAGGCCCAAGATATCAAGGCCACCTTCAACTCTACACAGAAACAAGTCTTTATTTCTACAAGATTTAAAGTGGTTAAAGCTGAGGACACAAACTTGAACTCCAATAACAAGAGTTCTAGTTCATGTCCAAATCATCCCATCATCAAGAAGAAGGCTGATAAGTTCAACACCACTATTGTACAACATGAATCATCAAGATCCAAAGGTAGTTTGAACCCCATACGAATTGCCACATCATTTGAGAAGATATAGATGGATAGTGAAAGTGATCAAGTTCAACATTGTTCAGTGAAGAAAACTCGTAGAAGGAAAAAATGGACTGTGTTATGTGTGAGAGTACCTCTCACCTTGCTAAGGATTGTGTTTACAATCTAAAGTACTCTCTATATCACAAAGAAAGAAACTTCCAAGAGTTTGGAGAAGAAGAAGCAAGCTTCGGAAGGAAAATCTTTTTCCTTCAGAAGCTCCAAAATGAAGAAGAAGACAAGTGGAAACTTGCCTTCGAAAGAACTTTGGTCTTGGAAGAAAGGAATACTTCTGAAGTACTGAAGCCTGCTATAATCAAAGAAAGATCTTCCGAAGGCCCAGTCATCAAAACTTCCAAAGTCAGTAATACTTCCAAAGTATTGAAGGTCAAGTCTAAACCTCCAAAGGTGGTGTGAAGTCAAAGAAAGACCAAGTGGCTGAGAGTACTTCATCAACTTCAACAAATGATCCTTCTAGCATGACTATAGGATCAATTACTGTTGCATTGTCTTCAACTTCTTTGATGAGGCAAAGAGCAATAAGGCTTGAGTTTCCGAATGTAACTAACCATCTCTTTTGTGCAAGAACAACTCAAGACAAACAAGAATGTACGAATCATTGATAGTGGTTGTTCCAGGCACATGACAGGAAATAGGTCATTACTCCAAAAGTTTGAAAGAATTGATGAAGGACCACTTGCTTTTGGAGGAGATACAGGGGGTTACATTACAGGAAGGGGCAAGGTCACAAATGGTAAGCTCAGCATTGAGAAGGTAAACTTTGTCAAGGAGCTTTGGTATAATCTTCTGAGTGTATCCCAAATTTGTGATCAGAGTCATAACATGCTTTTCACTGAGAATGAGTGCATTGTTCTCAAGCCCAAGGTGGTTATTCATCATGAGCATAACCTGCTTAGAGTCCCCAGGAAAGGGAACATGTATAAGATGGATTTACAAGAAACATAAACCTCGGGAAAAGTTTCATGCTTTCTGTCTAAAGAAAATAGAGATAAGTCTTTCCTCTGGCATAAAAGAATATGCCATGTAAACTTTAAAACATGAATAAACTTATTAAGAATGATTTGGTAATTGGATTGACAAAGAAAGAGTTTACAAGTGATGATCATTGTGTTGCATGCCTGAAAGGGAAGCAACACAAGGTATCTCACAAGCCAAAGGAAAGAAACTCCATCACTACTGCCCTACACTTATTACATATGGATCTCTTTGGCCCCACTAGTGTAATGAGTCTAGGAAGGATCTCTTATGGTTTGGTGATCACAGATGACTTCATAAGATTCACTTGGGTCTTCTTCTTTAGAACTAAGGATCAAAGTCCTGAGATTTTGAAGAACTTCATCTTAAAGATTAAGAATCAATCTGATCACAAGGTCAAGACCATAAGATGTAATCAAGGAACTGAACTGAAGAACCAAATCCTTGATACATTTTGTGAAGAAAAGGGTATTACAAGACAATATAGTGCTCCCAGGACTCCTTAGTAAATTGGTGTTGCTGAGAGGAGAAATAAGACACTTATTGAAACTACAAGAACTATGTTATCTCACTCTAAACTGCCTATCACCTTCTAGGCAGAAGCAGTCAACACTGCCTGCTATATGCAAAACAAAGTTTTAGTGGTTAAGACTCATGGTAAGACTCCTTATGAACTTTGGTACAAGAGGAAACCTTTCATTGGTTTTCTCAAGTTATTTGGATGTCCTTGCACCATCTTGAATACCAAAGATCAAATTTCCAAGTTTGCTAAGAAATCAGATGATGGACACTTCATTGGATACTCTTCTCAAGCTAAGGCTTATAGAGTATACAATCTCAAAACTAGAATAGTTGAGGAGTCAGCCAATGTGACTTTCAATGAGCACACTCCTAGTGTGAAAGGTTCTGGTTTGGATTGGCTATTTGATCTTGATTTGGTTACCAATTTTTTAACAAATCTTGTGAGCATGTTTTAGGGTCTACAAATATATTACCTACAGGTGATCCTGATCCAAGATTTGATCTAAGAAGACCTTCAAGCTACACATCTTCAACTCCTGTGGTATCAAATCCTGCAAATGAAGCTTCTACCAGCACATCAACAAAAAAAATCCTACTGATACTTCCCTGGTGCCTTCAAATTCCAGCTTAGAGGCACATAACTCAGAAGATGGAGCTTCAAATGTTAGAGAGCATGGTGGTGGTTATAGTGATTAGGAATGTTTTGATGCTCATAACCACTCTATTGATGACAACATCAATGATGTCACAAAGTTATTGGATCAATTTAATATTAATAAGTGTGCTGATGTGGAGGGTGGATCCTCACTGCCATATCTGAATATCTCTAATTTAGATCTGTCTAAGCAACTTGTTGTGATCCTCAGTTAAGGATCCATAACTCTCACCCTTCCACAAATATCATTAAAGATATTGATATAGGGGTAAGAACAAGAGGACAAACTCATGATGAAAATGTTTGTCTTCACTCTTGTTTCTTGTCCCAAATAGAGCTAAAGAACATTGATGAGGCTCTAAAGCATGGAACTTGGGTTGAGGCTATGCAAGAGGAGCTGCTTTAATTCAAAAGGCAAAAAATTTGGAACCTTTGTCCTCCTCCTCATGGGAAGACTACTAGAGGAACCAAATGGGTTTTAGGAAGAAGAAGCATGATAGAGGACTTGTCCTCAAGAACAAAGCTAGACTAGATGTTCAAGGGTATACATAAGAAGAAGGAATTGACTACACAGATGTCTTTGCTCCTGTGGCAAGACTGGAAGATATTAGGATATTCTTGGCATTTGCTGCATCCAAGAACTTCAAGTCTATCAACTTGATGTCAAGTGGGCTTTTCTGTATGGGGTGATTGATGCATGTCAAACAACCACCTAGTTTTTGCAGATCCTGATCATCTTGATTATGTCTGGAAGCCTGATAAGGCTCTTTATGGGCTGCACCAAGCACCAAAAAATTGGTATGAGAATCTATCTCAGTATCTATGCAAGCATGGGTACAAAAGGGGTACTATAGATTGAACTCTCTTCATCAAAGGACAAGAAAATGACTTGATGGTAGTTCAAGTATATGTAGATGACATCATCTTTGGTTCAACTAATCCAAGGCTCTGCAAGGACTTTGAGAAGCTGATGAAGGACCGATTTGAAATGAGTGCCATGGGGGAACTCAATTTCTTTCTGGGAATTCAAATGAAGCAAGTTGAAGATGAAATCCTCATAAGTTAGACAAAGTATGTTCAGGACATACTCAAGAGATTCAATATGACTGATTGTAAGATTGCTAAGACACCTATAGCAAGAAACCACTCCCTTGGGCCTGATCTTGATGGGGAGTGTGTGGATGAACACCCTTACAGGGGTATGATTGGGTCTCTTATGTACCTTACAGCTAGCAGGCCTGATATCATATTTGTCACATGTGTTTGTGCAAGATATCAAGCCAACCCCAAGATGTCACATCTTATCACTGTCAAAAGAATTTTAAGATATCTCAAAGGTTCCTCAACACTTGGCCTTTGGTATCCAAAGAAATTTGACATTAATTTGTATGCATATACAGATAGTGATTATGGTGGGTGCAATATTACTGCAAAGTCCACATCAGGGGGATATCAGTTTCTTGGTGGAAGGGTTCTCTCATGACAATGCAAGAAACAATATTGTGCCTCTGCATTAACTAGTGAAGGTGAATACATTCCTACTGCAAGCTATTATGCTCAAGTGCTTTGGATTTAGAATCAGATGCTTGACTATGGATTAAACTTCAAGGAGATTCCATTCACATAGACAACAATAGTGCTATGTCAATCATAGAGAATCTTGTGTAGCACTCAAGGACAAAACACATCAATATCAGGTATCATTTGATTAGAGATAACTTTGAAAATGGATTAATTAAACTAGTCAAGGTTAACATAAATGAAAAATATGTTGATTTGTTCACCAAAGCCTTTGATGAGCAAAGATTTAAATATCTTGTATAAGCTATTGGGATGATTAACTTTGAGTAGCTTTTTCTTAAAACTAATTCATATTATTTCTTAAAATATGTGTATCCTATTTTTGTCTATTTTATCACCTTCATAAGCTCTTGTTTTCTTTGGATGAAAATCCTTTTAAAAGACATTCCTTAGACTTTTGAAAATATTGATCTTTTTGTCCTTCAGAAGATATGGATTTATCTTCGGAAGAAATTTATGCCTTAAAACAAACAACTGTCTAAGTAAAAATTGCCTTCGAAAGAAATTTCTGAGAATGTCTTCCGAAGCTTAAATCTTTTCTTAAACACTTGTATGTTTTCAAGGACAATTTTCTTCCGAAGCAAATTAACTCTCGGAAGCAAATTTTCAAAATTAGTCTTGATTCTCTTCCGAAGCAAAATTTTCAAAATTCTCAGGAATATCTTCCGAAGTCATTTTGGCTTCGGAAGCTTTTTATCAAAATTTCTGAAGATAAATTACCTTTGGATGATTTTTTGACTTCCAAGAAAACTACTTTTTGAGCAAAAAGCAAACTACTTTTTCAAAGGTTAGACCGATATCCAGATTTCAATGTTTATTCTCTTTCATTAACTTTGTCTTAAATCTATTCACATATAACCCAACGGTTCCCCCCTCTTTCACTATCTTCTTCATCTACACTATTCCTCCGACCTAAATTCGCCCAAACCACGTTTCTTCTTCACCTTCCTTCACCTTCTTCACCCTTAAGATTCTTAAAATGGCCAATCTAAATCTCAGAAACAACCCTAATTTCTCCATGCAACCTCACAGGCAACATAACAGGTTACTCTGTTGAACTCTGAAAAAGAAGATAGTTTCTTAGAGATATGGCATTTTTTGGATTTGTCAAACTACTTCACCTCCTTCACCATTAATCCTACTCTCTATGAGGATCATTGCTTGAATTTTGGAAGACCTGCCAAGAGGTCAATATGGATGGGGAGAAGGCATTGTCTGCCACAGTGCAGGGGAAGACAATCTTTATCACTCCGGCCATCATCAACAATCATCTTCAGCTGGATGATGAGAAGGTGAGTTGTCCTTCCCAAGGAAGCTATCAGTCATTTCTTTGAGCAGATGGGCTATGAGGGAGATTTCCCTGTAAAGACCATTAGGAAAGGGAAGGTCTCATCCCAGTGGAAATACCTGCTTCATGTAGTTATCCATAGCTTGTCCAACAAGTATAGAGGGTGGGACTAGATTCTTGAGGATCTCTCCTTCATAGTGCATGGAATGTTCAGGGGATCAAGTTCAGGTACTCTCAGTTTGTTTATATGAATTTACTTCCGAATTTAGACTCCCTGGAGTATTATATGTTTCCTAGATATGTTCAATACATTCTTAACTGTGAACTTGGCTCATAGTTGAGGGAAACATGTAATATTCTTAAACTGGGATAGATGAAGCCCGACATCTTTAAAATCTTAAGAAGCCAACTATAGGCTTCTCAGGGGTAGAAACAACCCTTGTCTCCAAAATGTTAAAGCTCATTGCCTAAGGTGACAACCTAGCAACACAAGCTAATGTTGAACCCACACCTTTTACCTCCCAACCACAAAAAAGACTTCAAATCACCCAGACCTACAAAAGAAAATTCAAACTAACCCCTGCTCAAGCTATTGAGTCTATGCAAGCCCCCATACACTCATCCATATAGAAGGAAGTGGATACTAGAGCTCCCACTTCTCCTAAGGAGCAAACCACTCCCATCTCTTCAAGGACCAATATTGAGGTTCCTCATGCTCAGCTTGATGAGCTCACCAGCCCAACTGCCTTAAGCCTTCACTCTGAGTCTCAACACTCAGGTGAACAACATTTAGGGGACGATTACCATCCACAGCCTTTAGACTTGAACCACCAATTCCCAAACTTGACTTTTATACTGATGAAGACTTAAGTTTTAGTGAGTATCATGAGTCTCTCTACTCCTCCCTTACTCAAAGAGAGATGAGGGCTCCTGAGTCACCTATGTCTAGCCCACAACAGTCATCTATTACTGAGGTGGATCCTTCTGAACTGTTCAGGAAATCCATATGGAAGAGGCTCTCACTTCAGCAAGTGATTACATCATTCAGACCTCAACCATGCCAACTTAGCCCATTGACACTTTAATTGAGGTTGGTGTCAATGAGCAGAGGAAAACCAGTAGCCAAGAACTCCATGCTGGTGGTGAGAGAGAAGACTTTGGTCCAGTTCTCTCATCCCCCCATGATTCTTCTAATGAAGATGAAAGGAATCTGAGACTAAAGGTGCAAAAACTATCAAAAACATGTAGCCACCTAGTCTCTAAGGTTAGTCACTTGGAATCTCAGATGACTACGTTACACAAAAGAGTCAATGATAAGCAACTTGAGATATATTATCTAAAGGAAAAACTAGCTGGGAGACCTTTGAGAAGAGCTCAACCAGGAACACAAAAACCTGTGAATGTTATTGATCTAACCTCTAGCTCACCTATGCAAGTGGGTGATGCTACCAAAAAGGGGGAGAAAGTCATCATAGACACAAAACCTAGGAGTTCATCACAGAGCATGGACATTGAGGACTCACCATCTTCACTTGCAACTGTCCATACTCAGCAACTTCCTTAAGTTCATATCGATGTGGACTCTATAGACTCCTTCATTCAGAGCCTTTTTGAGAAAGGTATACAAAGGGCAGTGTCATCTCCACCTTAAGGAACTTCCAACTACATCATAGGGTGGACGTATGATGCAAATAGAAGAGCCATTATTCTTTAAAGAGTACAAGGGCAGCAACAAGTCTTAAATTTTTAGACTTTGAACTACTATGAAGGTCTTGACCTTGTCAACATGCCACTTGTCAATCCAAGCCAATCTTGACAAGCTGACAGGTTGGCAATTTGGCAATACTATTGGTCAACTTGATGTTGAGGCAGACCCTAAGATTAGGTTCGAAGGGGAAACCTTGACTAAAGGCCCAGTGGTAGAGCCTGAGAGCCCTATCACACCTATAACTACTTCAACAATTCATTCCCTTAGTGAAGTACCTACTGGTGAAGGTGTATCACAACCTCTCTCTAGCCAGAGCTTAAATGCTACACCAAGCAATGAAGGCCAAAGTTCTCTCCACTCTGTGTCACAAAGGTCTGTGGGTGACAAAAGGAAAAGGATTCTAACTCCTAAGGAGATTGAGGAAGAGGAGAGAGAGAGAAAAAGGAAGAGGAAGAGGAAGCTAAGAGGAGAAAGTTCCTCTGGGTCTGTAGGATTCATGGAAGCTACAATCAGGGCTGCCCCCAGACCAAACACTCAAGATGATGAGTTGAGGGCAGTCAAGATTGCTTACCTGCAAACCAGGAACTATGACATTGATGAGATTATATCTCTCCCCGTAGAGGAACTTAATGAACTAGCTAACATGGAATTGTCAAGAGAGAGGAAGGAAGCAGAGGATGCAAGGATACTTCTCCAAATCAAAGAGGAGAAAATAAAAAAAGACTGTACAAGCATGTTCCCACTCTCTCTCCAGTTCAAGAAAGTCCTGTGCAAGAGATAGTGGTTGTTACACAAGAACCTCAGGTAGACAAAGAAATAGATAAGCAAAACATGATCAACTACCTAAATGCCACATGTCTCTACTAGGCATATGCACTTCTTCCCTTTTCCTTTGAGTACATAGAGTTTGAGTATCATAAATAACTTGAGCTTGAAGTACTCAAAGAACAAAAAGCAATAAAAAGAAAGATGAGTGAAGATGTTGTAAGGTCAAGACCCATCATCTAGAAGAGCATGAAGAAGTCTGCTGACAGACAAATGATGATGAGCTTCTTAAAGCTGTATGGATTCTCTGGAAGGAGACTTGGCCCTATGTCTCTATCCACAATGGATGAGCACATCAAGTTAATCAAGAAGAAGATCAAAAGAGGAGAGCTAATTGACCTACATTCCCCTCCAAGTGAAGTTCTTCCTGAAAGGGAGGTTAAGGTTGAACAACCTGAGACAACACAACCTAAACCTCCTGCTGAGCCTCAGGAAGCTTCATCTTCTGATCCATAGCTGGGTCAAACTCTCTCTCCTTCTAGACCTATGATGGAGGAACACCTAACTGAGCAAGACAAGACTGATCAACAAGGTGCTGAAGACCATTCTTCTCAGTTAAAGTCATCAAAAAGAGGAAGAGGATGGCTTCTAGACCAAAGTCAAAGAAGAAGAAGAAGTCTAAACCATCCACCTCCATACCTCAGGGTGAGTCAGATCAACCTGAGGAAGTGCATGAAGAGGCAGCTCAATCAACTCCAATTCAAGTGGCTCCTCTTGCTTCTTAGAGACCCATCATATCCTGGACCTTCACAAATAATCTAGAAAGATGGCATGTGATTAGAGATCAAGGTGGTGAGAATGTCTACACATGGCAAGATTTATTCAACCTACCTTTGCATGATCTCTTTGAGATGAGAAGATACTATAAAAGTCTGAGTGATCCTGACCATCTAATGAAGAAGGTTCAGGTCATCATCAGGATGGAAGTAAGGAGTTCTTGATTAAATGGGAATGCAAAAGCTTAGAGGAGACGACATGGGAATCAACATCAGAGTTCTCATAACATTATCCTTATTTTAACGTTGAGGACAACGTTAGTTCTCAAGGAGAGGGTAATGATACGCATGAGCTCACTCATGAGCCAAAACAAGACAACATAAGCCCAATCTTGCAGACAAGGTTACTAGTGGACGACCTAAAAGAACAATCAAAAAGCCCATTCGTTTGATGGAGAAGGCTGCAAGTGAGGAAGTCATTCTTTGTTATGTGCATGTTTTAATTATTAGTGGTGTTAGTGGAGTCATGCATTAATTAAGTTAGTGAAATCATATGAATAAGGTAGTGAAGTACTAGAGTAGTTGTTAGGTTCTACATTGCACATTTGAAAATTCTTATACTTGTTAATTTTGGAGATTACTGAGAAATTTGCCCCAAATCCTTGTTTTCCTTCTCTTCTTCAAAAGGAGTGTTTGCCTACTACAAAAACTCCATCATGGTGAGAGACAATGATGTCAGGTAGTTTTCATTCATTGAACTCATTTATTTTTATAAGTTATAATAGTAGTTATAGTTGACATGTTGTATGATTTAGTATATTTAGTAGTTCCAGGTGAATTATTGACAAAAAGTTTAATTCAAATTTTACAAAAGATAGGGTCATAATTGCTAAACCGATAAATTCAATTGTGATAATAATAAAGTGTGAGATGTATATTGTAAGAGAGAGGATCGTATAAGAATTTTTTTCTGTTAAAACTAAGAGTGATTTATCCTATTAACCGCACTTTGATTGAATTTGTTTCAACAAAATTGGAACCTTCTCGATGACTATTAATCTTATGTAAGGATTCCAATAAGTCTGATGCAGCCAAAACATTCAAAACATCCAAAGTCTCTCTGCATGCATGCACCAAAGAACCAAAGTAGAAATGCTTTGGAAGTTTTACACCTTGCACTAGAATATTATAACTGTAAAATCTTCTGAAGCCAAGACTAGCATCTTCCGAAGCCAAAAGTGAAGTCTTCCAAAGCTTCAAGACAAAGTCTTCCGAAGCCAAAGAGTAAAGACAAATTTCTTTTGAAGACTTTTATGAACATGCTTTTATCTTATGTACTTTACCATAAAGCTGGACCACCTTTTCATTGCAACTTTGTTCAGTCACCAACTTACATGAGTTGGTGAAAAGGTCCATGCTTTTGGTAACTGTACATTGAGGTCTTGAGTATGTGCTTTCTACTTTATGTACTTAATCCTTTTTTGTAATATATTAGGATGTGAGCTATGGGATATCATAGTCACTAGTCAAAAGGCAATCTGCTTTTTGACACTACATTTGATTTTGTTTTCTAGTCTTATGTATCTAGCTGGCCTTCAAAGTATGACCGACTGTAGGATGTAGTATATGTATCTCAAGTACTTGTAGCTTTCCATTATGCTTTGTAACACTTTATAATAGAACTTGAGAAGCAATATACAACATTCTTGAAAACCAAAATACTTGTGTTGTTTTGCTATCTTGTTTTGTCTCTCATTTGCTTGCATTCTTAGCATTTTTTATTCTTGTTAACCAGTTTCCTATTTGATATGTTAAGTGTTCTAAAGAACTCTCCTCAATTGTGTTGTTGTGTTGTAAAGTGTACTATCCCTTCTAACGGTCCTACATCTTAGATTTAGGGTTTAAATATATGATTATGTTTAATTATTCACTCTTAAATCATGTTAAAGGAACTCCGGTTCAATTCGTTCCAATGGTATTGGAACTAACTCATTGAACTACTACATATTAGGTTTAAAGATTTAGATTTAGGGTTTAGTGATTCTAAAAATCAAAACTCTATTCAAATTGACATATACTTCAAGGAAGAGAATACTATGAGTGATGTTGAAGATGAATTGATGTCATGTCATAATAATCTAAGATACTATGTTTAAATGTAATAAATCTTGTGTTATCCTGCACTTCTAGTCGTCTTTCATTTAAACAGATGTTACCATATTTATCATATTACTTGAAACTCACCTTCAAACAACTTCGAGCACATGATCATCTATAGGAGCTTTGAGACGGCAGTAAATGTTAAGGAAGACTAGGGGAGCGTAAAGTATTGGTCTTGGCAAAGATTCATATCTTACCATGTACTCCATTTAGCTTTCTTTTAGTCATAAGGTGCTATTAGCCACTCTCTAAATTTTATGTAAGACTTATCCTCATTTTACCAAGCAGACCTTGCTACAAAGGGAGGTTTTTCTTGTTATGTTTATTTGTCTTTAGAAGTTGTGCCCATAGAAAGTTATTAGAGTTCGATGATACTCATTGGTTGTCTTTTAACATTCTAAAATCACTTTTTTGTTGTTGCTCAAGGTTGAAGTGTGGTACGGAGAAGCATAGCTTGTTTGTGGGTTGTGTTGTATGACTAGATTTTGATTTTACCCTTTTTTTTAATAGGCATTTAATTTTATAAGTTTTTAAAAAGGCATTATACATTAACAAATTGATTGAATGAGCATTTTATTTACAAAATTTAATATCTATCAAATAAATAGATGCTTGCTTTGAAATTATTTAATAAAATAATTATGTCTTTTGGTCTAAGCATGAAATCTTATAGTAGAATACGCGAAAATATATAAAAGTGTTCAGTGTGAACATGTAAGGTCCCGTTCCCGGAATACTCACAGCTGGTCAATCATCGCACATAAAACATATATTTACATTAACTTTACTGAAATCATGCAGCGGAAACACTTTAAACAAACATTTCATTTCCTTTAATAAACATTTTTGCAAAATAATACATCGTTCATTACAACATATCGTTCGTTCGTATTACAATGCAAAAACATTATACAAAAGAATGTCATCCAAAAAGAGCCAAGTAGCCGCCCCATGCCATCCTCAACAACATTTACCTGCCAACTGGAAAATGCACAAAAGTCAACGTTGTTGAGTGAGTTCTACTTTTACAAAAACATTACATTACGTTTCATTCATTAAAACATTTTCTTTATTATTGCACGTGATCACACATCATACGTACATCAAGATAATAGTTATTATCTTCATCATTGTTTGTTTCATACATTTCGTACTTATTGCACTTTTCGTACATTTATTATCTTTTCATTTCTATATACGTCCTGTTGCATGCTTAACCCCTCTCTTAAGCATAAAGCCATATCATCTAGGGTTAAGCGACAAGGACCCTATATCGTACGTATCGCACGTTTGGAGTAGTCACATAGACTAACTCCCCCTGTGTGAACCCTTAAGGTCATTCATTATGTTCCACTTCCATTATCTTAAATCTTCCACTTTGTTAAGATAATACTTTACGTTCAATATCACAGTCACACCACGTAAAGTCACATCATAATACATTGTGAGGAACATAAGAAAACATATCATACGTAAGCATAACATCATCACGCATCATCATAAACATCATGCATCATACATTCACATACATACATATACATATGCACCACAAGCATAATCATCATAGAACATAACCGATCCTACGCGGGAGAGCGGGGGTTCGGGGGCGGCAGCCCTTGACAGCGGGTCCTAGGGGCAGCAGGTCCTAGTGAGGTCCAAGGGGCAACGCCCTTGTCTGGGGTCGATCTTCCCGTTTAAACCTCTTAAAATATTGGTCGTTTAAATCGTATATTTAGTATGCATTTCCAGCCCCAAACAAGTTCAAAACCTTTAAATAGGTGATCTAGAACTCACCTGGACTCGATGAGTAGCTTCTCAATCAAGCTTTCAAAATAGGGGTTGCACTACATAGCCTGCTGATAAGTTAACACTCAAAGGAGTTAATTTCTGCCTAATCTCGCAGCCAGATCAGTAGTTTCGCTGCTAGTTTCGCTGGCAGTTTCGCTAGCATCTTCGTTGCCAGTTTTGCCCAACTTTCGTTGGATAACCATGTCAGCGAAACTACCTGCGAAACTATAGTTTCACAGGAAGTTTTCATAGTTTCGCTTGACAATTACGCAATTTCACTAGATGAACTTGTAATTTCGTAGAACAGGCTGAGAATTACGAACCAACCCATTTTTGACCCAAAACTTCAATCTCGTACATCCAAACCTTAGTTTATCACCCAATAAGCTATATCTATACTTCTTACATGTTTTCTTACATAAAAACGTGAGTTTTGGGCAAATCTGTTGGGACCGGGTATTTGCACGAAATACCTAGTGATTAGCGTGTAAACCAGATCAAATAGTGCGGAATCCTATTTGATTGGCGATCCAATCAGTGAGAACACACAAAGAATCAATAAAGAATTGAAACTAATGTTAGGAATCGATTGGGAATCGATCTAAAGTGTTCTATGAACTTGGAGAACGAATTGGGAGACTTCTGGACTGCTAGGGTACGTCTGGATTCGTAATAGAATGAATGGCCTCTTTTTTTCACGAATTGGATTGTATTTATAGGTTAGTATTGTTCATTCGGGCGACTGGACCATTCGCGTGGTTCAGTCATGCGATTGAAACATGCGGTTGATCCATACGCACGATTGAGTGTTCAGTCGTGCGACTGAGCCAATCTTATGTGTCAATCATACGACTGATCCAGTCTCCTGGTTTAGTCATGCGACTGAGTCAATCATATGAAGTTATTCATGCGTGTGGTCCATTCGCATGAGCCATTCGCATGAAAACTACATTATGTTAAGTTGGAATGTATTCATTAATAAACATTATGTGTAACCATTCAAACAATCACTATCCTAATTAACTAATTCAATATCGACTCATTAACGAAATATTAGTCATTACAAATCACAAACAACCAATATCATTTCATTAATCATATCAAATTACATCAGAATCAGATAAACATGATCTATTACATTTCATATCATGATCTAGGGACATACATGCATCAACAAACTCCCCCTTGGACCTAGATCTCTCTAATGTCTTGTTTTCTGCATCACCTCCTCATATTTCTTGTACTTGTCCTCTTTTGTGACTCCCGCGTGAATCTCAAACGCGAAGCAGAGTCTTATGACATTTTGGAACTGGAGGGCTTGTACAATATCTTGCGTATCATAGAACAGTGGCCACTTGTATAGCGTGTAGACATCATTTGCTGACAAATTTGTAATCCACATTGGGTCGAATACCCTGATCGTATCCATTTGGCCCTCTTTGTTTAGAACTATGACCGCTTCTGCTGTTCTCCAATCATAGTACCACCACTTAAAGTGTGGAGTGAAGTCTTGTGGCATTTCCTGGAGTGGGATTCTTGACATTGTGCGCGGAGGATTCCACTTCAACACTATCTTCGGCTTTCTAGTAATGGCATCAATCTCAGACCTTCTGATATACCTTGTAGGCTGTTGGGGTCTGAAATTAACCCACCTGGTGTGGTACTCCTTCTTTAGGGCAGCCTCGAACCAGCCTGACATCTTCCTCGGGTCAGCATACAAAAGCTTTAGTTTGGCCAGCTGGTTGAGCTCAAAACCAGGTAGAGTCTTCAGGTCATGTGGGAATCTGAAGTACTCTATGCCTTTTTCCCTCTTAACTGTATATATGTTAAGATCCTCCAAATACGCCCACGCTATGATCCTGCCAGTCACCTTATGATGTTTCCTGACTCTGTAGAGTTTGGTGTAGGCATCCTGTTTCGGTGCAGCGCGTTGGGCTCTAATTCTTCAAAACATGCAGCCCACTCAGCCTTTCGGACATCGACATCATCATTTGAGGCTTGGGCCGTTTCCTCTACTTTCTCCGACTCTTTCTCCATCTTGTCTAACACCTCAAAAGTATCGCTGACGAGGGATTCACCCAGATTGGGAACCACATTTCCCTCATTGTCAGCGTACTGAGAGTAATGCTCAGCAGTGACATCTTCAATCTTGATTTCATCAACATCATTGAGCTCGTCATCACTGGTCGAGTTACATGTCGGAGCATCCTTCACTATCTCATCTGGATTGAGCTTGAAAATCTGTGCGAGTTGCTCGTTTGATAGGTCGTGAATTATTTCCCCTTCTTCAGGGGTATAACTCACCGACCTCCTTACGATCCTTTGCAGATCAAGAATCATTGTTAGCTGAGTCTTAACCTGCTGAAGGGGAGCAACATCAAACTCATCCCTTTGGTAATTTGGATCTGTTTGATTTACACATTCAACATATCAACCGTTAGTAATAATCAAAACTGAAATGCATTAACTTAATTAAACGTTAAGTACATATGTTTCAATACACGATTCAAATACAAAAGTAGTTAAATACATAAACATCTAATCTTTACTTTCGTCCTGTATCATCGTCTCTTCACTTAGTGGAGCAGAGGAAGAAGCTGGTTGGTCTTGTATGTTCTTGGACCTCCTTTCTTGACCTGAAGCAGAGGCCTATGCAGCTGCATCTCCTCCTGCTGTATCATCATCATCAACCTTCTCCTCTGTCCTTTCTTCTTCTGTCCCCTCATCCTCCTCTATCTCATCATCATCGTCCTCATCATCAACTTCATCATCATCATGATCTCCGTCTTTTTCTTTGATCTTCAGGGCTCCTCCTTAGATCCCTTTAGCTTTAACATAATGTCTTCTTTGCCTTCTCCAACTCCTTTATCTTCTTGTTTGATGTGACACTATGTGCTTGGAGTTAGGCTAGTTCATGGCTCTGAGCAGCCATCTGTTGGGCCTATTCCTTTATCACTCGAGCCAGCTCTTCTATCTGGTGAGACTGAGCAGCAGTAAGATCAGCAAGCTGGCGGATCTGAACCGCCTTCTCCTCATTTGCTGCTAATAGGTGCATCACCATCCTGTTGAGTGCAGACAGTTGTTCCTCTACCCCAATTGGAGGTAGAGGTGATACATATGTATGAGATAGATAGGCTGAGGATCCAGCTTGGTGGGTAGCGGTAGTGGTTGTGGCTGTAGTGAAGATGGGTCTGTGAAATGGTGGAGGTGAGGTGGGAGTGAAAGATATGGTGGTAGATGTGGTTGTGGAGGTAACGAAAGTGAGACGTCTTTTCTTCTTCTTCTGACCATGGGGTTGAGCCATCCTTTTCCTCCTCGTTCCCGTTGAGGTGGATGCTCCCCCTACACCCCTGGTGGCTGACTCCGGTGCATAACTCGGATCAGTGGCTGTTTCTCCTGAGTCTCTTGGACGTTCACCAACCGCCCTTAGCCCATGTTCTATGGGAACAACCTTGCTTCCCACAGTATGTGTCAAGGGCTCATCTTCAGACTCCTCTTCCCTCTCATCAGGAACAATATCCTGATGGAAACCAGCAGACTCAGTTTCATCGTGGGTGGATGGTGGAGATGGTATATCAGTGGTAGTGGCCCTAGATGGAATGGGGCCTGTATCTCCACCATCACCACTGTCATCATCATCGTCGTCATCAACTGGTAGACCAATAGGCTCAGAATCAGAGTCACTGTCATCATGGCGCCATTTTCGTCTCCCCGGCGCCACGTATTTCTCGTTTGCCAAATGGCCAATCAACCTCTTCACTTGGGGCTTCACTTGTTTGCCCCTATACACCCTCATCCGACCCAAGGTCGTGTCATCCATAATTTCCAAAGTAACTGCATCATGACTCTCCTTTGGGAGAAGTGGCAGCTTTTCATTGAAGATTAGCTGTAGAAACATGGGGTACATACAAACTCCTTCCTTCCCTTTTGCTTCTAGGTTCTCTACCAAATAGGAAAAGATCATACTCGAAAACCTGAAAGGGTGGTTCAGCACCAGTGCCACGAAGGCATTTTGAATCTGATCTGATAGATCATCGAACCCACCCCTCCTCGAAGCAATGCAATTAGGATCACATGTTCAAGTATTTGTACTGGGGGCACAGGTTGCTCTTATTGAGCACACCCGAGTTTATGTCCCCCGCGTACTTGGTTTTGAGGAAGCATCCTCTCACAGTCAGTGGATGTAATTTGGTGGGGTGATTCGTATCGTCCCCAAATTAAGAACTCTCTGGAAATCAGCAGCAGTAACCTCAATAACATGACCCAGAATGGAGCTCCGTATACTGTACGGCTCACGAGAGCGATCAACTGAGGCATTCTCCCAGAATGCCTGGTGTAATGACCTGTAGGGCGTGCAAGGTGTAGATATAGCCTTATGTATCCGGGAGCGTCTAAGGAAGGCTATAATCTCTGTGAACTCGGCCCCGTTCCGAGTAGTGTGATCCAAGTGAGCACATATGTTGTGCTTTGGATTAATGGACCATCTATCAGCCATTTTTCTAAAACACAAGACACAGAATCATTAGTACATAATACATCAAAATTATGTTCTAAGTGTAATGTTTAAATTCATTCTGATTCATTCGTGCGAATGAATCATGCGACTGGAGTCAGTCGTTTGTTCTTTCGTGCGACTGAGCTCGTTCGGGTGAATAAGACATGCGACTGAGTTCAATCTGCTGACTGAGTCTGCGATTGGTTCAGTCGGCCGACTGAACTCATTCGCATGGTTCATTCGGCCGATTGACCCAATCGCAAGATTCAATCGTACGATTGGAGTTCATCCCGACGACCAGTCGCTTGTCCCACTGTTAAATCACCTGTGGTTCGAATCTTGACCAATTCAAGTAATTTAACTTGGTTTAATGGTCCATTACACTCGCCATCTTGTCACTAATAACCTATTAAACTTAATTTTAACATTTTGCTTAGTTTATGTAGGTTATTAGGGCATTTTTCAATCCAGTTCTTGTTTCATTCGAATATCACATATTTGGATTCAAGATCTTCTGATTTCGGTAAGATTTAACTGCAATGTACCTGTATAATCGTCAATCGAACGTCAGAAGATCAACAGCAATGTGAACACAAGATCTCTAGAAATTTTGGCAGAGTAACGGGAAGAAATACGATTTGGGTACGATTGGGAGTGATGAGTAAAACGCGATCGACTGAGGCCCTTTAAATACTGAACCTAAGTTCAATCGGCCGACTGGCCTCATTCGCTCAGTTCATTCGGGCGACTGAGGTTCAGTCGTGCGATTGGCCCAGTCAGTCGCTTTCAGTTGGCCGACTGAGTCTCAGTCGGTCGACTGACTCATTCGTGCCCTTTCATTCGCACCCTCAGTTAACCGACTGAGTCTCAGTCGGTCGACTGACTCATTCGCACCCTGTCATTCGGTCGAATGGATCATTCTTATACGCCATTCGGGTGAATGACTAATTTCATGTCCAGTCGTGCGAATGAGATCCATTCGCATGGTTGGTCCATATTCATGGTCCAATCGTGCGAATGGGTCACACTTAGTAAATTTTCTGCCATTTTGAACATTTTACTTTTAAGACCTTTTTAACTTTTGAAATAAACATTATGAGTTTTTGATCATCTCTGACATGATCATTTTAACCAATTTAGTCACCTCAGACATGACTCTTTTAAACACTTTGTCATCTCAGATGTGACTGCTTTAAACTTGAAAATTCATGTGGTCATCTCAGACATGACCCTTTTAGTGAGTTGATCCCTTATCGATTTTCATGATGTAGTTTGGCAAACAAATAAAACTAAAGGACTAAGTGAAAAAAAACTAAACTAACGTACAAAAAATAAAAACTTGTTTTTGCTTTTTGTGAGGGATAAATCCTAAGATGGAAGTCTACGGGATTTGGTTCCGGAATAGGCAGCTTCAACTTAGATTGACCACACCTGGACCAATTCAATTTTGGAATCATACAGGCAAGTCAAATCATTTGGGACTTGTTATCAAAATCTTTTGATGCTCTATTCTTGGTTTTCATCCAGAGTCGTTAGCAACTTTTAGGAAATCATACTCGAACTATTAGATTACCACATTGAGTTGAACTTTCAAGATTTGCAGCCACAATGATTGTCAATATGTTTGTCCTCTTAAATCCATACACAGGCTTTTGACACAGACTGGTGATAAATTTAGGTTTAATTATTTCAACTAACATTTGTGGATTCCACACTTATATGATAATCAACATTCCTCAGGAGCTTTTGAGCGGTCTACGAGTATTTTTACAAGAAAAGACTATTCTTAGAGCTTTCAAAGAGAAGCCAATCCTCAGGTCAGTGCCATCGCACAACAGAGAGGCGGCAAACAACAATGATTCTAGAATATCTAGGTTATGCTTATCCTCAGGTCAGTGCCATCGCACAACAGAGAGGCACACAACATATCTCCTTGTTAGAGCAGCTTATTTTTATTTTGCACAAAATGCACCAACAACATAAGTCATTATCTTGATAGCATTTTTCTTTCATTTTATCGTGCTTTGCTCTATTTATGGTCATCCGCACACATTTGTGGTGTTTACATGCTCATTACCCCTTATTGGAATATTGTTGATTGTGTTAACCAGTGATAAGATGGAAGCCCACTGTCAGTTGAACAACTTAGTTTGATCTTGAGATCACCAGTTAGGTCTAATCATCTATTTTGTTGAATCTACCGACATATCAATTGGGATCTAGCAACCTCTAGGTCTACTCTCGTTGTGTTACCTTAGGAGTTACCAGTTTTTCTATCATCTTCCCTTTTTATATTGCTTAGACTACACAGACTTATACTTTGAATTTTTGCATCATTTCTGAATTAAATTTTAATGTCCCTCTTGATTTGTTCCTGTGTACTATCATATTCCAAGGTTGAATCGGTATCACAGATACGATCTACCTTATATCAGCTTTCCACTCCTTCTCCCTCGTCTTTTTTTTGATAATGTTACTTGCTGACTTATTCTCCCCCTAAAATACTAACATCATAACTGGTTTAATTATTTTAGGATTTTAATAAACAGTAGAATAACATGAGTTTAATTTTAAACAGACTACTTAACCAAATAAAATAATAAAAATGAAAAATTAACTAAGCTACACGGACTACACATAATCATCATCAGGAATAACCTCACTTTTCTTTTTAACGCCGTTGACCTCTAGCAAATATTGAAAACGTGGTTTATCAAAGGCTTTAGTATAGAGGTCAGCGCGTTGAAAATCAGTATTAATTTTTACCACATCAATGAAGTTCTTTTCAAAACAATCTCTTATGAAATGGTATTTAATACCGATATGTTTGGTCTTAGGATGTTGGAACGGATTTTTAGTTACTGCAATTGCAGCAGATTTATCCACAAAAATAGGAGTAGAAGAGAACTTTAAACCGTAATCCCGCATTTGCTGTTGAATCCAGATGATTTGTGAACAGCAACTTGCAGCAGCAACGTATTCGGCTTCACAGGTTGACAATGCAACCGATGTCTGCTTCTTACACTTGCCAGGTAATAATCTTCTCCCAAAGAATTGACACCCTGCTGATGTAGACTTGTAATTCATCTTGCAGCCCCCGTAATCCGAGTCACTATACGCCGTGAGTTCAAAGTCATCATCATGAGGATACCACAACCCAGTGTGGGTGTACCCTTCAGATAACGAAATATCCTCTTGACCCCGATCAGATGGTTGACCTTAGGCTTAGCCTGATATCTAGAACATAAACATGTAGCATACATGATATCAGGTCTTGAGGCAGTGAGATACATGAGGGATCCAATCATTCCTCGGTACATTGTGGCATCTACAAGATCTCCATTTTCATCAGTGCTATATCGTGATTCGTAGCAGTGGATTTCAACAAAAAGCATTCTCCATTTGGTCTGATCCACCTATAACCCGAGAAAGAACTTAATCTCCCCCATAGCACTCATCTCAAATTCTTTCTTCATAACTGCTTCAAACTCTTTGCATAACTCTACGTTCTTTGAACCAAAGATTATGTCATCGGCATAGATCTGTACGAGTAGTAGATCGCCATCCGTTTCTTTGATGAACAGAGTGCAGTCAATAACTCCCCTGTGAAAGCCGTGTTTCATAAGATGAGTCGAGAGTTTCTCATACCAGGCTCTTGGAGCTTGATGAAGTCCGTATAAAGCCTTGTCGAGTTTGTAAACTCTATCTCGATAGTAAGGATCTTCAAATACCTCGGGTTGACTGACATAGACTGTTTCTCTGATTTCCCCATGAGGAATGCACTCTTTACATCTAATTGGTAGACTTTAATCTTCATGTACGATGCATAGGCAAGGAAGATGCGAATGGCTTCCATCCGTGCCACGGGTGCAAACCTTCATTGTAGTCAATTCCCTCGACTTGGCGAAATCCTTGAACCACCAATCGAGCCTTGTTCCTGATAATGACTCCTTGGTCATCCTTCTTGCATTTTAAGACCCATTTGCGCCAATGACCTTAGCACCTTTAGGTCTATCAACCAGAGTCCATACACCTAACTTCTTGAACTGAAGAAGTTCTTCTTGCATGGCACACACCCATGCTCATCATTTAGTGCATCACTGACGTATTTTGGCTCAAACTGCGAGACAAAACACCGATAAGCACGATCATCAATATATCCCTTTTCATAACGGGGGCGTAATCAGCTGAGTATAGCTGATTTCGGGTTTGTACTCCTGATCTGACATCCCCAATGACATTGTCTAGGGGATGATAGATGTTTAGTCGTGATCCTGGCATAGTAGGAACAGCTACCTCAGAGCCAAGATTATGAGCATTTGGTTCTGCATCTGAGGTAGTTGGAGTTTGAGGCTCCGAAGTCGAAGGTGCATCACTGGTAGATGCTTGTGGACTTTCAGGAACTGGAACCTGTTCCTCCTGACTGTTTAGGTCATCTTCTTCAGCTTCATCTTTAGAGGAGGAGTCACTGTCGTCGACTACTCCCCTTGACTGAGCAGATGATCCTCCCAGTGAGCTTGATGTTGGTGTATTCAAGATATCATACATCATCCGTGTAGCTAACTCGTCATCCGAGGGAGAGAGAAGATGTTGAAGGACTTGAAGAATCCATCATAGTCGAAGAAATAGGCGGGTCCTTTGCCAGTAGGTGGTGTGGTATATCGTTGAACGTCAACATTACACCACACTTCTACTAGACCCGTTGAGTTGTTGTAAACCCTCTTGTTCGGAATGTTGTATCCTAGAAAGATTCCTTTATCCGCCTTCTCGCTGAATTTACCTTCTTGTGTTTTCTTCAGAAGTGTGCACGGCGTGCCAAATGGTTCGAGATACTCCAGATTCGGTTTGCGTCTTTGTAGTAGCTCGTAACATGTCTTTCTGTGATGCTTGACAATCAGAACTCGATTCAGTGTATAACATGCATTAGCAACTGCCTCATTCCAAAATTGGATAGGTAGTTTTGAGTCTGCCAGCATAGTCTGTGCTGTCTCAATCAAGCTTCTGTTCTTTCTCTCAGCAACGCCATTCATCTGAGACGTGTAAGCAGAAGTGAATTGATGTACAATTCCCTTTTCCTTGCAGTAAGCCTCCATCCACTGGTTCTTGAATTCCATCCTGTTTTTTGAGCGTACTTGTCTAACCTTCAGCTTGTAGAGAGATTCCAGTGTGGTTACTAACTCCTTGAAAGACTCAAATGTTTCTGATTTGGACTTCAGAAACATTACCCAAGAGAACCTTGAGTAGTCATTAGTAACACCAATAGTACAAGTCGCCTGCTATGCTCTTTGTACTGACTGGACCAACAGATCATGTGAAGAAGTTCAAGAGGAAGTTCTATTGAATGAATTTTCTTTTCCTTATGAGACTTCTTCGTCTGTTTGCCTTTCTTACAAGCTACTAAAAATCAGGAAGCTGAAGTTCATGACATTAACTCCTCTCACTAGATCCTTCTGAATCAAGTGATTCATCTTTCTTTGACTAATGTGTCCCATTCTCCTATGCCAGGAGATGGAATCCTTCTCAGTAACTTTAGATAGAAAACACTGAACCTCCTGATCCGTTGTAGCAGCTGTTGACAGATCTAAAACATAAAGGTCTTTATATCTTGAAGCAGTCATCAAAACTTGGTCTTCTGGGATCACATAATCTTTCTTGTGCACGTAACACTTCTTGTTGTCGAAGATGACTTTAACCCTTATCGCAGATTTGGGAAACAGAAAGTAATTATTTTGGAGTTGTTGAACATAGTTCACCTTATCAAACTTAACTTTCTGATTTCCCAGTTCCCCTAAGCTGTGATATATCCTCCCTTGTTTCCAGCAAACGAAACATGCCCTCCTTTATTTGCTTGACGTTAGATAAAGAGCCCTGTTTCCTGTCATGTGCCTGGATGCTCCGCTGTCTACAATCCACGTGTTAATTTCAGCACTGTAGCGAGCACCCTGCACATACAATGTAAAGGATTAGTTTAGGTTAGGAACCCAAGCCTTTACTGGCTTGGTTTCCAGAGGCATCACACATCATAAATTCAACCCATTGACCCTTAGAGGGTGAGGGTAGCCCAGGTTCCTTCTTGTCATCATCATCAGACACAGAGGTTGACTTCTCTTTCCATAAGCCAGATTTGTGCAATGCCTGTTTGTGATACACAGTCGACTGGCTAACGGGTTGAACTTTATGTGCACTAGTTCTTCTAGGTGGAGTTAAAGAACTCCTCTTAGAAGACCTAGGTTTTGAGTCATGAAGTTCAATCTTTTTCCTAGGTGTCTGATAATAAAGACAATAGGAAGCAATGTGTCCACATTCTCCACAGTTGTAGCATGACCTGCTATCAACTTTATGATTAAACTTTCTTTGTGGAGATGTGTGTGACACTCTAGTAACATCACTTACTTTATATTTTGACTCTTGTTCTTTTGATGTTTTTTCTTGTTTAATAGAGTTAACTGTTTTAACATGTTTAATATCTTTTTCCTTTTGGTTAACTAGTTTTTGACTATTTGAAGCCCTTTTAGGTTCTGATTTGACTCTGTTTGACCCTGACTTTAAGTTAACCTTTTCAAACTCTTTTTCCAGATTAACACAAGGCAATTTACCCTTTGCCTTTGAAGTGGCCTCCTTTTGTTTGTTTCCAGATTCAATGGTTGAACATGAGGAATCTGGATCACTAACAAGAGGAGTAGACACCACATGATCCTTGATGGGATTGTCATTTATAGGTCTACTCTTAGTGTTCATCAAGGTCTCAGGTGGTGGTGGAACCACTTTGTACCCAAACCCTCCCCATTGTTTCTTTCTCTCACTAAGTGTTGGACTATGTGTGATGAACTTGTCCAACTGTGCAGTTTCTGTTTTAATGAGTTTACTTCTACTTCTATAACTTCCTTTTTCTTCTTAGTGTCTTCTAGGGAGTTTAGATAGTACCTAATGTCATTAGCTTGGTTAAATGCAACTACTTCGGTTTCCCTAAGTTGTTTAGTCAAAAGGTCTATCTTTTCTTTGTAACTATGCTCATGTTGTTTTAATACTCTATTCGCCTCAGTGCACAGTTGTAAATCTTTTACCAAGTTATCATTATGATCTAATAACCTAGAAAATTTCTCATCTATGCTATTTCTAAATATATTACAATCAGAACAAGCATGATTATTAAACTTTTGGTCAGTGGTACTTACTTGAGTTGGTTCAGAAGAGTTAGCCATCAACGCAGCATCAGATGTCTCTGATTCTGGTGATTTTGTCTTTTCTGTCCTTGCTTTGGTAGTCTCCTCTTTAGGCTTGTAGCTAACCTCAGTTCCAGTTGTCTCTTCATATTAGACATCACTATATCAACTGCTAGTTCTCCTTCACTCGCAAAATCATCATCAAAGTCTTCTACACTTGCAATGTTTGATTCCCCTGGAGAGACAAACCTAAAGCTCCAGTCCTGTCCTTCATCATCATGAGCAGTCAAGGCTTTTGGATCCTTGCTTGATGAAGTAGAACTAGTAGCTTGCTTATCTTAACGAGTGAAGGACGAGAATGGGTTCCCGTTACCCATCTTCTTTGGCTTAACACATCTCTCTTGAAGTGCCCCTTCTCTCCACAGTTAAAGCAGGTCACTTTGCTCTTGTCAAAGCCAAATGTGGTACCCTTAGTAGCTACCAAGTTCTGTCCGGTCTTTTTCACAAACTTCTTTGCCCTCCAGAAGCACTAGCTAAGGCCCACATTATGTCCATTCTCTCCAGCTCCATTTCGTCCACCTGCTCGTAGTCCTCGTCTGACAGATAGCAGTTTCCAATCTTCCCAGCAACAAGTCCATCATAAGAATGAACCACTGCAGCCAAAAGATCCATGTGTACTCGAGCTACTTCTACAGTCACATTACCGAGGTTCTCGGTCTTAAGTCTAGTAGCATTTGTTTCAGATCCAATATGTTGGGTACAAGAAAACCCCGATGTGTCTGATCCTGAAGGAGAAGCATGTGAAGGGCCCAATGAGCTAGACCCAAATGCAGTCTGGAGAGGTGCTCCAGATGTCTTAGCTTGAGGCGTGACATTGTACAAAGCTGGATTCTGAGTATACGAAGACTTCTGAGCTCTGTACTTCATCTAAGTGCTTCTTCTCACAGCTTTAGAATGAAGTCATTTATATCCAGCTTTGTCAGCATTCCATTCTGTCTCAGGTTAGACACGAATGAAGCCCACTTTTCCAGCAATCCGTCTGCAAAGTTAGTAACTTTCTCTTCCATGGTAGTAGCCACCCCATGTGTATGCAGTTCACTCATCAGATGGTAGAATCTATCAATAACATCGTCCAAACTCTCATTTCCCATTGATGAGAAGTTATCGAATTCCTTCTTTAACTCCTTAGCCTTGGTTGCCTTCAACGAAGCATTCCCGTCGTACCTCTTTTCCAGCTCATCCCATAGTTTCTTGGACTGCTTATTCTCTGAGTACTGGTGGAAAATGTCTTTAGGGATAGACTGTGTAATCAATGCATAAACCCTCTTCCTGCGTCTGTCATCCCTCCTAAGGTTAGCTTTACTCCATCGGCTCCCACCGGCGTACTATACCCAATCTCGATAGCTTCCCATAGATTAGGATCCACTCCATTGAGGTAGATCTCAAAATGTTGTTTCTAGTGGGGAAACTCATCTAACGTTAAGAGCTTCGGTGGTTTATTATGATTACCCACCTCACTCTCAAGTAACAGCAGGTTCTGGATCCTAGAGTCCTTCCCAGCAGTAAAGGCTGACATTTGATCTTCCATGGCGAATAACTTTAAGTCTACTAAGACAAACTGTCAACTGGTTTGACTGAAGGATGCGATTGGGCTATCCGTCGAATGAACTGAGCGAATGGTTCAATCGTGCGGCTGAACTAAGCGATTGGTTTAGTCGTGCGAATGAAGCTGATGCGTATGTACATTGTGAATGAGTGGTTCAATCGTACGAATGGAGATGCGACTAGGTCCAATCGTGCATCTGAGCAATACGAATTAGGTCCAGTTGTGCGAATGGCTCAATCGTGCGACTGAAGCTGCTGTTTTGCGAAAATTTCTAGGTTAAATGTGTTTTAGCCGTAAAAATTCGTAATTTCGCAAGGTCAAAATCGCCTAAGTCCGTAGAAACCAAACTTTGATGAGCAGGGAATGTCCAAGATCAATTTTGACACAAAAGATTGCGTTTTTAGTGCAAAAACACAAACTATTTATCAATCTTGATTGAATCACACGTAATCAAGAGCCAAGGCTCTGATACCACTTGTTGGGACCGGGTATTTGCATGAAATACCTAGTGATTAGCGTGTAAACCAGATCAAATAGTGCGGAATCCTATTTGATTGGCGATCCAATCAGTGAGAACACACGAAGAATAAATAAAGAATTGAAACTAACGTTAGGAATCGATTGGGAATCGATCTAAAGTGTTCTATGAACTTGGAGAACGAATTGGGAGACTTCTGGACTGCTAGGGTACGTCTGGATTCATAATAGAATGAATGCCCTCTTTTTTTCACGAATTGGATTGTATTTATAGGTTAGTATTGTTCATTCGGGCGACTAGACCATTCGCATGGTTCAGTCGTGCGATTGAAGCATGCGGTTGATCCATACGCACGACTGAGTGTTCAGTCGTGCGACTGAGCCAATCTTATGTGTCAATCATACGACTGATCCAGTTTCCTGTCGAATAGTCTAGACTTAATTGTCGAATATGGGTGTGTCCGTCACTTGTCGAATAGTCTAGGCTTGTTGGAACTGAGTTGGAAATGAGAGCTTGTTGGAGCATATATGTCATATATAGTGTGTCCGTCTAGTCTAGGCTTAATGTAATACAGATATGTTGTAAACACATGAAATTGGGTCATTCGCAGGAGCATATGCGAATGAGACTCAGTCGTATTACTGAGCCATGCTAATGGACCAGTCGTGCGACTGAGATATGTGATTGGTCCATTTGTACGACTGAACTATAAGTATGGTCCAGTCGTACGATTGAACTATACACATGGACCAATCATACGAATGGGCCCTGTCGTATCTAATATGAGTTGAGGCCTGTATATACCAGTTTCATGGTGTAGAAGATTTTTTAAGGAATGTCCCCGGGGCCTAGGTGCTGCCGGATGAGAGAGGAGATCATGCTTGATCTCCCCTTGCCAAGAGTCGTGATTATTATGTTGTAACGAGCTTGTAATCATTAGGTTTTATCAATGAACCCATTTTATTATAGTTCGTGTTTATTGTTTGTCTCTTGGTTTTGGTTTTGTTTCCTTCCGTCAAGAACATGCTCGAATGTCTACCAATCCAGCGCCTTCACATTTATCTAAATGGTGTTGATCCTAATCTGTGGGAATCAATCGAGACTGGTTATAGTATGCCCCGGTGGGTGCTGATGGCATAAAACTTACTCTGGGCGGTATGACTGATAGCGAGAAGGTGAAGTACAATGCTGAGAAAAAGGTGTATGTTCTGTTGACTCAGTCGATACCTAAGGATATCTTCCACCAATTTTCTGAGAATAAATAGGCAAAGAAATTATGGAAGGCTCTGGAAAAACGATACGATGGGAATGCATCGTTAAAAGCTCTAAAGGCAAAGGGTTTAAAGAAGGAGTTCGATAACTTCTCATCGATGGGTAAGGAGAGCTTGGATGATGTCATAGACCGATTCTACCATTTAATGAGTGAGTTTCACACTCATGGGGTTACAACTTCAATGGAAGATAAGGTATCAAGCTTTGCCAATGGTCGCTAGAGAAATGGGACTCGTTTGTGTCTAATTTGAGACTGAACAATTTACTGGCAAAATTAGACATAAACGACTTCATCCTGAAACTGAGGGAGGAAGAACTGAGGATGAAGTACAGGTTTCAGAAAGGATCTTACGATTAGAACCCGTCTCTGTATAATTCAACTTCCACCTCAAAAAGCTCAAGAGCATGACTTCAAACTGCATTTGTGTAAAGTTCAGCAGCTCCTCCCCAAGGCAATACTTCAGGATCAGACACGTCAGGGTCATCTTGCACCCAATATATAGCACCTGAAGCAAATACTACAAAATTGAAGACCAAGAATATCGGTAATATTACTATAGAGGTGGCAAAGGAGCATATTGACCTCTTAGCTGTGGTTGTTCATTCTTATGATGGTCTAGTTGCAGGAAAGAACGAAAATTGTCATCTGGCTGATGAAGATTACGAGCAGGTGGATGAAAATGAATTGGAAAGAATGGACATTATGTGGGAATTGGCAAGTGCTATTCGAAGAGCAAGAAGTTCGTGAAGAAGACTGGACAGAACTTGATAGCCACAAAGGATACAACTTTTGGTTTCGACAAAACCAAAGTTACCTGTTTTAATTATGGTGAAAAGGGGCACTTCAAACATGAATGTGTAAAGCCCAAGAAGACAAGTAACGGAAATCCTTTCTCATCATTCAACCGTAAACACAAACCCACAAGTGAAGCTGCTTCATCAAGCAAAGATACTAAAGCCTTGACTACACAAGACGATGAAGGGCAAGATTGGACCTTTCATTTTGTATCTCCAGGAGAATCCAACATTGCGAGTGTTGAGGGTTTGGATGACGACTCTGCAAGCGAAGGTGAAATAGAAGTGGAACTCGTGGTGTCAAATAATGAAGAACTAAAATGTGGTCGATCACCTGAATGAAGAAGGTCTTAGAACAACATGTTCAGAATCACCAGCACCGGACAGTCAAACTCTGCGTTGATGGTTGATTCAACCGAACCTTCTCAGTAAGTACCAAAGACCAACTTTTTGATAGTCATGCATGTAATGAATGTAATAAATTTAGAGAAAGGATAGACTCAATATTTGCTTGGTTATTAGATCACAATGATAGCTTAGTAAATGACTTACAACTATGCATAGAAGCCAACCGGATTTAAAAACAAAATGAGCACAATTATAAAGAGAAAATAGGACTGTTAAATAAATAACTAAAGGAAACTGAAGTTGTTGCTTTTAACCAAGCAAATGACATAAAGTTCTATTTAAACTCCTAGAAGAAACTAAGAAAGAAAAAGCAGTTTTGGAAGTCGAAGTAAATTCATTAAGACAAAAACGACACAGTTGGACTAGTTCTTCTCACATAGTCTAGCACTTAGTGAATGAACAAAACAACGGGGAGGGCTTGGTTACAAGTGGTTCCACCACCACATGAGACCTTGTTGAACGCTAAATGTAGACCTATAAATAACAATCCAATCAAGGATCATGTGGTGTCCACTCCTCTAGTTAATGATCCAGATCCACAAGTAAATCAGTAGAATCTGCCACTAAACAGAAGGAGGCCACTTTAAAATCTAAAGGTAAGATGCCTATTGTTAATTTGGATGAGCAATTTTAAAAGGTTATGGTGAAGTCAGGTTCTAACATGTCTAATTCTGAACCCAAAAAGACCAACAAGTTAACCAACCTCGTGCACCATGTCGTAGTCCAAATAAACAACAGGGTATAGATGTTAAAAATGTTCAAACTATGAATCTTGTTCAAGAAGCTAAAACATCTAAACAAGAAGTGTCAAAACCCAAACAAACTAAAGTTACACATGTGTCATACACTTCCCAGAGAAATCGTTCCACCGACATGTTGAAAGTAGATCATGCTATAATTGTGGAAAGTATGGACACATTGCTTCTAACTATCCTTATTATCAGACACCAAAAAAGAAAATTGAACTTCATGATCCTAAACCAAGGTCTTCTAAAAGGAGTTCTATCACTCCACCAAAAATGATTATTGAACATAAAGTTGAAACTGTAAGTCAATCGTCTGTTTATCACAAATAGGCCTTACACAAAACTGGCCTATGAAAAGAAAAATCAAGTATAGTGTCTGATAATGAGAACAAGAAGAAAAAAGATCCACCCTCACCCTCAAATGGATAGTGGGTAGAATTTATGATGTGTGATGCCTCTGGGTCACCCAAGCCAGTTAAGGCTTGGGTCCCTAACCTAAACTAATCATTTCCTTTAAATGTGCAGGGTGTCCTCTATAGTGCCTCTACAAATACTTGGATTGTTGAAAGCGGAGCATCAAGGCATATGACTGGAAACCTGTCTCTCTTGTCAAATGTCAAACAAATTAAAGGAGGACACGATTCGTTTGCTGGAAATAAAGGAGGTTATATCACTGTACAAGGGGAAGTGGGAAACCAGAAAGTGAAGTTTGATAAGGTAAACTATGTTTAACAACTTCAAAATAATTTACTTTCTGTCTCCTAAATATGTGACAAAGAGTTCAAGGTTGTATTTGACAACAAGAAGTGCTATGTTCTGAAAAAGGACTATGTCATTTCGGAGGACCAAGTATTAATATCAGCTTCAAGATATAATGATTTGTATGTCTTAGACTTATCAAAGGCCTCTACAACCGATCATCAAGTACAATGCTTCTTGTCAAAGGCAACAGAGAAAGACTCCATATCCTGGCATAGGAGAATGTGACATTAATCCACGAAAGATGAATCACTTGATCCAGAATGATCTAGTGTGTGGAGTAAATGTTAAGAACTTCCAATTACCGGATTTTTGTGTCGCATGTAGAAAGGCAAACAGACTAAGAAGTCTCATAAGGAAAAGAAAGTTAACTCAATTGATCTACCTCTTGAGCTTCTTCACATGGATCTGTTTGGGCCAGTCAGTACAAAGAGCATTGCCAGTGATTTGTACTGCTATGTAGTTACGGATGACTACTCAAGATTTTCTTGGGTGATGTTTCTGAAATATAAATCAAAGACATTTGAATCATTCAAAGAGCTGGTAACTACATTGGAGTCTTTTTACAAGCTTAAGGTAAGGCAAGTTTGCTCAGACAACGGTACCGAGTTCAAGAACCAGTGGATAGAGGCGTTCTGCAAAGAAAAAGGAATTGTGCACCAGTTCACATCTGCCTACACTCCTCAAATGAATGGGGTTGTTGAGAGAGAATCGAAGCTTGATAGAGACAGCCCGTACTATGCTAGCAGACTTGAAACTACCTATCCAATTTTGGAACGAGGTAGTAGCTAACACATGTTATACCTCAATCACGTTTTAGTGGTCAAACGTCATGGTAAAACGTGCTATGAGTTGCTCCAACGACGTAAACCAAATCTGGAGTACCTCAATCCATTTGCCGCACCATGTATGCTGCTGAAGAAAACTTAGTCAGAGATGATCAATGAGAAGGCCGAAGAAGGAATTTTCTTAGGATACAACATACCGAATAAGAGAGTTTACAACAACTCAACGGGTCAAGTACAAGTGTGGTGCAACGTTGATGTACAGAGATACACCACCCCTCTTGCTGGAAAAGGACCCTCTTTCTTTTTCGATTATGATGGATTCTTTAAGTCCTTCAACATCCCACTCTCCCCTCCCGAGGATGAGTTATCAACCAGAATGATGTACAAGCTATTAAATCCACCATCACTAGACCCGACGACCTCAGCATCACAAGGTGAGTCTTCTAGTTCTTCAGGGGGAGCACTTGAAGTAAGTGACACCTCCTTTGATGATGAAGACATGGCAAATGATCTGTTGGATCAGGAGGAACATGTTCCTACTACTGCAGGTACACAAGCATTAGATGTTGATGCCTCTAACACTTCGTAACCTCACACCCTCACTGCCTCAGATACCGAACCTGCTATTCACAATCTGGATAATGAGGTAGTTGTACCCACCACTCCTGGATCACGCCTAACATATATCATCCTTTGAACAATGTCATTGGAGATGTTCGATCAGGAGTATAGACAAGAAATCAGCTATACTCAGTTGATTATGCCTCAGTGATGGAAAAATTGATATGTTCACGATGGTGCATATCGATGTTTTGTGTCTCAATTTGAGCCAAAATATGTTAGTGAAGCCCTAAACGACGAGGCATGGGTGAGTGCCATGCAATAATAACTTCTTCAATTCAAGAAGTTAGGAGCATGGACACTGGTGGATAGACCTCAAGGTGCTAAGGTCATTGGCACCAAATGGGTCTTGAAGTGCAAGAAAGATGACCAAGGGGTCATAATAAGAAACAAGGCTCGACTTGTAGTTCAAGGATTTCGACAAGTCAAGGGTATTGATTACAATGAAGTCTTTGCACCTGTGGCAAGAATGGAAGCAATCCGTATCTTCCTAGCCTATGCATCTTACATGAAGATTAAAGTTTATCAACTAGATGTAAAGAGTGCATTTCTTCATGGTGAAATCTGGGAGATAGTGTACATCAGTCAACCTGAAGGATTTGAGGATTCGTATCATCAGGATAGAATTTACAAACTAGATAGGCTCTCTACGGGCTCCATCAAGCCCCAAGAGCATGGTATGAAAGGCTCTCGACTCATCTTGTGAAACATGGATTTCGCAGAGGAGTGATTGACTGCACACTGTTCATCAAAAAAAAGGATGGTGACTTACTGCTAGTTCAGATCTATGTTGATGACGTAATCTTCGGTTCCAAAAACGAAGATTTATGCAAAGAATTTGAAGCAGTAATGAAAGCTGAATTTGAAATGAGTGCCATGGGAGAAATGAAGTTCTTTCTCGGGTTACAGGTGGATCAGACACCAAAGGGGATATTTCTACATCAGACCATTTATGTAGGCAATATTCTCAGTCGATTTGATATGGAGAATGCTTCGGCAGCTAGGACTCCACTAGCTACAAACCACGATGTGGCACCCGACAAAAATGGTGATCTAGTGGATGCCACCATGTACGAGGCATGATCGGATCTCTCATGTACCTCACTGCCTCACGCCCTGATATCATGTATGCGACGTGCCTTTGATCCAGAACTCAGGCAAAACCAAAAGTCAACCATCTCATAGGCGTCAAAAGGAGATTTCGTTATTTGAAAGGTACTACAACACTTGGGTTGTTGTATCCTCATGACGATGACTTTGAGCTTACAACGTATAGCGATTTGGATTATGGCAGCTGCAAAATGAACTACAAGTCAACTTCAGCAGGATGTCAATTCTTTGGGAGAAGATTAGTCATGTGGCAGTGTAAAAAGCAGACCGGTGCTTTGTCACTTGTGAAGCTGTATATGTTGCTGCTACAAGCTGCTGTTCACAAATCATTTGGATTCAACAGTAAATGCGGGACTACGGTTTGAAATTCTCTAACACTCCTATATATGTTGATAATTCTTCTGCTATAGCCGTAACTAAAAATCAGTCCAACATCCTAAGACCAAACACATCGGAATTAAATATCACTTTATACGTGATGTTTTGATAAGAATTTAATCGATGTTGTTAAAATTAATACAGACTTTCAACGCGCTGACCTCTACACAAAAGCTTTTGATAAACCAAGATTTTTATATCTACTAGAGGTCAACGGGGTGAAAAAGAAAAGTGAAGTGATTCCAGACGATGGCAGTACATAGTCCGACGAGTAGACTTGTTTTTTATTTTATTTTCTTTTATTTTATTGTATTCTTCGCCTATTAAAATTCTAAATGCAAAAACATTTTTGGTTTTAGAATTTTAGGGGGAGAATAGGTTAAATTAGTATTAAATTTGTTGTTTTAATTTTAGTACTTAAAAAAACGAGGGAAGAGGACAATCTAGCTAATAGAAATGAGATCGTATATGTGATACGATTCAGTGTTTATGGAAAATGATAGTACACAGGAACAAGAGTTTGGGACTTTAAAAGAATGTAATTGATTAAGATGCAAAATTCAAAGTATAAGTCCGAGAAATCTAAACAACATAAAAGGAAAAATGATAGTAAACCTAGCTGCTACTAAGGTAACACGGAGAAAGTAGACCTAGAGGTTGCTAGACCACTACACAATGTGTCGGTAGATTCAACACAATAGATGATTAGACCTAATTGTTGATCTAAGCTCAAACTAAGTTGTTCAACCAGCTGTGGTTATCATCTTATCCCTGGTTAACACAATCAACGAAGTTCCAATAAGGGGTGATGAGCAAAATAAACGCCACAAATGTGTGCGGATGACCATAAAAATGAGCAAAGAACATGAAAAATGCAAAAAGCAGTCAAGCTAATAACCTATGTTATTGGTGCGATCTGTGCAAAAAGAATATGATTGCTCAAACAAGAAGATAGGCTGTGTGCCTCTCTGCTGTGCGATAGCACTGACTTGAGGATAAGCATAACCTAAACATTCTAGAATTCATTGTTGTTTGCGCCTCTCTGATGTGTGATGGCACTGACCTGAGGCTTAGCATCTCTTTGAAAGCTCTTAGAATAGTTTCTTCTTGTCAAAATACCGGTAGACCGCTCAAAAATCTCCTGAGAAACGTTGATTATCATATAAGCGTGGGATCCACAAATGCTTGTTGAAATAATTAAACCTTAAATCATCACCACTGTGTGTCTAAAATCTACGTAAGGATTTAAGAGGACAAGTATACTGACAATCATCGTGAGCTGCAACTCTTGAAAGTCAAAATCACTGTGTGCATCTTGTAGCTCTAGTATGATTTCCTAAACTTGCTAATGACTCTCTATGAAAACAAGAATCTAGCATCAAAAGGCTTTGGTAAAATGTCCCAAATGATTTGAAAAACCTGTATGATTCCATAATGAATCGTTCCAGTTATGATCAAAGTAACTTGATGCTATACTGTCCAGGAAGAGAAATCTGGTAGATACTTATCTTAGGATTTCAACCTCACACAAAAATACAAAAATATGTTTTAGCTTTGTTGTTGGTTAATTTCAGTTATTTAATAGTTAAAAGTCGGACTACGCATCTAGAGCCAAGGGCAAGGAGGGATTCTGCATGTAACCTTGGTTCCTCCAGATGATTATCGACCAAAAGATGCCATCACTGCCCAAAGAGAGTGACAATGCGGTGAGTTTGTCGATTATGGATGACACTACCCTAGGGCGGATGAAGGTATACAGGGGAAAATAGGTGAAGCCCCCTGTAAGGAGGTTGTTGGGTATCTGGCCAGGAGAGAATACGTGGCGCCAGCAAGGAAGAAGTGGTGCCATGAAAATAGTGACTCGGATGTTGAGCAGAGTGTTCTACCCTCCGATGACTCTGACGGTGATGACCACGATGCTGATGAGGGAGGTGAGGGTCAGGGTGGACCCGAGCCTGCTCCCATTCACCCTAATTTCCAAATAGAGGAGAAGGAGTCTGATGAGGAACCTTTGGTGCGAACGGTGAGGAGCCGGTTTGTAGCCATGGAGAGAGGTCTTAGGGCGGTAGGTGGATGCCTCGGGGAGTCCGGGGATGCTGCGGTTGCTGATACAGATCCATCATATACCCGGACCCGCCCAACAGCCAAGGAGGAGCCACTGTGTCCAAGGGCTCGAGGAGAAAGAGAATGGCTCGTCCCTATGGCAAAAAGGGGAAGAGGCCAAGGTTCACATTGACCACATCTACTCCCACTACCACAGCCACTACCACCACCACCACCACTACCACACCACCTATCACTACCACACTCCCATCCACCACCATTACAGCCTACCCTTCACCACCCACTCATATGACACCACCTATATTCACCACTACCACCACAGCCACCAAGCCAGACCATTATCCCACCTGACATTCACCATACGACCATCTCTACCCCCCATTAGGGTAGAGGAACAGCTGGTAGTACTTAAACATATGGTGCTGAAGCTATTAGCTACTGATGAAGAGAAGGTTGCCCAACTATGTCCGCTTGTGGAGCTAAACGTTACCCAAACACATCAGATCTCACAGCAAGCTCAACAAATTGCCCAACTCCAAGAGCATAACATCCAATCAGCAAAGAGAATAAAGGAGTTGGAGGCCTCTAACATGACTATCATGCTCAAATTAAAGGGATCAAAAGATGAGCCACTTAAGATAGGAGAAGGGGATGATGATGATGATGATGATGATAAAGATGATGATGATGATAGTGATGATGATGAGGCCAGTGAAGATGAAGGGACAAGGGGAAGGTAGAATGATGATGATGATGATGAAGGAGATGCAGTTGCACCTGCCTCAGCTCAGGGTCAAGAGAGACGTACAAAGAGAAATCAAGACCAAGGAGGTTCATCTTCTACCCTATCTGCTGAGAAGCAGCCATACAAGACAAAAGTAATACTTAGAAGTTTATGTATTTGTGAAAGCTTTGTACTTTAATCCTGTATTAATATTATGTAATTAATGTTTATATATCTTTATCTAATGTTTGAATGTCTTGATTAATTACTAACAATTGATGTGTTACATGTTTAAATTAAGCAGATCAAACATCTCAGCACGATGAATATGATGTTGCTCCCCTTCAGCAAATCAAGTCTCAACTGATGATGACTCTTGATTTGTAAGGGATTGTCAGACGGTCTGTGAGCTATACTCCCAAAGAAGGAGAAATCATTCATGACCTAACTGACGAGCAACTTGCTAAGATGTTTAGGCTTAATCCTGACGAGATTGTCAAGGATGCTCCTACTTTTGAGGTTACTAGTGATGATGAGCTCAACGACATAGATGACATCGAGATAGAGGATGTCACTGCTGACCATTATCCAGAGTACGCTAACCGAGAGCGAAATGTAGTCCCTAACTTGGGTGACACTCTCATCAGTGATACATTTGACGAGCAGGATCAGATGGAGAAAGAGTCTGAGAAGAATGAGGGTCAAGCCCAAGCCTCAGACGCCGACGTTGACATCAAAAAGGCTGAATGGGCGGCCTGTTTTGTTGAGATCCGAGCCATGCATACTTCACAGAAGCCCAATGTCTACACCAAGCTATACAAAGTCAAGAAACACTTAAAGGTGTCAGGAAAGATCATTGCATGGGCTTATTTTGAGGATCTGAATGTATGCAGTCGAAAGAGAAAAGGGCAGAGAGTACTTAGATTCCCACATGATCTAAAGACTCTCCTGGTTTTGAGCTCAACCAGCTGGCACATCTAACGTTGTTGTATGTTGATCCAAGAAAAGTGTCAGGCTGGTTTGAGGCTGCTCTAAGGAAAGAATACCACACCAAGTGGGTTAACTTCAGACCTCAACAACCGAAGAGGTACATCAGACGGTCTGAAGTTGATCCCATTACTAGAAAGCCTAAGGTAGTGCTGAAGTGGAGTCCTCCGCGTACAATGTCCAAAATCCCTCTAAGGGAAATGCCACAGGACTTCACTCCACACTTCAAGTCGTGGTACTATGATTGGAGACCAGGTGAAGCGGTCATAGTCTTACAAAAGGAGAGCCAATGGATACTATCCGGGTATTTGACCCTATGTGGTTGACTAACTTGTCTGTTGACGATGCTTGCCACTATTCTATGACTTGCAGGATATTGTACAAGCCTACCAGTTTCAAAATGTGATAAGACTCTGTTTTGCATTTGAGATACATGCCGGAGCTACAAGAGAGGAAAAGTACAAGAAATTCGAAGAGCTAATGAAGAATGCTAGACAATGATGTAAACTAGGTCCAAGGGGGAGTTTGTTGATACATATGTATCTAGTTTAGGAACTTAATGTAAAATGTCTATCATATCTTACATATATGTAATTGAATGGGTATGAATGAAATGCAATGTGTGGTTGATGCATATAATGTTTAATATTTTATTGTTTATTGTGTAATAAAGTATATTAAACTAACTATATAGGTTTGAGGTTATTGTACATATTTCTTAGTCAATAATGATTAAGAAACATGTTCAAACTTAATCATGTGAAATTCTCATGCGAATGGACTATGCTAATGGACCATATGCATGAATACTTCATTTTAATGGACCAGTCGCAAACTAAACCAGGAGACTGGACTAGTCGCACGACTGAGACATAAGATTGACTCAGTCGCACGATTGGACCTTCAGTCGTGCGGATGGATCAATTGCATGCTTCAATCGCACGACTGAACCATGCTAATGGTTCAGTCATACGAGTGGAACACCCTAACCTATAACTACCAACTAATTCATGGAAAAACGCAACAATTCGAATACCTATGCACATAATCGTACCCTAGCCATCCAGAGACTCAAGAAAACCTGTTCCAAGTTCATAGATCACAGTTGATCATGTTCTAATCATTCATAACATTTCATTAATCGTTAGATTGATCTACACTGTGTTCTCCCTTATTGGATAGCCAATCAAATAGGATTCCGCACTATTTGAGTTGGCATACGCGCATAATCAGTTAGTACTCCGTACGTAAATGGTCCTAACAGAGCTGCTCAAGCTGATCCGTTTATATATACCGGGCGTTCCCAGGACCTTAAACTTGCCAAACACATATCCCGCGAGGTCTACTCGGTCCATAATTCGTTACCCGCTTATTTTCTTTAAATAATCTCGGTTAAGCCAATTATTATTAATTGGCTCGTTACGAATTTATTCCAGGCGTTACAAATCCACTCCCCTTATAGAGGTTTCTTCCCCGAAACTTGTTATTCCTAAAAAAAAAGTGGGTAAAGCTGTCTCATTTCCTCTTCAGTCTCTCACGTCGACTCAGATCCCTTCCTATGCTTCCACTATACACGCACAAGAGGAACCACGTTATTCCTCAATCTCGTCTCCTTACGGTCAATGATCGCCACTGGTTGCTCCACGTAATTAAGCCGTTCATCCATTTCAATATCCTCCAGTGGCACCACCATATCCTTCTTGGCTAAGCACTTTTGTAAGTGAGATACATGGAATGTCGAATGAATTCCACTTAACTCACTAGGCAACTCCAACCTATAGGCCAGCTCTCCTATTCGAGCAATAATTCGAAAAGGCCCTATGTATCTTGGGCTCAACTTGAATTGCTTCCTAAACCGAATGATGCCCTTCCAAGGTGAGACTTTTAACATAACCCTGTCACCCACCTGGAACTTAATAGGTCTACGTTGTTTATCAGCATACGTCTTCTGTCTATCTTTGGCTGCCTTCATGAAGGATTTGATCTTTTCAAGCTTCTCACTCGTAGCCTCGATCACCTCTATACTCCCCAACTCTTTCTTACCAATATCACCCTAACAGACGGGTTTTCTATATCTCTTACCGTATAACATCTCATAAGAGGGCATGCCAGTGCTAGCATGGTAGCTATTGTTATATGAGAGATCAACTAACGGTAAGTGGTCATCCTAACTTCCTCCAAAATCAATGACGCATGCCCAAAGCATATCTTCTAGCATTTGAATCATCTTTACAGACTGACCATCTGTTTGGGGATGGTAAGTCTGCTGATATGTAACCTCGTCCCCTTAGCATCATGAAATCTCTTCCAAAACTTGGATGTAAACCAGGTGTGATGATCGGACATGATAGACACCAGCACACCATGACGAGTTACAATCTCCTTAATGAACAGATCCGCCAACCTCTCGGATGAGTATGTCTTGTGGATTGGTAGGAAGTGAGCACTCTTCATCAAACGATCAACTATCACCCATATAGGTTTGTAATAAAGTCCATGGTGATATGCTCCCACTTCTACTCCGGTATATCCAATAGTTGGATCTTTCCATATGGCTTCTGGTGCTCGGCCTTCACTTGTAAAAAAGTAAGGCACTTACTCACATACTCCGCTACATCGCGCTTCATACCCGGCCACCAATAATCTTTCTTCATGTCTTGGTACATCTTCGTAGAACTGGGATGAATAGAGTATCGAGTCTTATGAGCTTCATCCACAATCTTCACACATAGATCCCCAAAATATGGAATCCACATCCATCCGAATCGGGTCCTAACACTAAGTGTATTTTCACCCAACTCCACCACCAGACCTCTCATTCTTTCAGAGTTAAGATGATCTTCCTTCAATGCCTCATCTTGAAACTCCTTGACCTGGTTCATCACATCAGAGGCCATAATGAACTGGTAAACCTTCACCTGAATTGGCTCGGGTCTCTCCTTTCGGCTAAGGGCATCCGCCACCACGTTGGCTTTGCCTGGATGGTAATGGATCTCGCAATCATAATCGTTTATGAGCTCCAACCATCTCCTCTGCCTCATGTTCAAGTCCTTCTGCTCAAAGAAGTATATCAAGCTCTTGTGGTCAGTGAATATAGTGCACTTCGTCCTATACGTGTAGTGCCTTCAAATCTTTAACGCAAAGACCACAGTTGCAAGCTCCAAGTCATGAGTAAAACAATTGATCTCATGAACATTCAATTTTCAGAACGCGTATGCATCAACATACATGTATAACCTTTCCTCGCTGAAGCAACACCAACCCAACCCCGAGTAAGAAGCATTTGAATAAACCACCAAGTCCTCGCTTCCTTCGATAATGACAAGACAGGAGACTGAGTCAACCTCGCCTTTAACTCCTTAAACGCCCTCTCTTGAGCTTGACCCCATACAAATTTTACATTCTTACGAGTCAACTTAGTCAGTGGAGAAGCTATCTTAGAGAAGTCTTGAATAAATCTTCTGTAATAGCTCGCCAAACCCAAGAAACTACAAATCTTGGATGGCGTCTTCGGTGACTTCCATTGCATTACTGCCTCCACCTTTGCCGGGTCCACCATAATCCCCTCGGGATTCACCACGTGATCCAAGAACTGAACCTCGCGTAGCTAGAATGCACACTTAGAGAACTTGGCATACAACTTCTCCTTTCTCAATGTTTCCAACACCTCTCGAATATGACTGGCATGTTCCTCCTCACTCTTGGAATAAATCAAGATATCATCGATAAACACAATCACTAATTTATCCAACATCGGCCGACACACTCGATTCATTAAGTCCATAAAAGCAACTGGCGCGTTAGTTAATCCAAAAGAATAACGAGAAACTCGTAGTGTCCATAACGCGTGTGAAAGGCTGTTGTAGGAATATCTTGCTCCTTAACCTTCAGCTGATGGTAGCTAGATCGAAGATTTATCCTTGGGAACCCACTGGCACCTTGGAGCTGATCAAACATGTCATCGATCCTTGGCAATGGATACCGATTCTTCACCGTCAACTTGTTCAGCTCCCGGTAGTCAATACACATCCTCATACTACGGCCCTTCTTTTTCACGAATAAGACTGGAGCACCCCTAGGACAGATACTTGGTCTAATGAACCCCTTATCAAGAAACTTCTGTTGTTGCTCCATCAGTTCCTTCATCTCGATTGGAGCCAACCGATACTATGCCTTAGCAAAAGGTTGGGCACCTGGTATCAAGTCAATCTGAAATTCAATCTCACGGCCCAGTGGCACACCTGGTAAATCTTCTGGAAACACGTTTGGAAAGTCACACAACTGGTACATCAGACAGTTGGGGTGTTGGCGTATCCATATCCTTCATGTAGGCCAAGTAGGCACTACATCCATGCCTCATGTACTTTCTTGACACCGCCATCGAAATCACCTTCGGGATAGTCGTAACTCGATCACCGTAAATTGTTACCGAACTCCCGCCAGGCGCTGTCATCTGACCATCTTCTTGCGACATACGATATTAGCCTCGTAGTTTGAAAACCAATCCATTCTGAGGACTACATTGAACCCGCCTAAGGTCATCACGAAGGGTCTAACAGGAAACTTGTGACCTTCTAGTTCAATATCACAGCCTTCTATCATCTCAGAAATCCTAATAGACTTGCCTATGATAGTTTCTACATCAAAGGGCTCATCAATACTTCTACTCCTAATAGGCAACTTAGCATAAAAGGCAGCAAACATAAAACTCGCACTAGCATCAGAATCAAATAACACAGATGCAAGACTTTGGTTTACTAGAAACATACCTAACACCATATTGGGGTCCGTCCTAGCTTCCCCCCGAGTCATTGTTAAAGGTCGGGCACTTGCCTTCTGCCTATCAGTTCCAGTCTTCTTCCCTGCCCTGGAACTCTCCGCCCTGGAACTCTCCGCCCCCGGCTTCTTGCAATCCCTGCTCAGATGGTTGTTCTCTCCACAGTTATAGCACTTTATAACTCAACAATCTCTAGCCATATGACCAGGTTTCCCACATTTAAAGCAAATGTTTGATCCCCATTTGCATTCTCCCGAATGCTCCTTCCCATATTTACCACATTTCTTTGACCCTACACCAGATGTGACCACACTCCAGTCATCCACCTTGTTGTTTGGAGTGGCTCCGCCACGTCCAAACCTTTTCTCATTGCAGTTTCGGTCACCACCACCGTTCTTGTTCACCTCAGCCACCACCACCTCGCAGTTTTGGTCACCACCACCGTTCTTTTTCACCTCAGCCACCACCACCTCTTGCTCGTCATACAGTCTTCCCGCCAGATCGACCACTGGCCTACACGTACTTGGCCAAGCGGCAATCATATACCTGCGAATATCCATTGGCAAGCCCTGAATATACCTCTTGATCTTTTGCGACAGAGGTGTCACCTGATCAGGCACCAACCGTGCCATATCGTTGAATTTGGTGGTGTACTTCTGATGTGTCATGGTTCCTGCCTCCAGCTGTAGGAACTTTCTTTCAACCTTAAAAGGAAAACAGCACAAAGCTTCATTTCCCTCCATAGAAGAACCTAAGTCCACTGCCTGCTTACAGCTTCTTCACATGGATCTCTTTGGTCCTGTGAGAGTGATGAGTATGGCTAAGAAGAAATACTGTCTGGTAATTGTGGATGATTACTCCAGATTTGTATGGACTTTCTTCTTGCATTCAAAGGATGAGGCTGCGCAGTCCATTATGAACTTTTGTTACACGTTGAGAAGCAGTATTCCCTACCAGTTAAGTGTGTGAGGAGTGACAATGGTACTGAATTCAGAAACCACACACGTGAAGAGTTTTACTTATCAAAGGGAATCAAGAGGCAGTATAGCATCCCAAGAACTCCTGAGCAAAATGGAGTAGTGGAGAGAAAGAACAGGACCCTTATTGAAGCTGCAAGGTCCATGTTGGCTGATTCTGGACTGCCAATGACTTTTTGGGCTGAAGCGGTCAATACAGCTTGCTATGTACAGAATAGAGTTCTAGTAAATCAGAGGTTGATGAAGACTCCATATGAAGTTCTTCATCATTTGGCCCCTCTAATTTCATTCTTTAGAGTATTTGGGTGTCCTTGTTTCATTCTCAACACACGGGATTAACTCCAAAAACTTGATCCTAAGGTGGATGCAGGGTACTTTGTTGGTTATTCATCAACTTGCAAAGCATACAGAGTCTTCAACTGTAGAAACAAGATGGTTGAAAAGACTCTACATGTTAAGTTTAATGAATCTCCAAAGGACAAGATTCCACAAAGCCCTGTGGAGATATTTGATTTGGACATACTGCAATATGTTCCTTATCAAACTCCTGTTGTTGCTCCTGTCAACAGTTCACCACCTGGTGGTTCTACTAGTGCTAATGATAATGATGATAGCAGTACTTACCTCTTCAGGTTTAGTGATCAACTGCCTGATTCAGCTAGACCTGATGGCCCTGTAGCTCCAGTAGCACCATCCACAACAAATGCTGATGAGATTTCTTCAAATTCAACTTCCTTTGAATTACCATCCACTGATTGGTTTCAAGGAAATGATTCACGGTCACCATTTGTTGCTGCTGAGCCTGCTACAAACACTTGCACAGATCTCATTGTGTATCCAGATCTGAAGAATCACCTATGTCTCAAATTATTGGTGATATCACTGATGGCGTATCAACAAGAAGTCAATTGTCAAATTTCTGCTTCTATGCTCTCTTCATCAGTCAGCAAGAGCCAAAGAATTATCACATTGCTTCAAAGGACAATGGATGGGTTGATGCCATGCAGCTTGAGCTTCTTCAGTTCAAGAAACAGCAAGTGTGGGAACTGGTTCCTCTACCTCCAGGTAAGTGTGCAATAGGCACTAAATGGGTTTTTAGGAACAAAACTGATGAAAATGGGCTTATTGTTAAGAACAAGGCCAGACTGGTTGTTCAGGGGTTTGCACAAGAAGAAGGTATTGATTATGATGAAACCTTTGCCCCTGTAGCCAGACTGGAAGCAATTCGATTGTTTTTAGCTTATGCTGCTTATCAAAATCTTAAAGTTTTTCAAATGGATGTCAAAAGTGCATTTTTGTATGGAAAAATTAAAGAAGAGGTTTATGTATGTCAACCACCAGGCTTTGAGGACAATAAACATCCTAATTGGGTGTATATGCTTGATAAGGCTTTTTATGGGTTGAAACAAGCTCCTAGAGCCTGGTATGAGACATTATCAAACTTTCTTTTGGAAAATAATTTCACTAGAGGCTCCATAGATAAAACTTTATTCATTAAGAAAGCTGGGCAGCATAATCTACTTGTTCAAATTTATGTAGATGATATTATTTTTGCATCCTCTGATCCATAGTTGTGTGATGCCTTTACAAAGTTGATGCAACAAAAGTTTGAAATGAGTGCCATGGGAGAATTACAGTTATTTCTGGTTTGCAAATCAAACAAAAGGCTGATGGAATTTTCATTCATCAGTCCAAATACACAAAAGATCTTTTGGAAAAGTTTGATTTACAAAACTGTAAGCCCTGTTCTACCCCCATGTGCAGCACCACACAACTGGATACAAATCAGAAAGGTAAAGTGGTTGATGAAACACTTTACAGATGTATGATTGGGTCCTTGATGTATTTAACAGCTTCTAGACCAGATATTATGTTTGCTACATGTGTTTGTGCTAGATTTCAGGCTGCACCTAAGGAGTCTCATTTGATTGCAGTCAAGAGGATCTTTACATATCTGCAAGGCACTCCATCTCTAGGTTTATGGTATTCTACTAGACATTCTAGTAAATTAGTTGCTTTTTCTGACAGTGACTATGCAGGGTGTAAGTTGACCAGGAAATCAACTTCTGGTGGATGTCAATTCCTAGGCAACTGCTTGATTTCTTGGCAGAGCAAGAAACAGACCTCAGTTGCTACATCAACTGCTGAAGCAGAGTACATTGCCGCTGCAAGCTGTACATCTCAGGTACTCTGGCTTCAAAACCAACTATTGGATTATGGTATAACAGAGACTAAGACCCCATTGTTAATGGACAGTGCTTCAGCTCTTTGTATTGTCAAGAATCCTGTCCAGCACTCTAGGACTAAACATATTGAAATCAGACACCATTTTATTAGAGATTGTTTTGAAAAAGGTCTGATTGATCCAAAATTTGTTCCTAGTGCTGATGAGCTTGCAGACATTTTTACTAAGCCTTTGGATAGTTCAACTTTCCACAACCTGGTGTTAAGGCTTGGTATGCTGCAGCTAGAATAAGTGACAACTACTGATGATCTCAGCTCATAAGTACCGATGATCATTAGTTCATTATTGTCACATATAAGTACTGATGAATTTTTTTTACCCTCAGTAGTTTTTATAACTACTGAAGGCTACATACCTCACCAGTACTGAAGTACTTTATCTGTTAAAACAGCTGATGTAGTTAAAACAGCTGATGTAGTCACAACAGCTGTTGTAGCCACAACTACTGATGTCAGAAATGCAGATAAGTATTGATGTCCTATGAAACACCTGAAAAGCAGATGAAAAGTCTGATGAGTAAGTGTTGAGGACAGTATGAAACAGCTGAAAAGCTAAGAATTGACGAAAACAGCTGGTGAGTAATTTCTCTTCAGTTGTTTCTACAACTGCTGTTCCTTCTAAACAACTGAAGCAATACCATGTCTTCAGTAGTTTCACAACTACTGATGACTAACACCAAGTCTTCAGCTGTTTACAACAACTACTGACAAAACCACTGTCTTCAGTAGTTTCACAACTACTGATGACTAAGACCAAGTCTTCAGTTGTTTCATCACCTGAAGCCAAAACTGTCTTCAGTAGTTTTATAACTACTGATGACTAAATCAGAGACTTCAGCTGTTTCAACGTTTGAAAGTTAATACCACGTCATCAGTAGTTTCAACAACTAATGACTCACACCAAAACCTTCAGTCGTTTTCTAACCCGACCCTTTAAATACCTTATCCCACCTTCAGAGTTTTTATCTTCTCTTCTCAAACCTAACATTCAAAAACCTCTGAAACTCTCTACCCTCTCTTCTTCAATGGCGACCATGCAACTAAAACCACGACACAACTGTGTCGCACATCTCACAAAATCGCCATACTGGACCAAGTTTCACAACGCCATTGATTTAATGGTTCAGTCACCCTACAAAACGGCTTTTCTGGTAAATCCCACCATATATGCCGAATCCCTTAACCAATTCTAGACAAACGTCACTCTGATCTCTGAGGAGAATGACACAAAGTCTTTTCAATCGTTTGTCCATGGCCAAAAAGTGGTCATTACTCCAGACACTCTTCGCCAAACCTTTAATCTGGATGATGCCACTTTCCCAACTGGTTATCCAAAGGGCACAACAGATCAATCATTTGCCCACCATGGATACCAGGGTAACCTGAGTGCATCTACCATATTGAAGAAACATTTCCCGGATGCCGAACGTCTCATATTTCATATGGTAAATGTGTCACACCCCCGCTAAGAGCGGAAACACGGGGTTGCGATGATACGGGAATCGTCATAACACATGGTAAGCGACAGAGATGCAATGATATAATGATGATAAGCGTGTCATGACGACACCCGACAACAAGGGGACTTGTGTCGTGTATAGTCAATGTTCACGACAACATAGCCAAATGCATAACAAGAGAAACGATTCACATAATCACATAAAGATGAAATTGTAATGTAAATTCCCACAACCCGGGAACAAGTTTCAAAAGATTGTAATTGTTTACATAGTTCAACATTGTTCAAAATAATGTTTGTCACACATGTTTAGTCCAAAAAATGCATCCTAGGGTCTCCACTAAGGCAGCACACCTAGAACCTCAGCTAGCTTGATCACCTGAAAAGATATGCTCAAAATGGTCAACAAAATTGTTGGTGAGCTCGCAGGTTTAAGTAATAAAAATGTAAGTGATGCTGCATAAAGTAAATGATATGGAATTCCGTGAATACAGTTATATCCACAAGGAAAATCACATGACATGAGCTTTGCAACCAAACCTAGCGACGTACACAAAGAAATTGTCGGCGTATATTCACCCAAGACCCGTACCTGGCTATTGTTGGTACTAACTAGTATACCAACACGAGGGTGGGGGTGTCAACCCAGTAGTACTACCAATACCTAACCGTCGGTTCCCACACTAGAATTAAATAGTTGCAAAGATAGAACCACCCAGCAGACCCAAGCATGTATCAGATAAGTACTTGTAACACAGTATCACGTTGATTCCTTGTATGAAAATTTTATGTATGTAGTACAGCATAGAAAACGGGCGAGCATACTTTTCCCCCATGTTTGTAAATGTTTGTGAAATAGTATAAGCATAAAAAGGGGCCACGTAACTCACTTGTTAAGTGGTAAGTATGTAAGATCAATGTATCCCAAATGTTGAGTGCAAAAGAACGGTCAAACACCTAATGACAGTTATGGTCAAGCATTAATGACATGTATAAAGCGTATAGTAATGTTTGGTCGGTTCGGGTTGTATCGGTTCGGTCGTGGGTAGCACACACACAAGCGGACAGTATAGATGCAAAGTGATTATTGAGTAAGTGCGTACCCGTGACAACATTCGGGTCCTGGCGAGCATCGTTGGCTCCAATGACGAATGCACGTCCCCGAGCTGTATTCCCCTGATTGGTCGGGCCTTGATTTCCAGCTATAGCCATCACTTGCTGCTGGTTGTTTCCTTGTTGACCCGGTGCCCGATTCAGCCTGGGGCATATGTTTCGGTAATGATCAAGGCTTCCACACTCATAACAAGCCCTTGCATTCCCGGCGGGGTTAACCGCGTTGACCGGCGCAACCATATTCGGCGATGTTCTGCAGTCTCTTGCAAGATGCCCCGGGCGTCTACAATTCGCGCACACCCGGCACTATGTTCCTGGGGGATGATGATAATTGCACTTGTCACATTTGGGGTGCGGACCCACATACTCTCGCCTGCCCTGCGTCATTGCCACAAAGTTTCTGGTTGTCTTGGCTCTTTTATCAAACTTCCCGGCACTCGACCGGCTTGTTTCCCCAAAATCCTTTCTCTTTTCTGCTCCTCTACCCAGAACTCCCGTTCTCACCATTTCGTCAGTCAAAGCGCCAGCCTTTAGAATCGCGCTCTGAATAGTAGGAGGAGCGGTAGCGGTTACCATTGCCCGGATTTGAGGCGCAAGTCCCCAAATGTACCTCTCTATCCTTTTTGATTCCGGGGTGACTAGATGCGGAACCAACCTTGCTAGCTCATGAAAACGATCGGTGTAGGCTGCGTGCCCAGCCCCCACCATGGCATGATTCCAGAACTCATGCTCAAGTTTTTGCATCTCATTAAGAGGACAGTACTCCTCGGTGATTAGGGCCTTGAACTCATCCCATGACATTTGCATCGCGGATTCTCTTCCCCTAGCCTGAATCTAAGTGTTCCACCATGTCAGTGCCTTGCCCTGTAGTGAGCAAGTGGCGTACTTAATTCTTTGGCTGTCGAGGCATTCGCTGATGTCGATCACGGCCTCCATCTTTTCAAGCCATCTGGTCAGAGCTATGGCTCCACCTTTGCCATCAAACTCTCGTGGTTTACAAGCCACGAATTCCTTGTACGAACACCCCGTCTAGTATTCACACCCCGGTCTCGTTAACAATTACAGTTTCGTTACCGGCTGTACCACCATTTCCGGTCTCCTGATTGCTTTCATTCCCAGTCGGGTTATCGTTATCCTCATTATCATTGCCACCGTCCCTGTGGGGGTGAGAATTCTGAAGAGCATCACTCACTTGGGCCACGATTGTCGGAATTAGTGCGGCCAGCTGTTGAGCGATCAGGGCTGCCATATCAGTGTTCCCTGTTCCTTGATTGTTACTGGCAGGAGCATCACTTGTTCTTGGGGTTCTTCCCCTGCCTCTGCCTCTGCCTCTGCCCCTTGGGGTTTCAATTCCGCTACTATTACTGCGAGTAGATCTTCGAGGCGGCATGTTCTATTCATAAGAGAGACAACATGTAAGCTTTAGTCACCATATGATACACAAGTATTCCGTTTATCAAGTTCCAATGTTCATGTTCCGGTCGGTCAAGATCACCATGCAGCCCATTTCAAGCATATTCTCGGTATACTGGTGGTGTTTATATATAGGGTTCCCCGCAGCGTTCCCACCACACCCACGATGTACCGAGAATGATGCCCGATCTGGTTACATGACATCCGACTTTCCTTTACATCATATCCATAATAATCCATCAGGTCAACTGAGAGCCCAAGCAAGTAATCACGTATAGTCTGTGGAGGTTGCCTATCTCGCATCCTTAAAGGATTCAGACATAGCCTCCTCGGGTCGGTCTCAGTATCCAAAGGTAAGCGCAGTATATGATCTGTGAAGATCTCTTCGAGTCTTAATACCCGAATCTGGTTATGATAACTTGGCGCGCAGAGGGAACGGAAGATCTAATAGGAGCATCCCATAAAAGAGTGAGCACAAGGCTCTCTCATAGGGTGAAAAGATCAAAAAACAGATAGATAACGAACAAGTAATGAGGACACGTATGAGATACAAAATGCACACAACCCTAGCATGCAATCTACATGAAGGTTCCTAGGTTATAGTCTAGGTCAAGCGTATTGCCTAATTCTCTATAACCAATGGCTCTGATACCAGTCTGTCACACCCCCGCTAAGAGCGGAAACACGGGGTTGCGACGAGACGGGAATCGTCATAACACATGGTAAGCGACAGAGATGCAATGATATAATGATGATAAGCGTGTCATGACGACACCCGACAACAAGGGGACTTGTGTCGTGTATAGTCAATGTTCATGAGAACATAGCCAAATGCATAACAAGAGAAACGATTCACATAATCACATAAAGATGAAATTGTAATGTAAATTCCCACAACCCGGGAACAAGTTTCAAAAGATTGTAATTGTTTACATAGTTCAACATTGTTCAAAATAACTATTTGTCACACATGTTTAGTCCAAAAAATGCATCCTAGGGTCTCCACTAAGGCAGCACACCTAGAACCTCAGCTAGCTTGATCACCTGAAAAGATATGCTCAAAATGGTCAACAAAATTGTTGGTGAGCTCGCAGGTTTAAGTAATAAAAATGTAAGTGATGCTGCATAAAGCAAATGATATGGAATTTCGTGAATACAGTTATATCCACAAGTAAAATCACATGACATGAGCTTTGCAACCAAACCTAGCGACGTACACAAAGAAATTGTCGGCGTATATTCACCCAAGACCCGTACCTGGCTATTGTTGGTACTAACTAGTATACCAACACGAGGGTGGGGGTGTCAACCCAGTAGTACTACCAATACCTAACCGTCGGTTCCCACACTGGAATTAAATAGTTGCAAAGATAGAACCACCCAGCAGACCCAAGCATGTATCAAATAAGTACTTGTAACACAGTATCACGTTGATTCCTTGTATGAAAATTTTATGTATGTAGTACAGCATAGAAAACAGGCGAGCATACTTTTCCCCCATGTTTGTAAATGTTTGTGAAATAGTATAAGCATAAAAAGGGGCCACGTAACTCACTTGTTAAGTGGTAAGTATGTAAGATCAATGTATCCAAATGTTTAGTGCAAAAGAACGGTCAAACACCTAATGACAGTTATGGTCAAGCATTAATGACATGTATAAAGCGTATAATAATGTTTGGTCGGTTCGGGTTGTATCGGTTCGGTCGTGGGTAGCACACACACAAGCGGACACACGCATCATCAGACACACGACGGGACCAGACGCTCGACCCACGTTTCATTCGTATGAATCAACCTTCAATCGTGCGAATTAGCTACTTTCGTGCGATTGAACCTTCATTCGTGCGATTGGACTCAGTCGCACCACACAACACACCCATTCGCACGACCTAACCTCCATGCGCACGAATCAACCCTCAATCGTGCGAATTAGCTACTTTCGTGCGATTGAACCTTCATTCGTGCGATTGGACTCCAGTCGTGCGAAACACGCACAATCGCATTCACTCAGTCGGTCACCTGACTCAATCGCACACAATCATCCACACGCATGACTCAATCGCATACAGACACCCTGTCGCACGACTCAGTCGCACGACATGCCTAGTCGCACAACTCAGTCGCACGATCGACTTAGATGCATGATTCAGTCGCACGACCCACTCAGTCGCACGGCTCAATCGCATGACAGACCCAGTCGCCCGAACTGCAGAATCGCGACTGTGGTCGGGCTGAGCAGCCCCCGAGCTGCTCTAACGCGGGTTTTATACCACGAGGACCTCCAGAAACACTCAACAACATACACAAACATGAAACACAAGCAGAAAGGCCTCACACGCACCCACTCGACCTCATGTGCTCGGATGAACCCGAGCACCCAAAACCCTAGAATTCGTAGCAGTGAAATCGAACCAAAAACGGGTGGAACAAGGTTGTCTACCTGCTAGGAACGCGTACACACGATGATGCCCAAGATTTGGTAGTGAAAACGCGACAAACGTGACAATTTTTGGTGCTAAAACGAGAGAAAAAGTGGAGAAAAGGTTGAAGGTGAAGAAGATGAAGATGAGGAGAAATGGCTGGAAATGTGGCTTATATACCCAGCCCAAGTTTGCAAAATTACAAGTTTAGTCCCTGCACTTAACCCTCGAGTTTCCCAAAAATTTGTTTCGGTTGTTTATGATCTTAAAATGTTCGTTATATTACGGTTAAAAGCGTATTTATTGGCATTTGATAGCCTAAAATGGTTTTATTTGTGACAATGGTCGAAATTAAAAATGATATATTCGGTAGTAATAGTGATGAAGTTCATAAAAGTTTATGCTTAACACACGTTCTCGAAGGAAGTACAGGCACAAGGGAAAAATAAGCAGACATGACTCCGTAAAGCAGGAGTTCATGAAGAAAGGAAGATTTATTTAAAATATTTCCATGTTATTTATGTCGTTCGACGGACCTTGAGGTGACGGATGTCACAAAATGTATGCCTTGCCTCCAAGACTTCATCATGGGATCAAATGTCCACAAGGTGGCAACAGGTAATGTACTCCATCCTTGAGCAACAACCTTTAAATTTTTCTGAAATACTATTTTTTGAGCTCAAGGATATGGCCCAAAAACAAACTGCTAACCGTTGAATATTATATCCTCGGTTCATAATGGCCATAATTGAAAACCAGCTTCAAGTTGAGGGACTTGTTGGCCTGGGAGTCCCTGCTATGGCTGTACTGCCGGAAGTATACTCCCGGCACAACTCTGACCAATCACTGAAAATGGCTGCCAAGCTGCGAAAACCCACGCAGCTGGAACCCACAGCCACCACCTCCAAATCCAAAGTCCCCACCAAACCCACTAAAAAAGAAGACAAAAAAGGCTACTCAGGGAAATGAGTCCCTGAGGATGCCCCTGCAACACAAATGCAGGCTATATCCACTGGTTATAACCCCCTAGTGAGTACAAGGACTTCACCAGCCATAGCCGCTCAGGATTCCTCTCATAAGGTGCCTGCAGCAACCACAGAAGGGGTACCCACAAATCTGGGATCTTCCTCATTTGAGGTGATTGCCATTGAAGAGCACCATTCTCCCTAGGTGCACAGTGCTTTTACCCCATCTCCCCATGCAACCGCCCCCCAAAGTCCAACCATTATCATTGCAAACGTGCTGACTCAGCTGCATGCCTCTCCTCCTCCCCAACAACCACCAACAAAGGGGAGAACCACAGCTATTGAGGACAAGGATCACCATGCTTCTGACAACCCACAGCACCGGGGTTTACACATTCTATCTCCTGGTGTGGATATGGAGATTAGAACATCTAGTGAGGCTGCCACCTCTTCTGACTCATCACATGATCAGAATGAGGCTGGTAACATAGCTAAGACCTCACTAGAGGCAACAGCTGATAAAGGACATAGTCCTGAGGCTGGAAGTCCCCAGTTCCAAGAAAAAGGGGCACATGCTAAAACTGGTCTACACCCAGTGCATGTACATCCTGCTACAAGCAGGAGGTCAGGTGATTCAGCATCTGCTGATGATGACCTGGGCTTCTTTTATGATGTTCTGGCCCAGAACACCATTCTTGAGGAAGAAGTCAGTAGACTACAAAGACTACTTGACCAATTCTCTCCAGAAGCAAGTCCATCTGCCAACAACATAAACCCACAGATGGCACCTTCACCTGAAGGTTTCCCACACACTCAGCCACTCAAAACTCCCAAGCCACCAGCTTCTGTTTCTGGAACTGCTTCTCAGGGACAGAACCCCTCTGAGCAAACAGTTGCTATCTTTCAGCAAACCCTACCTCTCATCACCCCAATGATCACAGACATTGTGATCAAAACCATGGATGAGAGGCTTCCCTCAATCATACAACCCCTGGTGGAGGAGATTGTGAGCACAAGGCTTTCTGCTACTCAAACCCTTGCAACCAATGCAACCAATGCAACCAAAAAGGGGGAGAGTTAGTCAGTGAAAGCAAAGAGGAAGAGCAAACTAAAAGAAAAGGAAACTGAGAAGGAAGAGGAGTCTGTGAAGGGAACCGAAAATGATCAAGTGGGTGAAAGTCACAAAGACTTTCATGTCACATATAAGAAGAAGAAGGGTGAAGGAAGAGAGAAAGAACTCCAACTCGATGAGATGATCAAAATGGCAGATGCTACACATAGTAAATCAATGGATGCCATTATTGATCAACTGTATAGACAAGGGTTCGATACTGCACAGCTTGACTCAGAGATCAAGAGACTTGAAGTTGAAGAAATTAACTCAAGATGGGCAAGTTATGATGCATTAGAAAGAGAGAGACTAGAGATAGTGATCAGATTCATTGCAAAATATCTTGGGAGATCATTGATCGAGATTAAATCATGGACCAGGGACAGTATCTTGGCCATAACCTCCAAGATCTGTTCATCTGAAGCATACACTAAGGGTTTAGTAGTCGAAGCTTTGAATGAAGCAGGAGCAGGGAGCATACTGAGCTAGCCAAACACTCAAAAGCCACACTCACCTCTAAAATGCTAACTCAGCCTGTCAACATTCCCTCTCCAAAACAACCACAACCACAACCCACAAAACCAACTCCCTTACCCTCTAAACCAACAGCCGATGATGCACCCAAGAAGAAGAAGAGAAGGGTGTTGAGGCTAGAAGAAGAAGAAGAAGAGGATGATGTGGAAGAAGATAGGCTGCCTCTGTCTGCAGTCCTAACATTGCCTAAAGCCAAACCCATGTCTATCACTCCCACCTCACAGATGGAAACTGTGAGAGTAAAGATTGAAGAAGAGCAGCAGCAAAGGCTTCATGACGATGAGATGTTGAAAAGCATCGACAAAACTTATGCTGCTTCTTCATCAATAATTAGTATGAAGAAAGAAGCTCTGAGGTGTACACCCTTGCCAACACATTTCAATATCAGAAGGAAAAGGTGAGAGTATGGCTGATCCTAGGGTGGCTCACAGGATTGTAAAGAAAGACATTCCTTCGAGATACAAGGGCCAAGTAAAAAGGATCGTAGATGAAGAGATCACAGTGGTCCTTGTAGTATCACCCTGGGAGATTGTAGAAGATTTCAAGAAGGCCTATGAGACTAAACAGCCACCCCAAAAGATGTTAGAGAACAGAGTTATTAAAAAGGGGTTAGTCTACAAGAGGCTTGAGAACTTCAAACAAAATGAGCTCAGTCTGTTACTTGAAGGGACTCATCCTGATGAGTTTGCATATAGACAGATTACAACAGTTGAGCTCAAAAATGGCAAACAGGCCAAGTACATCTCAGAGCTGTATGGGTGTGAAGGATTGTTTGATGGTGAAGCTGAGAACCTGACCATGGACGAACAAATTATGTTTCTCATAGCATACACAAGAGAATCCTACAGGCTTATACATGGGAAGTGAGTCTCATAGATGGGGGAATAGCTCAATGTCCAATTCCCCAATACAGAGCTCCCATCCATACATTGCCAACCAAATCATCAGAGACTCATTTCCAGGCAGTGCTTATATGGGTCATCTTCTCAACTGATCAAGAAGGAAAAAGACCAACCATTCTGCCAACAATAAGTGGGACCTCAATAAAGTTAAAGGTTTTGACTGCATTGGTTCAGGGGGAGTTTGTTGGACCAAAAGAGCCAATGAGCTGGATCAGAAAAACCTTTAAGTCCCACAGACGTCACAACAACTACTGAAGACAACACAGCTGAAGACAACAGCTGATTACAAAGTCTGAAGACAAGTGCTGAAGACAAAGTCTGAAGACAAATGCTGAAGACAAAGTCTGAAGATAAGTGCTGAAGACAAAGTCTGAAGACACAAGTGCTGAAGACAAAGTCTGAAGACACAAGTGCTGAAGACCAAAGTATCAGACGTTGTCACAACAGCTAAAGAGGTCTTCTTCAGTAGTTGTGATGGTTTACCTTTCAGTAGTTTTATGTTTTATCTGTTCAGTAGTTTGACACAACAGCTGAAGAATACTTCTTCAGTTGTTGTGCTCATCAGTAGTTTTATATTTTTCAGTAGTTTTGTAAAACGACTGAAGAGCTTGTTCTTCAGTCGTTGTAGTTTCAGTAGTTTCTTATCAGTAGTTTCTTGTTTTGTACTTAACACTCTGATATGTTCTCAATAGTTGTGAACATTTAAGTAGTTTGTTAAGAGTTAGTTATTTTTGTACTAGATCTGCCAGTTGTCACTTTCCCGTGATAACAGCAGCGATTGCACTCTATATAAGGAGTGTCAACCTATTGTAATAAGAGTATGATTCGATTAGAAATATTCAATATTATAGAAACATTCCTTGTTACAGAAATATATTCTCTCGTTATAACCGTATTTGTTCTTAATGCATACGAGTATCAAATTCTTGCTACAATTTGTCTAATTCTTGTTCTTATTCCGCTGCGTTACGCTCTAATACATCAAACTTGTGATCACTGATCCTGACATCGCACATACCACACGTATCGCGCGTATGGAGTAGTCACATAGACTAATTCCACTGTGTGTGAACCCTTAAGTAAAGTCACATCATAATACGTATTAAGGAACTCTCAATAAGTTGTGAACCTCCTTTCATTGTAAACACACAATGAGCTAACAACTCTCAATAAGTTGTGAACCTCCTTCATTTGCTTGCAAGACTTTTCATTCATTTATTATGTTCCACTTCCATTATCTTAAATCTTCCACTTTGTTAAGGTAATACTTTACGTTCAATATCACAATCACACTAAGTAAAGTCACATCATAATACGTATTAAGGAACATAAGAAAACATATCATACATAAGCATAGCATCATCAGGCATTATCATAATCATCATGCATCATACAATCACATACATACATATACATATGCACCACAAGCATAATCAGCATTGTACATAACCGATCCTCTGCGGGAGAGTAGGGGTTCAGGGGTGGCAACCCCTGACAGCGGGGTCCTAGGGGCAGCAGCCCCTAGTCGGGTCCAAGGGGCAACGCCATAGAAAAATTAATCTTTCCGTTAAAACCTCTTAAAATATTGGTCATTTAAATCGTATATTTAGTATGCATTTCCAGCCCCAAACTAGTTTGAAACCTTTAAATAGGAGATCTAGAACTCACCTGGACTCGATGAGTAGCTTCTGTAAGGCCCCGTTCTCGGGACACTTACAGCTGGTCATTCATTGCACATAAAACATATATTTTCATTAAATTAAAGAAAACATTGCGGCGGAATCATTAAAACAGACATCTCATTTCATTATAAAAGCTTTTGCAAAACGATACATCATTATCAAATTACAAAATACATGTTGCATTACATCACAAAAGCATTATAAAAATGGATACCATCCAAAAGAGCTTAGTACCGCCTCGTGCCATCCTCAACAACATTACCTGCCAACTGAAAACACATAAAAGTCAGCGTTGTTGAGTGAGTTCTAGTTTTATAGTAAAACATACTTTACTTTCGTTTAAAAACCATCCTTTACTTTCTTTCAAATCATAACAGTCTTAGAACGTGAGCACATATCGTACGTCAAAATAGATAATAATTATTATCTTCATCATCGTTCATTTCGTACTGATTATCTTTTCGTTTTCATCTAGGTCCGGTCATATGCTTAACCCCCCTCTAGAGCACCAAGCAATTCATCTAAGGTTAAGCGACAAGGACCCCGTACATCTGGTCAATCACAAAGATTGAACCACTGTGTGCATCCTTCTGGGGTAATTAACCCGCACACAGTTAAGCTAACGCCCTTCATTGGGCGTGAACCTCCATACATATGCTTGATCACATAGATCAAGACCCAGTATGCATCCTTCTGGGGTAGCTAACCCGTACACGGTTGACCTAACACCCTTCATTGGGTGTGAACCTCTTTACATTTGCTTGCAAGCCTTTCTTACGTTCGTTCATTCATTAATGCATGCATTCTTCATTTCGTTCCTCTTTTTATTATCTTCCACTTTATGTTACATAATACTTTTCATTTCATTAACATACAAGTAAATCCATGTGAAGACAATCATACAAAGCAAGGAACAACAACATAAACATGCAGTATCACCATATATGACACCATCATACATACATAACATACAACATCATACATCATCATTCATGCCCATCATAACATCTAGAACCTCAAAAGTCAACTTACATGAACCCTCGGGAACCTCCCAAGTCAAATCCTACCTCTACGCGTCTCCCCGAAAGTCAAAAATTTAAACTATGTCTTTTGGGCCCGAGTAGGAAGCATCAGAATAAACCACCAGATCTTCACCTCCATCGGGTAATGAAAGAACAAGAGCTTGAGTCAACCTTGCCTTTAGTTCCTCGAATGCCTTCTCTTGAGCTTGACCCCACACAAACTTTACATCTTTCTGGGTCAACTTGGTTAGTGGAGAAGCAATCTTAGAAAAGTCTTGAATGAATCTTCTGTAATAGCTCGCCAAACCCAAGAAACTACGAATCTCAGATGGCGTCTTTGGAGACTTCCACTGCATCACTTGGCTTTACCTTTGTCGGGTCCACCATAATCCCCTTAGGATTCACCACGTGACCCAAGAACTGAACTTCGCACAACCAAAATACACACTTGGAGAACTTGGCGTACAACTTCTCCTTTCTCAACGTCTCTAGAACTTCCCGAATATGACCGGCATGCTCTATCTCGCTCTTTGAATAAATCAGGATATCATCAATAAACACAATCACTGATTTATCCAAAATCGGCCGACACACTCGATTCATCAGATCCATAAAAGCAGTTGGCGCATTGGTCAAACCAAAAGACATGACAAGAAACTCATAATGTCCATAGCGCGTGCGAAAAGCTGTTTTAGGAACATCCTGCTCCTTCACTTTCAACTGATTGTAACCAGATCAAAGGTCTATCCTTGAAAACCAGCTGGCACCTTGAAGCTGATCAAACAAAACATCAATTCGTGGTAGCGGGTATCGGTTCTTTATCGTCAACTTATTCAGCTCACGGTAGTCAATACACATCCTTATGCTACCGTCTTTCTTCTTCGCAAATAGGACCGGAGCACCCCAAGGAGAGATACTCGGTCTAATAAACCCCTTGTCAAGAAACTCTTGCAATTGCTCAATCAACTCTTTCATCTCAGTCGGAGCCAACCGATACGGTGCCTTGGCAATAGGTTGGGCACCCGGTATAGAATCAATCTGAAACTCGATCTCTCGGTCAGCTGGCACTCCTGGTAAGTCTTCTAGGAACACATCTAGAAAGTCACACACAACCGGTACATCGAAAAGTTGTGGTGTTAGCATATCCACATCTTTTACATAGGCCAAGTAGGCACTACATCCATGCCTCATGCATTTTCCCCTCACCGCCATTGAGATTACTTTCGGGATCGTCATGACCCAATCCCCATAAACTATCACCATAATCCCGTCAGGTGCTGTCAAACGAATCATCTTCTTGTGACACACAATGTTCACCTCGTAATCCGCTAACCAATCCATCCCAAGAAATAAATCGAAACCACCTAAGGTCATCACGAACGGTCTAACAGGAAATTTACAACCTTCTAATTCCACATCATAGCCTTCTTTCATCTTAGAAATCCTGGTAGACTTACCTATGGAAGTTTCTACATCAAAAGGCGCATCAACACTCCTATTACTAAAGGTAGTTTAGCATAGAAAACAGCAGAAAAAAAACTTTTGCCGGCACCAGAATCTAATAACACGAAGGCTAAAGTTTGGTTCACTAGAAACGTACCTGACACAACATCAGGGTCCGTCCTAGCCTTCTCATGCATCATTGTAAATGCTCTGGCGCTCACCCTTGGTCCTTCTCCTCCAGCCTTCTTCACCCCCGAACCCTTAGCCCTCGGCTTCTTACAATCCTTACTCATATGACCACTTTCCCCACAATTGAAACACCTCATAGCTCCATAATCTTTAGCCATATGACCACCTCTCCCTCATCATTCAACTTCTTGCCAAATCAACCGCCGACCTAAACGTGCTCAGTCGGGCATCGATCATGTGCCTACGGATATCCGCCGGCAAGCCCTGAGTATACCGCTTAATATTTCGTGACAGAGGCGTCACATGATCCGCACCAGCCGTGCCATTTCATTAAACTTCATAGTGTATTGTTAATAAGTCATTGTTCCCACTTCCAACTGCATGTAACACCCGGTTATTCATTTAATTTGAAGGCGACAAAGAAAGAAAAGAAATAAAGTCCTAAGTCGAGGGACCAAACTTGCCAACGAAAGAAAGTTGGGCGAGTGAGGGTATATAAAGAGAGAGGGCAGCCCTTACCCTCTCCCCACACTCATATTACAGCCAAAGAAGAGAGAAAGGAAGAAAAGAGGAAGAATTGTTGGTTCGGGTTGGTTCGAGTAGCAAAAATCATTGTGAAGCAAGTCAAATCGAAGCTCTCCTCATTGTGGTCGTTTGTGTGAGTTCTAACACCCCTCCTTTAACGTTTTTGAATGATTTGGGGATGGAAAACATCTTAAAAATCAGTTTTTTAAGTGTGTGCATGTTTGACTCGTTTGTGTGTGTGGATGTGTGTGTATGATGTGTTTGAGCCTTGTTTGTGAGCTTGTGTGTGCTTGAATGGTATTGTGGTATGCATTCTTAAGGTTAAGGATGGTTGATTTGGGCTTAAAATGAGTTTGGATGAGCTTTGAGGTCGAAAATGGTATATTAGGTTGGGGTTGAACTACATTCTGCATCAGTTAGGGCTAGGTGACCGACCGGAGGCCATACGGCCGAATGAGGAGCAACTGGGGTCCATTCGCACGAATGAGAGTTCATTCACATGATTGGGGCCAGTCGCATGGGGAGTCATGCGACTGAGGGTCCAGTTGCATAAATGCTCATCCGCATTAGTTCCATTCGCATGAGGTCCATCGGCATTAGTTCAATCGCACGATTGGGTGTTCATTCACATGAGTGTTCATCCGCACTGGTTCAATCGCATGATGTTCAGTTGCATGGAGGCCATGCGACTGAAGGGTGTCCATACGCCTGAATAGGGCTGTTGCACCCAAGGAGAAGTGAAGTTTAACTTTTGACTTTCAGGGGAAAGTGCAGATGTAAGTTTTGACCTAAAGGTTCCCGTAAGTTCATGTAAGATGACGGTTAAGGCCTTAGAGAGCATGTGGGCATGATGATGATGTTGCATGATTATGCACGTTATGTATGTATGATGTTGCCCTGTATGATGATGATGCCTGTGTATGTTATGTTCCTTATTATGATGTATGTTTATCTTTCCATGGCTTTACGTTGAAAGTGAATGAACAAAATGAAGTATTCTGTAGCGTAAAGTAAAAGATAAAGAAAAGAGGAACATGAAGTAAGAATGCATGCAGTAATGAGTAATGAAAGTAAAGAAAGTCTTGCAAGCATGGTATGCACATCGGGGTCCTTCTTTATGATTGACCATTTGTATAGAACTATTGCTGCATACCTTAGGTACTGTGACCACGAGGTGCGATGCACCGTTATAGAAGATCTATGATAGGCCTAGGTCCGGAACCATGAACAGAAAGGTATCGCATATGGCAATAGTACACCTATATTCATACCTTAGGTACTATGACCATGAGGTGCGGTGCACCATTATAGAAGGTCTATGATAGGCCTAGGTCCAGAACCATGAATAGAAACGTATTGCATAGTACACCTAAACTTTACCTTAGGTGTTGTGGCCATGAGGTGTGGTGCACCGTTATAGAAGGTCTATGATAGGCCTAGGTCCAGTACCATGAACAAAATGGTAAGGTTTATGGTTGATGGAAAGGAAAAGTATGAATGAATGATGAAGATAATAATGATATTATCTGTGTATACGTATGATGTATGATCACATGAGGAAATGAAAGGTTTTAATGAAAGTAAAGTATGTTTTATTTTATAAAACTAGAACTCACTCAACAACACTGACTTTGATGTGTTTCCAGTTGGCAGGTAGGGGTTCCTGCGGATGGCACGAGGCGGGTACTCAGCTCTTTTGGGATGGCATCCATATTATATTACTTTTGTGATGTAATGCAACTGGGGTTTTGTAATTGAATTATGATGTATTATTTGCAAAAGTTTTATAATGAAACGAGATGTCATTTTTGAATGTTTCCACTGCGATATTTGGGTAAAAGAAAAGTAATTATATGTTTTATGTGCGATGAGGATCCAGCTGTAAGTGTCCCGGGAACGAGGCCTTACACTGCAAGAATTCCCTTTCCACCTTATCCATCTACCTATGAGGAGAGATTCCTCAATCACCAACTTCTTTAACTCTGCCCACTTCATCCTCTCGATAGCCCTGCTACCCTCAGCTTGCATAATATTGTCCCACCAGCATAAAGTTGAGTCCACAAACGAGTGGACAGCAAATTTCACCTTCTGGTCTTCTCGGCACTCGCTGATATTTAGAATAGCTTCCATTTCTCTCATCCATCAGTGAGCAGCAGCAGCAGTGCCATTACCATCAAAAGTAGGGGGCCTACACTTTTGAAATGCTCTGTAGTTACCGCCTCGTGCCGCCTCCAGCGCAGGCTTTTCTTCTTCCTCCTCTTCATCACCGTAGAGAACTGTTTCAGGCTCAAGTTGCTCCCGTCCTCTCGAGGACCTATTCCTCTCTTTCCTTTCTCCTTCACGTACAACCTTGATAACTTCGGTCACCACAGACGGTAAGATCGTCTGCATGACTTGATGGACTTCTTCCACAACAGCCTCTTTTACCGAGGATCTAAAATTGGCGCTCTCATCACCACCCTTAGGATGACGGGTCTCGGGTTCTTCATGAACCACCTTTTCAACTCTGGGTCTTCCTCTTTTGGGTCACGGTTCAGCAAACTCCATCACGTGAAGCATTTGAAGATCTACCATCGGCCATCCACACACACACTGAACGATTCAAACACCAACACGATCATTCAAGGGAACAACTTAGTTTATGTCAAGTATAGTAAGTCCCTAATTACAATAGCCAGATATGATTAGCCACTTACTTTACTCTTCATACCCCAAGCATTACCTATCCTGACTACATCAGTCTCTAAATCTACAAACAACACATAACCACATAACATGCGCACATAATACTGGTTATCATTAAGAAAATACCTAATGGCATGCAGCTACTCAGACTGGCATCCTTTTCTTTTCCATCCCATTTTCAGTTTAAGTTTAGGTTTATTTTGAAAATTTAACTGTTTCACTTAAACTTTGGCTCTGATACCAACTTGTAAGGCCCCGTTCCCGGGACGCTTACAGCTGGTCATTCATTGCACATAAAACATATATTTTCATTAAGTTAAAGAAAATATTACAGCGGAATCATTAAAATAGACATCTCATTTCATTATAAAAGCTTTTTCAAAACAATACATCGTTATCAAATTACAAAATACATGTTGCATTACATCACAAAAGCAAGATAAAAATGGATGCCATCCAAAAGAGCTTAGTAACCGCCCTGTGTCATCCTCAGCAACATTACCTACCAACTGAAAACACATAAAAGTCAGCGTGCTGAGTGAGTTCTAGTTTTATAGTAAAACATACTTTACTTTCGTTTAAAAACCATCCTTTACTTTCTTTCAAATCATAACAGTCTTAGAAAGTGAGCAGATATCGTACGTACACATAGATAATAGTTATTATCTTCATCATTGTTCATTTCGTACTTATTATCTTTTCGTTTTCATCTAGGTCCTGTCATGTGCTTAACCCCCCTCTAGAGTACCAAGCAATTCATCTAGGGTTAAGCGAAAAGGACCCCATACATCTGGTCAATCACAAAGATTGAACCCTTGTGTGCATCCTTCTAGGGTAATTAACCTGCACACAGTTGAGCTAACGCCGTTCATTAGGCGTGAACCTCCATACATATGCTTGATCACACGGATCAAGCCCTAGTGTGCATCTTTCTAGGGTAGCTAACCCACACACAGTTGAGCTAACACCCTTCATTGGGTGTCAACCTCTTTATGTTTACTTGCAAGCCTTTCTTATGTTCATTCATTCATTAATGCATGCATTCTTCATTTCGTTCCTCTTTTCATTATCTTCCACTTTATGTTACATAATACTTTTCATTTCATTCATTAACATACAAAGTAAAGCCACAGGAAGACAATCATACAAAGCAAGGAACAACAACATAAACATACAGCATCACCATACACGGCACCATCATACATACATAACATATAATAGCATACATCATCATTCATGCCCATCATAACGTCTATAACCTCAAAAGTCAACTTACATGAACCCCCGAGAACCTCCCAAGTCAAAGCCTACCTCTACGCATCTCCTTGAAATTCAGGAAGTTAAACTATGCCTTTTCGGGCGCGTGATCCCTATTTAGGCGTATGGGCACCCTTCAGTCGCATGGCCTCCCAGGCGACTGAACACTTAGGCGAATGAACACTTAGGCGAATGAACACCAGGCAAATGGACCCTATGCGAATGATCACTATGGGTGAATGAACGCTATGCAAATGAGCACCTAGGTGTATGTACCTCATTCGCATGGCATCCAAGTGCATGGACTTCAATCACATGCCTTTCGGCCGTATGGCCTCCAGTGGCATGCCATTCGGTCGCCTGGCTTCCAGTTGCATAGCCCTAGCTGGGTGTAGAATGTAGTTCTTCCCGAACCTAATCTGTAATTTTCGGCCTCCAAGCCCTCTCAAACCTGTTCTAAGCTCAAATCAACCATCCTAAACCTTAGAGACACATACCACAACACCATTCAAGCACAACCAATCCCGAAATCAAACCCCACCCAAATCATACAGAAACACATACACATACAAACGAGTTTTCACCCAACACAACCAAAAATGATTTGCCATGTGTTCCAGCCTCGAAATCAGTTGAAAACGTGTAAAAGAGGGGTCCTAGAACTCACACGAACAACCCCATCGAGTAGAGCTTCAAACCAACCCGCTACACCTCAACTTTCACGCTCGAATCCACGAAACCGAAGCTCAAAACCTCTTTTCTCCCTCTCTTCTCTCTATGGCTGAATTTGTAAGTGTGGGGGAGGAGAGTGGGCTACCCTCCCCTCTTAACCCCACTAATCCAAACTTTCTCCCGTTTTGGCAAGTTTGGTCCCTCGACTTTGGGCTTTATTTATTTTCTTTCTCTTTTTCTTTTTCTTTGGCTTCAAGGAGAAATAACCGAGCATTACAACTTCTCAATCAAGCTTTCAAAATAGGGGTCGTGCTACATAGCCTGCTGCTAAGTTAACACTCAAAGGAGTTAATTTCCGCCTAATTTCGCTACTAATTTCGCTGTCAGATCAGCACTTTCGCTGCTAGTTTCACTGGCAGTTTCGTTGGCAGTTTCGCTGGCAGTTTCGTTGGCAGTTTCGCTGGCATCTTCATTGCCAGTTTCGCCCAACTTTCGTTGGATAACCATGTCTGCGAAACTACCTGTGAAACTACAGTTTCACAGGAAGTTTTCATAGCTTCGCTTGACGACTACGCAATTTCGCTGGGTGAACCTGTAATTTCGCAGAACGGGCTGAAAATTACGAACCAACCCATTTTTGACCCAAAACTTCAATCTCTTACATCCAAACCTTGGTTTATCACCCAATAAGCTATGTCTAGTCTTCTTACATGTTTCTTACATAAAAACATGAGTTTTGGGCAAATCTTTGCCACTTTTAAAAACCAAAGCCCTAGAATCTGGGTTTACATCAAAAGGAATAATTAAATGATGTTTCTTACCTGGATTCTTGGTTTTTTCTTATTGTTTGGATGCCCACGAATACTGATCTTCAATCCCGTGATCAACCGAGCCTTAAATCTTCACCTCTCCTCCACTTTCTCTCTACTCCCTCTCTCTCTAGAAATTGGGTGTTGAGTTGCAAATGAGAGCTGCTCAAGCTGATTTGTTTATATATACCGGGCGTTCCCGGGACCTTAAACTCACTAAACACATATCTCGCGAGGTCTACTCGATCCATACTCCATTACCAGCTTATTTTCTTTAAATGTTCTTGGTTAAGCCTATATTATTAATTGGCTCGTTTCGACATTATTCCGGGCGTTACAGAACATGTCATGCTCATGTCAACCTACTACTACACCAATCATCTTTGTGTTTGTGTGCCCCTTGGTAAGACTTTAGTGCATGCATGTTTAAAAAAATTTAAGAGCAATTCTACAATCAAATCATTGAATAAATTGATGGATACTTTAAAGATGTATTTATTTCACCATACTCTCATATGGAGATTAACAAAATTCAAAAAATTATAGAAAAACTACTCAAATATCTAGAGGTAAAAATCTTATTTTTTGCACATCTAGTTATCTTTCATTTAAAGTAATTTTGTCATATTTGTAAATTTACTTGAAGCTCATGTTCTAACTTTCATCACGGACATGATTGGTAATAAACATTTTTGAGACATCTATAAATGTAAATTTAATTAATGGAATATATAGGTTTGGTCTCGACTGAGTTCATATCTTACCTTGGACTTTACTTGGCTTCTTATAGTTGTAGTTGTCGCTATTAGTCACTTTCTAGATTTTAGTTTTAGTTGAGCTTTATAGTTTAAAGAGCAAATATCAATTTCCATCCTTGAATTTTATCCAAAACTAACTAGTTATATCATTGAAGTCTAAAACCATCACTATATCCTCTAACTTTTCATGTTTTTCATTCATTTGAATCCTAAAGGCTGATGCCGTTAGTTTTATCTGTTAAATCTTTTTATAAAAATGACTAAATATCCCTATCAACTCAAGTAGTTAAATTATGGATAAAAGTTTTATCCATCCACATCTCTTCTTCTTCTTCTTTTTATTCTTCTTCACATAGTCCTATATATATATAACACTCTCTCCCTTCTAACTCTCTCTCTCTTTACATCTCTCTCACTCTCTCTCAGTCACACACACACACACTAATCTCTCCCTCACAGACCTTCTCCACCCACTATCACCACCATCACCATCAGCACTATAAAAATCTTTGATCTAGATTTCAACACACCACCATAAGAAAACACCTCTCATCACCTAATAACCATCATTATCAAACTTTTCATCCTATCTATTACGAACCTTTAAAATTCAATCTATCCAAAAACCCTTCGCGAAAACTTCAAATTAGAACCCTGCATCTTTGGTGAAAAATCCATGATTCTTCATCATCTTTGGCCATGGTTGTGATGATGAGGGTTGTGGTAGTGACGGTCAGCCTGTGGTGGTAATGATATAGAGAGAGAGAGAGAGAGAGAGAGTAAAGGGAGAGTGTTTGGTGGTGGTTGTGTGGTGACAGGTTAGTATGGTGGCGGTAATGGGTAGGCTACGATGGTGGCGATGAGGGCAAGGGGTATAAACGACCTGAGCCGAGCTCGACATGTTTTGGTTTTAAAGCTCAAGATCGGCTCTTTAGAAATTTTTTAAGCTCGGGCTCAGCTCGTTTATTATGATATTATTAAATTTTTGTTTTTTTATAATTACTTTAATATTTCTTTTGTAGCAACTATGAAATTTCCTTCTGTCTTTTACTACATGTAGTTAGATTTTAGGAACGGAAATTATTTTAACAAGGTGATGATGTAACACCTGGAATTTTCAAATCATTTTCTGATCTGCACAAACATGGTTTTACGATCATACATTCATACATTTAATGTTGATAACTTAAATGCATCATTTATTGCACAAACATTCACGCAACTTTCACGTAAGGGTAATTCGTAGAATTACTAATCACACACACATCTGTCTCCGAACATTGGTGATTTGTCAAAAGAATTTTTAAACAATCATGATTGGTATGAAATTATGTGTCATCTGTTTATGTGTTTAACTATTTAGTGTAGTTCCAAAAATTGGAAATTTTATTGCGTTAATGTGTTTTCACGCATTTTCGACTTTTAATGCCTAAAAATTATTAAAATAACTATGAAATAGAAAAATAAATATTATTTCATGTTATTAATATTATTTGATATTATGTGAGCATTTTATGGTTTCGGTGTAGGATAAGTTCAATCGCATACCATTAAAACAATTTCATACAACAATGGGAACCTTTCTTGTAAAAAAAGTATAAAACCCAATCTGCCAACTCTAATCACCATTTGGTTGTCTCCTTCCTTTTCCTTTTCCTTTTTTTGCAACAAATCACACACACACATATAAGCACCCATTCTTTGATCTTGTTCTTGTATTGGGTGGTGATTTTCGTCGTTTCTTGCATCAACGCATACTATGGATCATCATCTAAGCATTTCATGTAACTTTTTATGTTTGATTTCATGTTCTTTGATCTTTATGATTAATATGAACCCTAGATGAGCCAAACATGTCAAAAAATTGATTGAAATTGAAGATGGATTATGTGTTATTATTTAATATAATGATGTTTCTACCGATTGGTTTTGTGAAATTATATGATTTTGGGACTTTTGTCGAAACCGTATGATTTTGATTTTGGGATTTTATAGAAACCATATGATTTTGATGAAATTTCATTAAATTAATGTTTCTAAGATGTTAGTTGATGCTAGTGGATGAAAATTCATGTTTTGAACTTTTGATTTGGCTTGGTTTTCGAGTACTTTCAATTATAGGAAAATTTTTGGGTAAGTTAGTTTATAGATAATGATTTATGCATGTTTTTTGAGATGTGATAATTGTTATATGATGTTTAGCGCATAAAAATGGATTGGTGATAATCGAATTGTGCAAAACACATCGTATGAACATGCTTATTATTTATGGAAACTTTTGAAACATGATGTGTTGTGTGATGGGTATGTTATGTATACAACACATTATGGTGATATGGTTTATGATGAAATGATCATAAGAACATGTTATGAGATTTGGATGAAACTTATGCAACTTGTGTTGTTATGTTTTAAATTAGGATACTTTGGGCATGATGAAGTTTTTTTGTTATGTTAACATGTTATGGACAATTTTTGGATGTGTTACATATTTAATTGAGATGGTTGATGTGATATGATTCATAATCTTAACATGGATTGGACATGTGTAGCAAAGTCATACTTTCTAAAAATAGACATCTGACATGAAACATCTTATTACTTATCTAAATCATGTTTTGAGATATTTAAGCATGATGAAACATCTTATTACTTATTTAAGTCACCAACGAGTCATCGGGTCAGTCTAGTCAACTGTGGTCAAAAGGTCAACTTGGTTAAACTTGTCAAACTTTTCTTGTACACGCTAATAGTTATGTTGTTTGGATACAACGGGGTTCATCTTGACCATTATGTACACACACTCATGGACCTTAATTTGTTAGATAATGATTAGCTTTTGTCTTTTACAGTTCATGTTTTTCCTATGCATCTAGGTGACTATTCACATCCTTACTTTTACTTGCTTTCCTTTTTAGAGGAGAAGCATGCAACCTATTTCTATTTATTTGGTTTTAGTATTAATGGTATATAGCTTGTTACTATAGTGCAAACATTATCCCACAAGTCCTTACATACTCGAACCACTAATATTAAACTAGTAAGGTAATTTCGAGTGGTACTACTGGGTTTGACAAACACCATCCGCGTTAATTGCGCTAACTTGACTAATGTTCGAACATATGTTGAACTTATCAGACACTTTGCCATTGTTCTGTGGTAAGACATGGAAGAAGGAAAAACAACTCACAAACAATTAGTTTCGGTTTGAAACACTAAGTAACTCGATATATAGGCTAACTACCTATGGTATACCTTTGTTTACTTTTACCTTAGAAATTGTCAAACATATTTACTAATTTATACCTATGAACTCACCAAATTTGTGTTAACACACTTTAGCATGTTTTCTTAGATTGTTGGCACACCTAAGGCTAGGTTGCATTTCTAAGGCTCATGCATCATCTTTAAATTTGAAAGCAAGCTCATTTACATTTACTAATTTCATTGGATGTCTTGTTTTGCATATTTATTACTCATGGTTTTACAAACATTTATGCTTCCGCATTGATTAAATTGACAACTATTTTTCATACTCTAGTCAAAACTTATTTTAAATCACATATAATATCGTTTATATGATTGTGTCTAAGATCCTGCTTTATCAAACGCCTCGCGGTAGAACCTTATTAATGGATCTTGAGGGTACATATCTATAATCATGCTTTTTATATATAACATAACACATATTATTTATTTATTTTAATCACAATTATATATATAATAAGATTTATGTATATATATATGTAAGTAAAATATATATATAACTAGAAAGTTCGTTTAGGCTCGTGAGCCGACTCGAGCTTAACACTTAAAGCTTACGCTACAGCCCGTTTAGTAAACGGGCCATAATATGAGCTCGAGCTCAAGATTTTATAAGCTTGTAACATCTGGGTATTTTCTTTGAAGCCAAAGAAAGAAAGAAAAAGAAAGAAGAAGGGGGAGAAAGGCATTTTATCCAAATTAAGGGGTGGAAGATGCCAAAAAGGCCAAAATTTTGGGCAATGTAAGTGTAAAGGGGCATGATTGCCCACACCCCTCTCCCATACTCATCTTCAGTCGGTTTGAGAGAGAGAAAACGGGAGAAAAGGCAGAAGCTTTCGATTTTCTTTGAAGATCAAGTGCAAGGGTCGATTTCTAGTGGGTTTTGAGGAGGAACTTGAGGCACAAGGGTTTGAAGGAAGTCTTACCCGAAGAGACTGCTAAGGTGAGTTCTAGAACCCCCCCTCTTTTATACGTTCTAACAGAATTTTGGGCTGGAAATGCATTTCAAACTGTTTTGGTTATGTTGGGTGTTGTACCCATATGTATGTGTGGTGTGTTTGTGTGTGGTGTGTGATTCGGGTGGGGTTCGGATTTTGGGAATGTTATGTTTGAATGGTGACGTGAATGTGTTTCTAAGGCTTTGGATTGATGATTTAAGCTTAGAACATTTTAGAGAGGGTTCGGGGACTGAATTCTAGTGTTCAGGTTTGAAAAGGTTGTTTATGCGCCCGGTTAGGGCTTATGCGACTGGAGGTCATACGACCGAAAGGCATGCGACTAAAGGCCATACGGCTGAAAGTCATGCAACTGAAGGCCATGCACCTGAAAATCATGCGACTGAAGGTCATACGCCCGAAGGTCATGCGATCGAAGGTCGTGCGACTGGAGGCCATATGGCCGAAGGTCATGCGACTGATGGTCACGCGACTGGAAGTCATGCGACTGAAGGTCATGCGACTAAGAGTCCATACGCCCCATAGTGCCCATGCGTCTGGAAGCCCTCCATACGCCTAAGTGTTCATACGCCCCATAGTGTCCATGCGACTGAAGGTCACGCGACTGGAAGTCATGGAACTGAAGGTCATGCGACTGAGAGTCCACACGCCCTATAGTGCCCATGTGTTACACCCCAACCTTGACGGCGAAAGCGTCGAGGAGTGAGAGTTAAGATCGTTCACAGCCACATAATGCTATTATTAAATACAAATATATATTCAAAAGTTTGAAAGGTACATTACAAGCATAAGTCTCAAATAAGAACACAATATAAGAAATATAACAAGCTCATTCATTAAGTTAACTAGGTCCATTCCTAGGTGTGAACAACTTCAAAAATGGTAATCAAGCTTGAGTATTTCCTCAAACATGTTAAAAATAAAAGGTCAACATAATGTTAGTGAGATTTCCATAGTTTTCGATACATAAGTATATAAAAGATGGCAATTCATGTTGTAAGTTAGAGAACAAAGTAACTAGGGATGTAAGACAGAATGCACACTCAAACATAGACAAATTTTTACAAGTTTCAAACGTTTACAAGTATATACAATTAGCTAAGTGTACTTGGATCAACCAAGCAGGCTTGTCTGGCCCATAAATCTATGACTTTGCTAGGCTAGCAATAGTTAATGATTGTACATATATTCGACATACATGGTAGCCGCAAAGTTCAACTAACCACAACATACATGTGAAATGCCATAAGTTTACAAGAATCAAACGTGTTTACAAGTACAAAGTTTATACAGTATTATGTTTCACCCCAAAGTGTAAAAATATAAAAAGGGGTATAGAAATACTCACATGATCAAATAAGTATGGAATAATGATTAATAAGAAATATAACAAGCGACGTCCAATGCAAAGCCTTCACAATGAACCTAAGAATATAAATATAGTTACAAGGTTTAAGTTTAATAATATGATAAACGTTTTAACGTGAATTAAAGTTCACTTTGATGCTTAGGGCTTTGTCAATTATTTTTAACAAATGGAAACCAATTATATTTTCTTGAAATAAATGATAAGAAATATATTTATATTTTATATAAAGATATGAATAAGAGCAATATTAATAATTTGTAAAAATTTATAAGATTTAAATATAGTTTTATACTATCTAAATAAAATACTCATGATTAAAATAATAATTTAAGGGCGACGTTTGAGATAACAATTTGTATAAAATTATACTAGTATTTAATATTTTATTTTATTTTATTTTATTTTTTGTTTATAAGAAATAAGCTAGCATTAGCTTTAGGATATTAAATAAAAATATGAAATTATTTTATAAATAATTTACAGAAAAATTATTATGTGATTTTAAAAATACATAGTCTATAAAATGGTCCATTATAATTTTTAAAATTTTTTAATAATAGTTTTAGAGATCAAAAAGGCATAAAAAAATAGGTGAGCATCCCCGGATTCGAACCGGGGACCTCCCTTGTAGAAGTCAAGTGTCTGACCAGTGGACTATAGGCCTCAGCCGCGATATAGTTGCTTTTAAAACTTTAAAACCATTTGTTACCAAATACCCCCAAAACACATGAACCCTAGTTCATTCTTGATACAAATCGAGCATCAATTTGTTGTTGTTAACCCAATCAACAATGGGGCTTTTGCTCCCCATGGTTAAACGCTCATGTATATGTAAACAATTACCCGTTTGATGATCAATTGGAGATACCCACTTCGAAGAACAACTCGCGGCCGAACAGTGAGTGAGCGATGGTCATTCGTGGATGATAATTCAATTAATTTAGTATGAAGCTTCGATTTGTGTACTGGACCAAAGCCCCTTGCCAATTTTGGTCCAAATTGTTTGGACAGTGGCCTCGACTAAGTTGCAGGTTCACGACAAGGATGAAGCTCATATTCAAAGATTGTGTTTGTTTTTTGCAATTGAGTGTGGTGCTCGATTAACGACTGGTATAGTATCGTTTAGGTTAGTTTAATTAGGCTATTAAGAAGTGTTAAGGCTCGAACGGTTAGGTGATTAAGATTCGGTTATTCAATCGAATGATGTTGTAACCGATGATTAAACCCAATTAAAATGTGTGTTTAAGTTCGAGACACATTCACGAGACGATTTGGAACCATTCGGTATCAAATTTGGGTGGTTTTTCATGGATTTTGGGGCTCACCGGAGCTCCGCCAGAGTTTCGCCGGAAAACCGAGGTGAATGGGGAAATGGTTTGCGATTTCGAAAGTTACACAAATGGTCCCTTTGATTTTGATTTTATCATTTTATGTCTTAAACTTTGTTTGAAGGTTTATAAATTGACAAAACTAACCCTTGACTTTTAAATTAAAGTTTATACATTTTAGTTTAATAACTTATACAAATTATTATTATTAATAACAATATCATTATTATTTTTATTATTCTTAGTTATTGTTATTATCATTATTATTATTATTATTGTTATTGCTATTTATTATTATAAGATTACTATTATCTTAATTATTATTATTATTATTATTATTATTATTATTATTATTATTATTATTGTTACTAATATAGTACTATTATTATTATTATTATATTTCAAGTAGTTTTATTATTATCATAAATATTAGTTTGATTAGAAAATTAAAGGTAACAAAGAATAAGCATAACCAATTCATAAGTTTCATAAATGACATCATTAGTCCATACAAAAACCTAACAAGGTTAACTTTAATTTAACCCAAAATTACAAGATATTACACCATGCGTCTGGAAGCCCTTCATATGCCTAAGTGTTCATACGCCCCATAGTGTCCATACGCCTAAGTGTTCTCATGCGCCTGAAAGGCCATGCGACTGTAGTGTTCATACCCCCAATAATGTTCATACGCCTAAAGGACTTAGAGTTATTTTCTGATTTTGGGGGAAATGTAAATGTAGTCTTTGACTTGGGAGGTTCCAGGAGTTATGTAAGTGACCTTTTGAGATCACAGATGATGTGATGGGCATGTATGCGATGATGTATACAAAAAGTGCGATAAGTACGAAATGTACGAAATGAACGACAATGAAGATAATAACTATTACCTTGTTGTACGTATGATCTATGATCATATGCGAAAGTAAAGAAAATGTTTTAATGAATGAAAGGTAATATAAAGTTTTATAAAACTAGAACTCACTCAGCAACGCTGACTTTTATGTGTTTCAAGTTGGTAGGTAATGGTTGCTGAGGATGGCACGGGGGGCTACTTGGCTCATTTTGGATGGCATTCTTTTGTATAAAGTTTTTGCATTCTAATGTGAACAAACGATATTTTGGAATGAATGTTGTATTATTTTGCATAAGCGTTTATTTTAGTGAAATGAAATGTTTGTTTTAATGATTCTGCTGTAACACTTTATTGAAGTCAATGTAATTATATGTTTTAAGTGCGAAGATTGACTAGCTGTTAGCGTTCCGGGAACGGGGCCTTACAAGTTGGTATTAGAGCCAAAGTTATGTGAATGGGTAAATTTTCAAAAGAAACCTAAACTTGAACTGAAAATGGCACGAAAGGGAAGGGATGCCAGTCTGAGTAGCTGCGTGCCATCATGTATTTTCTTAATGTTAATGGCATTATGTGCGCATGTTATGTGGTTTATGTGCTTTGGTAGATTTAGATACTGATGAAGTCAGGATAGGTAATGCTTGGGGTATGAAGAGTAAAGTAAGTGGCTAATCACAATTGGCCACTATAATTAGAGACTTACTATACTTGACATAAACTGAGCTATTTCCTTAAATGACCGCATTAGTGTTTGAATCTTATAGCGTGTTAGAGGATGGTCGGTGGTAGATCTTCGAAGGTTTCGTCAGGTGAAGGTTATGGTGGACGTGGTGCTGGACCGCGTGTCACGAGAAGCATGGCTAGGGCTGCTAAAATGGCACTCGAAGAGCCCAAGATCCATCACCTGGAAGGCGGGGATGATAGTGCTAGTCTGAGGACCACATTGAAAGAGGCTGTTGTTAAGGGAGTTCAACAGGTCATGCAAACGATTCTGCCGTCTATAGTGACTAAGGTAATTAGGGTGGTGAAGGAGACGACCGTGATTGAAGTGAACAAGAAGAGTAGCGCCGACAAGAATTGGAACAGAAAGTGGGTTGGACGTGGGGGTTTCACTCCAAACAGCAAGGGGCCAGGACGGATGACCGGTGTATGGCCAGCCTGGTGCAGAGATGATGAGGTGTGGTAAGTGTGGTATGGGGCATACTAGAGAGTGTAGGTGGGGATCAAACCACTGCTTCAAGTGTGGGAGGCCCGGTCATCTGGCAAGAGAGTGTGGGGTGAAAAGGTGATATAACTATAGAGGGAAGGGTAACATAAGTAGGGACTGCAAGAAGCCGAGGGATGAGAGTTCCGGTGTAAGGAAGACAACCGAAACTGAAGGGTAGAAGGCAAGCGCTGAGCCTTCACGATGATGCAGATGGAGGTTAGGACGGACCCCGATGTTGTGTCAGGTACGTTTCTAGTAAAACAAACTCTGGCTTCTGTGTTATTTAAGTCTGGTGCTAGTAAGAGTTCTATTTTTGCTACTTTCTATGCTAAATTGCTTGCTAGTAGGAGGAGAATAGATAACCCCTTCGATGTACAAACTTCCATAGGTATGTCTACCAGGATTTCTGAGATGATAGAAGGTTGTGGCATAGAATTAGAAGGTCATAAGTTTCCTCTTAGACCATTCGTGATGAGCTTAGGCGTTTTCAATGTAGTCCTAGGAATGGATTGGTCGGCGGACTACGAGACGAATATCGTAGGTCGCAAGAAGATAGTCGGATTGATAGTGCCTGACGGAAGTTCAATGATGATCTACGGTGATTTAGTCACTACAATTCCAAAGGTGGTTTCGATGGCGATAGCGAGAAGGTGCATGAGACATAGATGTAGTGCTTATCCAATGTACGGTTGTGTGTGACTTTCTGGACGTGTTTCCCGAAGACTTACCAGGAGTGCCACCTGATCGTGAGATCGAGTTTCAGATTGATTTGATACCAGGTGCCCAACCTGTTGCTAAGGCACCGTATCGGTTGGCTCCGACTGAGATGAAGGAGTTGATGGAGCAACAACAAGAGCTACTTGACAAAGGGTTCATTAGACCGAGTATCTCTCCATGGGGTGCTCCGGTATTATTTGTGAAGAAGAAAGACGGTAGCATGAGGATGTGTATCGACTACCGTGAGCTGAATAAGTTGATGGTAAACAATCGATACCCATTACCGAGAATTGATGATTTGTTTGATCTGCTTCAAGGTGCCAGTTGGTTCTCAAGGATAGATCTTCGATCTGGCTACCATCAGCTAAAGGTAATAGAGCTGGATATCCCTAAAATAGCTTTTCACACGCGCTATGGACACTACAAGTTTCTCATTATGTCTTTTGGTTTAACCAATGCGCCAGCTGCTTTTATGGACTTGATGAACCGAGTGTGTTGGCCGATGTTGGATAAATCAGTGATTTTTTTATTGATAATATCCTGATTTATTTAAAGAATGCGATTGAGCATGCCGGTCACATTTGAGAGGTGTTGGAGACATTGAGAGGGGAGAAGTTGTATGCTAAATTCTCCAAGTGCGCGTTCTGGCTGCGTGAGGTACAGTTCTTGGGTCACGTGGTGAATCCCAAGGGGATCATGGTGGATCCGAAAAAAGTGGAGGCGGTGATGCAATGGAAGTCTCCAAAGACGCCATCTGAGATTCGTAGTTTCTTCGGTTTGATGGGCTATTACAGAAGATTCATTCAAGACTTCTCTAAGATCGCTTCTCCACTAACCAAGTTGACCCGTAAGGATGTAAAGTTTGTGTGGGGTCAAGCTCAAGAGAAGGCATTTGAGGAGTTAAAGGCGAGATTGACTCAAGCTCTTATATTGTTGTTATATAACACCCGGTTATGTGTTTATTTTGAAGCCGACGAAAGAAGAAAAGAAATAAAGTACAAAGTCGAGGGACCAAACTCGCCAACGAGAGAAAGTTGGAGAAGTGGGAGTATTTAAGGGAGAGGGAAACCCTTACCCTCTCCCCACACCCACCAAAATCAGCCATCAAGAAGAGAAGAGAGAAAGAAGAGAAAAGAGGAAAAGTGTTGGTTCAGGTTGGTTCGAGTGGCCAAATAGTTGAGGAGCAAGTAAAATCGAAGCCCTTGTCATCGTGGTTGTTTGTGTGAGTTCTAGAACCCCTCTTTTACTTGTTTTCAAGCGATTTTAGGGCTGGAACACATCTGAGATCGGGTTTTCATGTGTGCCTATGCTTGACCCGTTTGTGTATGTGTAGGTGTGTGTATGATGCGTTTTCAGTCTTGATTGTGAGCTTGTGTGTGCTTGAATGGTGTTGTGGTATGCATCCCTAAGGTTTAGGATGGTCGGTTTGGGCTTAGAATGGGTTTAGATGAGTTTGGAGGCCGAAATCCCTCGGCTGCAGTCGCATTGAGGCCATGCGACTGAAGGGTGTCCATACGCCTAAATAGCGTTGTTGCACCCGAGGAAAGTGTAGTTTGACTTCTGACTTTCGGGGGAAAGTGCAATTGTAAGTTTTGACGTAAACGTTCCTATAAGAGCATGTAAGATGACGATTGAGGCCTTAGAGTGCATGTAGGGCATGATGATGATGATGATGTTGCATGTTTATGCATGATGCATGTTATGTATGTATGATGTTGTCCTGTATGACGTGATGACTATGCATGTTAATGTTCCTTATTATGATGTATGTTTATCTTTCCTATGGCTTTACGTGTTATGATAATGAATGAAATGAAGTATTATGTTACGTAAAGTGGAAGATAATGAAAAGTGGAACATGATGAATGCATGCATTATTGAACGAGAAAAGTAATGAAAGTCTTGCAAGTATTGGATATCGGGGTCCTTCTTTGTGTTCGACCATTTATATAGAACCTCTACCGCTTACCTCTAGTACTGCGGCATACACTCAGCTGTTCATTTATTGACTTCGGCCCAGTAGCTAAATAGTTCCGGGTGTGGCTTATGGTATTGGTACGGAAGATATCCGATGCGCAAGTAAGGATTTAAAGATAAATGAACGAATGAAGAAGATATATAACTATTATTTATGTGTATGTATGTTGTATGATCGCATGAAAGAAAATGATGGTTTTAACGAAAGTAAAGTATGTTTTATTTTATAAAACTAGAACTCACTCAGCAACGCTAACTTTGATGTGTTTCCAGTTGGCAGGTAATGATTGCTGGGGATGGCGTGAGGTGGCTACTCAGCTCTTTTGGGATGGCATCCATTCATTTAATGCTTTTGTGATGTAATGCAACAATGTATTTTGTAACCGATTGACGCTGTATTATTGGCAAAAGTTTTTATAATGAAATGAGATGTCCTTTTTAATGTTTCCGCTGCAATATTTTCCTAAGGAAATTGTAATTATATGTTCATGTGCGATGAGAACCCAACTGTAGGCGCCCTGGGAACATGGCCTTACACGTTACCTGATGGAAGTGAAGATTGTGGTTTATTCTGATGCTTCGTACTCGAGGTTGGGATTGTGCTGATGTAGAGGGGAAAGGTTATAGCCTACACATCTGACAATGAAGGTTCATGAGGTTAACTATCTACTTATGACTTGGAGCTAGCAGTTGTAGTTTTCGCATTGAATATTTGGAGGCACTACCTGTATGGGACGAAGTGCACTATATTCACTGACCACAAGAGCTTGAAGTACTTCTTCGAGTAGAAAGATTTGAACATAAAGTAGAGGAGATGGTTGGAGCTCATAAAAGATTATGATTGCGAGATCCATTACCATCCGGGCAAAGCCAACGTGGTGGCGGATGCCCTTAGCCAAAAGGAAAGACCCGAGCCAATTCGAGTGAAGGCTTACCGGTTGATCATGTCCTCTGATGTGATGAAGCAGGTCAAGGCGTTTCAAGATGAGGCGTTGAAAGAAGATCATCTTAACTCTGAAATTATGAAATGTCTGGTTGCAGAATTGGGTGAAAACACACTCGGTGTTAGGACCCGATTCGGGCGGATGTGGATTCGTCGCTATGGGGATTTACGTGGAAGAATTGTGGATGAAGCTCATAAAACTCGGTACTCCATTCATCCCGTGCTACAAAGATGTACCAATACATAAAGAAAGATTATTGGTGGCTGGGTATGAAGCGTGATGGGTGGAGTATGTGAGTAAATGCCTTACTTGTTTACAAGTGAAGGCCGAGCACCAAAAGCCGTACGGGAACATCCAACCTTTGGATATACCGGAGTGAAAGTGGGAGCACATCACCATGGATTTTATTACGAAACTGTAGTGTGTTGCGCGAGGCTATGATGCAATATGGTGGTAGTTGACCGTTTGACGAAAAGTGCTCACTTCCTACCGATTCGCGAGACTTATTCATCTGAGAGATTGGCGGATCTGTTCATTAAAGAGATTGTAACTCGTCATGGTGTGCCGGTGTCTATTGTGTCTGATCGTAACACCTGGTTTATATCTAAATTTTGGAAGAAATTCCACGACGCAATGAGGAAGAGATTACATATTAGCACGGCTTATCATCCTCAGACGGATGGTTAGTCGGAAAGGACCATTCAGATGCTGGAGGATATGCTTCGGGCATGTATCATTGATTTTAGGGGAAGTTGGGACGACCACTTACCGTTAGCTGACTTGTCATATAACAACAGTTATCATGCCAGTATTGGTATGCCTCCTTATGAGATACTATACGGTAGGAGATGTAGAACACCCGTTTGTTGGGATGATATTGGCCATAAGAGTTAGGGAGCATCAAGGTGGTCGAGGCTACGACTGAGAAGCTGGAAAGGATCAAAGCCTTTATGAAGGCAGCTAAAGATAGCAAAAGTTGTATGCTGATAAACGACGCAGACTAATTGAGTTCCAGGTGGTGACCTGGTTATGTTGAAGATCTCACCTTGGAAGGGCATCATTCGGTTTAGAAAGCAGGGCAAGTTGAGCCCGAGGTACATAAGGCCTTTCTAAATCATTGCACGAGTAGGAGATGTGGCCTATAGACTGGAACTATCAGATAAGTTAAGTGGAATTCACGCAACATTCCATGTATCTCATCTGAGAAAGTGTTTAGCAGACGAGGTTATGGTTGTACCACTGGAGGATATCGAGGTAGATGAACGACTCAATTATGTGGAGCAAACAGTGGCGATCATTGATCGTAAGGAGAAGAGGTTAAGGAATAAAGTGGTTCCTCTTGTGCGCGTACAGTGGAAGCACAGAAAGGGATCTGAGTCTACGTAGGAGACTGAAAAAGAGATGAGACAGCATTACCCACGTTTGTTCGAGGAATAACAGGTTTCGAGGAAAAAACCTATATAAGGGCAGTGGACTTGTAACACCCGGGTATTTTCTTTGAAGCAAAAGAAAGAAAGAAAAACAAAAAGAAGGGGGAGAAAGGCATTTTATCCAAGTTAACAGGTGGAAGATGCCAAAAAGGAAAAAAATTTACGGAAAGTGGGTGTAAAGGGGCATGGCCGCCCACCCTCTCCCATAATCATCTTCAGTTAGTTTGAGAGGGAGAAAAATGGAGAAAGGGTAGAAGCTTTTGATTTTCTTTAAGGAATAAGTGCAAGGGTCGATTTCTAGTAGGTTTTGAGGTGGAACTTGAGGCACAGGGGTTTGAAGGAAGTCTTACCCGAAGAGGTTGCTAAGGTGAGTTCTAGAACCCTTTCTTTTACATGTTTTAACAGAATTTGGGGCTGGAAATGCATTTTGAAACTGTTTTGGTTATGGTGGGTGTTGTACCTGTATGTATGTGTGGTGTGTTTGTGTGTGGTGTGCGATTCGGGTGGGTTTGGATTTTGGGCATGTTATGTTTGAATGGTGATGTGAATGTTTTTCTAAGGCTTAGGATGGATGATTTAAGCTTAGAACAGGTTAGAGAGGATTTAGGGACTGAATTCTGTTGTTCAGGTTCGAAGAGGCTGTTTCTATGCCCTGTTAGGGCTCATGCGACTAGGAATTTCCTCATGCGACTGGAGGTCATACGACCGAAAGGCATGCGACCGAAGGCCATATGGCTGAAAGTCATGAGACTGAAGGCCATGCGCCTGAAAATCATGTGACTGAAAGTCATACGCCTAAAGGTCATGCGATTGAAGGTCATGCGACTGGAGGCCATACGGCCGAAGGTCATGCGACTAACGGTCACGCGACCGGAAGTCATGTGACTGAAGGTCATGCGACTGAGAGTCCATACGCACCATAGTGCCCATGCGTCTGGAAGCCTTCCATACGCCTAAGTGTTCATACGCCCCATAGTGTCTATGCGCCTAAGTGTTCTCATGCGCCTGAAAGGCCATGCAACTGTATAGTGTCCCATATGCCCCAATAATGTCATACGCCTAAAGGACTTAGAGTTATTTTCTGATTTTTGGGGAAAATGTAAATGTAAGCTTTGACTTGGGAGGTTTCCGAGAGTTATGTAAGTGACCTTTTGAGATCATAGATGATGTGATGGGCATGTATGTGATGATGTATGATTGATGCTTATATGATGGTTTATGTGATGTATGATTGATGCATGATAATGTTATGCTTATGTATGATATGTTTATTATGTTCCTTACTACGTATACGATGTGACTTTACGTGGTTGTATTGTTAATGAACGTAAAGTATTATCTTAACGAAGTAAAAGATTTAAGATAATGAAAGTAGAACATAATGAATGAACGAATAAAAAGCCTTGCAAGCAAGGAAGGAGGTTGATAACTCATTGAGAGTTGTTAGCTCAACTGTGTTTGTCTACCATGTGCGTTTTGGCTAACTCATAAGGGTTCATAGACACAGTAAGAGTTCGGTATTGGTGACTGCTCCAATATGTGTGATTCCCTAATTACTGTGTGTTATACAGCATACGATCTTGGCGAACCCATAAGAGTTCACACACACAGGAGGAGTTTGTCCTAGTGACCACTCTGTACGTGCGTTATGGGGTCCTTTTCGCTTGACCCTAGACGAATTGCTTGGTGCTCTAGAGGGGAGGGTTAAGTACCTGACATGATCTAGATAGAAGTGAAACAAATAAATGTATGAAAAGTGCATAAGTACAAATGTGCGAAACGTAGGAAACGAATGACGATGACGATAATAACCATTACCTTGTTGTATCGCATTCTTTTGTATAATGTTTTTGCATTATAATGCGAACAAACGATATTTATAATGAATGTTGTATATAGCTTTAATGATTTCGCTGCAACATTTTATTGAACTCAATGTAATTATATGTTTTAAGTGCGATGATTGACTAGCTATAAGCGTTCCGGGAACGGGGCCTTACAAGGCTTGGCTCAATTTAACCTATTTTTAAGCCAAGCTTGAGTAGCTTTCAAGCCTTGCTTGGCTCGTTTACACTCGTGAAGAGCGTTGTGTTGGTGGTGATAAGAAGCCCATGGTGGTGATCTAGGGGGAGAGAGAAAGTAGGGGGAGAGTGTTTGGTAGTGGTTGTGTTGTGATGGGCGGCTGTGGTGGGGTGAGAGTGAAGGGTATAGTGGTGGTGAGAGAGGCCATGGTATCAGTGACGGGGCAGACTATGGTGGTAGTGATAGGAGTTTGTGTTGGTAGTGACAGGTTCTTGTGGTGGTGATAGAGATTACGAAGAGGGAGAGAGAAAGAGAAAGAAAGGGGGGAAAGAGTGTGTGTGTGTGAGAGAGAGAGGTGTGTGAGAGAGTGTGTGTGTGTGCGAGAGAGAGAGAGTGTGTGTGTGTGAGAGAGAGAGATAGAAAGAGTAAGTTTTTTTAGGTAATAAGATGATAGAGGTGGGTGCATCTCATAATTTTTTTTAACTCTTAATGATTTTAAACATTCAGACTCAAACAGAGACTATGATAAAAATTAGGGGGTAAATTGAAAATTTAAAACATTAAAGATTCAAGTACCTAAAATTGATAAACGTTAATGATAGAAATAGTAATTTGCTCTAGTTATATATATAGTTAGTTTTTTTATTCTCAAATTCAATGGCGGAGTCTAAGCACTGTTATAGGGGGTGGGGGGGCGAACACAATACATTGAAAAAAATTTGCTCTGTTATGGCAAAAATTTACATAAATAAATCGAAAACTAACACTACTGACAAAAAAGATGGAGGGGACAAAGCTCCAACCCCCTTAAATCCTTTGCCATGTTCTTAATGATATAACTACTTTAGTGTTAGGTCTTTGTAGGGCTCATGTTCTTCCATCTCTATTATTAATGATATAACCTTCACCAATTTAAGACACTTGTAACGTACAATACGATTATTTTGAGGGTTTCTTAATTGAGGATGTCTCGAGCAGCAGCTCCTTTGTCCCCGGATATATACGTAAGATTTTCCCTCATCTTACCTACCCTAACTATACTATAAAGTAAGATTTTTATTTATGTTTATTGTACTAGTAACGGCCATTGAAAATTTTTATGTATTTTCTAAGAAAATAAAATATTATCGTTTGTGTAAAATCACTTCTTTGATGTTGTTCAAGCTTGAAGTGTGGTGTGGACATATGTTGCTTGTTGGCCGGTTGTGCTGCACGCAACATTTTGGTTTTTGCCTTTTTTTTAACGTTAATCAGATGAATATTCATCTAAATATCTAATAGTTAAGATATAAATATATGTTGGCTTTACAATTGTTATTTGTCCATCATCTTTGGGTTTGAGTGCCTGATAAGATTTTCATGAGCGTACGTGCAAAATTTTTGAGTTTGTTTGTATACTAGTTAGAAGATTTTTTTATTGCGATAGATATGTAAAACCATATATGAAAATGTTCTCATTAACTCAAGCGTTATAGGTAAGAAAGACAACCGATGAAACTCAATAAAAAAGTAAAAAACTCGTGAAGGTTGTGATGATATTTTAAAACTTAATTCAAAATGGAAACCATTAAAATAACATTGAAGTTGATAAAAATCGTCGGTGAAAGGAAAAAACATTTAAAATTATTATTGCTAATAAAAATAAGAACATGTAAACTTAGATATTATAAAAATCATATGTCAAAAGATGTGGAGAAAAACATAAGTAAACAACTTAAAAAAATAAAAACCTCAAATTAGCTTTGAAGACTTATACGTTTATGCGTCTATCAATGGTAATTTAAGACATGTAATTGCGTTTTGAATGAAATTTACAGCATAACCTAGGTAAAAATAACCAGGTTGTAACAATAAATTCATTATTTTATAAAAGGAAAAATGTCATGAAGAATATTAATCAAGTTTTAAAAATACTATAATTAGGTCACAAATGCATATTATATATACTTTAATTATCAACTTTATTATGTAGTATAAGTTGTATAACATGCTTTAAAGGTTGTACTTAAGTTTTATCTTCTTCTCTTTAATATTTAACTTTTTCACGTTAATCCAATACTTTTACAATTTAGCCCAAATATTTTTTTATTTTTAAATTTGGTCCCTATACTTTTATATTTAAAAAAATTTGTTTTACGTTTCGGTCTACATTTTGAGAGTTAAAACGCCGCATTGTGCATGTGTGGTTTACCATTTTTACGTTTATTTTCCATGTTTAACGATCCCATCATAACGTGCTGGTCTAAAATCGACTTAGTTATTTTTTATATGTTTTACGTTTCGTCTAATGGTCGTGTCCTTAGTTCTATATTTCGGTTGATGGTTAGTAACAGTAGTGTGTCTTTGGTGCTACCTGGTATGGTTTTACGCCTCCCACAACAACGCATGAGGCTTAATACTGGTTTGTCTAAATTATATCACTAAACTATCAAATCGAGTTATCATTAAATTTTTTTTTTGTCAAGAAAGAAATGAAAGAAGGGATGTGAGGTCAGAATTTTCAGTATATATAACTATACTTAAAAAATTTTGAAAAACGTTATTTTTAAAAAAAAAAAAAAATACCTAAAGTTCACTTTATCACTCCACATAAGTATCAAAAAAGGAAAAAAATAAATATCTTTTAATTGAAAAAAGAAAATCATGCTAAATACACATGTTAAAATATTGAACTTAAATAAAATATAAAAAAGTAAACTACTTAACCGAAACACTCTTTAAACTTAAGTTATTTATTTGAAACATTTTTAAAAATTAGTTACTATTTTATAAACTTATTATTATTTATAACTTTAATTCTTAAAATATTATAAGAGAAACTTAAAAAATATGAGTGGGCAAAAAAACAAATAAACAAGCATAGAATATAGAATGTAAGTACAAGTAAACTTAAGATGATTAACATGTAAATTTTCATAATCATTTATGTAAAATTAAAAACTGATAAATCATGCATTAAAACTTATACGATACCACATTTTCTCCTTTACAATAAATCAATCACTATATAAAACACATCTATTTCATACCTCTACCTCTACCTCTACGGCTCTACGACCGAATAAAATTAGAATTTTTTTTCCTAGTGGGGCTCTGAAAGTCTCATAGATTAACGTAAGCCCGATAAGCGTATAAAGCCTGGGTTGTCTTTCCCTAATAAACATAAATCTAATGCCCATTAATGTCTGATGGTTTAATTGTTTCCAACCGTATGTTATTGAAAAGAATGTATTGACCCATGTACACAAAGGAGAGAAACTATTAAAATGTTTTTCAAGTTTGATTAGAAAAAAACAGTCTTGTAAAGTTCTAAAGTTATTTGTAAAGGTTAAATATGATTACAAATACAAGATTACCGAAAGAAACGAAAATCAGAGTTACTTCTTAACATGGAGTAGCTCGTGTGTGACAGAAAGAAATGAACATTAGAGTTACGAGCCCGATTAAATTATTACACATATGTCTCTATTCATGCTGTAGATTTAGTTGATACATTTGAACCACCATTTCGACCTTACTTACGCTGCTGATCAAAATCATGGATGAGTGTTGCTTCTTATGATAAAAACTCCCTTCTTTGTAGATCTTTTAGAAAGACTATAAATTGACTAAAGTTTTGATCCATCAGTTTATCTATGATGTAAAACTGTCTTTATTTGGATATCATATCAAGGTTAGCCCCCCCCCCCCCCCCCCCCCCCCCCCCCCCCCCCCGCTTTAATTTGCAAGGGACGTAAAACAATACCACGTAACACCAATGGCGCACCATCCGTTAGTAACCGCCAACACCGAAAAAGCTCGTACTAAAAAAGAAATAGAGGACAAAAAAGTTAAACTGAATGAAAAGTACATATAAATATTGAATCACGCATGCGAAACAAAAAAAAAATAAAAAATATAAGACCAAATGAAAAGTATACATAAGATGTTGAACCACGCAAATGAAACGTAATACATATAAAACAATAAGTAAGCAATCTAGGACCAGCGGATTGCGACAGGATTGTTAAAGGGGAAAAATAAATGTAAAAACGTTGAATCACACACATATATTATGACGTGTTAACTCGCAAAATTTAAACTAAAACGTAAAACAAAAAATTCGTAACAGTATGAAAAGTATAGGAGCCCAAAGTTGAAAGTAAAAAAATGTTTGGGCTATATTTGTAAAACATGTAAAATATTGAGTTACAATAAAGAAAAAAAGTAAAACAGTTTAAATAATGACAAAAAAGTGGGTACAACTCATTAAACATATGATAAAACACTTTCAACCGCATAACATTTGATAGACATAAGATCTGACACCCATATGTACAAACCACTTGGTAATTGATATTATTTTAGTATTAAGTCTCCTGTGTTGCAGAGGGAGACATAAAACCGTAACAAGTATCTTCAATAGCAAACCACCGCTATAGACCACAACACGGATAAAACTCGTATCAAAATATATAAAAAAAGAAAAAATAAAACGGAACAAATAGTAGGCGTAAACATTGAACCGTGCAGGCAACATGTAAAACATATAAAACAATAAGAAAATCGATATAGGATCAATGTGTTGCGACGGGGTTGTTAAATGAAAAATAAATAAAAATAAAAACGTTGAACCACACACATACGTTATGATGTGTTAACTCGTTGAATTTAGACCATATATAAAATAAAAATTTTATAAAATATGAAATGTATAGGACCCAAAATTAAAATAAAAAATATGGGGGCTAAATTCTAAAATATGTGAAAGTATTTACTTAAAATAAATTTGTTAAAAAATAAAAAAAACAAAAAACAAAAGTTGAATACAACCTAAAGCACATAAGGATGATTGAGATTGCTTTTCAAAAATGTTTATAATCTTTTGGAGTGGTAAAAAACAAAAATGTCCCTCTAAATTTTGAAGGGGTATTTTTATCCTTTTACCCCTCCAAAAGTTCATAAGCATTTTTTAAAAACAATACCAAACATCCCTATAGTATAATCAATAATATATAACAAGTTGATAATGAGTATTATACTAGTATTCAAGTATCACGCGTTGCGATGTGAGGCGTAAAACCATTTTAAGTAGCATTATATCATACCGTTGCTAGCAACCACCAACACCAGAAAAGCTCGCAAAAAAAATAAAACTAACGAAAAATAGATGCAAAAACGTTAAGCTGTGCACGTACGTTACGACATGTTAATGTGTATCATTAGACCAAAATATAAAACACAATGCGACCGTTAAACTGAAAAAAAATGTAAACTCAAAAAGTTTAGACCGAAACGTAAAATGAAAAACTTGTAAAAGAATAAAAGTAAATAGGACTAAAGTTAGTGTTAAATGTAAAAGTTAAAAACTATAGGGTTAAAAAGTAAAAATCAAGAAAAACAAAGTAATGACAATCTATAAAACATATGGTACAAAAGATAATACACAGGTAAATTAAAATTAGTATTATATAAATATAATATAATATTTAAGATATTTTAATGAAAGATTGTTTTGTTTGCTTCTTTTGTGCACATCATCTAACGTTTATTGGTAGTAGTTAGCTCATAAGCATTCACCGTACGTGCTAGCAAAACACATAACATGGTTTTTTCTCTTTACATTTCAAAGATGGAAATGACAACACATACTTCGTGCTATCAAACTTATTTATAGATATACGGGCAGATCCATTAAACACAAACAAAAATTGTGAAGTAAACTGACATTTGTGATTAAGGGCATGAAGTTGTGGCAAGTTAGCATCAATGAATCTTATTCATTTAACCACATGTAAAGAGGTATCATAGTGTATGAGACATTTTTTTGAAGACCGGATCGGACCAGCCGATCCAACCAGGAACCAGGGGGGCTGTGGGCCAACCGGTTCGCATCAATTTGTTTTGTAAGGGTTCAACCAGCAGGTTCGTCTTGAATCAGTGGTCAAATCGGATTTTGATTTTTTTTGTATTTTAATGGGTTAAAACAATATGTTTAACAATAATAGTGCGTTGGATATAATATTATTGTTGAGTTTTATATATACCTATAATATATACACATAAATTACTTATATAAAATTATATATATAATAACCTATATATATGATTACGACGTTATCTGGTTCGACCACCAGACCAATAACACGGTCTGGTTTGACGTCTGATCCAGTTATGAAAATTTGGTATGAGAGGTTGGTTAGTGAGGGAAGCGATCTGAACATATATAGAAACCAAAAAATAATATCAAAGGTAGAAGTGAGCAAGAAACTAAAATAATTAAACCGCTTTCGAAATAACCGATGCAGCCGAACCGAAAACCCGAAACCAATGGTTTGGTTTGATGATTTTTTAAAAACCGATTTTTTCGACAATAATCTTAAAACTAATCTGTATTTATACACTTATAAATATAAGTAGCGAAATCATAAAACCAAACTTGCAAACTTAGAGTTGTATTTATACACTTATAAATATAAGTAGCCTATAAATTACTTATTTGACTTATGATATCTAAAATAGATACATATTTACATTTTGACAATAATCTTAAAACTAATTTGTTTGGTAGATTAAGATTAAAATGTTTTATTGAATTTTTTTGATTGATTTTGTTAATTGTAATTAAGTCATTTATAAAAATATATAAGATTATGTTTAAAATCAATAAAATTATGTAAGTCTAGTTTCTAGCTTTTTCATTACTTTGAATAAAATATCATTTAATAATCTATAAAACAATGTTTTCTTTACCCTTTGTCATTCTCTTATCGCACTTGTTTGTCACTTGTCATTTTTCTATCTATTCACACATTAATTTTCCCTTCAAAAGAGTATTATAATAATTTAAATACTCATACAAATTTCTCTCTATTATAAAAAACCGCTTTAGTGAACCCGTGTATTACACGGATAGAATAAAAAAATATGAAATAGAATAAAATTTACCAATTATTAAATAATATGTGATTTAAATTATGTATTAGTAATATTATAAGTAATAAAAAATGATATTAACTTTTAAAAAATATTTATACTTCTTTTTTTCTCTAAAAAATAAATCAAAGATTTTGTTTCAAAACAAACTTATTTAAAAAAATGTCATTTTAAAATATTTCATATTTTAAAAAAATGTATAATATCGTTCTAGAAAACTTTCTTTTATAAAATTTTTGTTTTTTATAAATAAACATGAATAAAAAATCTATTTCTTAATCTTTTTAAAAATAGCTTATAATCAAAAAATAGAATAAATAATATAATTATTAATTAATAAGTTATTTAATAGGAGAAAGAAACAAGAAATTTTGTTTAGAGTAAATGTGGTGTGCCATGGACATATTTAGTTACTATTTATGTATGTGACATCTCTAGTTACTCTTTATATAATAAGAAAATATATTATTAATGTTATATTCTCTCTATCATCTAATTTTCTAAGATCAAATTATTTAAAAAATAAATTTTTATAAAAAAATTAGAAATCATATATTTTAATTAAAATAAAATAATAATAACTAAAATAATATATAATATGAAATTTTTTAAAACAATAAACATTTTTAAATAAAATATTTTATGGTCATTTTGTTTTTACAAAAACCATTATAAATCGATGAAAATTTAAACTGTCTTACTAAAAAACCAGATCATTGCAATAAGCGTTTTAAAAAACATTATATTTTTATATAAAAATAATTATAAAAAATTTTAAAATGAATGTTTAGAAGTGAAAAACTATTTAGATAAGAAAGTAAAAATAGTATAGTTGTTTATTTTTTGAACTATACGTATATATAACTTAATTATATTTTATATTAAATATTTACTTGAAATATTCGTGTTTATTACTAACTAAAACTCTGGGACTTGAAGATTAGCACTTAGTCTTATTTTTTGTTTTTATATAGTGTAGGAACTTATTTGGTAAAATTATATTCTTTAGCTTCTTGGATTAGTATAAATATGATTATGATGTTTTTGTGTGTGAGACGTTTGTTGCTACTTAGAACTATCTCTATTTGTACATTGTAATCCTTTGCAAACTATCAATAGAAACTTCGATAAATTTTTGTATTATTTGCATTTTGATTACTTTGTTCAATAATTGTAATGTGCATCATCACATCAAACAATCGATCATTGAAACCTATCAAATGGTATCAAAGCTTCGGTTTAGTGATTTGGAGTAAAATCGACTTTGAGCCCCTACGAATCACTTTGAATCTGTGTGATAGCAAGTTCAATGATGTTGATTTCGTTAGTTGCCATTAGAATATGAATCGAATCACAAGTAAGTGATTTCACATAGTCAGATCGAATTTCATTAGATTTGTGTGTGAAATGTTTCGTATTCGAACTCAAATTCAGCAAAAATTAGAGATGGTTGTTGTGTTGGACCAAAAGAACCAATGAGCCAAGATCAGAAAATCTCTAAGTCCCACACGGTATCACAACAACTGCTGAAAGCCTCATCAGTAGTTTGACAAGTGCTGAAGACTTCAACAGCTGAAGATCAAGTGCTGAAGACCTTAACAGCTGAAGAACCAAAGTGCTGAAGTACAACAGCTGAAGAACACAAGTGCTGAAGCTGAAAGACCAAAGTACTGAAGACAACAGCTGAAGAGTTCACAAGTGCTGAAGATCAACAACTGATGTACAAAGTCTGAAGACAAAGACTGAAGACATCAGCTGATGATATCTACTGAAGTCATCAGCTGATGAAACACCTGAAGGTCAAGTCTGAAGATCAAGTACTGAAGCCTCAGTAGTTTGTCACAACTGCTGAAGAGTACTTCTTCAGTAGTTGTGATATCAGTAGTTTTATTTTCTATGTTCAGTAGTTTTGTAAAACGACTGAAGAGCTTGTTCTTCAGTCGTTGTAGTTTCAGTAGTTTTATATTTTGTACTTAACTTGCTGATATGTTCTCAGTAGTTGTGAACATTTCAGTAGTTTGTTAAGAATTAGTTATTTCTGTATTGGATCTGCCAGTTGTCACTTTCCGTGATAACAGCAGTGACTGTTGCACTCTATATAAGGAGTGACAACCTATTGTAATTTTGAGTGAAATGAGTAATTGAATGGAATGATTGATTGATTCGATTAGAAATATTCTACATCTATAAACATTCCTAGAAATCAGAAATTCATATTCTCTCCTATAACCGTATGCGATCTTAATGCTCACAAATATCGTTGCTTGCTACAATTTGTCTAATTCGTGTTGTATTCCGCTGCTTTATTCTGATACATCAAACTTGTGATCACTGATCCTGTCAAATGGTATCAGAGCAGGTTAATCATTGATCGATCTAATAATTGATCATTGAAACTGCTATTCAAGATCCAAGTTTGATTGAATTAGTTTTTTTTGCAAGAAACGGTTATAGAGATTGAATTTTCTGTATTTCTGCTCATTCATCCTGAGATCTTTTCTTGGTTCTCATTGAGTTTGTTGTGGTTTGTCTAAAACTTTTTAAAACTTGAACTAAACTGTTTTTGAACTGAAAATGACCACTCCCTCCATGATCCTCACAATACTGGTTCCTCAACCAAGCCTCCTATGCTGGTTAGGAATGAGTATAACATATGGCAAAGACGTATGCTCCATCACCTGTCTGTTAACAGCGCAGGGTGTTGGACATCAGTGGTACATGGTCCACACAAGCCTATGGTGAATAACCCGGAAACCAATCAAATGGTTCCGAAGAGGAGGGAGCAATACTCAGATGAGGATAAAAGTTGCTTGAGATTGATGCAAAAGCCCATGGAATTCTGGCCATGGCTTTGCCCAATGAAATCTATTCTGGGCTAATGCATCATGAAACTGCCCATGACCTCTGGATTGCTTTGAAAGAACAATTTGGAGGAACAGATGAGGTCTTGGCAAATAATAGAGAAATTCTTGCCCAACAATATGAGACATTCTCTCATAGAAAGGGCGAGACACTGACTCAACAATATGAGCGGTTTTTGTTTGATCTCTGAACTAAAAATGGTCAAACTTGAATACACCAATATTCAGATGAATAACAGATTTCTGAGATCACTGCCTGAGAGATGGGACACATATACTATTGTCCTACGCTCCAGTGCAAGTTTGGACAAACTATCTCTCACCCAACTCCATGGGAAATTGCTCACTTTTGAGAGAGAGATAGAACAGAAGAGAAAGCTGTCTTCATCTGGAAAGCTCACTGAAGACTTTATACAAGGCAACACTGCCTTGGTGGGTCATGAGTCAGAATATGCTTCATCTGAATGCCAGTATGATGAGCATATTAATTTCTCTTCGAGCACTTCTAATTCTGCATTTGTAAGTGTTGATGGTCAGTTCAGGGATGTAATAATGAAATTATGTTTCATTATGGATGATCTCAAGGGGATTGCTGATGATGACTTAGAAGAGATGGATATTTTGAGCCAAATGGCCTTGATAAATATCAGATCTCAGAAGTTCTACAAAAGAACTGGAAGAAAATTCCCAGGACTCTCTGGCAAAACCAAAGTTGGTTTTGACAAGAGCAAGTTGAGGTGTCACAAATGCCAACGGCTTGGACACTTTGCAAGAGAGTGTAGATCAACTGGATCTAACTCTACTGCACCCTTTGTGACTTTTCCTGGCAATAGTCAACAACACGAGGGCAACATCCTGTCACATCTAGTCATCATCCTCAACAACAATCTCCGGCATATTTTGTTCCTCAGGGCCAAATGCCATATCAGTACCTTGGTATTACATGCCACAGTCAAATCAAGTTCAAGTTCTATGACACCACAACCTCATGCATTACCAGAACCTCACCTTCCCTCATCATCACACCTCATCTCATCAACAACCTTCTCTCACACAGCTTCTTCACCCCAGGAGTTGTTGACTGGAGCAGTTTACCAGATGACTTGTCTGGTCATGATCAACTGTTCTCAGGTGCTGGTCAACATGGTGGTGACAGTCCCTTTGGGAATCTAGCTCTTATGGCTTTGGAGTCTGCTGATACTTCATCTTCCAATGCCTCTACACCTCAGGTATCACAGGTATCCTCTGAGGCAAAAGCCAAATTATGTTCTGAACAATGCATAGCAGCATTTGCTTCCATTAGAGAAGCAATGTAGCTTTAATTAATAAGAACATTGAGCTAGAACAAATAATTTCCAAAAACAAAGCTGAGTTTGAGTTTGTGCTCAAAGATAAAAATGATGAGGTTTATAAACTGAATTGCAAAATAATTGATGATAAGGCTAGAGAAGATGTACTTCTAGAGAAGTACAAAGATCTCAAAGAAACCCTTGCAGTTACCCAGGTCGAGTGTGATAGATGGGTACAATCATGCAAAGGTTTTGAAATGCTCTTAGTAAGCAATCTGCTTCAAATGTGAAGTTTGGATTGGTACAATCACACTGCTCCACCTACAGATTTTACCCCAGAGCAGAGGTAGAATCTGATGGTGAGAGTGATAACCAATCCATCAAATCATGTGATCTACCTTCTGATACAGCACAATCAGAAGTAGCAGTCAGCATCAAGTCTCCTTGAACCTATCAGCTGATGTTGATGGTCCAAATGCTGACATTCACATGATCAATAAGTTGATCAACTCAGGAGTTAATCCTGAAGGTCCTGAAAGGACTGGAGAGCAGGATTTAACACCTGAAGTTCAAACTTCAACTGCTGTCAGCACTGAAGAGAAGAAAACTGGCAGTAGAAAGAGTTTGAAGGCTACTAAAGAGGATGTCAAGAAAGCAACCAATGCTTCCAAAGCATTGAAGAACAAGTCTTCTGTTGCTTCACCATCTTTAGTTGATGATCAACCTAAGATGAAGAAGAAACCATGTGAAATATGTGGTTTGTTCAATCATCTTACAGATGATTGTTGGTACAAAAGAGGTTCCAAACTCAAACAAAAAGAAGAAATTAATGAGAAAATGGTAAAAATGAAAACTGAGTTTGAGACCACATTTGTATCAGCAACATCAAATCCTGTAACCCTTAAGTCCTTAAAGCAATTCAAAAAGGAAGGAGTTAAACAGGTGACAGCTGAGGGTGCTCAAAAGAAGAAGGTGCAACATAGGACCTTATCTAACTCCACTAGCAATGTGTCTGATGAGCTGAAAGCTTTATCACAAAATCAGACACAGCTGGTGATGATGGTACAACATCTGTTGGGTAGAGTTAACCAACTAGATTCTCCTATGTTGAAACCACAGAAAAGGAGGTCTAAGCCAAAGGACTCCTCTTCTACACCATCTTCCTCTTCTCAGGCTGTTGTTACAAATAAACATGTTAGTTTACCATCTATTGATGAGACCAGGCCCAAAACCAAAAAGGTTTGGGTCTCTAAAACTAACTGATTGTTTATTATTGCAGGGTTCTTCAACATGCCAAAGTAGCATCTGGTATGTAGACAGTGGGGGATCTATGCACATGACTGGGAACATCTCTCTTCTTCATGACTACTCTCAAGGAAAGAAGGGATTTGTCTCTTTTGGCAATGATGCTAGGGGTTACATCATCGGTAAGGGCTTTGTCTCCAATGGAGAAATCAAATTTGATGATGTTAATCATGTGGAAAATCTCAAGTACAACCTCTTGAGTGTCAGTCAAATGTGTGATAAAGGCCATGTTGCCCTTTTCACAAGTCAAAACTGTAGGATTCTGTCATCCAAAGTTTTGCACTTGATTGACAAGGTGTTGGATGATCACACTCTCCTGAAAGCCAACAGGACAGGAAGAGTGTATGCCTTAGATCTCTCTAAGAAGATAGATCTCAAAGGCAATCCTTGCCTATTTTCCAAAGCCTCTTTTCAAGAATCTAAACTGTGGCACAGGAGGCTTGGTCATGTCAATCTCAAAAACATGAATCAGCTTAGCCACAATAGTTTAGTCAGAGGCTTACCAATAAAGGAGTTCCACTGTGATGAAACATGCACTGCTTGTTTAAAAGGAAAACAGCACAAGGTCTCATTTCCTCCTATTGAAGTGTCCAAGTCCACTGCCTGCTTGCAATTACTGCATATGGATCTATTTGGTCCTGTGAGAGTAATGAGCATGGCAAAGAAGAAATACTGTCTGGTAATTGTGGATGATTACTCCAGATTTGTATGGACTTTCTTTCTACATTCAAAGGATGAGGCTGCTCAGAAGATTATCCACTTTGTGCTGTACATTGAGAAGCAGTATTCCCTTCCAGTCAAGTGTATTAGGAGTGATAATGGAACTGAGTTCAGAAATCATACACTTGATGACTTCTATCTTTCAAAGGGAATCAAAAGGCAGTTCAGCATTCCAAGGACTCCAGAACAAAATGGAGTAGTGGAGAGAAAGAACAGGACCCTCATTGAAGCTGCAAGGTCCATGCTGGCTGACTCAGGTTTGCCATTGACCTTTTGGGCCGAAGCTGTCAACACAGCTTGTTATGTGCAAAATAGAGTTTTAGTAAATCAGAGGTTGATGAAGACTCCATATGAAGTTCTCCATCATTTGGCTCCTCTGATTTCATTTTTCAAAGCATTTGGGTGTCCCTGTTTTATTCTCAACACAAAGGATCAACTCCACAAATTTGATCCTAAGGTGGATGCAGGATACTTTGTTGGTTATTCATCTACTTGCAAGGCATACAGAGTCTTCAACTGCAGAACAAAGATGGTTGAAGAAACTCTACATGTTAAGTTTAATGAATCTCCAAAGGACAAGATTCCACAAAGTCCTGTGGAGTTATTTGATTTGGACATACTGCAATATGTTCCTATCAAACTCCTGCTGTTGCTCCTGTCACAGTTCACCACCTGGTGGTACTGCTGATGATGATGATGATTGCAGTACTCACCTCTTCAGGTTTAGTGATCAGCTGCCTGACTCAACTAGACCTGATGTTCCTGTAGCGCCAGTAGCACCATCCACAACAAATGCTGATGAGATTTCTTCGAATTCAACTTCCTTTGAATTACCATCCACTGATTGGTTTCAAGGAAATGATTCACCATCACCATCTGTTGCTGCTGAACCGGCTACAAACACTTGCACAGATCTCATTGTGTATCAAGATCTGAAGAATCACCCTATGTCTCAAATCATTGGTGATATCACTGCTGGAGTATCAACAAGAAGTCAATTGTCAAATTTCTGCTTCTATGCTCTCTTCATCAGTCAGCAAGAGCCAAAGAATTATCACATTGCTTTAAAGGACAATGGATGGGTTGATGCCATGCAGCTTGAGCTTCTTCAGTTCAAGAAACAGCAAGTGTGGGAACTGGTTCCTCTACCTCCAGGTAAGTGTGCAATAGGCACTAAATGGGGTTTAGGAACAAAACTGATGAAAATGGGCTTATTGTTAAGAACAAGGCCAGACTGGTTGTTCAGGGGTTTGCACAAGAAGAAGGTATTGATTATGATGAAACCTTTGCCCCTGTAGCCAGACTGGAAGCAATTCGATTGTTTTTAGCTTATGCTGCTTATCAAAAACTTAAAGTCTTTCAAATGGATGTCAAAAGTGCATTTTTGTATGGAAAAGTTAAAGAAGAGGTTTATGTATGTCAACCTCCAGGCTTTGAGGACAATAAACATCCTAATTGGGTGTATAAGCTTGATAAAGCTCTTTATGGGTTAAAACAAGCTCCCAGAGCCTGGTATGAGACATTATCAAACTTTCTTCTGGAAAACAATTTCACTAGAGGCTCCATAGACAAGACTTTATTATTAAGAAAGCTGGGCAGCATAATCTACTTGTTCAAATTTATGTAGATGATATCATTTTTGCATCCTCTGATCCAAAGTTGTGTGATGCCTTTACAAAGTTGATGCAACAGAAGTTTGAAATGAGTGCCATGGGAGAATTACAGTTCTTTCTGGGGTGCAAATCAAACAAAAGGCTGATGGAATTTTTATTCATCAATCCAAATATATAAAAGATCTTTTGCAAAAGTTTGATTTACAAAACTGTAAGCCCTGTTCTACTCCCATGAGCAGCACCACACAACTGGACTCAGATCAGAAAGGTAAAGTGGTTGATGAACACTTTACAGATGTATGATTGGGTCCTTGATGTATTTAACAGCTTCTAGACCAGATATTATGTTTGCTACATGTGTTTGTGCTAGATTTCAGGCTGCACCTAAAGAGTCTCATCTGATTGCAGTCAAGAGGATCTTTAGATATCTGCAAGGCACTCCATCTCTAGGTTTATGGTATTCTACCAGACATTCTGGTAAATTAGTTTTTTTCTGACAGTGACTATGCAGGGTGTAAGTTGACCAGGAAATCAACTTCTGGTGGATGTCAATTCCTAGGCAACTGCTTGATTTCTTGGCAGAGCAAGAAACAGACCTCAGTTGCTACATCCACACTGCGGAGCAGAGTACATTGCTGCTGCAAGCTGTACATCTCAGGTACTCTGGCTTCAAAACCAACTTTTGGATTATGGCATTACAGAGACTAAGACTCCATTGTTAATGGATAGTGCTTCAGCTCTTTGCATTGTCAAAAATCCAGTCCAGCACTCTAGGACCAAACATATAGAGATCAGACATCATTTTATAAGGGATTGTTTTGAAAAAGGTCTGATTGATCCTAAGTTTGTGCCTAGTGCTGATGAGCTTGCAGACATTTTTACTAAGCCTTTGGATAGTTCAACTTTCCAAAACCTGGTGTAAGGCTTGGTATGCTGCAGCTAGAATAGGTGACAACTACTGATGATCTCAGTAATTCATACTGATGATCATGAGTGCCTGTCACATATAAGTACTGATGAGCTCTTTTAACCTCAGTAGTTTATAACTACTGAAGGCTAAATGTCTCACAAGTACTGAAGTACTTCATCTGCTCTAAACTACTGAAGTAGTTACAACTACTGATGCAGTCATAACTACTGCAATCAGTAAAAACAGATAAGTACTGATGTCCTATGAAACAACTGAAATCAGCCATAAAGACTGATGAATGTGTTGAGGACAGTTTGAAACAGCTGAAAAGCTAAGAATTGACGAAAACAGCTGAAGAGAACTTTCTCTTCAGTCGTTTGTACAACTGCTGTTTCATTTTAAACAACTGAAGCAAAACCACGTCTTCAGCAGTTTATAACTACTGATGACCAATACCAAGTCTTCAGTTGTTTACAACAGCTGATGACAAAACCACTGTCTTCAGTAGTTTCATAACTACTGATGACAAACACCATGTCCTCAGTTGTTTCAATCATCTGAAGTCAAAACCACGGTCTTCAGTAGTTTTCTAAACTACTGATGCCTAACACCACGACTTCAGCTGTTTCAACGTCTGAAAGGATAATACCATGTCAACGGTCGTTTAAAACTACTGATGACTAACACCACATCCTTCAGTCGTTTCCTCACCCGTACCCTATAAATACCCTTAACCTGAGCTCTCCATGCTTCATCTTCTTCAAACCTAACGTTCCTCTCCAAAACTTCCATGGCGTCTATGCAAATTAAACCGCGACACAACTGTGTTGCCTACCTCACCAAATCGCCGATCTGGACTAAGTTCGATACTGCTATCGATCTTATGGTTCAGTCCCAATACAACAAGGCATTCCTTCTGAACCCCGTTTTACATGCCGAATCCTTGAACCAATTTTGGATGAACGTTACTGTTACAACTGAGGAGAGCAACACACGATCCCTCCGGTCAGTCGTCAACAACAAAGAAGTAGTGATTACTCCTGCAACAATCCGTAAAATTCTTCAACTGAGTGATGCTACCTCTCCTGCTGGATATCCGAAGGGCACCATAGATCTATCATTTGCTCAGCATGGATATCAAGGTGATCTCAGTGCCACCACCATCATGAAGAAACACTTTAATGACGCTGAGCGCCTGATTTTTCACATGGTCAATGTATGTTTGGCCCCTAAGACATCGTCTTGGGATCAAATGTCCACCAAATGGCAGCAGGTAATGTATTCTATCCTTGAGCAACAACCACTGAATTTTTCAGAATTAATATTTTCAGAGCTCAAAGATATGGCTCAAAAACTAACTGCCAACCGTTGGATACTCTATCCACGGTTCATAATGGCCATTATTATAGACCAGCTTAATGCTGAGGGACTTGTTGGCTTGGGAGTCCCTGCTACGGCTGTTCTGCCGAAGTATACTCCCGGCACAACTCTGACCGGACACTCAAACTGGCTGCCAAGCTGCGAAAACCACGCAGCTGGAACCCACAGCCACCACCTCCAAATCCAATGTCCCCACCAAACCCACCAAAAAGAAACCCAAAATGGCTACTCAGGGAATTGAGTCCCCTGAGGATGCTCCTGCACACAAACGCAGGATATATCCACTAGTCCTAACCCCCTAGTGGATACAATGACTCTTCCAGCCACAGCCGCTCAGGCTTCCTCTCAACAGGAGCCTGCAGCAACCCAAGGGGCACCTACTTATCTGGGATCTCCTCACTTGAGGAGATTGCCATTGAAGAGCACCATCCCCCAGGTGCACACTGCTTCTAACCCCTTACCCAAACAACCGCCCCTCACAGCCCAACTTTAATAGTTGCACAAGTGCTGACTCAATTGCACTCCTCACCCCCTCCCCAGAAACCACTCCTACTGGGAATCCTCTACAATTGAGGGGGAGGAACACAGTGCACCTGAGAACCCACAGCACGGGTTTCCCAATTCTATCTCCTGGTGTAGACAAGGAGCTTAGAATATCTAGTGAGGCTGCCACCTCCTCTGACTCAGCACATGACCAGAGTGAGGCTGGTAACATTGCTAAGACCTCCCTAGAGGCAACAGCTGATGATGGACATTGTCCTGAGGCTGGAAGTCCCCAGTACCAAGCACAAGGGGCACATGCACCAACTGGTCTACACCCAGTGCATGTAAATCCTGCTCTAAGCAGGAGGTCAGGTGATTCAGTATCAACTGATGATGACCTGAGCTTCTTCTATGATGTAGTTGCTCAAATACCATTCTAGAGGATGAGGTTAGCAGACTCAAAGAGCTGCTGGCCAAGATGTCTCAGGATGCAAGTCCATCTGCCACCATCATACACCCACAGATGGCACCTTCCCTTGAAGGTTTCCCAAACACAGAGCCACCCCAAAATCAACCACCTGCCTCTGCTTCAGGCCCTACTTCTCAGGAACAGAACCCTCCTGAGCAAATAGGTGCTGTACTCCAAATTCCCTCCCTCTCATCACCCCCATAATCACTGATATAGTGATCAAAGCCCTTGATGAGAGGCTTTCCTCAACATTACAGCCCTGGTTGATGCTGCTGTCCAAAAGACTCTTTCTGCGGTACCAACCCCTTCCTCCAATGCACCCAAAAGGGGGAGAGTACTGCAGTGAAAGAAAGAAAGAGGAAAAGATCTGAGGAAAAGGAAGAGGAGGAAAAAGAAAAGCAACCTCTGCTCACGTACAAGCGAAAGAGAAGTGCTGATGATCACACTGCTGAAGACAAATCCTTGGAGGAGCTGGTCAAAGAAGCTGACACCACACACAGCCGCTCCATGGATAAAATAATTGAACAACTATTCAGGCAGGGGTTTGACACAGCCACACTGGATAGTGAGATCAGAAGGTTAGAAGTACAAGAGATACAAACCCGATGGGCAGGGTATGATGCTCTTGAGAAAGAGAGGTTGGAAATAATGATCCGCTTTATTGCAAAATACTTGGGAAGATCATTAATGGAGATCCGCGCATGGTCCAGGGACAGCATTCTGGCTATAGCCACCAGAATCTGTCTGTCTGAGCAATTCAACAAAGGGATTATTGTGGAAGCCCTTGATGAGGCTGGGGCTGGCAAAAGGTTAGAGATGGCTAAACTCACAAAGGCGAATTAACTACAAGGATGCTAGATCAACCTTCCCTTCCACCCACTCAAACAGATCCTATCCCTCAAATCTCCAACCAACCTCTAAGCCAAAATCCAAACATCCTCTTTCTTCAAAACCAATCCTTCACCAACCCAACCATCATCCAGTGATGTACCCCGAAGGAGGAGAAGGGTGCTGAGGATGGAAGAAGAAGAAGAAGAAGAGGATGAAGATGATAGTCTGCCACTCTCTGCTGTTCTGAAGCTACCAAAACCCCGAAGTCAATCCATGATCACACCTGACTCTCAAAGGGAAATGGTCAGAGTCAAGATAGAAGAAGAAGAACAGCAGAAACAGCACGATGAGCAACTGTTGAAGATGGTTGACAAGGAATTTCCTCAGTCATCATCTATTCAAGCCATGAAAGGGCATGCTCAAAGGCTGTACACTCTCAGGCACACCTTTCAGTATCAGAAGGAGAGAGTGAGAGTATGGCCAGACCCCAGGGTGAGTTCTAGAATCCATAAAAGAACTATCCCACACAGATACAACGGCCAAGTACGAAAAACAATAGAATCTACCATCATGTTGGCCGTTGTAGTCTCACCTTGGGAAATCATTGATGAATTCAAGAAAGCTCACCAAGCAAAGAAGACACCTCAAGCCTTACTAGAAAACAAGATGATTAAGAAGGGGTGTTATATAAAAAGCTTGAAGACATCCAAAAGAATGAGCTCCAGTTACTCCTTGAAGGCAACCATCCTGATGAATTTGTATATAGGGAGGTAACTACGGTGGAGCTGAAAAATGGCAGGACCATGAAGTACTTATCAGAGTACTATGGTCCAGAGTTCTTCTTCGAAGGAGGAGCTGAAGAACTCTCTCAAGAGGAACAAATTGTTCTCCTTGAGGCCTATGTTCGTGAGTCATACAGACTCATTATGGGGAAGTAAATCTCATGAATGGGATAACAACTCTGTGTCCAGTTCCCCAAAACAGAGTTCCCATTCATACTCTGCCAAACAAATATTTGAGATTTCTTCCCAGGCCGGAGCGTACATGGGTCATCTTCTCTACTGATCAAGAAGGAAAAAGACCAACATTTTGGCCATCAATAAGTGGGAGTATAAATAAGTTAGAGGTTTTGGCTGCATTGGTTCAGGGGGAGTTTGTTGGACCAAAAGAACCAATGAGCCAAGATCAGAAAATCTCTAAGTCCCACACGGTATCACAACAACTGCTGAAAGCCTCATCAGTAGTTTGACAAGTGCTGAAGACTTCAACAGCTGAAGATCAAGTGCTGAAGACCTTAACAGCTGAAGAACCAAAGTGCTGAAGTACAACAGCTGAAGAACACAAGTGCTGAAGCTGAAAGACCAAAGTACTGAAGAACAACAGCTGAAGAGTTCACAAGTGCTGAAGATCAACAACTGATGTACAAAGTCTGAAGACAAAGACTGAAGACATCAGCTGATGATATCTACTGAAGTCATCAGCTGATGAAACACTGAAGGTCAAAGTCTGAAGATCAAGTACTGAAGCCTCAGTAGTTTGTCACAACTGCTGAAGAGTACTTCTTCAGTAGTTGTGATATCAGTAGTTTTATTTTCTATGTTTCAGTAGTTTTGTAAAACGACTGAAGAGCTTGTTCTTCAGTCGTTGTAGTTTCAGTAGTTTTATATTTTGTACTTAACTTGCTGATATATTCTCAGTAGTTGTGAACATTTCAGTAGTTTGTTAAGAATTAGTTATTTCTGTATTGATCTGCCAGTTGTCACTTTCCGTGATAACAGCAGTGACTGTTGCACTCTATATAAGGAGTGACAACCTATTGTAATATTTTGAGTGAAATGAGTAATTGAATGGAATGATTGATTGATTCGATTAGAAATATTCTACATCTATAAACATTCCTAGAAATCAGAAATTCATATTCTCTCCCTATAACTGTATGCGATCTTAATGCTCACAAATATCGTTGGCTTGCTACAATTTGTCTAATTCGTGTTTGTATTCCGCTGCTTTATATTCTGATACGTCAAACTTGTGATCACTGATCCTGTCATGTTGATTGAGATAATTGATGTTGAAGGATTGATTATCGGTGTATATTACACTTGATTGAAGGTTTTCATATCATTTAATCAAGTTTTGGAAAATGAGTTAAGATTAGGTTGTTATGAAGATGATGAATTAGGCGTTTGGAGTGTTAGTCATTTGAATTCACCTAAGTTTTTAGGGCATAACATTGTTTAGCGATTAACACTGTTTAGGTGTTTTAGAGTGGACGTTTGACCTGTATGGAAGTTTTAGCACTATTTGAATGTTTTTCAGAAACTAAGTTCCCAAGCCGCTTTGACACTGTTTAGGCACTTTACAACTGTTGGGGCACTTGACTACTATTTAGGTGTTTTGCAACTGTTTGGGCGTTTCTCCAATATTCAGCCATTTTGCAACTGTTTGACGTTTCTCCATTGTTCAGGGCATCTACTTCTAGGCGTTCAGAATTTTACTATGGCAATCCCGTAGGCGTTTCTAAGTCAAAGTGAGCGTTTCACAACTATTCAGGTTGATCAGAATTCAAACTTTTTTTCCAACACTTAGAAAATTTTTCAAAAATTAAAATCCAAAAAATATATATTGTCATTTCCTTATTTCAATTTGAAATTTTAAAACAACAAAAATTGTATATTTTCTTAACTCAATCTTAACGTGGTTAAGTCTGAAGATTCTAAAAACAAAGTCCTAAAGTCGAAGAACAGAGCTGTCTTCAAGAATTGATCACTGAGGCTGAAACACTATCTGAACTTTATTAGTATTGATCTCTGAAAATCAATAGAGAAAGGACCACACATTCTTGTTACATCTGATGGTCCTGATAGAGGTTTTGTGTACACCAAAGATTCGCAAGATCCTTATCCAGAAGATGGTTTACAAGGGGATGATTTGGGAAAGTGAAGGATGATATTAAAGTCTATTCTCTTATGTGTAAAGAGTTACCTTTGGAGGTATTATCCAGGCTTGATGGTTACCAAACTAGGTACACTCTGTATAAAGCCTTGAAAATCATCTATGAAGGAGGCATAGAGATTCAAGATCTCAAAAGGCAGAAACTGAAAAGGTAACTTGAGTTGTTTAAACATATCTCTAGAGAAACAATAAACCAAATGATAAACAGATTTGTTTAATTTCCAATAGAAATGTCAACTGTAGGCATTAAGAATGATCTGAAAGACCTGAATGATAGACTTCTAAATGCTCTTCCATCTTCATAGAAACAAAAACATGACATTATTAAAGCATACTGGAATGTTTCCCATGGACCTTGATCTTCTAATAGCAAAGATTGAGTCAGTGGTAAATGATGAGAGCTCAAGTAATAATGATAGAGTTGCATCCAATTCTCAATAAAAGTATGTTGCTTCTCTAGCAAATACTATGGAGAATGCTTTTCTTGCCTAGGATGAAACAACTCCAGAAGATGAGGGTGACTTTGTTGCAGCATATATTGTCATATATAGTATGTCCGTCGCTTGACGAAAAGTCTAGGCTTAATGTAATACACCTGATATGTTGTAAACACATGAAACTGGATCATTCGCAGGACCATATACGAATGAGACTCAGTCGTACGACTGAGCCATGCTAATGGACCAGTCATCCGACTGAGAGATGCTATTGGCCATTCGTAAGACTGAACCATAAGTATGGTCCAGTCGTACGATTGAATCATACGCATGGTCCAGTCGTACGATTGAACTATAGGCATGGTCCAATCGTATGAATGGGTCCAGTCGCATCTAATATGGGCTGAGGCCTATAAATACCAGTTTCATTTTGTAGGAAGGGGGAAGGAGTCTGCCCGGGGCCTAGGTGCTGCCGGATGAGAGGGGAGATCATGCTCGATCTCCCCTTGCCAAGAGTCTTGATTCTTATGTTTAACGAGCTTGTAATCATTAGGTTTTATCAATGAAACCACTATATTCTTGTTCGTTCTATTGTTTGTCTCTTGGTTTTGATTTTTGTTTCCTTCCGTCAAGAACACGCTCAGATGTCCACCGATCCAGCGACTTCACAATGGGTATCAGAGCAAGGTTACTGCTAGAATGATCTAACAATCATTCTAACAAACTGAGCTCTTGATTTCTCGATCTATTTCATGTTCTTTGACGTTAAATCCACTTCGTGTTCTTCGTGTTTTGCTCAGATATGGTTATGTGTGTTGTTTCTTAGTTAAAATCGAACTCGAAACCACGTTCTTATCACCCTTGCGAATTTGATGATGTCTATTTTGTTTCGGTTCATGTAAAATTCATCAGATTAGGGTTTTTGGCAGCCATGGCGACTGCAGATCTGAAAATCTGATCCGCTCATGCGACTGGACCATGAGTATGGACCATTCGTATGACTGGACCATGCTAATGGACCATTCGTATGACTAGACCATGCAACTAGACTAGTTATATGTTCAGTCGTGCGACTGGACTAGTCGTATGGTCAGTCGTGCGACTGGACCGGTCGTATGTTCAATCGCACGACTGAGCCATCCACATTGACTCATCCGCATTTGTCCAATCGCATGATTGACTTATCCGCATTTGTCCAATCACACGATTAACTCATCCGTATTTTTCCAGTCCCTCGAATATATCATTTGTATCATCCATTCACATGAATGTGATATTTGTCCTTTATGTCATACGAATGAACGGTGTTCCAGACCAAAAAAAGTCTGGAACTGCCTTGTGCACATATTTAAGGATGAGCAGAGCACACTCACTCTAAGGTTCTTTTGTCAAATAAGTTTGATGGATACCCCATTATTCGTTGGACTTCCAGAATAGATGAGTTTAGTTAGAACACAAAAGAGAAAAGAGAAGATGTCAGCAGCCGATGCTGATTTTGTAGGGTAGTCAGGAGCATCTGACTATTTATGGGCCAATTAAGTTATATTATCCGCATGGAGAGGATTCTCATTCTTAGGGGAATCCATGTATAGAGAAATTGAAGACGCAATCAGAAAGTGATGATGTGAGCTGGTTTCCGATGATTAATCTGAGTGCATGCTGATTTGTTTGAGATTGTCAGCTATGGATTGGAACCTTCTACTTTTTGCCCAATACACCGTATGAAGACGCCAGAAGAACACAATGTTTATATATTGGGATATGCTGAATTTGAGGGGGAATTTCTGCAGGTGTTAATGTTAATCAGGTTAGCCTGTGTGAATATTGGAGCAATGAAAAACTGTTCATGTCATTATCTGGAAAAATCAATCATTTGGGGAATCTTGCTGCTATGATGGTGTTCTGCAAAGTAAACGAAAGCTATTGTGCCTAAACTCATTTTCAAGGATACTGTAGCAACCTGATGGATCAACAACGTTGACTAATATGGTATTTCGTTTGATTCTATTGGAAACCAAAGCAAAGATTGACTGAAGATTGTAAGAGGTGTTATCTACTATTTGCAAGCAACGTCCAAGGGGGAATTTTTTGGAGCATATATTGTCATATATAGTGTGTCCGTTGCTTGACGAATAGTCTAGGCTTAATGTAATACACTTGATATGTTGTAAACACACAAAACTAGGTCATTCGCAAGAGCATATGCGAATGAGACTCAGCTGTATGACTGAGCCATGCTAATGGACCAGTTGTGCGACTGAGAGATGCTATTGGGCCATTCGTAAGACTGAACCATAAGTATGGTCCAGTCGTACGATTGAATTATACGCATTGTCCAGTCGTACGATTGAACCATACGCATGGTCCAATAGTACAAATAGGCCTAGTCGCATCTAATATGGGCTGAGGTCTATAAATACCAGTTTCATTGTGTAGGAAGGGGGAAGGAGTCTGCCCGGAGCCTAGGTGCTGCCGGATGAGAGGAGAGATCATGCTCGACTCCCCTTGCCAAGAGTCTTGATTCTTATGTTTAACAAGCTTGTAATCATTAGGTTTTATCAGTGAAACCATTATATTCTTGTTCGTTCTATTGTTTGTCTCTTGGTTTTGATTTTTGTTTTCTTCCGTCAAGAACATGCTCGGATGTCCACCGATCCAACCACAGTCTACTCAACTCAACCACAACCACCGTCTACTCAACTCAACCATAACCACAGTCTCCTCCTAAACCTCCAATGCCTAAAAGTCAAAATGAGACTCCATCTTCTAACTCTGTTAAACCTAGAAAAGTTAAAGATGTTATAAACATCCTTTTGCAGGTTGAAGAGTCCAAATCTACCTTTACAACCTTTATGGCAAATTTTCAAGCATATCAGGGTAGCCATTTAACACAAGTTGATTTGATTTTGCAGGATCTGTTTGAGATGGATCCAGATGATGTTAAAGAAATGGATCTATACTAGAAAATGATGATGATAGCTTATAGAACTCAAAAGCATTCATATGTGAACAGAAACTATAAGCCAAGTGCAAACAAAACAGTTGGCTTGATAAGTCAAAGTCAAGGTGTTTTAACTATAAAAACTATGGCCATTTTTTTAGAATGTGCAAAGCTCCAAGAACACAAGGAGGAAATGGTCAAAGTATGTTGCACCCTGAAAGGATCATACATGCCAACTCAATGGGTGATTGATGATTGCTCTGCTGGAATCCCTTAAGTCCAAGAAGAATTGCGGATGAAAATTCTACTATGAAAGTCAATGCGGAAGAGATAACACAAATACGGACAAGTATTTGCTCTTTCGCATTGACAAATGCGGAAGACTAAGTTAATGCGGACAAGACTTTGCTCATCCGTATTAGACAAATGCGGATGACCAAACAAATGCACATAAGTATTTGTTCATCTGCATTAACTAATGCAGATGACCAACATACTAATGCGGATGATCAAGTGAAGAAATGTTGATCAAGTGAACTCATCCGCATTTGTCAATGTGGATGAACAAGCAAAGATGCGGATGAAGACTTAGACTAGTTCTGATGTAAGAGTTCAAGGGTAGTTTAGTCATTTTGTAACAGGCATCTTATCTGCTTATAAATAGAATAGATAACCTCGTACCTGAGGTGACGGCTAATAGATATAGAGAATTTTTGTTGTAATTATTCTCTGTAATTCATCAACTTTCATATATACAATACAAAAGCATTTATGAGTAATTTTCTTGCATTGAATGTTCTTTGATTGTTTGTTTCTGCCATTCTATATTCACAATAAGAATCTCAATCTTACTCAACCTCAGTCAATTGGTATCATAGCTTTGGCTCTCGATTCTCTTTCAGATCTATGCAAGAACTGAATAGAATTCGATTGATCTGGTAATCAAGTTGCTAATAGAGTATATCATCTTCTCTACTTAGTAAACTGCAGAAAATACTCTTGTCAACACATACTCACCAAAATATTAACAACAGCAAGAAAGTTTATACAATCACAGATCTAGTTCTGAAATCTACTTGAACTGTTTGGACTACTTGGAATAATCAATCCTAAAAATCATCTAAATCTATATTATACCAGTTAAACACTTAGTTAAAATGGATTCTAACAACTACTCAAAACTTGGTCATACACCTAAACCTCCTATGCTTAAACATAAATCTGAGTTTAAACAGTGGAAAATCAGATTTAGGAATTACATCATAGGTGTAGATCCTGATTTCTGGATTTCAATATGCAAGGGGTCACACATCCCTGTCACTCTGTCTGCAGATCAAGCTGCAATTTAAAAAACTGCTAGAATACCCATTGAAGATCTAACTCTAGATGATGAAGACTACAAGAAAATCAAGATTGACCTCAAAGCCTACTCATTTCTAACTCAAGCACTCAAGATGGATGTGCTGAAATGATTGGAGAAGTATGGAACTACAAAAGCTGTGTTGGATGCATTGAAGATCATGTGTGAAGGAAGCAGTGAGGTGGCTGAAATCAACAAGGATAAGCTTGTTAATCAGTATGAAACATTCCACCACACCAAGGGATAATCAATATCTAAACAACTGCACAGATTTGTACAGTTGGTAAATGATTTGAAAATCATGGGAGTTACCTACAACATCAAAGAATTAAACAAAAAGATGCTTCACAGCTTCCTTGAAAGCTGAAAACAGAATGTAACCATGCTGAAACATACTCTTGATCTTGAGAGTACTACTTTAGACATCATGATAGCCAAAATTGAAGCTTTAGAACTTGATGAAAGAAGCAGAAATCTTGGTGGACCAAGAGTGATTGAGGCTTACAAATTTCCATAAGAATCTCATTGTGGAAAATGCCTTCATCACTGAGGAAGATGATTTTATCTCATCAAGAGATCAAATGAACAACACTGTTCATTGCAACTCCACCAATCAATCATCCATCAACCTCATCTCAAACATCTAGAGTCACTGCTGCTCCTCAAACTTCCAGAGTCACTGCTGCTCCTCAAACCACTCCTGAAGACTCAAGATCAGAAGAACAAAAGGCAACTTACAATGCCTTTGTTGCAAGCTTTGAAGCCTACTTAGGAGGAAGACTCACTTCTGCTCATCTAATTCAGGAAGATTTAGAGGAAATGGATCCTGATGATGTGGGAGAAATGGATCTACAATGGCAAATGGCCATGATTGCCATGAGAGCCAAGAAATTCTTCAGAAAAGGAAGAAAGCTGAGCCTAAATGAAAATACAAAACTTGGATATGATAAATCCAAGGTGAAATGCTTCAACTGTGGCATGGCTGGCCACTTCTCAAGAGAGTGCAATGCCCCCAAGAGAAACAACTATCAAAGGAACTCTCCAGGCCAATCATCATCATAGCCTAACTCAAGATTTCACTCCAACAACCAACAACAGTAGTATCATCAACACCAATCATATCAGAATCCACCCCAACTGACAAACCAAGCTCATGGAAGCAGTCAGTCTTCTGCCAGTGCCCTAGTGGTAAAGCAAGATGGGATATGTGACTGGAGTGTGTATGCAGAGGAAGTCAAGCCTCAATTTCAAAATCATGCTCTTATGGCTCACATCAACGATGGGCCATCTCCAATGCCTACTGAGGTAAAATCTAACCTTTGTAGTGAAAAATGCATTAATGAATTGCAAGGTTATAGGGAGCATAATCATAAACTGGCTGATATAATCAAAGAAGAAAAGGTAAAGTCAGAGATGATGAAGAGAGAAATAAAAAACTTTGGAATCAAAATTAAATCTCTCATCTCTGACATAGAAAAACTGCATGGTGAGAATTACACTCTTGCAGTTGAGAATGAGCTACTTACTGAAAAGCTAGCTCAATCTAAGGCTCAACAATCTATGACTGAAGTGAAACTTGAAAAGTTTCAAATGTCTTCAGTCAAGCTGCAAGAGATGCTTGATTCACAAAAGGATCCAAAGGACCTGTTAGGGATTGGGTATAATTCATGTCCTCCACCATACAATGACAACTACAGTGTCACGCCTGAATCTGTCTCGCTCAGTGAAGCAATTGAAACTAAAACTATGGAACCTAAATCTGTAGTAAAACAGGTGACCAATCCTCAAAACAAACATGATGTTTATATTGAAACAAATGAGGATAAAATCAAGTTAGGTCACCCAATCAAAATCAAAGAGTGTTCAGACAAGACAGTGAGTGTCATAAAACCATCAAGCCCTGTAAAAGCAATTGTCCCTTTTATAAAATTCATACCATCTATTTTACAAGGTAAAAAGAAATATGTGAATATAGTGAAACCCACTACTGAGAGTAGTTCATCTCTAAAAAATTCAACCAAATGAGAAAAAGTTTCACTGCAAAAGAAACAAATAGTAACACTGAGTTCAACATATAAAACATTATCAGACCCTCAGTCTTCAAGATTAAGGCAGGGAGTTGGGTTTGATATCTGCAACAAGGAACATGTTGACCAGCTTGAGAAAGAAGTAAGAAATAGGTTGAAGAAACAGAAACAGCCCAGCCAATTAAACAAAGGTAGGTTGTGAAGCAAACTACTAAAAGAGCTAATTCTGATTCATCACCTAAAGAAAAGAAAGTAATTTAGCAAAAGAAAATATCAGCTGAATCACACAAGGCAAAAACTGATTCAAGAAACAAACAAATGTATTGTGAGATTTGTGAAATGTTCAATCACCAGACTGATAAATGCTTTTTTAATCAATATTGCTCTATCTGTGATATGAAAAATCACTCCACCAAAAACTGCTATTTCAACAAGTATTGTTCAATCTGTGACATGAACAATCACAATACATCTTATTGTTACTTTAATCAGAAGGGTTTGAGAATACCCCAACACAAGCCCATCTCAAAAACATCCACTATGATGCATTCTGTCAGACCTCATTTTCATAATACTCAATCTAGGACACCTAGATCAACAAATGACAGGAATAATTTAAAGGAATTGAGGAAGGGTCAAAGAAATCATCTCACAATGAAACACCAACTTGACCTTCCAAAACAAAAACCTACTTTTGATAATGAAAAATGGGCTAAATTTCTACAAAGAAACAGAGACCAACGATTTCATTACTCATCTGAATCCTCAGTAAATGTTAATGAGATGACTCAACCCACTCATTACCAAAAATCTCCCAGGACACCTCCATCTAAACCACAATTTAGAGGGAAATACCAGGAGGTCACCATAATAGGAACGGGAAACCCAAGACCATCATGGCTTGGGTTCTTTATTCTAATTAGTTTTTTTGCTTGCAGGATCATCCACACAGGTCTAATAGCCTATGGTACGTAGACAGTGGATGCTCCCGACATATGACTAGAGATCATTCCCTCCTTCATGACTTCAAGCACATACAAGGAACTACTGTGGCATTTGGTGGAGATTCAGAGGGTGGTAGAATTACAGGAGAAGGATCTGTGACAAATGAGATGCTGAGCTTTGACAGAGTGAACTACTGTGAACAACTGAATTTCAATCTGCTAAGCGTGTCTCAGATCTGTGACAAGAATATTCCACTCACTTTACAGACACTCATTGCTACATTCTGAAACCTAGATTTCAGATCTCTGAAGAATGGGTTGTCTTAAAGACACCGAGGAAGAATAATACATATGTCTTAAACCTGTGTTCTGCATCACCTAAAGAAGAAACTTGTCTTTTGTCTAAAGCATCATTTGATGAGTCACAGTTTTGGCATAGACGTTGGGGCACACAAACTTTAAAAATATGAACAAGTTGGTCAAAGGAAACCATGTCATTGGTCTTCCTCAAAAAGAATTTAATTTTATTGATCAATGTTCAGCATGCCTAAAAGGAAAACAACACAAATTGTCTCACAAAACCAAGCTTGTGAACACTAACAATACTCTATTGAAGCTACTTCACATGGATCAATTTGGACCAACTCATGTAATGAGTATGGGAAAGAAACAGTATTGTTTAGTGATCATTGATGACTTTTCACGTTTCACATGGGTGTTCTTCCTACTTCATAAAAATGAGGCATCCCAAATCATACAAGAATTTATCACTAAAATTGAAAATCAACTTGATATTAAGGTCAAAATAGTAAGAAGTGATAATGGTACTGAGTTCAAAAATGAAAGTATGAGTTCTTTTTGTACAACCAAAGGCATTGCTCATCAATTCAGTGCAACTAGAACTCCTCAACAAAATAGGGTAGCTGAAAGGCGAAATAGAACACTGATTGAAGCAGCAAGAACGATGTTAGTCGATGCTAAACTGCCAATCACCTTCTGGGCAGAAGCAGTTAACACATCATGCTTTGTATAAAATCAAACTCTGATTGTTAAAGAAAGTAACATGACACCTTATGAACTACTCTTTCATTGGAAACCATTTATTGGATTCCTCAAATCATTTGGTAGTCCTATCTTAATATAAAACACCCGAGACTGTTTGGGAAAATTTTCATCGAAGTATGATGAAGGATTCTTTATAGGTTATTCTTCTATTTCAAAGGCTTACGGAGTGTTTAATCCCAGATTAAACATTATTGATGAATCAACAAATGTTCAAGTCACGGAACATTCGTTTCCCACATCTACAAATGGTCCTGACAGGTTGTTTGATATTGACACATTTACAAAGTCATTTGATCAATTTCACATGTTTGATGCAGGAAATCTACATTCAAATGATACTTCGTTAGCTGTAGAAAGAAGAGATGATTTTCCCTTGATTCCTCCTACATTTGATGAACACATGAATGAAGATGTTCCTCTTTAAGCTGATCCCATCAGACAATCGTCACAAAACCTTAGTGTTTCTACTGAAGGAGGTCCAAGCCTGGTACCATCTCACTCAGATGACTTGTCAAATAAGATCAGAAATCAAAAACATACTTCTCCTCCAGTTGAAACACAAAGGACATCAAATGATGTAAGCAATCATAGTGCTGCTGAAGCTGAAGCAGGAACTAAAACAGAGTATGACAATCTTCATAATTGAACAACAGTACCAGATGAATGTGCCTCTGACCATAATGAACTGAATGTCTCCAATCTTGATGTAACTATTGCTGGTGACACCATTCCATCCACAAGAATACACAAGAATCATCCAGTTGAAACCATTATCGGTGATCTTAATGAGAGGGTGACAAGAAGCAACTCCAGTATTGCAAACATCTATATGTTCTCATGCTTTTTGTGTTAAACAGTACCCACGAACATCAAAGAGGTACTTCAAGACAATAGATGGATTGAAGCAATGCAGGAAGACTTGCTCCAATTCAAGAAGCAAAAAGTATGGCAACTGGTAGATCTTCTCGAAGGACAATACCCTATCGGTACCAGATGGCTGTACAGGAACAAGACTGATGATAGAGGGATCGTCATCAGAAACAAAGCAAGACTAGTAGCACAGGGATACACTCAGGAAGAAGGAATTGACTATGATGAAGTGTTTGCACCTGTTGCCAGACTAGAAGCAATCAAAATCTTTCTTGCATATTCAGCATCCATGAAATTTACTGTTTATCAAATGGATGGAAAGTGTGCCTTCCTGTATGGAAAGATTGTTGAGGAGGTCTATGTAAGTCAACCACCTGGCTTTGAAGATCTAGATTTTCCTCACAGAGTTTACAAGCTTGACAAAGCTCTGTATGGTCTTCATCAAGCACCAAGAAAGTGGTATGAGACTCTATCATCCTTTCTACTTGAACATGGATATGAAAGAGGAAACATTGATCAGACTCTCTTCAAAAGTAAAAGAGGAAAAGACATGCTGTTAGTTCAGATCTATGTGGATAACATTATATTTGGCTCTACAAACAAGCAACTCTGCAAAGAATTTGAAGACCTTATGCACTCAAAGTTCCAAATGAGTGCTATTAGGGAACTCACCTTCTTTCTAGGGGTGCAAGTCCAACAGACAATAGATGGAATCTTCATAATCAATCAAAATATGTAGAAACCATGTTGAAGAATGAAGGGATCAAGATCTAGTTTGATCAATTAGATTAGGATTTGCAGCGGAATAGCACACGAATTAGACGAAATTATAGCAAGAATAATATGAATATTCAATCAAACAGTAACGGTTATAGAGAGAGAGTTTTCTGCAAAAATAATGTTTTCATTCATGCACAAGCTTCCCGTACAGGGAAATTAGGTCAACATTCCTTTTATAAGGAATGTGACATCAGCTAACGTCACTTGATAGTGACATCTAACTAATTTATACAAACAACTGAAAGTAAACTAAACTACTGAAGATGTCCATAACAACTGAGGACACCTTCACAAAAGCTAAGTATAAGCTAACATTACAACTACTGAAGTTATAACATCTGAAGTGTAAGAACTTCAGATGTTTTACATAATATAAAACTACTGATTACAAACTAGTGAAATGTAAACCATCACAACTACTGAAGAGAACTACTTCAGCTGTTGTGACAACCTCTGAGAACTTGATCTTCAGACTTTGTCTTCAGCAGTTGTCTTCAGACTTTGTCTTCAGCTGTTGTCTTCAGACTTTGTCTTCAGACTTTGTCTTCAGACTTTGTTCTTCAGACTTTGTCTTCAGCTATTGTAGACCACTTTAGTTGTTTTGATCTGGCTCATTGGTTCTTTTGGTCCAACAAACTCCCCCTGAACCAATGCAGCCAAAACCTTAAAATTATTGAGGTCCCACTTATTGGTAGAAACAATATTGGATCAGCTCAGAAATCTTCAATATAAGCTCAGGCCAGGGAATAGATTTCAGAAGGTTTGATTGGCAAAGGATGAATGGGAACTTTGTCTTGGAGAATTGGACACGGAGCTGTTACCCCATCCATGAAACCTACTTCCCAATGATAAGTCTGTAAGACTCTCTGACATAGGCCTCAAGGAAAACAACTTGTTCTTCCATTGTGAGTTCTTCAACTCCACTTTCAAACAGGCCCATAGTACTCAGATAAGTACTTAATATGCTTTCCATTTTTCAGCTCCACAGTTGTTATCTCTCTGTATGCAAACTCATCAGGATGAGTGCCTTCAAGCAATAACTAGAGCTTATTTCTTCTTATTTCTTCAAGCTTCTTGTAGATTAACCCCTTTTTACCATTTTGTTTTCTAGTAAAGTTTGTGGAGTCATCTTAGACTTGTAAGCTCTCTTGAAGTCATCAAGGATTTCCCAGGGTGACACTACAATGGCCAGCATTATCACAGCATCTACAATCTTCTTTACTTGGCCATTGTATCTGCTTGGAATCTTCTTTTTGTGAATTCTGTCACTTACTCTGGGGTCAGGCCAAATTCTCACTCTCTCTTTCTAATATTGAAATGTAAATCTGAGAGCATACAACCTCTGAGCATGTTTCTTCATGGCTTGTATGGATGAAGACTTGGAAAACTCTTTATCAATCATCCTAAACAGCTGCTCATCATGTTGTTTGTGCTTTTCTTCTTCTTCAAGTTTGACTTTTACCATTTGCCTTTGGAAGTCAGGTGTGATTGTTGTTGGTTGACTCCTGGGCTCAGGCATCTTTATTTTGAGAACAACAGAGATTGGCAGACTATCATCCTCATCATCATCTTCTTCTTCTTCCATCCACAACACCCTTCTCTTCCTCTTAGGTGCATCATTGGTAGTGGGTTGAGTAGGTTTATTGGGTAAAGGAGTTGGTTTTGAGGGTTGTGAGGGTGGTTATTTTGGTTTGGGTGATTGTGCAGGCTGCTCTAGCATCTTGGATGTGAGTGAAGCTTTGGATAATTTTGCCATATCAGTCTTTTTCCCAGCACCAGCTTCATCAAGAGCTTCTATGATCAATCCTTTGTTAAATACTTCAGAAGAACAGATTCTGGTGGTTATCTCCAAAATACTGTCTCCGGACCATGACTTTACTTCAATGTTGATCTTCCCAGATGTTTTGATATAAATCTTGCCATAGCTTCCAGCTTTTCCCTTTCTTTCTCACTCCAACTTGCCCATCTTTGTTCAATCTCTTGAATCTCTAACCTTCTAATTTCAGAGTCAAGTTTGGCAGTGTCAAATCCTTGTCTGAAAAGTTGATCAATAATCTTATCCATAGATCTGCTATGTTGCTCATCAGCTTCTTTGATCAATTCTTCTAACTTTTTCTCACCTTCAGTCTTTTCAGAGCTTTTCTTCCTCTTGTAGGTGATCATTTCCTTTTCTTTCTTCTCTTTTTCTGCTTCCTCTTTAGCTCTCTTTCTTTTGTCTACTTTCACTAACTTAGACTCCCCCTTTTTGGTTGCATTGGGTTCAGGGGTGTGAATGTCAGAAAGTCTCTTAGAAACAGCAGCATCAACTAAGGATTGAAGATTTGAGGAAAGCCTCTCATCAATGGCTTGATGTACAGTGTTTGTGATTATGGAAGTGATGAGAGGATAGGATGTTTGAAAGGCAGCAACCATTAGTTCAAAGGGGTTCTGTCCCTAAGAAATGGTACCTGAAGCAGAGGCTGGTGGCAAATTTGTTGAGAGTGGCTCAGTGTTTGGGATAGTTTTAGGAGAAACTGCCATCTGTGGGTGAATGTGGGCGGATGGACTTGATTCTTATGACATTTTGGCAAGTAGTTCTTGTAGTCTGCATACCTCAGTCTCAAGAATAGTATTATGGGCTAAAACATCAAAGAAAAAGCCTAGGTCATCATGCTGAATCAGCTGACCTCCTGATGAAATCAGGATGAACATGTGATGAGTGTAGATCAGTATTCACATGTGCCCCTATTTCTTGGAACTTGGGACTTCCTGCCTCAGGATGATGTCCTTCATTGGCAGTTGCCTTTGGTGAGGACTTAGAAATGATACCATCTTCATCCTGATCATGTACTGAAACAGGAGAAGAGGCAGCCTCACCAGATGTTCTAATCTCCTCCTCTACACAGGGAGATTGAAATCTGTAATCCCTGTGCTGTGGGTTATCAGCCATATTATAATCCTCTCCCTCAACTGTTGAGGTTTTCCCAGTGGTAATAGGTTTCTGGGGAGGGGTAGAGGAATATAGTTGAGTCAGCACTTGTGCAATAACCACAGTTGGGCTTGTAGGGGTGGCTTCAGTGGGAGATAGGTGTGAAGAGGAGTGCACCTGGGGTGAATGGTGCTCTTCAATGGCAATCCTCTCAAGTGAGATAGATTCTAGTAATGTGGTTTCCTCATTTTTGGTTGCATCAGGATCATGTTGAGAGGATACCTGAGCGGTTTCAGCTGGTAGAGTCCTGGAAACTACAGGGGGATTACTACCCATAGTTTCATCCTGCCTTTGTGTTGCAGGGGGATCATCAGGGGACTCAACTCCCTGAGTAGCCCTTTTAGTTTGTTTGAATGAGGTTTGGAGGGGACTTTGGATCTGGAGGATGAGGCTGTGGGTACCTTCTGCTTGGGTTTTAGCAGTTTGGCAGCCTCTTTGAGGTGTGGGTCAAAGTTGTGCCTGGAGTATACCTCTGGCAAAACTACCACAGCAGGTACTCCAAGGCCAACAGGGCCATTAGATTGTAACTGATTCATGATTATGGCCATAAGAAACCTTGGATATAATAGCCATCTGTTAGCCACAGGTTTCATTGCCAGATCTTTTAATTCTAAAAATATAATTTCAGAAAAATTTAATCTTTGGCGTTCAAGGATAGAATACAATACCTGCTGCCACCTGGATGACATTTGATCCCATGAAGAGGTTTTCGGGGCAAGGCAAACATTGATCATGTGGAAGATTAGGCATTCAACATCATGGAAGTGCTTCTTTAGAATGGTTGTAGCACTTAGGTTGCCCTCATATCCATGGTTGATGAATGAGAGATCAATGGTGCCCTTCGGGTATTTGGTGACAAAGGTAGCATCATTCAGATCTAGCGTTTGGCGAATGATAGCAGGAGTGACTACCACCTTCTTCTGGTTTACAAATGACTGGAGAGTGATCGCGACATCATTCTCACCAGTATGGATAGTGACATTTGTCCAGAATTGACGAAAAGAGTCTGGATAGATGGTTGGATTCAGAAGAAAAGCAGTTCGATACGGGGAATCAACCATCAGATCAATGGCATCATCAAACTTGGTCCAAAAGGCCGATTTTTTGAAGTAGGCTACACAGTTGTGTCATGGTTTGAGTTGCATGGTCGCCATTAATGGAAGATGAACGTTCAGAAATTGATTTATGAAAAGTTTCAAGTTAGGGTTAGGTATTTATAGGTTATGAAACGGCTGAAAGAAAACAGCTAAAAGTTTTGGTTTTAGTCATCAGTTGTTAGAAAACGACTAAAGACATGGTTTTACTTTCAGATATTGTAAACAACTGAAGACTTGGTGTTTGTCATCAGTTGTTGAAAACTACTGAAGACTTGGTTTTGGCTTCAGTTGTTTTGAAATGAAACAGCAGCTGTTTGAAACAATTGAAGAATAAAATTACTCATCAGTTGTTGTCGTCAATTGACATATCTTAGTTGTTTCATTTGACCTTAACACTTACTCAGCAGATTATCTGATTTTCAGATGTTTCATTGGTCATCAGTACTTATCTGTTAGAACAGACTTCAGTAGTTGTAACCACATCAGTACTTTGCAACAAATAAAGTACTTCAGTACTTTTAAGTAATTTAGTCTTCAGTAGTTATGAAAACTGCTGAAGATAAAATAACTTCAGTACTTATTTTTGACCGCTGTATACTGATGCTCATCAGTACATATGAACTGAGATCATCAGTAGTTGTCAAATCATTCAAGCTGCAGCATACCAAGCCTTAGCACTAGATTTTGGAAAATTGCACTATCCAAAGGCTTAGAAAATATATCTGCAAGCTCATCTGCACTAGGAACAAACTTTGGATCAATCAGACCTTTTTCATAACAATCCCTGATAAAATGATGTCTGATCTCAATATGTTTGGTCCTAGAATGCTAGACAGGATTCTTAACAATACAAAGAGCTGAAGCACTGTCCATTAGTAAAGGAGTTTTAGTCTCTGTAATGTCATAATCCAGTAATTGATTCTGAAGCCAGAGTACCTGAGATGTACAACTTGCAGTAGAAATGTACTCTGTTTCAGCAGTGGATGTAGCAACTGAAGTTTGTTTCTTACTCTGCCAAGAAACTAAATAGTTGCCTAGCAATTGGCATTCACCAGAGGTTGATTTTCTGGTTAATTTACACCCTGCATAGTCACTATCAGAGAAAGCAACTAATTTGCAAGAGTGCCCAGTGGAATACCAAAGTCCTAGAGATTGAGTTCCTTGCAAATATCTAAAGATCCTTTTGACTGCAATCATATGGGATACTTTAGGTGCAGCCTGAAATCTAGCACAGACACAGGTTGCAAACATAATGTCTGGTCTAGAAGCTGTAAGTACATCAAGGAACCAATCATACATCTATAAAGAGTTTCATCAATTTCTTTACCTTTCTGATCAGCATCCAGTTGTGTGGTGCTGCACATAGGAGTAGAACAGGGCTTACAGTTTTGTAAATCAAACTTTTTCAATAAATCCTTTGTATATTTTGACTGATGAATGAAAGTCCCATCAGCCTTTTGTTTGATTTGCAACCCTAGAAAGAACTGTAATTCTCCCATTGCACTCATTTCAAACTTTTGTTGCATCAACTTAGTAAAGGCATCACACAACTGTGGATCAGAGGATGCAAAAATAATATCATCAACATAAATTTGAACAAGGAGCTTATGCATGCCTACTTTCTTAATGAACAAGGTTTTATCTATGGAGCCTCTAGTGAAATTATTTTGAAGAAGAAAGTTAGACAGTGTTTCATACCAGGCTCTGGGTGCTTGTTTTAGCCATAAAGAGCCTTATCAAGCTTATATACCCAATTGGATGTTTATGATCTTCAAAACCTGGTGGTTGGCACACATAAACTTCTTCTTTTTTTACCATATAAGAATGCACTTTTGACATCCATTTGAAAAACTTTGAGATTATGGAAAGCAACATAAGCTAAAAACAATCTGATTGCCTCCAGTCTGGCTACACGGGCAAAGGTTTCATCATAATCAATACCTTCTTCTTGTGAAAACCCCTGTACAACCAGTCTGGCCTTGTTCTTGACAATTAGGCCTTTTTCATCAGTTTTATTCCTAAACACCCATTTAGTGCCTATTGCACACTTACCTTGGGGTAGAGGAACCAGTTCCCACACTTGCTGCTTTTGAAACTGAAGAAGCTCAAGTTGCATAGCTTCAACCCATACATTGTCTCTTAATGCAATATGATAGTTCTTTGGCTCTTGCTGACTGATGAAGAGAGCATAGAAGCAAAAATTGGACAATTGACTTCTAGTTGAAACACCAACATTGATGTCACCAATGATCTGAGACATGGGTTGATTCTTCAGTTCTTGATATTCAATAAGATCTGTGCAAGTGTTTGTAGGTGATTCAGTAGCAACAGATGGTGTATGGACTCTGGTTGATAGACCTAAAGGGGCTAAGGTCATTGGCACCAAATGGGTTTTAAAATGCAAGAATGATGACCAAGGGGTAATTATCAGGAACAAGGCTCGATTGGTGGTTCAAGGTTTTTGCCAAGTCGAGGGAATTGAATACAATGAGTTGTTTGCACCCGTGGCAAGGATGGAAGCCATTCGTATCTTCCTTGCCTATGCATCGTACATGAAGATTAAAGTATATCAATTAGATGTGAAGAGTGCATTCCTTCATGGGGAAATCAGAGAAACAGTCTATGTCAGTCAACCCGAGGGATTTGAAGATCCTTATCATCAGGATAGAGTCTACAAGCTCGACAAGGCATTATACGGGCTTCATCAAGCTCCAAGAGCTTGGAATGAGAAACTCTCGACTCATCTTGTGAAACACGGCTTTCGCAGGGGAGTCATTGACTGCACGTTGTTCATTAAAGAAAAAGATGGCGACCTACTGCTCGTACAGATCTATGTTGATGACATAATCTTCGGTTCAAAGAACGAAGAGTTATGCAAAGAGTATGAAGAAGTTATGAAGAAAGAGTTTGAGATGAGTGCTATGGGGGAGATGAAGTTCTTTCTCGGGTTACAGGTGGATCAAACACCAAATGGGATCTTTCTACATCAGACAAAGTATGTAGGAGACATTCTCAGTCGTTTTGACATGGAGAATGCATCTGCTGCTGGGACTTCACTGGCTACGAATCACGACATAGCACCTGATGAAAATGGAGATCTTGTAGATGCCATGATGTACCGAGGAATGATTGGATCCCTCATGCATCTCACTGCCTCAAGACCTGATATCATGTATGCTACGTGTTTATGTTCTAGATATCAGGCTAAGCCTAAGGTCAACCATCTGATCGGGGTCAAAAGGATTTTTTGTTATTTGAAGGGTACACCCACACTTGGGTTGTGGTACCCTCATGATGATGACTTTGAACTCACTGCATATAGTGACTCAAATTACGGAGGCTGCAAGATGAACTACAAGTCTACATCCGCAGGGTGTCAATTCTTTGGGAGAAGACTAGTTACTTGGCAGTGTAAGAAGCAAACATCGGTTGCATTGTCAACCTGTGAAGCCGAATATGTTACTGCCGCAAGTTGCTGTTCACAAATCATCTGGATTCAACAGCAAATGCGAGATTACGGTTTAACGTTCTCCTCTACTCCTATTTGTGTGGATAACTCTGCTGCAATTGTAGTAACTAAAAATCCGGTCCAACATCCTAAGACCAAACATATCGGTATTAAATACCATTTCATAAGAGACTGTTTTGAAAAGAACTTAATTGATGTGGTAAAAATTAATACTGATTTTCAACGCGCTGACCTCTATACTAAAGCCTTTGATAAACCACGTTTTCAATATTTGCTAGAGGTCAACGACGTTAAAAAGAAAAGTGATGTTATTCCTGATGATGATCATGTGTAGTCCGATGTAAGTTAGTTAATTTTTCTTTCTTATTTTATTTGTTTTATTTTTGTCTGTTTATATTAAACTCATGTTATTTTGCTGGTTATTAAAATCCTACAATAATTAAACCAGTATATGATTTTAGTATTTTAGGGGGAGAATAAGTCAGCAAGTAACATTAAAAAAACGAGGGAGAAGGAGTGGAAAGCTAATTTAAGGTAGATCGTATCTGTGATACCGATTCAAACTCTTTGGAATATGATAGTATACAGGAACAAGTCAAGAGGGACTTTAAAATTTTAATTTAGAAAAGGTGCAAAAATTCAAAGTATAAGTCTGTGTAGTCTAAGCAATATAAAAGGGAAGATGATAGAAAAACTAGTAACTCCTAAGGTAACACAATGAGAGTAGACCTAGAGGTTGCTAGACCACAATTGATATGTTGGTAGATTCAACACAATAGATGATTAGACCTGACTGGTGATCCCAAGATCAAACTAAGTTGTTCAACTGACTGTGGGCTTCCATCTTATCACTGGTTAACACAATCGACAATATTCCAATAAGGGGTAATGAGCATGTAAACGCCACAAATGTGTGCGGATGACCATAAACAGAGCAAAGCACGGAAAAAAATGAAAGAAAAATGCTATCAAGCTAATGACGTATGCTGTTGGTGCATTTGGTGCGAAATAAAATTAAGCCGCTCTAACAAGGAGATAGGTTGTGTGCCTCTCTGCTGTGCGATGGCACTGACCTGAGGATAAGCATAACCTAGATATTCTAGAATTCATTGTTGTTTGCCGCCTCTCTGTTGTGCGATGGCACTGACCTGAGGACTGGCTTCTCTTTGAAAGCTCTAAGAATAGTCTCTCCTTGTAAAAATACCCGTAGACCGCTCAAAAGCTCCTGAGGAATGTTGATTACCATATAAGTGTGGGATCCACAAATGTTAGTTGAAATAATTAAACCTAAATCTATCACCAGTCTGTGTCAAAAGTCTACGTATGGATTTAAGAGGACAAACATATTGACAATCATTATGGCTGTAATTCTTGAAAGTTCAAATCAATGTGGTAATCTAATAGTTCCAGTATGATTCCCTAAAAGCTGCTAACGACTCTGGATGAAAACCAAGAATAGAGCATCAAAAGATTTTGACAACAAGTCCCAAATGATTTGACTTGCCTGTATGATTCCAAAATTGGCTTGGTCCAGGTGTGGTCAATCTAAGTTGAAGCTGTCTAATCCGGAAACAAATCCAGTAGATTTCCATCTCAGGACTTATCTCTCACAAAAAGCAAAAACAATTCTTATTTTGATTCTTTAGTTTAATTCTTTTAGCTAGTCGTTTTAGTTTGTTTGTTTGTCGGACTACATCAGGAAAATCAGTAAGGGATCAACTCACTAAAAGGGTCATGTCTGAGAAGATCACATGTGTTGTTAAAAGTTTGAAACAGTCACGACTGAGGGGATCAAAAGGTTTTCAAGTCAAAACGATCATGTCTGAGATGATCAAATGCTCATAACGTTAATTAAAGGGATTTTAAAAGTTAAATATTCAAATTAACAGAATAGTTAATAAGTATGACCTATTCGCACGAATGGACCACACGTATGGACCAATCATACGAATGGAAGCCATTCGTACGAATGGACCATGAATATGGACCATCCAACCGAATGGCCCATACGATTGGACCAGTCTGATGCTTAAGGGCGGATGAGTGAGTCAGTCGCACGACTGATATCCAGTCGGACGACTGAAGAAGGACGACTGAACCAATCGCACGACTGAAAGGTGCGTATGAGCTCAGTCGCACGATTGAATCTAGGGTTAGTATAAATAGAGGGGGAGTCGGTCGCAGAGACTCACCACCTTCAAAATAACCCTGAATCGCATGACTTAACCCAACTCTGCAAAAGATTTCATTTGATCTCTATACCCCCCGTTTCTTGATTACTAACCATCTACATCGACTCTACAGGTAATTTACGGTATAGAAGCACTCCCATAACTTTAAATTTGATGAAAAAATCGGTACATTCAGACTCGCAAAAGAACCGAGACTTAAGTGACTTAATAACCTAACTAAATGACTCAAACAAACGAAAGTAAAGATGTTAGGTGGTATAAGAATGTATTGCGAGTCAAATGAACCAGATAACGATGTCTAAAACTCAAAAATGGTGAAAAAGTGATTTTGAATTGAACAGTCAGTACATCATGCGAATGGACAGAGGGATGAACTTCAGTCGCACGACTGAAGGGTGCGAACTGCTTAAATGCACGACTGAACCGTGCATATGAAGTTCAGTCGCACGACTGGTGTAACCGCATGAGGTTAGATACGTATGAGCCCAGTCGCACACTCAGTGGTACGCATGGGACCAGTCGTACGACTGAACCCCATTCGCACTGTTCAATCGCACGACTGAACTCAGTCGCACAATCTCAATCGCATGACAGAAAGATTTTCTTCCAGTTTAAGGTTTTCACGACTTTCTTAGCCAATGGTACTAATGTTTACTATCTTTGTGTAACAGATGGAAAGTCGATGGATTGTGAGCACGAAGCACAATATATGTGCTCATCTGGACTTGACATCCAGAAACGCTGCCGATTTCTCTGGCATCATCACATTTCTACTGAGATCGAGGATTGCACATGCCATATCTACTCCTTGTACTCCTTATCGATCCATTCAGCAAGCCTTCTGGGAAGGCGCTATAGTCGATAGATCGTCTGAGCCTCATTGCATTCGAAGTACCATCTTTGGAGAGGCTATTACTATCTCAGAGGAGGATCTGAGGATCGTATTACAGTTGGGGGATGACACTGATTGTCCGACTCGATTACACCCCCTCACAGTCAGAGGATGCTTTCTTAGAGCCAAGTACTCTGGGGACATAAATGCTGGGGTACTCAAAAAAATTAACCTCTGTCTCCAGTTTAAATATCTTGCGCACGTGCTGCTTAAGTGCCTAGCTTCCAGAAAGGAAGGTTTTGATGAGCTGTCTGACCAGATGCAGAACGCGTATGTTGCGTTGGTGCTGAACCATCCGTTCACCTTCTCCAAGATGATCTTCACCTATCTGGTGGAGAACATCAAGGGGAAAGGGAAGGAAGGCTTCTGTATGTACCCGAGGATTATGCAGATGATCATAAATCAGAAGCTTCCCTCCCTGCCGAAGGAGAAGGAGGATGTGGTAGTCCTCGAGGTGATGGATGATACTACCCTGGGGAGGATGAAAGTGTACAGGGGGATGCAAGTGAAACCTCCTGTCAGGAGGTTGTTTGGTCATCTTGCCCGGGATGACTACGTGGTGCCAGCAAAGAGAAAGTGGCGCCACGATGATAGTGACTCTGATGTGGAGCAGATTGCTCTACCCACTCATGACTCAGATGATGATGGCAATGGGGATTCTGGAGATGGTATGCCTATTCCACCTAGAGGCACTGTGTCTGATGTTGTTCCTCCAGTGTTCGTCCCAGCTGGAGAAGTAGCCAAGTCAGCTGGATTTCATTAGGATTTTGTTCAGGGTGCGGAGGAGGAGGATGCGTCGGATGAGGAGCCCCTAACGCGAACTGTGGGAAGCAAAGTTGTTCCCACAAAACATGGGCTAAGGGTGGTTCGTGAACATCCGAGAGACTCCGGAGAGATTGATACTGATCCAAGCTATGCACCGGAGTCCGCAGGCAGGGTTGTAGGGGGAGCTTCCACCTCAACGGGGACGAGGAGGAAGAGGATGGCTAAACCCCATGGTCAGAAGAAGAAGAAGCATCGGATGACCTTCATCACCACCACAGCCACCACAGCCACCACGTCCACCACAGCCACCACAGCCACCACATCCACCACAGCCACCACACCCACCATAGCCACCACATCCACCACAGCTACCACATCCACCACCATACCTCCCACAACAGCACAGACTCCATCCACCACCATATCCTTTACTCCCACATCACCTCCATCATTTCACAGACCTATCTTTACTACAGCCACCACTACCACCACTTCACACCAAGCAATACCCTCAGCCCATCCCTTACATACTTATGGATCACCTCTACCTCCAATCGGGGTAGAGAAACAGCTGTCTGCGCTTAACAGAATGGTGATGCGCTTACTGGCTGCAGATGAGGAAAAGGCAGCCCAGATCCGCCAGCTTACTGACCTAACTGCTGCACAATCTCACCAAATTGCAGAGCAGGCTCGAGTTATAGAGGAGCAGGCCCAACAGATGGCTGCTCAGAGCACTGAGATAGCCCAACTCCAATCACATAGTGTCACATCAAGCAAGAAAATAGAGGAGTTGGAGAAGGCAAAGAAGACTATCCTGTTAAAACTGAAAGGATCTAAGGAGGAGCCATTAAAGATCAATGAAGGGGACAGAGATGATGATGATGAAGATGATGATGACGATGTTAAGAGTGATACTGAGGAGAATGAAGAAACTGAAGGAGATAGGACAGAGGAGAAGGACGATGATGATGAAGCAGAAGGAGGGGATGCAGCTGCATCGGCATGCAGCTGCATCGGCCTCTGCTATAGGTCAAGAGAAAAGGACAAAGAACAGACAAGATCAATCAGCTTCTACTTCTGCTCCTCCAAGTGATGAGACTATGATACAGGATAAAAGTAAAGACTAGATGTTTATGTATTTATTTACTTTTGTGTTTGAATCCTGTATTGAAAATGATGTATTGAATGTTTATATTAAGTGAATGCATTTCTGTTTGATTAATTACTAATGACTTATGTGTTGAATGTTTAAACCAAACAGATCCAAATTACCAAAGAGATGAGTTTGATGTTGCTTCCCTTCAGCAGGTCAAGACTCAGCTAACAATGATTCTTGATCTGCAAGGGATTGTCAGAAGGTCAGTGAACTATACCCCTGAAGAAGGGGAAATAATTCATGACCTATCAAACGAGCAACTGGCAGAGCTTTTCAAGCTAACTCTAGATGAGATAGTGAATGATGCTCCGACATGCGATTCGACTAGTGATGAAGAGCTCAATGATGTTGATGAAGTCGAGATCGAAGATGTCACTGCTGAGGATTACCCTCAGTACGCTCACAATGAGGGTAATGTGGTCCCCAATCTGGGTGAATCCCTTGTCAGCGATACTTTTGAGGTGTTGAACAAGATGGAGCATGAAACAGAGAAAGCAGTAGGAACAGCCCAAGCCTCAAATGATGATGTCGACATTCGAAAAGGTTGAATGGGCTGCATGTTTTGAAGAAGTTAGAGCCCAACGTACTACACCAAAGAAAGATTCCTACACCAAACTCTATAGGGTCAAGAAACATCACAAGGTATCAGGAAGGATCATAGCATGGGCGTATTTTGAGGTTCTTAATGCTTATGCGGTTAAGAGAGAACAGGGCATAGAGTACTTTAGATTCCCACATGATCTGAAGACTCTACTAGGTTTTAAGCTCAACCAGCTGGCCAAATTAAAGCTTTTGTATGCTGATCCGAGGAAGATGTCAGGCTGGTTTGAGGCTGCCCTAAAGAAGGAGTATCACACCAGATGGGTTAACATCACACCCCAACAGCCTACTAGGTATATCAGAAGGTCTGAGGTTGATGCCAATACTGGGAAGCCCAAGATAGTGTTGAAGTGGAATCCTCCGTGCACAATGTCAAGAATCCCACTCAGGGAAATGCCACAGGATTTCACTCCACACTTTAAGTGGTGGTACTACGATTGGAGAACAACTGAAGCGGTCATAGTCCTAAGCAAAGATGGACAAATGGATACGATCAGGGTATTCGACCCGATGTGGCTTACAAACTTGTCAGAAAATGATGTATATACGCTATACAAGTGGCCACTGTTCTATGATACGCAACATATTGTACAAGCTCTCCAGTTCCAGAACGTTATACGACTCTGCTTCGCGTTTGAGATTCACACGGGAGTCACAAAAGAGGAGAAGTACAAGAAATATAAGGAGGTTATACAGAAAACAAGAGATTAGAGAGATCTAGGTCCAAGGGGGAGTTTGTTGATACATGTATGTTCCTAGATCATGATATGAATGTAATAGATGTTGTTTGTCTGATTCTGAGGTAATACTTGGAATGATTAATAAAATGATATGGTTTGTTTGTTATTTATAATGTTTAATATTTCATTAATGAGTCAACGTTGAATGGTTAATTAGGTTTGTGATTGTTTGAAGTGTTACACATAATGTTATATTAATTAATTAATACATTCAAACTTAGCAGAATGAAGTTCTCATGCAAGTGGCCCATGCGAATGGACCATACGCATGAATAACTTCATACGAATGACTCAGTCGCACGACTGAACCAGGAGACTGGATCAGTCGTATGATTATAACATGAGATTGACTCAATCGCACGACTGAATACTCAATTGTGCGAATGAATCAACCGCATGGTTCAATCGCACGACTGAACCATACTAATGGTTTAGTCGCACGAATGAATAATACTAACCTATAAATACAACCCAATTCGTGAAAAATAGAGAGCTTTTGATTAATTACGACTCCAGACGTACCCTAGCCATCCAGAAGCCTCACAATTCGTTCTCCAAGTTCATAGAACACATTAGATCGATTCCCAATTGATTTCTAACGCTAGTTTCAATTCTTGATTGATTCTTCGTGTGTTCTCACTGATTGGATCGCCAATCAAATAGGATTCCGCACTATTTGATCTGGTCTACACGCTAATCACTAGGTATTTCGTTCAAATACCAGGTCCTAACATCTGTGCCATTATCACTCCTCACACACTTGACAGAAAGAGAGTACTGCTTTTCCACATGCAACACAAAGTAGATGGTAATTTGACTAGCCTCATCTTTTGAATGTAAGAAGAAGGTCCATACAAATCTGGAATAATCATCCATAATTACCAGACAGTATTTTTTTGCCATGCTCATCACTCTTACTGGACCAAAAAGATCCATATGCAGTAATTGCAAGCAAGTAGTGGACTTTGGTTCTTCTATTGGAGGGAATGATACTTTATGTTGCTTTCCTTTTAAACAAGCAGAGCAGTTGTCATCACATTTGAACCCCTTTAATGGCAGTCCTCTCATAAAACCATGAAGGATCAGCTGGTTCATGTTTCTAAGATTCACATGACCAAGCCTTCTGTGCCAAAGTTCAGATTCCTGTGGAGAGGCCTTGGAGAACAGACATGGATGGCCTTTTAGATCAATTTTCTTTGATAAGTCTAAGGCATATACTCTTCCAATCCTGTTGGCCTTTAGGAGAGTATGTTCATCCAATATCTTGTCAATCATACTCAAAACATTGAAAGACAGAATTCGATAGTTCTGACTGGTGAAAAGTGCAACATGCCCTTTATCACACATTTGACTGACACTCAATAAATTGTACTTGAGATTCTCCACATGGTTAACATCATCAAACCTTATTTCACCATTTGAAACAAAGCCTTTGTCGATGATGTAACCCTTAGCATCATTACCAAAAGAAACAAATCCCATCTTTCCTTCAGAGTAGTCATGAAGAAGAGATTTGCTCCTAGTCATATGCATAGATCCTCCACTGTCCACATACCAGATGCTTCTATGGCATGTTGAAGAACCCTGCATATATCACAACAACTAGTTAGCTTTTGAGACCCAAACCATTTTGGTTTTGGGTCTGTTCTCATCAACAGATTTTATACTAACTGATTTGTCATGATTAACAGCCTTTGAAGATGGAGATGGTGCTGAAAATGATTCCTTTGATTTTGGCTTAGTTTTCCTTTTCAGTGATTTAATCACAGGTACATCTATTTAGTTAACTCTCCCTAACAGATGTTGAACCATCATAACAAGTTGTGTCTGATTGGTTGTTAAAGCCTTCAGTTCAGCAGACACATCAGTACTTGTTTTTGATTGGTTCCTGTGACGCACCATGTCCTCCTTTTTGAAAGACACAGACTTAGTCTGTTGTTTTGATACTTCTTGAGGAATATGTCAGCTGTTTTATGATAAACCACTTTCTTCTGTTTAGATTTTTGTGAAGACTTTGGTTTATCAGTTTGAGATGTTTGTGCCACAAACTTGGTTTCAAATTCATCTTTCATTTTATTAATTTTCTTTTTAATGATTTTATCTTTGTTAAATTTGGAACCCTTTCTGTACCAACATTCATCAGTGAGATGATTGAATAGACCACATATTTCACATGGCTTTTTCTTCATCTTCTGTTGATCAGCTGCTGAAGAAGATGAAACTACTAAAGGTGTGTTCTTCAGTACTTTCTTTCTCTCAGTACTTATGTGAAGTACTAAAGGATTTGTAACAACTGAAGACTTGTTCTTCAGAAGTTTTCTATCAGTACATTTGGATTTCCTGATAGACTCTTCAGCAGTTGTCAAACCATATTTGGTTTCATTTGGTTTGAAATGTTTTTCAGGTGTTGTTACTTGCTCTTTAGTACTTTGAATACCTTGTGAGACAACACCTAAAGTGATCAGCTTTTCTTTGATCATGTGTTCATCAGCAGTAAGACCATTAGTAGATTGATTAGCTGAGGTACTATTACTGACTTCATCCTCTGATTGTACATTATCACTTGAGGATGAGACACATGATGATGTGGTTTGGGAATAGATTTCATCTTCAGATTTTACTTATGTCTTGGGAGTAAAATCTGTAGGAGGTTGAGTGTGATTATATACAATCCCAAACTTCACATTTGAAGCAGTTTGCTTACTGAGAAGCATTTCAAACCCCTTGCAAGATGTTATCCAGCGTTCACACTCAACTTGAGTAGCTACAAGTGTTTCTTTGAGACTCTTATGGTTTTCTAAAATGACCTCTACCTTAGTCTTTTCATCAGTGATTTGGCATTTTAATTTGTAAATCTCATCATCTTTTTCTTTTAAAACAGACTCAAACTCAGCTTTTCTTTTGGAAATCACCTTCTCTAAGTCAAGATTTTGATTAATTAAAGCTACATTTGCTTCTCTAATTGAGGCAAAAGCAGCTATGCATGACTCAGAACACAACTTGGCCTTAGCCTCAGAAGATACTTGTGGTACCTGTGATGATGAAGCATTTGAGCATGACCCATCAGTAGACTCCAGGGCCATAAGAGCAAGATTTCCAAAAGGGATTTCACCACCATGTTGATTAGCACCAAAAAACACTTGTTCAGAATAACCAGAAAGATCATCTGGTAAACTACTCCAATCAACAACTCCAAGAGTGAAAAAGCTTTGATGTGATTGAGATTGAGATTGAGATTGTTGACTTGATTGAGATGGTTGAGGCTCGGGTAGGGCATGTGATTGTTGAGCTATGGGTACTGGAACCTGATTGGACTGAGGCATGTAAAAACAGGGATAAGGATATGGCATTTGACCTTGAGGAACAAAATATGTAGGAGATGATTGAATTTGTGAATGATGACCAGAACTGGTAGAATGTTTCCCTTTGTTTTGTGAATTATTGCCTAGAAATGTCACAAAGGGTGCAGAAGAGTTAGATCCAGATGATCTACACCCTCTTGCAAAATGTCCAAGTCTATGGCACTTGTGACACCTCAACTTGCTCTTGTCAAAACCATCTTTGGTTTTTCCAGAGAGACCAAGGAATTTTCTACCTATCCTTTTATAAAATTTTTGAGATCTGATATTAACTAATGCCATTTGGCTTAAAATATCCGTCTCTTCCAAATCATCATCAGCAATTCCTTACAAATCATCCATCAAAAAGCAAGATTGTCACTATTACATCCTGAATTACTATCAATACCAGAAAAAGCATGATCTCCACTGTTTGAAGAGAAATCAATATGCTTATCATAAGAACTTTCTGATGTAGCATATTCTGACTCATGACCAACCAGAGCAGTATTCCCTGGTAAAAATCATCAGTGAGCTTCCCAGATGAACTCAATTTCCTTTTTTGTTCTATCTCTCTTTCAAATGTTAACAGTTTCCCATGAAGTTAGGTGAGAGATAGATTATCTAGATTTGCACTGGAGCGTAGGACAATAGTATATGTGTCCCATCTCTCAGGCAGGGATCTGAGAATCTGTTGTTCATCTGACTGTTTGTATATTCATGTTTAACTATTTTCAACTCAGATTTCAAACAGGAGAATCACTCAAACTGTTGAGTCAGTGACTCACCCTTTCTATGAGAGAAGGTCTCATATTGCTGGGCAAGGATTTCTCTATTGTTTGCTAAGACCTCATCAGTTCCTCCAAATTGTTCTTTCAGAGCAACCCAGAGGTCATGAGCAGATTCATGATGCATAAGTCCAGAATAGATTTCATTAGGCAGTGCCACGGCCAGAATTCCATTTCATTGAATATTGCTCTTTCTTCTTCGTAACTATTTCATTAGTTTCCGGATTACTCACCATAGGCTTATATGCTCCAAGAACCACAGATTTCCAACAACCTGAACTGTTGACAGATAGGTGATGGAGCATTCGTCGTTGCCATATGTTGACTCACTCCTAACAAGCATCGGAGGCTTTGTTAAGGAGCCAGTATTGTGAGGATCATTGATTGATGTAGCCATTTTCACCAATTCAAACAGGTTCAATGAGATTTTAACAAATCAAACTCAAAAACTCAACAACACAGTTTAAAACAAGAAGAATCTCAAATTAATTCACAGGAAGCAACATAAAAAAAACTCTATGACCAATTCTTGCAAATTTGCTAATTTGATCAAACTTAGATATCAAAAGAACAGTTTCAATGATTAATTGTTAAATCGATCAATGATTAACCTACTATGATACCATTTTTAGGGATCGAGATGTAGTTTGATCAATTAGATTAGGATTTGTAGCGAAATAGCACACGAATTAGACGAATTTATAGCAAGAATAATATGAATATTCAATCAAATAGTAGCGGTTATAGAGAGAGAGTTTTTTGCAAAAAGAATGTTTTCATTCATGCACAAGCTTCCCGTACAGGGAAATTAGGTCAACATTCCTTTTATAAGGAATGTGACATCAGCTGACGTCACTTGATAGTAACATCTAACTGATTTATACAAACAACTGAAAGTAAACTAAACTACTGAAAATGTCCACAACAACTGAGGACACCTTCACAAAAAGATAAGTATAAGCTAACATTACAACTACTGAAGTTATAACATCTAAAGTGTAAGAACTTCAGATGTTTTACATAATATAAAACTACTGATTACAAACTACTGAAATGTAAACCATCATAACTACTGAAGAGAACTACTTCAGCTGTTGTGACAACTTCTGAGAACTTGATCTTTAGACTTTGTCTTCAGCAGTTGTCTTCAGACTTTGTCTTCAGACTTTGTCTTCAGCTGTTGTCTTCAGACTTTGTCTTCAGACTTTGTTCTTCAGACTTTGTTCTTCAAACTTTGTCTTCAGTTGTTGTAGACCACTTCAGTTGTTTTGATGTATGTGGGACTTAAAGGTTTTTCTGATCTGGCTCATTGGTTATTTTGGTCCAACAAAGAAATTTCACGTTGCTGATTGTCAGTCCATCAGAACTCCTGTGGATACTAAAGTGAAGATTGAACCTGACCCTGAAGGCAAATCAGTGGATCAGACTCACTATCGATCAATGACCGGTTCACTTATGTATCTCACAGCCAGTAGGCCTGACATTATGTTTGGTGTTTATGTGTGTGCCAAATATCAAGCTGATCCAAAAGAATCACATATGAACGCAGGCAAGAGGATATTCAGATATCTGAAGGGCAAACGAGCTCTTGGGTTATGGTATCCAAAGGAAGGAGAATTTAATCTCTATGCCTACACAAACAGTGATTATGGAGGATGCAACTTCAATAGAAAATCCACCTCTGGCGGTTGTCAATTTCGTGGTCCCAGACTAGTATCTTGGCAATGCAAGAAGCAGAAAAATGTATCTGTGTCCACTGCAGAAGCTGAGTACATTGCTGCATCAGCATGTTGCTCTCAAGTACTATGGATTCAAAACTAGATGCTTGATTATGGTTTTAACTTCTTGCACACACCAATTTCTATTGACAACACAACAACTATTTTTATAACTAATAATTCAGTTCAGCACTCAAACACAAAACATATTGAGATTAGATATCACTTTTTGAGAGACCATGCTGCAAAAGTTTAATCAAATTGATTCAAGTACCAACTGAAAATCAATTAGCTGATTTGTTTACTAAGGCATTTGAACCTAGTAGGTTTGAATTCCTGGTTCTATAATTTGGCATGATTAACCTTGAGTAAAAACCATGAAAAACATCAAAAACAATTAAAAACATTAGAAAACCTCAAAAAGAAATCAAGTTTTATGAAGAAAAGAATTCTGTGAGAAATGATATAATTACTGTCGTTATATCATTCACTGTGCTTAATTTCAAAATGTGAAAGACCGAAATCACTTACCAGATATGTTGGTAGGCTCAACTTGGAAGAAAAGATACATGCAGTGATGAATTAAAGACTTATTCAATTGTGAAACACTCATCACAAAGTACATGTATGTATTGGCTTATCTGAATGCATGTGTGTGTAGTAACCTAAACACACCAGGTAATGATACTTTATGAATCTCTTTCAACACATCATGTTCCATCTTTGTTTTGCTGAGCAAAGACCTGATGAAACTTGCAAATAGTGCTAATGTTATAATCCAAAAGATTCCCAATGTGGAACACATTCAAAATTGGATGAATCAACAAAAGCAATACATTCCAAGTGAATGAACAAAAGAATCCTAGCATTGATCACCTTCCAAAGTGAAGTGAAAAGAATCCCAATGTGGATCATCATGAAAAAGGATCAAAGTAAAAGAATCCCAATGAGGATCAGTGAAAACAAGATTTCATAACTTAAGTGACCTGGTAAGAAAAGCTGTGAAAAAGTTCTACCATACATTGTACAAGGATAGTTGATCATTCCATGCTTGTGTGAGGTACATATTGAATAATTAAATCAACCAAAACATGATAAAAGTCATTTGCATCAAAATATCAACGAGGTATGAGTTTAAGAGGACAAACATACCTTCAATCTTCAAGTTCATGAACATGTCCATTTAATCATAAAGGATGCACAAGTGTAATGTAAGACTGATATTATCCTAACAAAAGAGATAATTCTCTTCATTATTAATAAGCAATATAAAATTCAAAAATTTTTTTAAATCTTTAAAGTTTCTATCTAAATGTGGATATAAACTTTAGGGGGAGTAATTTAAAATTTTTGAGTAAGTCTAAATTTTTGTTTATTAACTTAACTTACCTTCAAAACAAAACAAAATTTTTTTTGGTGTTGTTAAAAAAGTCATACCATTATAACTCAGCTTATGCAGATTCTTAGAAGCATGATAAATCCAAGATCTGTCAATATTAGGAAACTTGTATCACTTGTGACATACAAGTCAATCCAAGCAAGAATTGACAACTTCAACAGTCAACTTCACAAGAAAAATCAATCAAGAACAAGTCTTCATAAGATGAATAATCAAGTCAAACACATTAACTTATGATTAAGTTCAAAAGTTAATGCAGGTAAGTGCATTGGTCAATGCGGGTGAAGGTAACCCATGCATATAACAATGCGGGTAACAATATATTTTCAAGAGAAACTAATGCGGACAAAGATTGTACTCTACCGCATTAGTGTGTAAAGTAAACTTGGATTTTACTCTATTTCATTTGCTACAGTAGACAAATGGTGATGAACATCTCTCTCTCTCTCGCATTTGCTACAGTGCAATGATGACCAAGTGTTGTCAACCGCATTTGATGCAGTCGCACAAATGTTGATTGACTTTGTTCCATCGCATTTGCCATAATGTACAAATACGGATAGGATGAAACAAGTAACAACACTACCACATTTGCTATAGTGTGTTAATGCTGATGAACAAAATGACAAGTTATTCTTCCGCATTTACTACAACACAAATGCGAATAGTCAATGTTTTCAAATTTTAACTTCCGCATTTGCAACAGTACACAAATACGGATAGAATAAATCAAAAGTAACAAAATTTCCGCATTTACAACAGTAGCCAAATGCGGATAGTCAAAGTCCAAAGTTTGTCTTCCGTATTTGCTACAGTTAACAAATGCGGATGACCAAAAGTCAAAAAATTACCCTTCCGTATTTGCTACAGTGGTGACCGCATTTGCTCTTAAACTTGTAATATCTTGTAAAAGCTATTATTTGTCTATTTAAAGGAATTTAATCAGGTCATTTAATACTTTTCAAATTTGAGAGACTTTATAGTGAGACGAGCGTAAACGCACAGTATACCCACTTTGATCCTATTCATCATAAACAATCAAAGATTTTCATGTGAATCTACTCAATCTGCTCTTGTTATCGATTCTGAAACCACATTTGTATCGGAAACAAAGTGAAATTTCCATAAAAATTTTAATCAAGACCTAATTTTTAGACTGTTAAACCTAAATCAAACAATGAACCAACTGATAATGAAGAACACAAAAACATGTCTTATTGATGTAACATAATACACCTTTTCGACTTCAATGAGCATGCAAACCAACATAAATTCTTCTCATCATGAAAACCTTGATATTCATGTTTGTTGTAAGAACAGAGCATGATGAAAACCTTGATATTCATGTTTGTTGTAAGAATAGAGCATGATGAAAAATGAAAAATGTGTAACAAATCAATAAAACATCTCATTAATGGTTCAAAAATAGAAACTGTGACTGTTGAATAACAAACTCACCATTTGTTATGACAACAATGAAACATAAATGACAAACATTCATCCTTGACCATTTAAAGTCAAACTGATAACTGACACACATGTCTCTTGTGCAGATTACATGGCAAATCTTTTATGGAGCAAGTTCCATAATGTCAGCGGTTATTTAAACCCTGATGTGCTTGAAGCTGAAGGACTTAGAGATATGATCAGATTCTTATCTACCACAAGGGTAGCCTATGCTATCACTGTGAGACCCATATGAGAATCTCATTAGGTCCTTCTGGAACTCAGCTGAGGTAATTGAAGCTGATGGTGTTAGAACATTAACTGGGAGAATTAACAATGATCACACTCTGAGCATCACTGAAGATTCTGTCAGAAGATGCTTACAATTTGGTGATGATGCTAATGCACCTCTGGAACTGGATGATGAAGAAATAACCACATTTTTTTGCTGAAATTGGTTATGAAGGAGGATATGAAGCAAAACAAATTGTTAAAGGATTGGTTGATCTACCTTGGAGATTCCTAATTCATATGTTTCAACACTGTCTATCCAAGAGAAAGACAGGATGGAATGACATTCCAGTCAGCACATCCTCAGCAATCTGTGCTCTCTGCTCAAATAGGCCATTCAACATGTCTGCCTATGTCTTCAATGGCCTGATATCAAACATTCAAGAAGGGAGAAGATACAAGTTCTTGATGTATCCAAGATTCATTCAATGCCTGATCAATGAATCATTCCTGATATTGCTAATGAAGGACCAGTGCTTGATATTCCTCACTATGATGCAAGATCGTACAAATATATTAAGAAGAGGGATCCAAGAAACTTTTATAATAGGGCTCACTCACCTCTTCTTCCATGGATGATTCAGCTGATAAATAAGGAAGTTCAAGGACAAGAACAAGCTGTTGCACAACCATCACCACAACATCACCACAACCATCACCACAACCATCACCGCAACCATCACCATAACCAAAACCACAACCATCACCACAACCAACACCACAACCAACACCACCTCATCAATCTCCAATATCACCACCTCACCAATCTCCAATATTACTATCTCATCACTCACCAATATCACCATACCAACCTTTGCCAACCCATGATTACACTGCTGAAGTTGGAGGATCAACTAGTGCTTCTAAAGCATCCAAATCATCTTTTCATGAGGAGGATCATCATACTCAAATGCCTGCAAAGAGAGCAACTTCTAAGATTGCTCCCTCAGAAAGCTTTGCTGAATCCAATGAAAACAGGCCTGATGAAAAAATGAACTTATATCTGAGCTCCTATAAAAGGTGGAAAGGATAGAAAGAATTTTAAATAAAAGGCTAGAATCATTGATGATAGGATTCTATAGCTTGATGAAAAGGAGCAGGAGTTGAAAGAGCTTAAAGAAAAACATGAAGTTAAAAAGAAGGAGAAAGAGAAAGAACTTGAAAACTTAAAAGCTGCACTAAATCATTCAAGAGAAGAAGTGAGTGGACATGTTGACACTCTTGCCATTCAAACCATAGCAATGGAAGAACAAGAGAACATTATAGAAGAACAAGCTGAAATCATCTCTAATCTTGAAAATGAAATTCATAGCAAAAACAAAAAGATCTCTGAACTTGAGCTGATAATTGAGATTCAAAGAAGTGATGTGGCTGATGAAAGGAAAGATAAACAAGAAAAGGTCGATAATGATGAAAACCAGTCTGTCTCTGACAATGAAGAACAAGAAGAATATACAAGTCAAACAAAGCATGAGGAACAAAGTCTAGAGATAGTGATTTACTCTAGAAAAACAAATGCTACTCACACTAAGAAAGCTGAATTTGAGGAACTTTTCAATGCTTTAGATAGCTTTACATTTGAAGAATTCAATGTAGATGATGATTTTTAGGAATTTGTGAACAATCAAAGGACTGATTCTGAACTTATTGTGATCATTCCCAAATCTCCAGTTCCTTTGGAGAAAGAATTGAGCATGCAGATCGTCCCTGCTGTGTCACTAACTGAAGAACAAAAAGAAAAGATAAGAGAAATGTGTGAAAAGGAAAAAGAAAAAGAAATGGAAAAAGAAAAAGAAAAGGAAACAGATAAAGAAATGGAAAAAGAGAAGGAGGAAATAGAAGTGAATGTTCAAGAACAAACCACACCTAAAAAGTCTGAAGGGATTGAAAAGGCTGAAACTTCAAGTCCACAACATCAAACATACTCAAGAAAGAGAAAATATCTAGCTAAAAAGGCTAAGGGTAACACCAGTGATTGAAGAAGAAAGTGTTAAGAAACAGAAAGATGATCCAAGAAGCCTGACAACAATTGCTGAATTTCTTGAAGAACATGAGTAGGCTGAAGCTAAATTAAAAAAACAAGCTGTTACCATTGACCTAGAAGAAGGAGAGATAGCTGGAGGTTATGATGCTATAGAGGATGTTCATATGGACAGTCCTATGGAAACAGAACAACAGTGGAAGAAATGGTGTCAAAAGCCCAAACTGATGACTTAATGATAAACACAATGTTTTTGATCAATCAAGGGTATGATCCAGATGAAGTCTTTGGGATGACCTATGAAGGAATGAAGGAAGAGGAAGAAAAAGTGAAAAAGCTGTTGGATCCAAGTGTTGAAACTGAGTATGAAAAATCAATCACCAAAGATGTTCCAGTGCATAAAAAGTTTTCTATGAAGAAATCAACCACAAATATGTATGAAAGACAATTGTCAAGAAAGGTTCCCTTACCTAAACTGTCATCTATGAAAAAATCATCCCCAACTCCTGAACCACTATTTCATGATCCTTATAGTATGTCAGATAAGGAAATGAAAGATGACCTCACCAGTCAAGGCTTCACCAAAAGAAAATTAGCAAACATGAAGACTAACTCACTAAAAGTTGCAGCACTTAGGTTAATAAATGAAAAGAAAGAATAGTTAAAGAAGTTAGAAGAAGAAGTGCTCAATCAAAAGCAAAGATCAAGAGTCTCTGCACAAGACATGAATCTTACTCATAAAGATCAAGACTATCTGGCACCTGTTATTCATAAATATCCAGAGTGGTTTGCTTAACCCTCCCAATTGAAACTTCAGGAAGGGTTGGCCACTGCTGAGATGATCAGAGGTGTATCTACTCCAAAAGGAAAAATAGACCAGAAAATTATTGCTTGGAAGCATGATAGTTCCTGGAATATGTTTATGGTTAAAAGAATCTCTGGTCTAGTGCAATTTTTTACAGAGTACTCTGCTCTGGTAAATGCACTTGAGATTCATGACCTGAAAGAACTGGCTAATCTGGAGTTGATCAACCATAATGCCATGTTTAGAGGATATGAATTTGAAGGTATACTTAAAATATTCAAGAGAACCAACAACTTCAATTCATTAAAAGCAACATGTATTATAAAAGACAAAACTTTTAAGAACCCTCTAGAGATAAAACAGACAAAACCAGCTGAAGAAGTAGTGTTTCCAGGACTTAGAGTGAAACCTACTAAATCATTGAAAAGAAACATGGTGGCTGGTACACATTCCTCAACACCAATCTCAAATGTTTATTATGATGAGAAGACCTATGAATTGGTGATTGAGAGGAAGTGGGGAGGCAAAGAAGGTGCTGGAATCTGATTGTTCAGCGGCTATGAAGTGAGACTACTGGATCAATCATATATCCAATACATATACACAAGGCACTTCAGAGAGATATCAAACAAATTGGGTCAAGAAGATCTACATTTCTTTCTAATGTGTATCTAAATATTGAAGATGGCTTATGATCAGATTAGTGCAAAGAAGGAGAAAAGGAAGAAGAAGAAGACTCCTTTATAGTTGGGCAACATTGTCAAACTTGAAGTTGATGTAGATGGTTCTTTTGATTCACAGGGATGGGCTATCTACAGTGTCTATTTGGGAACCAATCTCTCTAAAGAAACTACCACTTGAAGCCATTCATAATATGAGCAGAATGAAGATTCATGTACTAAGCAAGGATAAAATGTTAGATGCTCAAGATTTTGTTAACATGATCAAGGCAATTTTGGATCCAAGTCGAGCAGCACCTTTTACACCACCAGAAGACCCAGCAGAATCATCACAACATCAATCACCTTCCAAACATTGAAGAAAACTAGGCTGTATAATCCTTAGGGGGAGTATTGTTGCACCCTGAAAGGATCATACATGCCAACTCAATGGGTGATTTGATGATTGCTCTACTGGAATCCCTTAAGTCCAAGAAGAAATGGGGATGAAAATTCTACTAAGAAAAACAACAAGTGTGGTCATTTTGCATTTGTCAATGCGGAAGACATAATGCAAATAAGGACAAGTATTTTCTCTTCCGTATTGACAAATGCGGAAGACTAAAAGTTAATGCGGACAAGACTTTGCTCATTCGCTTTAGACAAATCCGGATGACCGAACAAATGCGCATAAGTATTTGTTCCTCCGCATTAAGCAATGCGGATGACCAACATACTAATGCGGATGATCAAGTGAAGAAATGTTGTTCAAATTAACTTATCCGCATTTGTCAATGCGGATGAACAAGCAAAGATGCGGATGAAGACTTAGACTAGTTCTAATGTAATAGTTCAGGGGTAGTTTAGTCATTTTGTAACAGGCATCTTGTATGCCTATATATAGAATAGATAACCTCGTACCTGAGGTGACAACTAATAGATATAGAGAATTTTTGTTGTAACTATTCTATGTAATTCATCAACTTTTATATATACAATACAAAAGCATTTATGAGTAATTTTCTTTCATTGAATGTTCTTTGATTGTTTGTTTCCACCATTCAATCACTGACTTGATTACCATATTTGATTCATAGTAAGAATCTCAATCTTACTCAACCCCAGTCAAAGTAGCTTTAACAGTCAAAGGTATCATCAACAGACTCAGAAGACATTTTAGAAGCTATATCAGAGTCTACTAATACCAGAACTGAAGGAAGAATCAAAGACCACTAAAGAGCCAAAGAAAACACTAGTTGTCAGCATCAAGGATGTTTATGATTGGAGTGCTAATGAAGAACAGTTACAACAAATCTTACTTCTAGTCTAGCACTTATTACTAAGATGAATAATGAAGACCGGTCTGAAGACAAAGATCCAAAGGCAGAAGGTGAATTAGACAATAAGGAAGATTATGACTGGAGTGACAAATTTGACCCAAAGGTAGATTTAGAAGAAGTTGCTCTTATGGCACAATTAGAAGAACCCAAGGGTGTAAACTCATCATCTGATACCGAGTCTTCAAATTCTTATCCAGAAATCCTAGTGGAAGTAAGAGAGAAAATATGCACTAAAGCATATTTTGAACAAGTAGAACACTACATAACCTACTCATTCAAAATATGTGATGAACTGAAACAAGAAGAGTTAATGCACAATAAGCTGAAAGCTGATCATAAAATTTCTGATGATAAAATCATATCTCTTCAAACTTCTTGGAACAAAACCTTAAAAGAACTTGAACAAGTAGAAAAGCAACTTGAAGAGATGACAAAAACACTTGAACAAGAGAGATTGGCACATGCAACCACTAAGATTGATTTAGCCAAAGTGAAAAGCTTAAAACCTATTGTTCAGCAATTGGTAAATGGTAGGAAAGAAAAAGATAAAATACAATAGGATTCATACATGAACCTATGCTTGAATCTATCTCTAATACCTTACCTAAAAACTTTAATACTCATGATCATTCACCAGAAAATAAAGCTATGCTTAAAGAATTTCAAGAAAAGAAAAAGAATGTTCATTCTTATGTCAAAAGTGAAATTGAAAAGTCAAATCCTATAAACCTCAACAAAAGAACAAAAAGTTGTTTGTACCATAAGGTGAATGTGTTATTGAAAAGTGTGAACTTGAACAAGGTGTAGAAAAGTTAATGAAATCAATAACAAGATGAAAGGGAAATCTAAAGAAGAGAAATCAGAGACTTCCTGTTATAATGATTCAAGCTCTTATGAATCTAATCAAATTGATCAAAAACTTAAAGAATCTGAAAAAGAGTCTTCTCAAGATTCAATTAAAATCCAAAGCACTAAACCATCATCAAGAAAAAGAAATCAAAGAAGAAGAAAAGCAACTGCTAAATCTAAAAAGTCTGAACCAATCAATCAATCAAGTCAAATTAAACTGGTGAAGTTTGTGTCAGCAGGAACTTTTGACGTAAACATAATTTCAGAAAACAACATCAAATCCTAAGATCAAATCTAACTTTGATCTGAAAACAGGTTCACATCCTAAGTCTTTCGTTGTTCATAAAATATTTCTGTCTAAGGAGTCAAAGAATTGTGAAAATGTTCAAAAGCTAAATCTTAAAAATCAAAAGAACAAACTCACTAAGTAGAAACAATAGATTAACCTAACTACCCCTAAATCGAAACAAGGATCGAATGTGGTATCTACATCTAGGGTTAATCAAATGTTGTTCAAACATCCACAAAGGTATATTGCCATACGTGATATGTATAATCATAACACATCTGATTGTTATTTTAACAAGTACTATCATATTTGTGATATGACAAATCACATAACATCAGATTGTTATTTCAATAAATATCGTGCCTTGTGTGATGAACGAAATCATAATACTGAGTATAGTTACTTTAGGAAGAACTTGCCATGGAAAGATTATGGCAATCAAAGATTTCAAAGAAATCAAAACTATGGTTTTCAAGTATTATCAATACAACTTTCCTTAGGCTTTAGATCTCTCAAACGAATCAATTCTGATTATGATGATCATTATCTTATGAGACCATAACATTATAATCAGGGAAATTTCATTCCATGTTCAGTGAGAATGAAAAATGGAACATTTAACAAGAATTTTGTTTCTAAAAATGTTTTAAATGATGGTATAAAGTTTCTTGATAATGATCATGAGAATCATTTTAATCTTTGGGGTCAAAACAAATAAAAGATAATCAAACAGTTGTTCAAAGAGAATTTGATAATCCAAAATTTCAAAAGAAACCTCACGTGAACAATCTTCATTTTCAAGCAATTTACCATTGTGGATAAATATAGCAAGGCCAAGATCATTTTGGCTTGGGTTGATAACTCATCTTAAATGTCTTTAAAATGCAGGTACGCCCAAGACGTCCAATAAAAACGTGGTATGTTGATAGTGGGTGTAGCCGACATATGACAGGCAATCAAGCCTTGCTTCAAGACTTTAAGACAAAAGATGGTACACATGTAGCTTTTGGTGGAGATGCAGGTGGAAAGATAACCGGAGAAGGAACAATATCTAACAGAGTTATAAACTTTGTTAAAGTCAACTACTATGCTCAGTTGAACTTTAATGTTTTAAGCGTTTCTCAAATATATGATAAATTCTATCCTACTTTGTTTGATGTCTCTTATTGTTATATTTTTAAGCCAGGTTTTCAGATCAGCAAGGAATGGGTGGTTGTTAAAGCTGTTAGAGATCGAGATTTCTACAAGCCAAATATGTCTCAAGTTGATCCTTCAACAGAAACAACATGCCTTATTGCTCTTTAAATGATAAAATCCAACCTTGGTATATACGTCCCGGGCATTCCAACTTCAAAAAGATGAACAAACTTGCAGCAGGAAAACATGTAGTAGGCATACTAACAAAGAAGTTTGCTACATCAGACCTCTGTAAAGCATGTTTGAAAAGGAAGCAACACAGAGCGTCTTATAAGTCCATGATGATAATATCAAATTCAAAGCCTTTACAGTTGTTACATATAGATCTATTCGGTCATGTAAACGTGCAGAGCATTGGAAAGAAATCGTATTGTTTAGTTATCATTAATGACTATACAAGATTTTTTGGGTTTTATTTTTATGTGCAAAATCTGAAACGTCTGAATTATTAAAAGAGTTTATCACTAAAGTAGAAAATTAACTTTATCAAAAAGTAAAAATAGTTAGAAGTGATAATGGAATAGAATTCAAGAATGCTAATATTGACATGTTCTGTGCAGTAAAAAGGATCGCTCATTAATTCAGTGCTCCTAATACTCCATAACAAAATGAAGTTGCAGAAAGGAAGAACCGAACATTGGTTGAGGCAACCCGTGCAATGTTAGAAGATGCTACGATTCCTATCAATTTCTGGGATGAAGCCACATCAACTGCGTGTTTCATTCAAAATGGTACTTTATTGGTGAAAGACAAACAAAAAACTCCTTATGAGTTGATGTTTGGCAGGAAACCAGATACAATTTTCTTAAATCTTTTGGTGTCCGGTTTTGATTCTAAACTCAAATTACCAGCTTGGAAAATTTGACACAAAATCTAATGATGGATTCTGGATATTCGTTTGTGTCAAAATCATTTAGAGTTTATAACTCTAAGACGAATGTTATCATTGAAACTATCAATGAAACATTTCTTGAAAATTCATATCCATCATTCGCAATGGTCCAACTTAGCTTTTTGATTTAAATTCATTGTCAAACTCATTTAATTCTAACCTGTTTAAATCTTCTTGTGTCAACATGAAACAATTAGGAGATCTTGGAACCTTTAGTAATGATTTAGACTCTGGTGATATGGACGATTCAAGCCCGGACTATCTATTTTTCTCAATTGTTAGAGATCCAAATATTCAATTCAGAATCTTATGATCAACAAGTTCAAGAACAACATCCTGTTCCTGGAAATTCTGATGTCTCTCAACCAATTCCTAATGATGAACCAGAAATTCAACAACATGAGTCTCGAACTTTATCTATATCTGGAGATATAGATGTCAATGACAAGCTTGATTATTTCATCAACTCACCAACTCAAGTTTTGAATTTCACTCCATATTCTTCAAACCTGTTGCATCAGCTCTCTGACTTGAACCAAACCAATCTTGATGTGAATATTCAAGAAGATGAGATTCAAACATCTCGTATTCATAAGAAACATATGTATCATAGATTATTGGTCCTTTGAATAAGAGAACTACGAGAAGTCATACAAAGCAAGTGAACATTTGCTTATACTCGTGTTTTCTATCTCAAATTTTCCCAAAATACATCATTGAAGCATTACAGGACAATAGTTGGATTGAAACTATGCAAGAAGAGTTGCTACAATCCGTAAATCAGAAGTGTGGAAGCTTGTGGATCTGCCTGAATGAGAAAATGCCATTGGCACAAAATGGTTATTCAGAAACAAATTAGATGTTCAAGGAATAGTTGTTCGTAACAAAGCAAGGCTAGTAGCACAAGGTTACACCCAAGAGGAAGGAATTGATTATGATGAAGTGTTTTCTCTAGTTGCAAGACTTGATGCAATTCGTGTCTTCCTGGTATATGCTTCTTATATGAAATTCAAGGTGTACCAAATGGATGTCAAATGTGCCTTTTTGTATGGACCAATCATAGATGATGTGTATGTCAAGCAACCTCAAGGTTTTGAAGATGCTGAATTCCCTCATCATGTGTACAAGCTGAGCAAAGCTTAATATGGTTTATATCAAGCTTCTAGAATCTGGTATGAGACATTGGCCCAGCATTTGATCCAACATGGATACATAAGAGGGAAAATTAATCCAAGGAGAGTATTATTGGAGCCTTAAAGATTAGCATTTAGTCGTTGGTTTTTGTTTTTGTCATAGTGTAGGGACTTATTTGTAAATATATGTTCCTTAGTTTCTTTGATTAGTATAAATAGGATTATATGTATATGTTGGTAGTTGAATACTTAGAACTCTCTCTCATTTGTACATTGTAATCATTTACAACTATCAATAGAAACTTCTATAACTTTTTGTTATATTTGCATCTATTGATTACTTTGTTCATATAATTGATAATTGCATCATAACATCAATACAGATCGATATATTTGAACCTATCACTAACTACGTTTAATTAATGGTTTTTAGTCAATCCATCTATCTATTAAAAAAACTAAAATAAACGTGAAACAATTGTAAGATTTATTATACTTACTTTTTTATTTGTCTATATATTAATATTAAATACTAATAATATTACTCGTATCATGTTCATTGAAAAATGTATAATTTAATAATTAAAAGCATCTTTTTATTAAAAACATACTTTTATTTTTTTATAAAATACAGAATACAATGAACTTTTTGTAACATTTTTCTTTAAAAAATATTTAAAAATTATAATTTTTGATAACACAAAGATTTAATAAAAATACATAATTATTTATTTACTTAAAGTAGCTATTTGTATGAAACTATAATCATATTTTATATTCAAGCACGATTTATGATGCATAAATTTGTAGTATTAATTATTTAATATTTTATTAATTCAATCCGTGTATACATGGGGACTAACCTAGTTGTTTATATAAAAAAGAAATTGAATCCCAAAAACCGAAAACCCAAAAACAAACAGAAAACGAAGTTAAATCCGAAAACCAAAAATCAAAAAAACCAAAACTGAATGCTTTTAAAGACGTAGAAACCGAAATATCAATTTTTGATTTTGATTTTAGGCAATAACCGAACCGAACCGACCTTGTTCACCCCTAATCAAAGTACTTTCGAATAATAAGATCCAAAAGCTCATGGTTGGTTCATAATGTGTGGATCAACTACAAATGTGAGTGGACAATAGGTCTTAGTTTACGAAAAATCACCAAGTTAAGATATTAGTTATATAAAAGAAGAGAATGTTCAACCATTCACAAAGTCGTTAACATATTGTTATTGTACACTATTGTATTGGCATGGTTTAAAGTTACATAATCTGTTTTAATAGTTTATTGCTAGAGGGTGTGGTTCCAATGTTAACACACCCTAAATCTCATAACTCAATAACCTAATCTTATACATGTAGTGGTACAATGCCAAAGCAATCCGACGATACATATTAATTGACATAAAATAATTATTTTAATATTACACTTATTCACCAGGAAATGTATTTTGGTTATATTACATTTGTCCTTGCAAATCAAGTTATCACTCGAAATTTCTAAAAAAGTAGATGTGACTAATATTTTATTTTGAAGTCTCAAATGTTCTTATCAATCTTGTGTCTAAGATTTTAATATTTTAATTTAATATGTATTCAAAATTATGTTTCGTTCATACACCATCAAATTTTTAATATTAATAGTTTTTCTAGATTTACATTTACATTATTTAAAACATTTTGAATCTCAAATCTTAGAAAATTCTTCAAGTTTGGGTAATATTACAATAAGATTATAGTAAAACTTACTTAAATTTTAAACTTTAATAAAAATTACATAATATTACACTAACGTAATAAGTTATTAAGATGTGTTATAAACAATACAATAATATTGCATTGGTGTACTATGGTTTTACATGGGTGTACTATAAACTTATTGTTGTAACTATGTTATCATTTAGGGGGTGTTTATTTTTTCAGAAAAGCTCTTTCTAACTTCTTTTGTGTGCGTCACGTAGACCACGCGTAGGCGTTAAGGTTTGCAGATTGTTTGTTTTTTGGAATACTTTTCATTAAAAAAAGTTTGTGCGAGGTCTGTATGCTGTAGATTTGGCACAACCACTTCTAAAGTCTTCTAAAGTCTATAGAGGATTAAACACGATCACCCACCACCACCCATGTTCACCACCACCACCATCGTCCACCATCACCAACATCCTCCACCTCATTGTCTGCCATCACCATCATCTGCCACCACCACCACCCACCATCTACCATTCCAGCACAATCCAGCACTGTCGTATACCACCACAAGTTGATTTTAGCAGTCTGCAGATGTTAAAAACAAATACTCTTCTTGTTGCATACTTAAGAGGTTTGGTCCACCTCTTATCCTGCAGATGTCTGTAGATGTAGCTCGCAGACTGCATACATTTTGTTACAGAAAAAAACAAACAACACCTTAGTGTAATAATTAAGACATGTAAGAAATCAAATTAAATATTATTTCATTGGGTAATATACTTTTATAATGGTGTAATATAAGCTTATGTAAAACTAAAGTTCTACTTACATTGATGTAAGTTATATTACATTAATGTAAGTAGTGCTAGGTTATATTTATTGGTGTAACTAGTTCACATCATCATATTATATTGGTGCACATAGAATTAGCTTTACAAAAACACAACAAAACACATTGGGCCAACAATCCATGTGTAATCTGGCATTCCATCTCTTATATCCACCTAAAGCCAAACCAAAAATATCCATGTAGGACTCATATATCTTCACATCTTTATCCCACTTACTTATATCATTCCAACGATAGGTTTTTTTATCATCGATACATCAGAAGAGTGACATCTTATACCATTTTGAATTTGGGAAATTAAATAAGAATGATTACCTAAGCAAGAATGAAACAAAAAAAACAATATCAACACTACAACATTTACAAGAATTAGTGTAAAAATGTATTACCATGATGTAAGATAACAACATTTTTTAACAAAAAATATAAAAAAACAATAATATTTATCTACATAAATATATGGTTAAAATTCAATAAAATTATTGCATCCTTTAATAGTTTTCCATATATGAAAATTCAATAAATACATGGTCTGGGAACTCATGGAGATATAAAAGCAACAATGCTTATCACAAGGTTGAAAAAACTCACATCGATATAACAACTCCAAATAATAAACACAAACATATTAAAAGAAGAAGAAGAAGAATCATAAGGTTTTACCTTGCTTATCACAACTAACGTAACAAAGATGAGAGTTACCAATGAGAATACCAAACGTATCATCACATAATGGATCATTAGTGGACAAGCGAATTGAAAAGAAGCATATATGAATGAAGAAGATGGTGCTGGTTGAAAAAAAAAGAGTATGAAGCAGGAAGATAGTTGGTGGATTTATATTGATGGAGTAGTTTAAATGTACAAAAAATGATAGTAACTTTTTGTGGGTTATGGGTCAAACAAGGACAAGTATGACAGATGGGCTATATTGCATTTAATGAGAGATCATGTATCAAATGACAAAAAATATCGCTGCTACTTTAAGTTGGGGATAGTGATGTGGCAACCCCGTATTGGTTAGAATGAGTTAATAGGTTAAGTCATATAGAATGGATTAACAAAAAATGCATGCCCTAGAAGGATAAAACGGTGGAATATGTATGTGAAAAAAAGTATATTGGTTTATTTAGGATAACAAGAGGACGTTATATCATGCTTGATTGTTCTTAATGACAATATGGAACCCTCATATTCGTCAAACAACAAATATATTATCAACATAATAATTATTAACGGACGTTATCGTCAGTTTATCTTAGGTATAGACGCATGAATAAACTCGTAATTAATTATTGTCTTTATGAATGACAATGAGGCGGGTTCAGACGGATATTGGTGCTCCTAATTTTTTATCCACTTGTAAAATTATATCACATTTGTTGGGTAATTAGTCGTTGAGTATTATATATGCTAGAGGTTTCATGTATGCCTCTTAGTTTGTTTAAAGTTACGTATTGGATTTGCTAGTATATTTCTTTTTTTTAACATTCTAACTTTTATATAACTTTAAGTTTATAACTACAACAAATTAAAAATATGAAATTACATATATTCCACTTAATGAAACTAGAAAACAGTTAAGATAAAATTAAATATATTGTATTTTGGTATATTGTAAGGGTAAACTGGTTTATGGTTTCGACATATAAAGGAATTGACTTAAAGAATAGCAAGAAGCTTTACTAACCATATTACAAATAAGTCGGATTATTTTTTCATTGTTAGATCTAAGAACAATAGGTCTAGATTATTTTGTATAGGCTTAGAACTTTAATCAACACTTGTAATAATGAATTATAATCATTCATTACAAGTGTTGATTAAAGTTCTAAGCCTATACAAAATAATCTAGACCTATTGTTCCTAGATCTTGCAACACTCCCCCTAAATTTATGATTAATGATAAGATGTAGCATTCATCATAAATTTATGAAGAAATTAGCATGAAAGGAACATGATAGTCCAAAAGTTATAAAACACCCTAAGTTAAAAAGAAATAAAACAAAATAAAAGAATTATTATATACAAGCATATAAACACATATAATGAGATTATACTATGGCACTAAACTTCTTCCTCCTAGATTTGTTTGATGAAGTATGATCTGATTCTAGTCCTGATTGCAAGTATGTTGGACCATTTAATTTCAAACAAAAGTATTGTATCAACTAGGCATGTTGTTTATCATGTTTTAGTGTTTACTATAGTTAACTGTTATGGGCTCCACATTCAATTCACATTAGAGTTTATCCTCCTTTTATGAGTCAATTTATCATTATTTCACACTTACAAAACTATATACATTAAGTTATAAATTCTATCTTGAGACAAGTTTAATGTCTCATTAATGCTTTGTTGTTGAAGCTCTTTAGATAATATACAATTGACCATAATAGATTCTTTTGAGAACTTAGATAAGATCGTCATCAGGTCACCAGGTCTTTATTTTCGTAAACAGAGATGCCTTTAATCCAGGTTTTTGTTTACATAAAATAAAGGGATGATAAGGATCATACTTTATACACCAGTTGGGTATAGAGGTACACCAAGGTATTCATAATACCAGGTCTTTGTTTACAAAAAAACAGAAGGAATATGATATGCAGAGATAGAAGTTATAAAGTATTTTACATATGTCATGCTGATAAGAAAATAAAGACAATATTTTTGTATATTTATATGTTTTTTGAATGTTTTTGGATTTTATAGATTACTATTTACAAGGACAGTCACATGCTTTTCTTTATTGATGATGATTTAATCTAAGTTAATCATGCCCAAAGACTCAATTAGAAAATTAAATCTAACTGAATCAAAGGCTTTAATGATTAAACTAGCAAGCTGATTTGTTCAATCCAATTTGATTAACTTGATTAAATCCTTTTCTGAGCAATCTCTCAGAAAATGGTATTTGATTTCAATATGTTTTGTTTTTCTACGTTGAACTGGATTAGCAGTGATAATGTAACACCCAGAAAAGTCAGAACGAGTCATCAAGGATAATGGGCTTAATTACTGGGTATTTAATAAAGGAAGGAAATGGGTTATGGGCTAAATTAGGCTTATGGGCAAGAGCTTAAGTGATTAAGGGCCCGTAACCAGATCTTTAACACATTTAACCAGCCACCATCTCCCTCATTTGAACCCTAGCCTCCCAAATTCGTAGAGAGAGGAAGTAAAGAAAACTCAAGATTTGGAGCTTCAAAGATTAAGAGATTGAAGATCTGGGTGTTAGAGCATCAAACCATAAGAAAGGAGTAATAAATCCAGGTAAGAATTGGCCTTTAAACCCTTTTGTAGATCAAACCCGGGTTGTAGGTGTTGGATCAAGAAGAAGGTTGGTGCAACCAAAACCAAAAACTTAGACAAATTTTGGTACAACTTACAAAGGACTTCCGAAGCGAAGTATGGAACTTCCAAAGGATATGGAGTTATTTCGAAGATAAATAGCAAGATCAACTTCCGAAGGAAAAGCTCTAACTTCTGAAGACAAAGTCTTCTCTTCCGAAGTTCAAGACTTAGAAGAAATAAAAAATGACTTCGAAGCAAAAGTCCCCAAGCCACGGAAGAAGCAGCCTCTTCTGAAGTATACAAGGCTTCGGAAGAACTTGTTCTTCCAAAGCCATTTAACCTTCGAAAGATGCTGCTAATGAACCAGTGGACATAAGTATGGTCTCTGACACTCCACTACAGACCTCTGATACTGCATGGTGTTTTCCCAAAAGGCCATATAGTTGACCATACTTTATTCCACTATTCACCTTTGTATGTTAGTACAAGTTACCAACTTTAGTTGGTGACAAAAGATAAGTCATGAACATGTCATGACTACCATATCTCATATAAGACGTTATCTAAGATGCCTAAAACTATAGCTTTGTAGTATTTGCTTTAGTTAGAGGATTTCAGCTGCTATCAATGTATATCCAGCTGTAGATAGTAGTATATATAGTTTTTCATTATAACTCTTGTAGTAAGCTTGTAAGAGTCTTGTAACCTTTGAGTTGAGAAATAATATATACAAGTATTTTGAAATTAGTCTCTTATGCTTCTCTCTTATGTTACTTAGTATATTATAATCAACTCTTAGAAGATCTCTGCTTCTTGAGTGTTTGTTAGTGAGTTTGAGAGAAAAATACTTGTGTTGAGTATAAAAACCAATCTTGCAATTGGTATAAGAGATTCTTAGGCTCTTGATTGTGTGATCTAACCATCCTAATCAACCTCTTGTTTACTCACTCTTTTACTACACTCTAAGCATGGCCTTGAACCAGAAATCTGAATGTCAAATGGGGACGATGACTAAAGCACCCATCATCACCCCAGAGAACTTCAAACAATAGAGTAGACGTATAGAAGGGTTCATCAGATATCAAGATAGCCAATTGTGGAAATCCATTGCCCAAGGTCCTTACAAGCCAAAGGTGGCTTCACCTTCTAGTGGTGGTGCCATGATAAAGAAGGCAGTGGAGGACTACTCTGAAGAAGACCTCAAGCCGATAGACATTAATGAAAAGGCAATGACAGTCCTAATGACAGCAATTCCTAACTCCATTATGGTGGGGTTTCAGAATTGCACAACTGCTAAAGGACTGTTTGATGCCTTAACCTTGACGCACTCCAACTCCAACGACTCAAAGAAAGATTCCCTGAAGCAGCAATTTGAGAAATTCACTCATATTACTAGAGAGACCTTGCATGAGCAATACTTTAGGTACATGGAACTTATCTCTTCCCTTCAGTCTGTGGGAATAGCTCTTGAATTGAGAAATATCTCAAGGAAATTCATGTGTGCACTTCCCAATGAGTGGATGTTCTATTGTGTCTCCATCCAGAGAACAGAACCTGAACACACTCACTATGACTGAGCTATACGGTATTCTTGATGGAGACCGTGTAGAGATGGAAAACAAAAGTGGCCGTCAAGGACGCGGATCTTCAAGCCTTTCCTCAAGCAACACTCTCATGGTTGCTAAAGGCTCAAGACCCCGTCAACCTCAGCAGTATCTGCTGTACTCATAGCAGTCATCTAGCTCTTTTGGACCTTACATCACATTCCCTGAGACCCCAAGGTCTCAACAAGCTCAGCCCAGTCCCTTTCAGGACAACTATGCTTTTGTCTCAAGGAGTGGACACTCCAATGATTTTTAGTTCTGCTTTGAAGATCTAGAGTGTTTCAGTGTGGATGAGGTGCAATACATGGACATAGTCTAACAAATAGCTCTGCTAACCTATAGGGGAAAGAAGTTCTTTAAGAGAACAGGAAGGAAGTTCTCACAGAACCCACAAGTAGCAAGTTTGGGTTTGACAAAGCAAAGGCCAAGTGTTACAACTGTAACCAACTGGGTCATTTTGCTAGGGAATGCAAGGCTCCCAAATCAAACTCGGGATCTGCTTATGCCTCCTCACATCCTTCCACACCAAAAGCTACTGGAAAATCCACTAAAACTGCTGCTATGGCACAAGAAGTTGATTGGAGCGTTATGGTCCAAGATGTCACCCCTACACAGGCACTCATGGCCGGAACAAACAACTCTAAGATATATGATCATCTCTGTACTCCAGCATGTATTGCTATAATTAAAATGTACCAGGACTATAACATGGAAATGAAATCCAATATTGAGTCCTTAAACATCTTAAAAGTTGGTTTTAAAAGGGCTGAATCTGACTATCAACATAAAATTAAGGAGTTAGAGAAAACAGTTTCATCTTTAAAACATGAGCACACTAATTACAAGACTCAAATCAAGGATTTAATATCCAAGTTAACTAAGGCTCAAGCCAAGCTAGTAATAGCCAATGCTCAAGCCAAGCTAGTAATAGCCGAGGCTCAAGCCAAGCTAATAATAGCCAAGGCTCAAGCTAGGAAACATGCTATTTCCGAGCAAAACTTCCAAGCTATTATTACATCATAATCCCACTCCAAAATCTGTAATCAAAACAAAGGAGGGTTAAGGACCATTGAGATTGCTCCACCACACTCTTATGAGTCCATAAGACAACCTAGGTGTGGTACTAAAGATCAAGAGGTTCCATCTACTACCCATCTTCACTTTAGTTGAAGAATGATGCAATAATGGAGACCACCACAAGGAAGGAATAGGTAAATCAACCCATTTCTACTTGTGATGATCAACCCCTATCCATCAAAGCTAGAAGAAACTGGGCAAAGGCAGCCAGAAGAACTACCAAGAAAGTAGCTCAATCTAAGCTAAAAATTAACCTAAAGCAAAAGGGTGTTTTCATTTCAGCTGGATTCTAGGTGGTAGGCATTTCTGATTTAGGAAAGAAGTGTAGTACCAACACTTCTCTCCTGCTAAAGGATCAGAAGTCAAAGGGGAAGTCTGCAGAGGAAGATAAGAAGATGAAGAAACCTCAGCCATCAAAATCCCCAAAAATTAGCATTGCATGCATAATGTGTGGTCTGCAGAACCACTTGGCTAAAGATAGTTACTACAATCCAGCAAGCACACATTATGCAAATAAGGTTAAAAATGAAGCAACTAAGAAGGATTCAATTTTGGACCTTATCATATGGTTCAATGATAAGAAAAGGAGAGCTGGTTTCTGAAGCTAAGTTGCTTTCAGAAGAAACTCATTCTTCCGAAGGGAAAGTGGCTTCGGAAGTTAACCCAAGGAAAGCTCAAAAGAACAAAAGAGCCTCCTCAAAATCTTTTGAAAAGAAGTTTGCTTCAGAAGTGAAGATTGTGAACTCTTCTTCTGGAAACATTTTGGATTTAGGAAAGAAGTGTAGTACCACACTTCTCTCCTCCTAAAGATCAGAAGTCAAAAGGGAAGGCTGTAGAGGAATATAAGAAGATGAAGAAACCTCAACCATCAAAATCCCTAAAGATTAGCATTGCATGCATAATGTGTGGTCTGCAGAACCACTTGGCTAAAGATAGTTACTACAATCCAGCAAGCACACATTATGCAAATAATGTTAAAAAGGAAGCAACTAAGGAAGGATTCAATTTTGGGCCTTATCATATGGTTCAATGATGAGAGAAGGAGAGCTGGTTTCTGAAGCTAAGTTGATTTCAGAAGAAACTCATTCTTCTGAAGGGAAAGTGGCTTCGGAAGTTAACCCAAGGAAAGCTCAAAAGAACAAAAGAGCCTCCTCAAAATCTTTTGAGAAGAAGGTTGCTTCAGAACTTCTGGAAACAAAGAAGCTTTGGAAGAAGTTCATGTTGCTAAAGCTTTAATAAGCTCATTTAAACTTACTAACCATGGGATGGAATGGAAGATCAGACAAGATGTTGTAACCACACCTTCCTCTTCAAAGACATCAATTGAACCCTCTACCATTCATTTTGGTTCAATTATGTCATCATCAATGGAAGAACCCAAGACCAGCAAGGCTTGGGTTTCCAATCAAAACTAACTTTTCACCTTATGTGTAAGGACATTCACAAGACAAGAACAATAATGTCTAGATAGTGGACAATAGATGCTCCAGGCACATGACTGGGAACAGATCTCTACTTCAATAATTTCAACAAATTAATGGAGGTCCTGTTTAGTTTGGAGGTGAGACCGGAGGATACATTTAAGGCAGAGGAAGTGTATCCATTGGCTTGTTAACAATTGACAAAGTAAACTTTGTCAAGCAGCTTGAACACAATCTCCTAAGTGTTTCTCAATTCTGTGATCAAAAGCATCAAATGCTTGACAATTCCTCAGGAATTGGTGCTTCTTAGATCTTCTAAGAAAGGGGATATGTACAAGCTGGATATGAACACTACTTGGGTGAAGTTTCATGCTTTCTTTCCAAAGCTGATGGTGATGAGTCTGCCTTATGGCATAAACATATATGTCATGTAAATTTTAAAACCATGAAAAAATTGGTTAAAAATAACTTGGTACATGGCGTGCCCAAAAAGAAATTTTTCTGTAGCGGTGTGGCTTGCCTAAAAGGAAAACAATAAAGAGTCTCTCACAAATCCAAAGAGGTTAACTCTATCACCACCCCATTACACTTATTGCACATGGATTTATTTGGTCCAACAAGTATAATGAGCATTGGAAGGAAATCATATTACCTTGTGATAGTTGATGATTTTACAAGATTTACATGGGTATTCTTTTTAAGAACTAAAGATGAAACTGCTAAAACTTTAATGTCTTTTATTCTTAAAATTGAAAATCAAAGTGATCACAAGGTAAAGAGTATCAGGAGTGATCAAGGGACTGAGTTTAAGAATAAAGTTCTTGACTCATTCTGTAACTCAAAAGGGATTACCAGACAATACAGTGCTCCTAGAACTCCTCAACAAAATGGTGTTGCTGAGAGGAGGAACATGACACTAATTGAGGCTTCTAGGACCATATTAGCTGATTCAAAGCTGCCTCTTACATTCTGGGCAGAGGCAGTTAGCATTGCATGCTTTGTGCAGAACAGGGTTCTTATTGTCAAGCCATATGGAAAGACCCCTATGAGCTATGAAACAAGAGGCCACCGTTCATTGGCTTTCTAAGGTCCTTTGACAGCAAGTGTACCATACTTGACATAAAGGACAACTCGGCAAAATTTGCTGAGAAGTCAGATAATGCTATCTTTGTTGGATATTCCTCCACCTCTATTGCTTATAGAGTCTATAACATCAAAAATCAACAATTTGAGGAATCATCCAACATTATTGTTAATGAGCACAGTCCTTGTGTTAAGGAGAATGACCCTGATCATACTTTTAACTTAGAATTGTTTCCAAACTATTCTAAACCATCTTGTGAGAATGTTTCAGCTAGAACAGGTACTCAAAGTGATTTGTTGAAGACCAACTATTTTAGTTACTCAGACCTCTTCTATGAGAGTCTCTGAACCCTAAGCTCCCATCATTGGTAGATCTGATAGCAAGACCATTTCAGGAACCAGTGGAGTTTCAACAAGTTATCAGCAAAGTGTGTCTAATAACTCATCAATTGATAACATACAAAACCAAACTAATGAAAGTAGTATTTTGAAGGAACATGCAACTATTAATACTGCTTCTCAGTCAACTGCTGCTCATGATGTTTGTAGAGATTAATGAAGAGGCTGATGCAACCTAAACATCTTTAGTCTTTCCTGCATACTGCACAAGTACATTGAAGTGGAATGCTTCGGAAGTTTCACATGTGCAACAGAAATACTAAGTGTGAAATCTTCCGAAGCCAAGACTAACATCTTCCGAATCCAAATATGAAGTCTTCCGAAGCCTTAGAGACAAAGTCTTCCGAAGCTTCAATTTCATGAAGACAGATTTCTTTCGAAGACTTTTAGTAACATGCTTTATCTATGTACTGTTCCATAAAGCTGGACACCTTTCCGCTGCAACTCTGCAAGTCACCAACTAACATGGTTTGGTGAAAAGGTCCATGCTTTTGGTAACTGTACATTGAGGTCTTGAGTCTGTAACTTTCTACTTTATGTACTTTATCTTTTTTGTAATAGATAAGGATGTGAGCTATGGCATGTCATAGTCACTAGTCAAAAGGCAATTGTATCCAGCTGGCTTTCAAAGTATAGTCGGCTGTAGGATGTTGTATAAGTATCTCATGTTCTTGTATCCTTCGAATATGCTTTGTAACACTTGTAATAGAACATAGAGAAGGCAATATACTGCATTCTTTAAAACCAAATACTTGTGTTCTTTGTGTTCTGTCTCATATACTACTTGTGTTCTTAGTGTCACCACTTGGTTAATCCAGTTTACTGTTTGATCTAAGTTTAGTTTATCTCCTCTTTGTGTTGTTGTGTTGTAACTCTACACCCTTCAACGGTCCTGCATTTGGTATCAAAGAATACCAGGCTCTTGATATAAGATCTCACCATCTTTAGATCCCTCACACATACAAATACTAAACTTTTCAAATGGCAGCCATTTCCAAAACTGATATGGAAACTGGAACTATGAACAAGTCCCCACTGATCACTCTTGATGAGTTTGACACCTGGTGTTTAAGAATGGAAGGTTTCATCAGGTCTCTTGATTCAAGAATGTGGGAATCTATTGAGAATGGACCTTTCATACCCAGCACACCTTCTACTACTGGTGCTGGTATGATCCCCAAAGATGTGGCTAACTACTCTGATGAAGATAGGAAGAGAGTAGAGATAGACAGAAAAGCCATGACAACTCTTCAAACTGCCCTTCCAACCTCTGTGTACAGAGGTTTCAAGAAGTGCAAAACAGCCAAGCAGCTGTGAGATGCACTGAAACTGATGTATGAGGGTTCTTCTAAAGCCAAGGAGAACAAAAAGGATCTCCATAAGCAGCAGTTTGAAAACTTCACCTTCAAAACAGGTGAAACCATGACTCAGTAGTACTTCAGGTATGTTGAGATTGTGGATACCCTAGTGGATGGAGGAGTTTCTCTTGAAAATAGAGACATTGTAAGGAAGTTCATGTCCTCACTTCCTAGGCAGTGGACACACTACTGTGTGGTGATCAAGAGAACTAAAAATCTCAAAACTCTTACTCTGACAGAGTTATATGGGATTCTTAGTGGATACCAGATGGAGATGAACATGCAAGGTTCATCTGGAAACTCGAACAATCAAATGGGTTCAGCCTTATATGTGGTTGAAAGGGATAGCATAGAACCCAAACATCATCTCTTATGCTTCCCTGACAACTCACCCAAGGGTCCTTTCATCACCTTCCCAGAGACACCAAAGGAGAACTACACTCAAGGAAGCCCATTCCAAGAGACAAGCTCTTCTCAAGCTTTTGTGTCTTCTGATCAAAGCTGTGGCAACTCTCTTTTCACTCTTGAAGACCTGGACTGTATCCATCCAGATGATCTGGAATACATGGAAATAATCCAGCAGATGGCTCTTCTCACTCACCGAGCCAAGAAGTTCTATAAGAGGACTGGAAGGAAGTTTTCAAGCAATGCAAACTAGTGGAAAGTTTGGACTGGACAAAGGGAAGTCAAGTGTTACAATGTAACCTGATGGGCCACGTGGCCAGAGAGTGTAAGGCACCTAGAACAAATGGTGGCCAAACACAATCCAGACCAAACTACACTGACAAAGCTCTCCATAATGAGAAGTCAAAGCAGCAAGCTGTTGTTGCTGTTGAAGAAGGAGGCTTTGACTGGAGCTTTCAGGCTGAAGATGCTTCTCCAAACCAAGCACTGATGGCAGATCATGATGAAGCCAAGGTATTGGAACATCTCTGTACTCCTGAATGCATTGCTAAAGTTAACAGGTACAGGTCCTATAACTTGGAACTGAGATCTGATATTGAGTCCTTAAACATTTTAAAATCTGATTTTAGAAAGTTTGAAAATGATTATAAGCTGAAAATAGAGGACTTAGAGAAAACCATTTCAGTTCTAAAACATGAACACACAGATTTTAGGACTCAAATTAATGATCTCATAACCAAGTTAACTGAGTGCCAGGCTGAGCTGAAGAAGAGACCTTCAAGAACATGATATCCTCATCCCTGCACAACAAAGTGTGCTATCAAAACAATCAGGGACTGGGATCCAATGACATAGCTCCTCCACACACAATCTTGTCAGTAAGATCTTCTAGGTGTGGAACTTGTGAAGATGAGCTTTCTCTCATAGATCCTATGAGTGAGGAGGATGAATAAGAGATAGTGAAGAATCTCTCTCCAAAGAGTGAAGAGGAGGATTCCAAGAAGGGCCACTATCCTTCTAAGGAGAAAGTGAAGACTGTGATGACCAAGTCCATGAGAAAGAACTTGATCAGAAAGAGCAAAAGAAAGGCAAGGAAGGCTCAAAAGATCAAGGCTACTTTTGACTCTAAGCAGAAACAAGTTTTTATTTTTGCAGGGTTTAAAGTAGTAGGGACTGAAGGCATCAACCAAAACTCTGCTAAGAGTTCTGGTTCTTGCTCAACTCATCACAGCAGCAAGAAGAAGACTGATCTACTGTGTACCACTGCCGCATAGCCTGGTCCATCAAACTCCAAGCATAGTTCTCAGCCCAAGAGGACTGTCTCAGCATCTTCAAAGATAAAGGTGGAGAAGGGAAATGACCAAAGACAGCCTTACTCTCAAGACTGTCTAAGAAGATTCAGGTTCGGAAGGAAAACCAGTTCCTTCGGAAGTTCCAAATCTAACAAGAAGCGAAGTGGAAAATTCTCTTCGGAAGAATATTTGGTCTCGAAAGAAAGGAGTTCTTCTGAAGCACTAAAGTCTGCTGTAGTGTTTGCAGAATCTTCCGAAGGTTCAGTCACCAAAACTTCTGAAACTCCAAAAGCTTCTAAAGTTTTGAAGGTCAAGTCCAAGACTCCAAAGGTGGTGTGGACGTCTAAGAAAGACCAAGTGACTGAGATTTCTCCATCAAAAACAGCTCAAGATCCTCTTAGTACAACCATAGGATCTATTACTGTTAAATTACCTTCTGCAAATGAGCCCAAGACAAGCAAGGCTTGGGTTTCCAGATGTAACTAATCATTCACTTTTATGCAGGGACAATTGAAGACAGACATAAATGTCTGGATCATAGACAGTGGCTGCTCTAGGCACATGACTGGTAACAGGTCACTACTCTAGAAATTTGAAAGGATTGATGGAGGACCTATTGCTTTTGGAGGAGATGAAGGTGGTTACATTTCTGGTAGGGGCAAGGTCACAAATGGTAAGCTCAACATAGAAAAGGTAAACTTTGTAAAGGAGCTTGGATACAATCTTCTGAGTGTATCTCAATTTTGTGATCAGAGTCATAACATGCTCTTTACTGAGCATGAGTGCATTGTTCTTAAGCCTGGTGTGGTCATTCCTCATGAGCATATCCTGCTTAGAGCCCCCAGGAAAGGAAACATGTATAAGATGGATTTGCAAGAAACCTCTCCCTCTAGAGAAGTTTCATGCTTTATGTCTAAAGCCAATAGTGATGAGTCTTTCCTATGGCATAAAAGAATGTGCCATGTAAACTTTAAGACCATGAATAAGTTAATTAAGCATGACTTGGTAACTGGAATGCCAAAGAAAGAGTTTACAAGTGATGACCATTGTGTTGCATGCTTGAAAGGGAAGCAACATAAGGTATCTCACAAGCCTAAGGGAAAGAACTCAATCACTATTCCCTTACACTTATTACATATGGATCTCTTTGGCCCCACCAGTGTAATGAGTTTAGGAAGGACCTTATACTATATAGTGATCACAGATGACTTTACAAGATTCACTTGGGTTTTCTTCCTTAGAACTAAGGATGAGACTCCTGAGATTCTGAAGAATTTCATCTTAAAGATTGAGAATCAATCTGATCACAAGCTCAAGATCATAAGATGTGATCAAGGAACTGAATTTAAGAACCATATCCTTGACACATTCTTGATGAAAAGGGTATTACAAGACAATTTAGTGCTCCCAGGACTCCTCAGCAAAACAGTGTTGTTGAGAGGAGAAACATGACACTGATTGAAGCTGCAAGAACCATGTTGTCTGACTCTAAATTGCCCATCACCTTTTGGGCAGAGGCAGTCAACACTGCCTGCTATGTGCAGAACAGAGTTTTAGTAGTAAAACTCATGGCAAGACTCTTATGAACTTTGGCACAAGAGGAGACCTTTCATTGGTTTTCTCAGGTCATTTGGATGTCCTTGCACCATCTTGAATACCAAAGATCAAATTGCCAAGTTTGCTGAGAAATCAGATGATGGACACTTTATTGGATACTCTTCCCAAGCTAAGGCTTATAGAGTATACAATCTCAGAACTAGAATTGTTAAGGAGTCAGCCAATGTGACTTTCAATGAACACACACCTTGTGTTACTGGTTCTGGTCCGGATTGGCTGTTTGATCTTGATTTGGTTACCAACTGTTCTAACAAATCTTATGAGAATGTTTTAGGATCTGCAGAAAATTTGAATACAGATGATCCTAATCCAAGATTTGAGCTAGGAAGATCTTCAAGACACATATCTTCAGCTCCAGTTGGAACCACTTCTGCAAATGAGGTTTCTATCAGCCCTATATGACAAATTCAGCTGATACATCTGGTATGCCTTCAAATTCCAGCTCAGAGGCTCTACAACCAGATAAGAACACCTCAACTGTGGAAGACAACAATGGTGATGGTGACAGTGACCAAGAATTTCTTGACGCCACTAACCACAGTGTGGATGAGAACATCAATGTTGTCACACACTGCTTGGATCAAGTTTCACTTGAAAAGTGTGCTGATGTGGTGGGAGAAAATCTATGCCAGATCTAAATTTCTCAAATTAGATCTTTCTCAACAACTTGCTGTGATCCCTCAGCTTAGGATCCACAAGTCTCACCCTACCACAAACATCATTGGAGATGTTATCTCAGGGGTAAAGACAAGAGGACAAACCCATGAAGCAAATGTTTGTCTTCACTCTTGTTTTCTATCCCAGATAGAGCCAAAGAAAGTTGATGAAGCTCTAAAGGATAGAAGTTGGGTTGAAGCTATGCAACAAGAGCTGCTCAATTTAAAAGGCAGAAAGTTTGGAACCTTTGTCCTCTTCCTTCTGGGAAGACTACCATTGGAACCAAATGGGTGTTTAGGAACAAGAAAGATGATAAAAGCATCATCATCAAGAACAGAGCTAGACTAGTTGTTCAAGGATACACACAAGAAGAAGGGATTGACTACACTGATGTCTTTGCTCCAGTGGCAAGATTAGAAGTTGTTAGGATATTCCTGGCATTTGCTGCATCCAAGAACTTCAAGGTTTTTCAACTTGATGTGAAGTGTGCCTTTTTGTATAGAGTGATAGATGAAGAGGTTTATGTCAAAAAACCACCTGGTTTTGTAGATCTTGATCATCCTAATCATGTCTGCAAGCTTGACAAAGCTCTCTATGGGCTGCATCAGGCACCCAGGAAGTGGTATGAGACACTGTCTGAGTATCTCTATAAACATGGATACAGGAGGGGTACTATAGATGGAACTCTCTTCATCAAATGACAAGGAAAAGACATATTGCTAGTTCAGGTATATGTGGATGACATCATCTTTGGTTCAACTAATCCAAAGCTCTACAAAGACTTTGAGAAGCTGATGAAAGACAGATTTGAAATGAGTGCCATGGGGGAACTCAATTTCTTTCTGTGAATTCAAGTGAAGCAAGTTGAAGATGGCATCTTCATAAGTTAGTCAAAGTATGTTCTTGACATACTCAAGAGGTTTAATATGACTGACGGTAAGATTGCTAAGACACCCATAGCCAGAAACCACTCCCTTTGTCCTGATCTTGAGGGGGAGTGTATAGAGGAGCATTTATACAGGGCTATGATTGGGTCTCTTATGTATCTTACTGCTAGCAGGCCGGATATCATGTTTGCTACATGTATTTGTGCAAGATATCAAGCAACCCTAAGATGTCTCACCTTATCACTGTCAAAAGGATTCTAAGATACCTCAAGGGTGCATCAACACTTGGCCTATGGTATCCTAAGAATTCTGACTTTAATCGATAGTGATTATGGTGGTTGTAACATAACTGCAAAGTCTACATCTGGGGGATGTCAATTTCTTGGTGGAAGGGTTGTCTCATGGCAATGCAAGAAACAATCCTGTGTCTCTGCATCAACTATTGAAGCTGAATACATTGCTACTGCAAGCTGCTGTGCTCAAGTACTTTGGATTCAAAATCAGATGTTGGACTATGGGTTAAACTTCAAGGAGACTCCCATTCACATAGACAACAACAGTGCTATCTCAATTACAGAGAACCCTGTGCAGCACTCAAGGACAAAGCACATCAATATTAGGTATCATTTAATAAGAGATAACTATGAAAAGGGATTAATTAAACTAGTCAAGGTTCACACAGATGAACAATATGCTGATATGTTTACAAAGGCTTTTGATGAATAGAGATTTAAATATCTTATATCAGCTATTGGGATGATAAATCTTGAGTAAGCTTTTCTTAAAACTAATTCTTATTATTTCTTAAAATATATGTGTCCTAAGTTGTCTAGTTCATCACTTTCATAAGCTCATGTTTTCTTTGGATGAAAATTTCTTTTTGAAGACTTTCCTTAGATTTTTTAAAATTTCTAATACTTCGGAAGTTTGTTTTTAACTTCAGAAGTAAATCACGCCTTCAAATTAAATAACTGTCTAAGAAATTTACCATTGGAAGAGTTTTCAAAATTTATCTTCCGAAGCTTAAATATTTGTCTCAGACACTTATTCAAGCTTTAATTTTTCTTCCGAAGCAAAATTTTCAAATCTCTCAGGAAATTGTTCCGAAGTCATTTTAGCTTCGGAAGCTTTTTTTAATGAAAATCCGAAGATAATTAACCTTCGGAAGCTTTTTGACTTCCCAGAAAACTACTTTTTGAGCAAAAAGTAAACTACTTTTTCAAAGGTGGGACCGACATCCGGATTTCAAAGTTTATCCTCTTTCATTAAACACTATCTGAAATCCCTCTCACATATAAACCCAACGGTTTCCCCCTCTTTCTATCATCTGTTCTTCCTCCAAACCTAAAAACCCCAAATTTCTCTCTGAAATTTTCTTTCTTTCTTCTTCCTTCATTATTAAGCTACTTCAAAATGGCCAACCTTGCTCACTGAAATGATCCCAACTTTACCATACAGCTACACAAACAACACAATCAAGTTGCTCTGTTACGCTCTGAGAAAGATCCTCATTTCTCAGAGCTTTGTCGTTTCTTGTCTCTGTCGAACTACTTCACCTCCCTCACCATTGATCCTCCACTCTATGAGGATCAGTTGCTTGAATTCTAGAAGACCTGCTAAGAGGTCATTATGGATGGGGAGAAGGCACTGTCTGCCACAGTGCAGGGGAGAACAATCTTCATCACTCCGGCCATCATCAACAGACATCTTCAGCTGGATGATGAAGAAGGTAAGGTGTTCTTTCCAAAGGAATATGTTAATCAATCCTTTGAGTAGATGGGGTATGAGGGAGATTTCTCTATAAAGATCTTCAGGAAAGGGAAGGTCTCATCTCAATGGAGATTCCTGCTCCATGTGGTCATCCACAGCTTATCAAACAAGCATGGTGGATGGGACCAGATTCCTAAAGATCTCTCCTTCATAGTCCATGGAATGGTTCAAGGGGTCAAATTCAGGTACTCTCATTTTGTTTATACAAATTTGCTTGCTAATTTAGACTCCTTAGAATATTACATGTTTCCTAGATATGTCCAGTACATTCTTAACTGTGAACTGGGCTCACAGTTAAGGAAAACAGGTAACATTCATAAATTGGGATAGATGAAGCCCGACATCTTTAAAATATTGAGAAAGTCCACTGTTGGATTCTATCGGGTAGAAACAGCCCTAGTCCCAAAAATGTTAGAGCTCATTGCTCAAGGTGACAACCTAGCAGCACAAGCTAGGGTTGAACCCACACCTGCTACTTCCCAACCACCCACACAGCCTCAAATATCCATCACCTACCAAAGAAAATACAAACGAACCACTGCTCAGACTATTCAGTCTGTGAAGGTCCCTATATACTCACCCATGCAGGAAGAAATAGACACTGGAGCTCCCATTTATCCTGAGGAGCAAACCACTCCCATCTCTTCAAGAATCAGTGCTGAAGTTCCTCATGCTCAGACTGATGAGCTCATTAGCCCTACTGCCTTAAGCCATCACTCTGAGTCTCAACACTCAAGTGATCAACCTTCAAGGGACAGCTACCATCCCCAGCCTATAGATCTCAACCAACCAATTCCCAACCTTGACTTCTATACTGATGAAGATATAGGTTTCAGTGAGTATGATGAATCTCTCTTCTTTCCCCCTACTCAAAGAGAGATGAGTACTACTGAGTCTCCGACATCTATCCCACATCAGTCACCTACTACTGAGGTGGACACTACTGAACATGTTCAGGATGTCCATATGGAAGAGGCTCTCACTTCTGAAAGTGATTACATCATTAAGACCTCAACCATGGCAACTCAGCCCACTAACATCTCAACTGAGACTGTCAGTGAGCAGAGGAAATCCAGTAGCCAAGAACTTAGAACTGGTCATGAGAGAAAGGTCTCTGGTCCAATCTTCTCCACCCCTAGTGATTCTTCTGATGAAGATGACGGGGATCTAAGACTAAAAGTGCAAAAACTGTGTAAAACATGCACTTACCTAGTCTCAAAGGTCAGTCACCTCGAATCTCAGGTGACTACCTTACAAAACAGGATCAATGATCAGCAACTTGAGATTTCATATCTTAAGGAAAAACTAGCTGGGAGACCCTTAAGGAGAGCTCAACCAGGAACACAAGAACCTGTGGATGTGATTGACCTATCCTCCAGCTCACCTATAAAAGTGGGTGATGCTACCAAAAAGGGGGAGAAAGTCATTACAGTCACAGAACCTGGGAGTTCCTCCGAGAGAATGGACATTGAGGACTCACCATCCTCACTTGCAACTGTGCATTCTCAGCAACCTCCTGTAGTTCACATTGATGTGGACTACACAAACTCCTTCATACAGAGTCTGTTTGAGGATGGGATACCAAGGGCTATGTCACCTTCATCATCCTTCAATCACATTATTGGGTGGTGGTATGACAACAACATGAGAGCCCTCATTATCATAAGAGTTCAAGGACAACAAGAAGTCTTTATTTTCAGAACTTGGACTACTATGAAGGTCTGGATCTAGTCAACATGCCACTTGTCAACCCAAGCCAATCAAGACAAGCTGATAGACTGGCTAGAAGAATCCAAGACAGGATCATTGCAGAGTTCAGTCTAAGAAGGAGACTAAGGCAATCAGGCAATGTCATCGGTCAACTGGATATTGAGGCAGACCCTAAGATTAGTTTCATAGGGGAAACCTTGACTGAAGGCCCAGTGACAGAACCTGAGAGCCCTGTCTCATCATCTCCAACTGCTGCAGAGATCCATATTCCTTCTGAGACACCTGCTGGTGAAGGTGCTTCTCAACTATCTCTGGCCTGAGCTTAGATGTTGCAACGAGCAATGAAGTCCAAAGCTCTCTCCACCCTGAGTCACAAAGGTCTGTGGGTGAAAAAGGGAAAAGAAAGATGACATTGAGGAGATTGAGGAGGAGAGAGAGAGAGAGGAAAAGGAGGCTAAGGGGAGAAAGTTCTCTACTGAGTCTCCAAGACTCATGGAGTCTACAATCAGGGCTGCCCCCAGACCAGATACTCAGAATGATGAGTTAAGGGCAGTCAGGATTAACTATCTGCAGACTAGGAACTATGACATAGATAGTGTCATCTCTCTCCCCTTGGATAAATTGAATGAGCTAGTTGATCTGGAAAGGTCAAGAGAGAAGAAGGAGGCAGAAGATGCAGAACTCCTAGTACAAGTCAAAGAAGAGAGAAGAAGAAAAAGACTGTACAAAGGTATGCCTACCCTCTCACCAGTTCAAGAAAGTCCTGAACAAGAGGATGTGGTTCAACAAGAACCTCAGGTAGATAAGGAAGAAGACAGAATCAAGATGATTAACTACCTGAGTGCCACAGGACTCTATTAGGCAGATGCACTCCTTCCCTTACCTTATGACTATGTTGAGTTTGAGTATTGAAAACAACTTGAGCTTGAGTTAGTAAAGGAAAGAAGGGCAACAAAGAAGAAGATGAGGGAAGAAGCTACAAAGTCAAGAGCCATCTTCCAAAAGAGCATGAAGAAGTTTACTGATAGGCAGAGGATGATGAGCTTCTTGAAGCTGTATGGATTCTCCAGAAGGAGACTTGGACCCATGTCTCTATTCACTATGGATGAGCATATCAGGGTAATCAAGCAGAAGATTAAGAGTGGAGTTCTCACTAACTTACATTCCACTCCAAGTCAGGCCCCACCTGAAGTGGAGGTTAAGGTTGAACAAACAGACACAACACAACTTGGACCTCCTGCTAATGCTCAGCAAGCTTCATCTTCTGATCCATAGCAGGGTCAACCTCCTTCTCCATCTGAACCTGAGAGAGAGGAAGTCCCAACTGAGAAAGACAGTGAAGATCAATCTGGTGGCAGGCAAGTCTTCTCAGTTAAAATTTGGAAAGAGAAGGAAAAGGATAGCTTCTAAACCAAAGTCTAAGAAGAAGAAGAAGCCTGAATCCCCTTCTAAACCTTAGGATGAATCAGAACAGCCTGAGGATGTGCAGCCAGAGGAGCTCAATCAACTCCAACTTCAGTAGCTTCTCTAGCATCAGGAAGACCCATCTTGTCTTGGACATACACCACAAATCCAAAAAGGTGGCATGTTCTTAGATATCAAGGCATTGAAGACATCTATACATGGCAAGATATGTTTCAGTTGCCTCTGCATGATCTCTTTGACATAAGAAGACACTTTGACAGCCTGAAGGATCCCGATCATCTTATGAAGAAAGGAATGGTGATCATCCTAATGAGGACTGTTAATATTTGAAGTTTTTTTAAATGTTTTGGTAGCATCAACCTAGGAGGAGTTTGTAGAGATTAATGAAGAGGCTGATGCAACCTAAACATCTTTAGTCTTTCCTGCATGTTGCACAAGTACATTGAAGTGGAATGCTTCGGAAGTTTCATATGTGCAACATAATACTAAGTGTGAAATCTTCTGAAGCCAAGACCAACAATATCCGAAACCAAAGATGAAGTCTTCCGAAGCCTCAGAGACAAAGTCTTCCGAAGCTTCATGTTCATGAAGACATATTTCTTCCGAACTTTTAGTAACATGCTTTATCTTATGTACTGTTCCATAAAGCTGGACACCTTTCGCTGCAACTCTGCAAGTCACCAACTAACATGGTTTGGTGAAAAGGTCCATGCTTTTGGTAACTGTACATTGAGGTCTTGAGTCTGTAACTTTCTACTTTATGTACTTTATCCTTTTTGTAATAGATAAGGATGTGAGCTATGGCATGTCATAGTCACTAGTCAAAAGGCAATCTGCCTTTTGACTCTACAATTGATTTTATGTGTGTCTAGTCAATTGTATCCAGCTGGCTTTCAAAGTATACCCAGCTGTAGGATGTTGTATAAGTATCTCATGTTCTTGTATCTTTCGAATATGTTTTGTAACACTTGTAATAGAACATAGAGAAGGCAATATACTGCATTCTTGAAAACCAAATACTTGTGTTCTTTGTGTTCTGTCTCATATACTACTTGTGTTCTTAGTGTCACCACTTGGTTAATCCAGTTTACTGTTTGATCTAAGTTTAGTTTATCTCCTCTTTCTGTTGTTGTGTTGTAACACTACACCCTTCAATGGTCCTACAATGTTTCTCTTTCATTCAATCAGTCCTCATTGAATAACATTAAAACAACAGCTAGACCAAGTGTTCATGTTCCTGAGCAAAATATGTCCACTTGGATCTATCTTTGCAACTAGAAGTGATTCCCAGACTAGGAATTCACAACACTCATCCAGATGAGAACATCATTAGAGAAATATTTGAAAGCATGAGAACAAGGGGACAAAATCAACATGGGAATGTCTACTTGTACTCATCCTTTTTATCTCAGATAGAACCCAAGAAAGTAGAAAAAGCCTTAAAGGATAGTAGTTGGGTTGAGTCAATGCTAGAAGAGTTTCTTCAATTCAAGAGACAAAAGGTTTGGAACCTTTGCCCACTACATCTGGTCAATTACTTATAGGCACTAAATGGGTTTTCAGAAACAAGAAAGATGACAGAGGCTTGATCATCAAGAACAAAGCTAGATTGGTTGTTCAAGTATACAACCAAGAGGAAGGAATTGATTATACTGATGTCTTTACACCTATTGCAAGACATGAGGCACTAAGAATCTTCCTTGCTTATGCTGCATCGAAGAATTTTACTGTCTACCAATTGATGTCAAGTGTGCCTTTATATATGGAAATATAGATAGGGATGTCTATGTGTGCCAACCTCCAGGATTTGAAGACCCACAACATCCCAACTATGTGTGCAAATTGGATAAAGCTCTTTATGGGCAGCACCAAGCACCTAGGCTGTGGTATGAGACTCTGTATCAGTTTCTCCTAAAGAATGGTTACACTAGAGGAACCATTAACAAGACTCTCTTTATCAAGAAGTCTAAGAAAGACATTTTGCTCATTCAAGTCTACATTGATGACATTATATTTGTTTCTTCAAAAGCCCAAATGTGTAAAGAATTTGAGAGCAATATGAAGAAGAAGTTTGAGATGAGTTCTATGGGAAAAATTGACTTTTTCCTTGGAATTCAAGTGAAGAAAATGAAGGAAGGGTTCTTTATCAATCAATCTAAGTATGCCTCTAATATCTTAGAAAGATTTGATATGAAAAACTGTATGCCAGCCAAGACAACCATACCTAGAAACCATGACCTTTGTCCTGACTCTGAGGGGGAGGATACTGATCAACATCAGTATAGGGCAATCATCGGTTCTTTGATGTATCTCACAGCAAGTAGACCTAATATCATGTTTGCTACTTGTATCTGTGCAAGATATCAGGCTGCTCCAAAGGTGTCTCACTAGTTGTTTCTAAGAGAATTCTTAGATACCTTAAGCAAGCACCAAAGCTTGGTCTATGGTATCCTAGAAACTCCAACTTTAATATCTATGGCTACTCAGATAGTGACTATGGTGGCTGCAACATTAACAAGATATCCACAACTGGAGGATGTCAATTTCTTGGTGGTAGGATTATCTTATGGCAATACAAAAAGCATCTTATGTCTCTACATCTAGTGCTGAAGCTGAATAGATTGTTGTTGCAAGTTGCTGTGCTTAGCTGCTGTGGATTCAAAACTAGATGCTAGACTATGGATTTAACTTTATGAGAACTCCTATCCATATTGACAACAATAGTGCTATCTCCATCACTGAAAATCCTATGAAGCACTCTAAGACTCAACACATTGATATCAGGTACCATTTCATTAGAGATGTTAATGACAAAAACCTGATTAAGTTAGTCAAAGTTTACTCAAATGAACAATATGCTGATTTGTTCACCAAAGCCTTTGATGAACAAAGATTTAAGTATCTCTTTACAACTATTAGGATGATAAACATTGATTAATATGTCTCATTTGAAACCTTTTAACATGTGTCTTGTCTTATGTCAATTACAATCTAAGCCCTGTTACAAAAGTTTTTCTTCACATTTGACTAAGTGTGAGTATTTTCGAAGAGAAAATTACCTTCAGAAGAACTTTTCATCATCTTCCGAAGGAAATTCTCTCAATTCAAGTTTTATCTTCCGAAGAGTTTTTCGTCTCGAAAGCTTATCATCAATGCTTCCGAAACTTGTAAACTTCTTCTTTCGGAAGACACTCAGAGGAAATAAATTCATTTACCTTCGGGAATAAGTTTGGGCTTCGGAAAAGAAAAACCTTCGGAGATCCTTTTACCTTCAGAAGAAGACTTCTCTCTGTAACGAAAACCTTTGGGCCCCACACAATAAAAAGTAAAGATTTTATTAATGATGTCGGAATCTTATAAGTGGTTTTTCACCTTGCCGCCACTGTCACATCTTACCCCAAACCATCTTTTCACCTTATCCACCCAACACTGCCCTTTCACCCATTTAAATTATCCTAACTCAAGAGCACTTTCCACTTCAGCCTTTTAAATCCTTAGACTTGTTTCCCTCTACTCTTTCTTAAAATGGAACTAAACCCTCAGCACAATCAAGTCGCACTTCTGGATTCATACAGGAATGCTGACTTCTCTAAGTCATTTCATTTCTCATCCAATCTACCTACTATACTGCCTTGACCATAAACCCCACTGTTTATCTTAACCAAATGGAGGATTTTTCGGCTAATGGTCATATTGAAACCCTAAATCAAGTTAGGGTTATAAGGTCGAGCATTTATGGCCAGGAGTTGGTCATCTCTGAACAAATCATCAAGGAGAATCTGGAGCTTCATGATGAAGGCGGCCCTATTGAATTTCCCAAGACCGACCTTCATGCTACATATACCCTGATGGGTTATGGTGGTGATATTAGTAGGTTACTGTCTATAATTTTAACTTCTCTTACAACTGGAAGTTCCCGTTGCATATTGTCCTTCATTTCTTATCAAACAAGTCTGGGGGATGGGATTAAATACCATATGAACTAGGGTACCTAGTTCATGAAATGGTGAAAAGCCTCTGCTTTAACTACTCAAGGTTTGTGCTAACAAATCTGATAGGGAACCTCCAGAGGGACACATTCTTCATGTATCCTAGGTTCCTTCAGCATATCATCAACTGTGAGCTGGACCAAAGTCAGCTTGTCTGTGCAGCCACTTTGCATGTCCCTCACATGAGGTCGACCATCTTCAAAGTTTTGAACAGAGTGTCCACCAATGTCATCGGAAGATATACTACACTTCTTCCAGGTATGATTGAGCCAATGGCTCTTGGTGACATCCCTGTTAACCGCACAGGTGATGAACTCACGCCAGCAACTACCCTCACATTGCCAAATTTATCTTCTCCTCCCATCCATCTTACATACCAGAGACGTCCCAAATGAACCCTTATTCAATCTCCTATGATTGAACAAGTTCCCCCTGTTCTACCCAAAAAGGCTAGAGGGAAAACATGGGCTCCCACTTAGTCTGAGGTCCCTCCTTCCTTCACTCTGGCGTTAATTCTCCTCAGTCTCAATCCTATGAGCCCGAAGCCCAAACCAAAAGCCCTCAGGATGTGTCCTTATACTCTCCTGAGCAGCCAAAAAGGGACAACCCCGCCAAAGGCTCAATGGCAATAGATATTGATCAAAGTCCCGGGTCATCAGTAATAAATGTCATATCCTTCACTAACCTTTTAACCGGAACTGATGAAGAGTTCATGTCTCTTCGTGGCAATGAAGTTTATCCTCAACACCCATTAAAGGATCAACTGAGCCCAAGGAGACCTCTGATCTCTAGCTCCCATTAGCATATCCAAACAAAGGTAAGTCCTACTAGAGTGGAAGGGACACATGTAGATTTAGCTGCCATTACTACAGGTGCCTCAATGGGCCCTGAGGACAGTGGTAACTTTGAGCAGACTGAATCCATGACAACTAATTATTTTGATGACTCTGAATGAGGCATCACTATGCATGGGAAACCCACCGTCAAGAAACCACTTCTAGTGGTGAGGATGAACATATAAGGTATGTTACCTCATCTCCCCATGATTCTTCTCATGAGGATGAGGGAAATCTGAAACTCACCATTCAAGACCTACTCACTAAAGTCTCAAACCTTGAATTCAAGGTTAAGTCTTTAAAAAGTAGGTCTGCCACTCAACAACTTAAGATTGAAAACCTTAGGGCTCAACTAGCTAAGAAACAGATTGAGAGGTCTGTTAGACATGTACCAATTCAGGTCTCCCTAACTTCTTCCACTAACTCATCTAGCTCTCAAGATGATGCTATCAAAAAGGGGGAGAATGTTCAAAGACAAACCACCATGGTGTCCAAGAGCTCTGTTATCTCAAAGCTCTCTTCAAGATATCCTTCCCAATCATCAGATGTCTTCCCTGAGCCTCTTCAAGTCACCCTCCAAGTGGACCCTAGGATGCTAAAAAATCTAAACAGGTTTGTAACCTTGTTTCTCATGGATCTTTTATGTGGCAACCAGGTCCGGATATCTCTGTGGCTTACTTTGAGCTGTAGAGCTTCAGAGGTTTAACACAACCTCTATCACTTTTGAGGAAGTTGGTCAACCTAAGGTCTACATGGAACCTGAGATTAATTTCGAAAGGGAAATGGAAACTGATGGCCTAGCAACCAAGACAGTTGGGACAGAGAGTGTAGTACCACAGACTTCTGAAGCAGAACTCAAAGTCGTGAAAGAAGAACAATTTCAGTATTCCGAAGCAGAGAAAGAAGCTGTGGAAGGACTCTTCTCCCTGTCGGGATCTAATCATCGCAGATGCAATCGTGGAACTAGCATCTGAGGTGAACAGTGAGGACTTTCTCAAGTTACCAATATCTTAATCACCATCATCACCTCAAGCTCTAGCACCCACTCAACAGCCTGAATCTTCTACACAAGAACCTCCAAGGTCAAAAGCTTTCAAAGATGTAAAAGGAAAGAGGAAGCTAACTCCGGAAGAACTACTAGAGGAAGAAAGGTTGGTTAAATTAAAAAGAAAAGGGAGACTACATTCTGGGAAACTACTGGCTGCCATTAATAAAGCAACCATAGCTAACCAGGAAGTAGCCCATAATAAGAAAAGAGTGGAGATGTAACACCCGATTATTTTAAAAAGATAAGAAAGAAGGAATGAAAGTGAAGGAAAAGAAAGAAATGAAAATTAACCCAAGCCAAGGGGTTAAAAGTGTCAAAAGGACAAAACTTTGAAAAAGTTGGTGAATAAAGGTGATGGCCGCCCATCACACCCTTCACACACACTCAACTTCAGATTTTTTTGAGAGAGAGTGAAGAGGAGCTGAAACTCTCGGATTTTGAAGAACAAGAAGAAAATACTGAATTCAAGGTAAGAATTCATGGTTTTTAGATGTTCTTAACTAGCCGTAGCCTCGGTTGTTTGCTTATATATGTTTGTGTGTTCGGTTGTGTGTGTTTGGTGGGTTTCTAGGTGGTAGAACTCAATTTTCATTCGGGTTTTCGAAGAAGTTCATCCAAAAGTTGTCAAAGGTGAGTTCTAGAACCCCTTTTTACTTGTTTTTAACTGATTGGGGCTGGAAATGCATGTATGAACTTTCTATAAAAATGGGTTTTGCACTCGTATGTATGTTTGTGAATGTGTTTACGGGTGTGATTTTGGGTATGTTTATGTTTATGATGTTTTTATGAATATGTTCCTAAGGCATAGAATGTATGAATTAGGCTTAGAACACGTAAGATAATGATTAGAGACTGAATTTAGTTGTTAAGTGTGACTTAGACTGCCATGTGCCTAAATAGTTGCCAATGCACCCCACGGTATAAACTATCTAAGTGTCGCTAGGTGCCCAAAGTTCATGCACCCAAATAGTATCCATGCACCTGGAAAAGGCTAAATTTAGCTAAGCGTTCAGATGCCTAGAAAGCCCATGCACCTAGGTACTCATGTGCCTGCATAGTGCCCATGAGCCTAGCAATGTGCCCAAATGCCTAAGTGTTGCCCATGCACTCCAACAGTGCCCATGCGCCCTAATAGTGCCCATGCACCTGAAAGTCCCCATGCGCCTAAGTGATCCCCATGCACCTGAATAGTGCCCATGCGCCTAAGATTAGAATATTTTTCTGAATTTTAGGGGAACATGTAATGTGTAGGCTTTGACTTGTGAGGTTTCCAGGGAATATGTAAGTTGAATTTTTGAACTCATAGATGATGTGATGAGTGATGTATGATGTGATTTGAATGATGATGTATGATTGATGCTTATGCATGATGATGATGTACGATGATTATGTATGTTATGTATGATGTGTTTCCTTATGTGCCTTATTATGTATGATGACGTGGCTTTACATGGTGTGATTATGATAATGAACCTAAAGTATTATCTTAATGAAGTGAAAGATTAAGACAACGAAAGTGGAACATAATAATGAACAAATGAAAAGTCTTGCAAGCAAATGAAAGGTGGTTCACAACTCATTGAGAGTTCTTAGCTCAACTGTGTTTACAGCATGTGATTTTGGCTAACTCATATTGGTTCATACACACAGTAGGAGTTAGTTTTGGTGACTGCTCCAATACGTGCAATTTGGTAATTACTGTGTGTTATGTAGCGTGCAATTTTGGCTAACCCATAAGAGTTCACACACACATAGGGGAGTCAGTCTTAGTGACTACTCTATACGTGAAATATGTGCGACATGTGCAATATGGAGTCCTTGCGCTTAACCCTAGATGATATGACTTTGTGCTCAAGAGGGGGGTTAAGCATACGACAGGACCTAGATAGAAGTGAAGTGATAATAAATGTACGAAAACTACAATAAGTAAGAAATGTGCGAAACGTGTGAAATGTACGAAACGAACGATGATGAAGATAATAATTATTACCTTGATGTACGTATGATGTGTGATTACCTGTGATAGTAAAGAAAATGTTTTAATGAAGGAAATGTAATATAAAGTTTTATAAAACTATAACTCACTCAGCAACGCTGACTTTTTATGCATTTTCCAGTTGGCAGGTAAATATTGTTTATGGCACGAGGTGGCTACTTGGCTTGTTTTGGATGGCATGCATTTTATGATACGATAATGTTTTGCATGTAATGCGAACAATCGACGTTTTGTAATGAATGTTGTATTATTTTTCAAAAGCAATTATAATGAAATAAAATGGTTGTTTAAATGTTTTAGTTGCAATGTTTTATTAAAGTTAATGTAATTATACGTTTTATGTATGATGATTGACCAGCTGTGAGCGTCCTCGGAAACGGGGCCTTACAAGTTGGTATCAGAGCCAATGTTTAAGTGAAATGGGTAAGATTTTCAAAACAAACCTAAACTTAAACTAAGAACGGGACAAAAAGGAGGGGATACCAGTCTGAGTAGTTGCATGCCATCAGATATTTTCTTAATGTTAACCGGTATTACATGCGCATGTTATGTTATTTATGTGCCTTTAGTATATTTAGATGCTGATGTAGTTAGGATAGGAAATGCTTGGTGTATGAAGAGTAAAGTATGTGGCTAATCACAACTGGCCACTATAATTAGAGACTTACTATACTTAACATAAATTGAGCTATTCCCATGAATGGCTGTGTTAGTGTTTGACTCTTATAGCGTATTAAAGGATGGCTAGTGGTAGATCTTCGAAGGTTTCACTAGGTGAAGGTTGTGGTGAACGTGGTGCTGGACCGTGTGTCATAAGAAACATGGCCAGGGCTGCTGAAATGGCACTCGAAGAGCCTGAGATCCATCACCCGGAAGGCCGTGATGGTAGTGCTAATCTAAGGATCGCATTGAAAGAGGTTGTTGTTGAGGGAGTTTAACAGGTTATGCAGACGATTCTGCCGTCTATGATGACTAAGGTAATTAGGGCAGTAAACGAAACGACCATGCTTGAAGTGAACAAGAAGTGTAGCGGCAACAAGACTTGGAACAGAAAGCGGGCTGAATGTGGGGGTTTCACTCGAAACAACAAAGCGATCAGGACGAATTCCCCACATGTTGTTTCGTTTGGTGCGAAGACGATGAGGTATGGTAAGTGTGCTAAAGGGCATATTGGAGAGTGTAGGTGGGGATCAAACTCTGCTTCAAATGTGGGAGGTCCGGTCATCTGACATGAAATTATGGGGTTAAATGGTGTTATAACTATGGCGGAAATGGTCATATAAACAGGGACTGAAGAAAAGCCAAGGGATGAGAGTTCTAGAGCAACGAAGATGACCAGAACTAAAGGGTAGAGGGCGAGCGCACAGCCTTCACAATGACCAGGAAGGAGGCTAGGACAAACCCCGATGTCGTGTCAGGTACATTTCTAGTAAACCAAACTCTTGCATCTGTGTTATTTGATTCTGGTTCTAGTAGGAGTCTTATTTCTGCTCCTTTTGTGCTAAGTTACCCATTAGGAGTAGAAGTATTGATGAGCTCTTTAATATAGAAACTGCCATAGGTAAGTCTACCAGGATTTCTGAGATGATAGAAGGTTGTGATATAGAATTAGAAGTTCACAAGTTTCTTGATAGACCATTCGTGATGACCTTAGGCAGGTTCGATGTAGTCTTAGGAATGGATTACCTGGCGGACTACGAGGCGAACATTTTGCGTCGCAAGAAGATGATTCAATTAATAGCACCAGACAGGAGTTCGGTGACGGTTTATGGTGATCGAGTCACGACGATCCCAAAGGTGATTTCGATGGGTGTGGTGGGAAAGTGCATGAGGCGTGGGTGTAGTGCCTACTTGGCCTACGTAAATGATGTGGATATGCCAACACAACAACTGTCTAATGTACCAGTTGTGTGTGACTTTCCAGACATGTTTCCCGAAGACTTACCAGGAGTTCCACTGGACCATGAGATCGAGTTCCAGATTGACTTGATACCGGGTGCCCAACCAGTAGCTAAGGCATCGTATCGGTTGGCTCCGACCAAGATGAAGGAACTGATGGAGAAATTGCAGGATTTGCTTGATAAGGGGTTCATTAGACCGAGTATCTCTCCTTGGGGGTGCTCCAGTCTTATTTGTGAAGAAGAAAGACAGTAGCATGAGGATGGGTATAAACTACCGTGAGCTGAACAAGTGACAGTGAAGAATCGGTACCCCTTACCGGAATTGATGATCTATTGGATCAGCTCCAAGGTGCCAGTTGGTTCTCGAGGATAGACCTTCGATCTGGTTATCATTAGTTGAAGGTGAAAGAGCAGGATATTCCTAAAACAGCTTTTCGCACGCATCATGGACACTACGAGTTTCTCGTTATGTCTTTTTGCTTAACCAACGCGCTAGCTGCTTTTATGGACTTGACGAATCGAGTGTGTTGGCTAATGTTGGATAAATCAGTAATTGTGTTTATTGATGATATCCTGATTTGTTCGAAGAGCGAGAAAGAGCATGCCGGTCACATTCGGGAGGTTCTGGAGATGTTAAGAATGGAGAAGTTGTATGCTAAATTCTCCAAGTGTGCGTTCTGGTTGCGCAAAGTTCAGTTCTTGGGTCATGTAGTGAATCCCGAGAGGATTATGGTGGACCCAGCAAAGGTGGAGGCATTGATGCAATTGAAGTCTCTGAAGACGTCATCCGAGATTCATAGCTTCTTGGGTTTGGCGGGCTATTACAGAAGATTCATTTAAGACTTCTCTAAGATTGCTTCTCCACTAACCAAGCTGACTCGAAAGGATGTGAAGTTTGTGAAGTTGGTTTTTCTCCGGATCGATAAACATCCGAGCATGTTCTTGACGGAAGGATGAACAACCAAAACCAAAAGTCAAATTAATAACACGAACTATCAAATATTGGTTTCATTGATAAAAACCTAACGATTACATGCTCGTTACAACATAAGAATCAAGACTCTTGGCAAGGGGAAGATCGAGCATGATCTCCCCTCTCATCCGGTAGCCCTAGGCTCCGGGCAGACTTCCTCTCAATCCTCTCTCTCTCTACACATTGAAACTGGTATATATAGGCCTCGGCCCATATTAGATGTGACTGGGCCCATTCGTGTGATTGGACCATAAGTATGGTTCAATCGTACGACTGGACCATGCGTATGGTTCAATCATACGACTGGACCATACGTATGGTTCAGTCTTACGAATGTCCCAATCGCATCTCTCAGTCGCACGGCTAGTCCATTAGCATGGCTCAGTCGTACGACTGAGTCTCATTCGCATATGCTCCTGTGAATGACCCAGTTTCATGTGTTTACAACATATCAGGCGTATAACATTAAGCCTAGACTATTCGAAAAGCGACGAACACACTATATATGACTATATATGCTCCAACAAAGTTTGTATGGGTCAAGATCAAGAGAAGGCATTTGAGGAGTTAAAGATGAGGTTAACTCAAGCTCGTGTCTTGTCACTACCTGAAGGAAGCGAGGATTTGGTGGTTTATTCAGATGCTTCCTACTCGGGGTTGGGATGTGTGTTGATGCACAGAGGAAAGTTTATACCTTATGCATCCCGACAGTTGAAAGTCTATGAGTTCAATTATCCCACTCATGACTTGGAACTAGCAATCGTGGTCTTTGCATTAAAGATTTGGAGACACTACCTATACGGGACAAAGTGCACCATATTCACTGACCAGAAGAGCTTGAAGTACTTCTTCGAGCAGAAAGATTTGAACATGAGGCAGAGGAGATGGTTGGAACTCATAAAAGATTATGATTGCAAGATCGATTACCATCCGGGCAAGGCCAACGTGGTGGTGAATGCCCTTAGCCGAAAGGAGAGACCCGAGCCGATTCGGGTGAAGGCTTACCAGTTGGTCATGACCTCTAATGTGATGAAGCAAGTTGTTAAAGAGTTTCAAGATGAGGCGTTGAAAGAAGATCATATTAACTCTAAAAGAATGAGAGGTCTAGTTGTGGAGTTGGGTGAAAACACACTCGGTGTTAGAACCCGGTTCGGACGGATGTGGATTCCTCGTTTTAGGGATCTATGTGTGATGATTATGGATGAAGCTCATAAAATTCGATACTCTATTCATCTCGGTGCTACGAGGATGTATCAGACATGTAGAAAGATTATTGGTGGTCGGGTATGAAGCGTGATATAGTGGAGTATGTGAGTAACTGCCTTACTTGTTTACAAGTGAAGGCCGAGCACCAGAAGCCGTATGGAATGATCCTACCGCTGGATATATCGGAGTGGAAGTGGGAGCATATCACCATGGACTTTATTACAAAACTACCGAGTACCGTGCGAGGGTATGATGCTATATGCGTAATAGTTGATCGTTTGACGAATAGTGCTCACTTCCTACCGATTCGTGAGACATATTCATCCGAGAGTTTAGCAGATCTATTCATTAAAGAGACTATAAATCGTCATCGTGTGTCGGTGTCTATTGTGTTTGATCGTGAAACCCGGTTTACATCTAAATTTTTGAAGAAATTCCATGACGTGATGGGGACAAGGTTGCATATTAGCATGACTTATCATCCACAGACGGATGGTCAGTCGGAGAGGACAATTCAGACGTTGGAGGATATGCTTCAAGCATGCATCATTGATTTTGGAGGAAGTAGGGATGACCACTTACCGTTAGCTGAGTTCTCATATAATAACAGTTGTCATGCCCGCATTGTTATGCCCCCTTATGAGATGCTATACAGTAGGCGATGCAGAACGCCCGTGTGTTGGGGTGATATTGGTTAGAAAAAGTTGGGGAGTATTGAGGTGATTGGGGATACGACTGAGAAGCTCAAAAAGATCAAAGCCTTTATAAATGCATCCAAAGATAGGCAGAAGTCGTATGCCGATAAGAGACATAGACTGATTGAGTTCCAGGTGGGTGACAGAGTCATGTTGAAAGTCTCGCCTTGGAAATGTATAATTCGGTTCAGAAAGCGAGGCAAGTTGAGCCTAAGGTACATAGGGCCTTTCCGAATCATTGCTCGAGTAGGAGAGGTGGCCTATAGATTGGAGTTACCGGATGAGTTAAGTGGAATTCACCCGACATATCATGTATCTCATATGAGAAAGTGTTTAGCAGATGAAGATATGGTTGTACCACTCGAAGATATCAAGATAGATGAACGACTCAATTATGTGGAGCAACCAGTGGCGATCATTGACCGTAAGGAGAAGAGTTTGAGGAATAAAGTAGTTCCTTTTATGAGTGTACAGTGGAAGCACGGGAAGGGATCTAAGTCTACGTGGGAGACTGAAGAGGAGATGAGGCAACATTACCCAGGTTTGTTCGAGGAATAACAGGTTTTAGGGACGAAACCTATATAAGGGGGGTGGATTCGTAACACCCGGTTACTTTTAAAAAACATGAAAGAAGGAATAAAAGTGAAGAAAAAGAAAAAAAATGCAAATTAACCCAAGCTAAGAGGTTAAAAGTGTTAAAAGGACAAAACTTTGAAAAAGTGGGTGAATAAAGGTGATGGCCGTCCATCACACCCTTCACACACCCTCAACTTTGGATTTTTTTAGAGAGAGAGTGAAGAGCAGCTAAAACTGTCGGATTTTAAAGAGCAAGAAGAAAAGATTGAAATCAAGGTAAGAATTTATGGTTTTGAGATGTTCTTAACTGGCCTTAGTCTTGGTTGTATGCCTATATGTGTTTGTATGTTCGGTTGTGTGTGTTTGGTGGGTTTCTAGGTGGTAGAACTCAATTTAAATTTGGGTTTTGGAAGAAGTTCATCCGAAAATTGTCAAAGGTGAGTCCTAGAACCCCTTTTTTACTTGTTTTTAACTAATTTGGGGCGGGAAATGCATGTATGAACTTTTCATAAAAATGGGTATTTTACCCATGTGTATGTGTGTGAATGTGTTTACGGGTGGGGTGTGATTTTGGGTATGTTTATGTTTATGATGTTGTTATGTATGTGTTCCTAAGGCTTAGAATGTATGAATTAAGCATAGAACAGGTTAGATGATGATTGGGGACTGAATTTAGTTGTTTAAGTGTGACTTAGAATGCCCATGCGCCTAAATAGTGGCCCATGCGCCCAATGGTATAAATAGTCTAAGTGTCCCATGCGCCCAAAGTTCATGCGCCCAAATAGTAGCCATGCGCCTAAAAAAGGCTAAATTTGGCGAAGTGTCCAGACGCCTAGAAAGCCCATGCGCCTAGGCACTCATGCACCTGCATTGTGCCCATGTGCCTAGAAATGTGCCCAAACACCTAAGTGTTGCCCATGCCCCCCAATAGTGCCCATGTGCCTGAAAGTTCCCCATGCGCCTAAGTGACCCCCATGCACCTGAATAGTGCCCATGCGCCTAAGACTTAGAATATTTTTTTGAATTTTGGGGGAAAATATAAAGTGTAGGCTTTGATTTGGGAGGTTCCCGGGGGATATGTAAGTTGACTTTTTGAAGTCATAGATGATGTGATGGGTGATGTATGATGTGATTTGAATGATGATGTATGATTGATGCTTATGCATGATGCTGATGTATGATGATTATGTATGTTATATATGATGTGTTTCCTTATGTTCCTTATTACGTATGATGACGTGACTTTACGTGGTGTGATTATAATAGTTAACATAAAGTATTATCTTAACGATGTAAAATATTTAAGATAAAGAAAGTGGAACATAATTAATGAACGAATGAAAAGTCTTGCAAGCAAATGAAAGAAGGTTCATAACTCATTGAGAGTTATTAGCTCAACTGTGTGTTTACAGCGTGCAACCTTGGCTAACTCATAAGGGTTCATACACACAGTAGGAGTTAGTCTTGGTGACTGCTCCAATAAGTGTGATTTGGTAATTACTGTGTGTTATGTAGCGTGTAATTTTGGCTAACCCATAAGAGTTCACACACACCCACACAGGGGAGTCAGTTTGAGTGACTACTCTATATGTGCGATATGTGGGATATGTGCGATATGGGGTCCTTGTCGCTTAACCCTAGATGATATGGCTTTGTGCTCAAGAGGGGGGTTAAGCATACGACAGGACCTAGATAGAAGTGAAAAGATAATAAATGTAAGAAAAGTGCGATAAGTACGAAATGTGCGAAACGTGCAAAATGTACAAAACGAACGATGATGAAGATAATAATTATTACCTTGATGTACGTATGATGTGTGATTATGTACGATGGTAAAGAAAATGTTTTAATGAAAGAAATATAATATAAAGTTTTATAAAACTAGAACTCACTCAGCAACGCTGACTTTTTATGCATTTTCCAGTTGGCAGGTAAATGTTGCTAAGGATGGCACGAGGTGGCTACTTGGCTTGTCATGGACAATATCCATTTTATGATACGATAATGTTTTTGCATTGTAAGGCGAACACACGAAGTTTTGTAATGAATTTTGTATTATTTTGCAATAGCAATTATATGAAATGAAATGGTTGTTTAAATATTTCCGCTGTAATGTTTAATTAAAGTTAATGTAATTGTACGTTTTATGTGCGATGATTGACCAGCTGTGAGCATCCCGGGAAACGGGGCCTTGTAGGAGATTATAGACAGACTGGTTAATACGGGACCAGGAAGTGAAGAAGTGCTCCTCTTACCATTAGAAGAGCTGATTGAGTTGGAAAAGGCAACCAGACAACTAAAAGAACAAGAAGAAATAACAAGGTTGGCCTTGGAAGAAGAGAACTTGAAGAAGAAAGAAGAAGTCGATCAAAGGCTAAGGAGTGAAAGAATAGTCTTTCTGAACTTAAGAGGATTCTCTCTTGAGGAATTCGCTCCACATAACAATGATACAATCATGTGGCTGGTGAATAAAGAACAGGATCAAATGGAGAAGGAAAGAAAGAATGCTTTCAGAGAGAAGATGAAGGAGAGAAAGAAGAAGGAGGAAGATGCTGAACTTGCAGCCTTGAAGAAGTCTGGGGACAAAGCCTGGATGAAAGATTCTCTCAGGGCCCATGGCTTCTCAAGAAGGCAAGTTGGACCCATGTCCTTGAAGACCCTACAGCGGATTGTCAGTGAGATCAAAGCTGACATACGCTCAGGAAGAAGGAAAGAGATGTACAAAAGTGTACAAGGGGTGACTCTCACACCTACCTCATTATCACAACCACAACACCCAACCCCTAAACGTACCCTTTCCCTTTCCTTATCAAAACTGAACCAACCTCTGAGCCTTTCACCCTTGAACCCACAACATCAACCTTACCCTTTTCCTCACCCACTCTATCCAAACAACCACCTAAACTACCCATTCTCAAACCAAAACCCTGCCAAGAACCCAATCCTTATCAACCAAACAACCTTGCAAGTCATCCTCTCATATCCAAACCTTTATCCTTAAAAGAATTTAAGGAGATCAAGAGGAAGCTCATAAACTGCACATCCTTGAGCAATATCTCCTGTGAGGAAGAGTCTGTCAACTTGCCCTACATTGACAACTCCTCAAATTCTCTCACAAGAGAGAAATTCCTTGATCTCCCTAGAAGAACAATGGACCATGCTGTTAGACTTCTTGGTCTCAACTCCATCCCCTTAAATGATGAAGAGAAGAAGCTGAGAAGAAAGTTGGTGACTCTACTGGATACAAAAAGAGGGGACAAGATTCCTAGTCAGTACCTTGTGCCTAGAAAAAAAATCATCCAGTGGAGGTTCAATGAAGCCACTCATAACTTTGTTGTGGAGAGAGAGAATGGAGAAATCAACAGGTTGAATGCATCTTCTCTACTAAACTCTAGCAGATTCGACATTGCTAAGTTAGCAAAGAAACCATTCTCCAATCCCTCCAACTCCGATACTGCTACTCACATCGGAAATCATCTTAGCAGCCTTCATCTTGCTGGGCTAACCGCAAAAGCAAAGATTGAGGAGGAGTTGAAGCTGAGAGAGAAGGAAAACAAGGAAAGGTCAACCACTAAAGGCAAGGTCTTTCTACAAATGGTAAAAGGCCTAGAATTGGAATCAATAGTTAGATGGGAGTATGACTATAGCTCCCGTCAACTAACTGTCTTTAGAGGGACCTAAAAGAGGGTGCATATCATTCAAAGTGATAGAATGGATCTCCTGTCCATGAATGATTTGTACAAACTTCTCAGCATAACTTTCGGGAAGAACAAAGAAACAGATAAATATATGCTTTCCCTGGTGCTTTAATCTAAGTTGATGATGATTTAATCTAAGTTAATCATGCCCAAAGACTCAATTAGAAAATTAAATCTAACTGAATCAAAGGCTTTAATGAATAAACTAGCAAGTTGATTTGTTCTATCCACTTTGATTAACTTGATTAAATCCTTTTCTGAGCAATCTCTCAGAAAATGGTATTTGATTTCAATATGTTTTGTTTTTCTATGTTGAACTGGATTAGCAGTGATAATGTAACACCCAGAAAAGTCAAAACGAGTCATCGAGGATAATCGGCTTAATTACTGGGTATTTAATAAAGGAAGGAAATGGGTTATGGGCTAAATTAGGCTTATGGGCAAGAGCCAAAGTGATTAAGGGACCATAACCAGATCTTTAACACGTTTAACCAGCCACCATCTCCCTCATTTGAACCCTAGCCTCCCAAATTCATAGAGAGAGAAAGTAGAGAGAGAAAATGAAGAAAACTCAAGATTTGGAGCTTCAAAGGTTAAGAGATTGAAGATCTGGGTGTTAGAGCATCAAACCATAAGAAAGAAGCAACAAATCCAGGTAAGAATTGGCCTTTAAACCCTTCTGTAGATCAAACCCGGGTTGTAGGTGTTGGATCAAGAAGAAGGCTGGTGCAACCAAAACCAAATACTTAGACAAATTTTGGTACAACTTACAAAGGACTTCCGAAGCTAAGTATGGAACTTTCGAAGGATATGGAGTTCTTCCGAAGATAAATAGCAAGATAAACTTCTAAAGGAAAAGCTCCAACTTCTGAAGACAAAGTCTTCTCTTCCGAGACCTGGAAAAAATAAAAATTGGCTTCCAAAGTAGAAGTCCCCAAGCCACAGAAGAAGCAGCCTCTTCTGAAGTATAAAATGCTTCGGAAGAACTTGTTCTTCCGAAGCCATTTAACCTTTGGAAGATGTTGCTAATGAAACAGTTGACATAAGTATGGTCTCTAACACTCCCTTACAGACCAATGATACTGCATGGCATTTTTCCAAAAGGCCATGTAGTTGACCATACTTTATTCCATTGTCACCTTTGTATGTTAGTATAAGTTACCAAGTTTGGTTGGTGACAAAAGGTAAGTCATGGACATGTCATGACTACCATATCTTAGATAAGACATTACCTAAGATACCTAAAACTATAACTTTGTAGTATTTGCTTTAGTTAGAGGATTCCAACTGGTATCAAAGTATATCCGGCTGTAGATAGTTGTATCAAAGTAGATCCGGCTCTAGATAGTATATATAGTATATTATAATCAACTCTTAGAAGATCTCTGCTTCTTGAGTGTTTATTAGTGAGTTTGAGAGGAAAGACTTGTGTTGAGTATAAAAACCGATCCTGCACTAGGGTTTTGGGTTTTGAAAAGTTATAAAGAATTCAATAAAGGTCACATTTTACGTATGCAAACATGTAAAAAGCTTAGATATAGCCTCATGGATGATAAACTAAGAGATTGGAAGTAAAAAGTTGCGATTTTGGGTTAAAAATGGGTTGGTTCATAGTTTTTATGCGATATGCGAAACTGTATGTGCATCTAGCGAATTTGCATATTCAAGCTGCGAAACTGTGGGTTTCTGCAATACTATAGCCATGGAATTCCAACGAAAGTTGAGCAAAACTGGCAGTGAAACTGTTAGCGAAACTGGCATCGAAACTGGCAGCGAAACTGTCATCGAAACTGGCAGCGATACTGGCAGCGATACTGTCAACGAAACTAGCAGCGAAGCAGTCTGCAAAACTACTAGCGAAACTGCTTATCTCGCAGCAAAATTAGCAGCAAATTTAGGCAGAAATTAACCCCTTTAAGTGTTAACTTATCTGTAGGCTGTGTAGTGTGATCCTAGCCTAGAAAACTTAGTTTAGAAGTTACTCATAGTATCCAGGTGAGTTCTAGATCCCCTTATTTGTTAGTTTTTCCATGTTTTGGGTTATTATGCATACTAATATACATTTTTAAATGACCAAGAATTTAAGAGGTTTTAACAGGAAGATTAATTTTTCTATAAGGAAATGTATTATATAAATGTTTAACACATTTGTTGGATTTTCTAGCCAAGCCCCAGCCAAGGGCGTTGCCTCTTGGACCCCACTAGGGGTTGCCGCCCCTGAACCCCCGTTGTCCCGCGGAGGGTCTGTTATGTTTTATGATAACTACTACTTGGCATGTTGTGTACTTATTAAGTTAAGTATTATATATTAACATGGTAAATGATATTAATGAAAAGTAAAACTTAATGAATGTTACCCTCGAACCCGTTTGATGATGAAAAGCCTTGCATGCACTATGATAGAGTTCACTTTGGTGAGTCTAATGTACGATGGTTGATCCGTATTTATGAGCGGGCTATGTGCCTTGCAGTGTGGATCAACTGTCGGGGGTTAGCTACTATGATGATGTAACCGACAGGGATCGACATTCGTTGTCGATCAACATGGATCTCTTACTACGTGCAATCTCATTTATGATGAAGTCAAAGATAATGATAGAATGAAAGAAAATATGTAACATCCGTCGAATTTCAAAATTATAAAACCAAACCCGAACTCTCTTTAAACTTTCATACGATGGAAATTTTAATATTTAAAATTTTTATTATTTATTTTATTGAATCAAACGCGTTAAATATGCAGTTTAAGCAATATTGAAAACTGTTTTATTCATTTTATCATTTGAATAATAATTTATTTATTTTATAAATAAATCTTTTTCATAAAAATATAAATCTTTGTTTATCATTTTACAATAAATAACTAAATGGAAAAGACTTATTAAAACATATAAAGTTATAAAATGAATTTTAATAAACTTATAAAGTTACAAGTCTTATAAAAGTTATAAAGATTTTATAAGAAACTAAGTTGATTAAATTAAAATTAAGGTTTTAATAAATTAAAAGTTTAAATTGTAATTATTCTTTTATCTATTTTTTTATTTAATCTTATCTTTATTTCAAAATCATAAACCCCTTTCAAAATACTTATAAATCACTATTAACATCATTCATAACCTACTCCTAACCTCAACTATAAAAGCAAGCCTTATGCCTCACTTTTCATTTGCTCATTCTCTAAAAATCTCACTCTCATATCTTTCTTTCATCTATTGGTTATGATCAATTTGAAGAATTTTATTTTACAATAAATTTGAAGAATTCTTGATACTAAGATAATATTTTGTTGCTTTTATATTATACATTTTAATCATCCTAACATCCAGTTGTTCTCATGATTTTATGTTCTTACTATTATTCTTTCTTCTACTAAATCTCTTTTTATTTTAATCATTATCATTTGATCATTAACATTTTAATAATCAATAACCTTATAACAATCACTAACATTCCTAAATTAAGCTATCAACACACTAACATAAACAAAGAATCCCGTTTGCATATGGACGGCTATGCCGCCGCATTCGGTTATTCCACAAGATTATTTCCATAAGTGATGGCTATGCCAAAGTCATAGAATATTTTTATAACTTAAATGAAGACTAATATACCATATATTGACATAATAAAATGTTCTAACCCGTTTCATGCTTTAATGATTTTAAAAGTGCACATAAGTGCCTTATTACAATTCTGGCAGAATATAATCTTACTTCAACCGACCATAACTTGACCATAAAAAATAGATTTAAGTGAACTCAGACTCCAATGTTAAGTTCTTTGAATTACCTTTTCAACAACAGTTTATACGTCTTCAAACTCAATCGGACGACTCAACAATAGCCTTCACAAGATAAGTGTGCATTTCAGCACCTTCTGTCTTGTGCTGCTTGTTTGACCTATTTAAAGATCTTTTCATAAAACAATTTCTGAATGAAAGTTGTCCGGGAGACTTTGAACTAATCAATTATAAATGTTTATAATTTTATGAAACCGTTTTCTATTTTCAAAACCTGTTCAAACACATACCAAACATTCTGTCCAAAATCTAAAATTGATGCAATAATCCTTTTTCAATCTACCTTTCATTTTTTTAGCATTCTCTAAACATTCTAATTTCTTGTAATAAATTCCAACCTCAAGTTATTGTTCTTTTTATCATTTAGGACGTCACCTTTGACTCTTGACATTCAAGTTTTCTTATGTACTCTACAACCATCACTATACTTATGAGTTTTCCATGTGAGTATTTCTATACTCTTTTTTCATATTTTCACATTTGGGGTGAAACATGTTACCTTATAATCGTTTCACTTGTAAAACGTTTGATTCTTGTAAACTTATGGCAATTCATTTGTATGTTTTAGTTGATCTTAGTAATTACCATGTATTGACGATTATATGTACAATCATTAACTATTGCTAGCCTGGCGACGTCATAGATCTATGGGTCTGTCAAGCCTGTTTTGTTAATCCAAGTACACATAGCTAATCGTATAAACTTGTAAACGTTGAGACTTGTAAACTGTCAAGGTTTGATTGTGCATTCTGCCTTACATCCCTAGTTACTCGGTTCTCTAACTTATGACATGAATTGCATCTTTTATATACTTATGTATTGAAAAATATGGAAATCTCACCAACTTTCAAAGTTGACTCTTTATTTTTAACATGTTTTAGGTTTGATACTTGAAGATCTTTTCGTGCTCATATAGGACTTGGACTTAGTTAATTGAAAATCTTATGTTGTTGTGTATATCTTGTTTGTGTTGTATATATTTAATTGTCTTGTAATGTTCAAGAAAAATGATATTAATATTATTACAACTTATTTAGTTCTATATGCTATGAACAATCGTTTCACATTCGTCCGCCTCGATAATTCTGCCATCAGTCCGGGTGTGACATAATGAACATGCATATTATAATGGAAGTAATGTTATGTATTATGATGCATGCGTGGTCATTAAATGAAAGATAAAGTTTATATTTTATTATTTACCTAAAACTAGAACTCACTAAGCAAATCTGACTTTTATGCATAATAGTTTGTAGGTAAATGCTGATGCTGAGGATAGCACCTGGGAGCTACTTGGAGAGCAATGGATGACATTCCTCTTTACGAAATCTTTTATTGTAATTTAGGAAAAAAGTAATATGTTTTATTTACAAATGAAAGACAAATGTATGAGTACAATATGATTTCCAAGTTTTAAATGAATGCTTAATTATTTCTGCTCCATTGTTTTGTTATTAAGTGATTTTATGCTATGATTAACCAACTGTGAGGCTTCCTGGGAACGGGACCTTACAGATAAAAATAGCAACTGAATTCTCAATATGAATTGGGGTTTAAAGAAATTGTAACCATAATCAAGCAATTGGTTTTGCAGCCAAAGTACTTGTGTGCAACCAGCTGAAGCAGCTATATACTCAGCCTCATTTGTGGATACAGATACATTTGTTTGCTTCTTGCACTGCCATGAAACAAGTCTTGGTCCTATGAATTGACATCCACCAGTTGTGGATTTTCTATTGTTGTTGCATCCTCCAAAGTCACTATCTGAATATGAGTATAGAGTAAATCACCATCCTTTGGATACCAAAGGCCAAGGGAAATTTTTCATTTTAGATATCTAAAGATTCCCTTCATAGCATTCAGATGAGACTCTTTTGGATCAGATTGGTACCTAGCACAAACACAGATAGCAAACATTATATCAGGTCTGCTAGTAGTTAGGTACATAAGGGATCCTATCATTGATCTATACAGTATTTGATCAATAGATTTTCTACTGGAATCAAGCACAATCTGGTAATTGTTGAAGCAGGAGTCTTGCATGAAGATGTATTAGCAAGATTGTATTTCTTTAATGTTTGATGAACATACTTTTCTTGATTGATGAAGATTCCATCTGATTTATGATGAACTTGAAGACCAAGGAAGAGAGTTAATTCTCCCATTGAACTCATCTAAAATTCAGATTTCATCAACTTTTCAAAGCTGACACACAATCTCTTATTAGTTGATCCAAAAATAATGTCATCTACATAAATTTGAACCACTAAGCGATCTTGATGTTCTTGTTTGAGAAAGAATGTCTGATCAATATTCCCCCTCTTATATCCATGCTTGAGCAAAAAATATGATAATGTTTCATACCACTTTGTTGGTGCTTGATGAAAACCATACAAAGCTTTGTCTAGCTCGTATACTCTATGTGAATAGTCAAGATCTTCAAAACCAAGAAGTTGAGCTACATATACTTCTTCATCAATTTTCCCATATAGGAAAGCACAGTTGACATCCATTTGATAGACTATGAACTTCTTATATGATGCATAGGCTAGGAATACTCTTATTGCTTCAATTCTTGCAACAGGTGCAAAAACTTCATCACATTCTATCTCTTCCTCTTGAGTATATACTTGGGCAATCAACATAGCTTTGTTTCTTACAATGATACCTCTGTCATCTAGTTTGTTTTTGAATAGCCACCTTGTCCCAATTGGATGCTGACCTTGAGTTAGATCAACTAGATTCCACACTTTCTACTTTCTGAATTGTTGAAGCTCTTCTTGTATAGCTTCAATCCAGCTATTATCTTTTAGAGCAGTTGTGATGTTTGGAGGAACAACTTCTGAAAGAAAACAAGAGAAAATGCATATGTTTGCAGCTCCCCCTTGACTTTATGTTGTTCTTTCATTAACATCTCTAATTATGTTGTTTATTGGATGAGACTTATGAATTCTAGTTGTTGGAATAGATTCAACTGGAATAGATGATTCCAAGGAGTTCTTCATGTTCATCATTAGAAGTAGAATGATCTTCATGAGTTTCTACATAAGTTGCATTGTGATTATCTTTCGTAGGACCTTCTATTAAAGTATTTTGTGCTTCCGTAGGAGTTACAGGAACATCTGTGGATGGTATTTGTTGAATATCTGCTGAGGCATTACCCATATCTCTGGATGTAGGATGTTCATATGTGTTTGCAAACTCATTAGTTGTTGATGGAGTGTTTCCATCGGAGGATGTAGATTTACTTTGTTGAACATGTGCAACATTATTGGTTGTTCCTTGATGCATGTTACTTGATATTTGTGTTCTTTAAGGATCAGCTGATAGAGATACTTCATTTAGATTTTGAGAAACAAATGGATAACAGGTATCATCAGATTCTCCATTATTCAAATAACCAAAGTTAATTGATTTTGTTAGAGCATCTATATCAAACAACCATGATAACTTTTTTTACAGATTTAGGAAATAAGGATTCATCAAATGACACATTAGGAGTTTCTTCCACAATATTTTGTTGTGGAATGTAAATCCTATATGATTTAGATGTTGAAGAGTATCCAACATAGAAACATCATAGGCTTTCTTTGAAAATTTTCCCAATTGTTCTTTTGTGTTTAAAACTAATACATGACACCCAAAAGCTTTAAGATATCCTATATAAGGTTTTCTTTTAAATAAAAGCTCATAAGGTGTTTTATTATGTTCTTTGACAATTAATGTCTGATTTTGAACATTGCATGTTGTGTTCACTGCTTCAGTCCAAAAGGTGATTGGAAATTGTGAATCAGCTAGCATTGTCCTTGTTGTAGCCAAATTCTTATTTCTTCTCAAGTATTGTTTGGCTGTATATGAAATCATAGTCATTTGCCATTTAAGATCCATTTCCTCTACTACATTTGGATGTAGTTCTTCTAAAGGCTGCCTTTTGTTCTTCAGACTCCAGAATCACAATGATAGGCTCTACTTGGTTATTGTTTGAAGAGGTCTTTGCTGATGATGTAGAGGAATCTCTTCTATCATCAGTTATTCCTTTTCTCTTTCCTGATTTGCTTTGAGAAAATTTCTTTGAAAGTTTTGATGCATAAAAGCTCACTTCTTCTTCATCTTCACTCAAAGTACAAGAGTTGTCACTATCATTATTAGAAATAAAATCACTTCTAGCACTTTTTGTTTCTTTAAAGTGATAGGGTGTGGCATGTGTTCTCACATTCTTGTTTCTTGATTTTTCATCCATTTCAAGAGCCTCCACTTTTGCTACTAAGGTATCTAAACCTGATGCTTTGAGGTCTATGGTGTTCTTGAACATGGACACTGTAACACCCTGAAATTTTATTTCAACAAAAGGAAAAGAAAAGTAAATAGAAAGAATAGAAATTGTGCACAAGTAGAGGGGGATAAAGTATACAAACTACTCTTTTATTATTTTAAGGATTTAAGGGCATGGGTGCCCATTCTTCCTTTTTCATCTTCTCCTTCACGGTTAAAAAGAAGAAGAGAGAGTCTCTTGGTTCTAGAGAGAGAAAGAGGAAGAAGAAGCTGAAAAAGTGACCGTTTTCGGGATTCAAAGAGCTGAATCGAAGTGGGTCTTGAACTGGGAGAGTGTTGCTCAAAGGCTACTCAAGGTGAGTTTCTAGAACCCTTCTTTTACTAATTTTCAACTGATTTGGGGCTATTATGCATACTAAGTAAACATTTTAAAAGAAACCGTGGGTTACAGCCTTATGTTCGAATATTGTATGTAAGTATGTATGTTATAGTGTTGATTATGAGTTAGAGATGATGATTAGCATGCTTAGATGGCCTTAGTATGTTAGATTTGTGTTTGGGTATGCTTAGAATGGTAATGGTGTGATGGTGATAACATAGAAACGATTTCAGAATGTTTGATGAACATGAACAGTGGTTCATGCGCCCAAACAGTTGTCCATGCGTCCAGCATGAGAGACCAGACGCCTAAGTGTTGGCCATGCGCCCAAGAGTGGGTCACGTGCCTGAACAGTGGCCCATGCGCCCAGCATGTTGGCCATGCGTCTAAGTATTGGCCATGCGCCCAAGTGTGGCCATGCGCTAAATAGTGCCCATGCACCCAAGTGATTGAAATGGCTAAGTGTGAACCATGCACCTAAACAGTGTCCATGCGTCCCAGTGAATGAATGGCTAAGTGTGGACCATATGCCTAAACAGTACCCATGCGTCCCAATGAATGAAATGGCTAACTGTGGACCATGCACCTAAACACTACCCATGCGTCCTAGTGAATGAAACGGCTAAGTTTTGGCCATGTGCTTAAACAGTGCCCATGCGGCCAAGTGCTTGAAACGGCTAAGTATTGGTGATGCGCCTGAACAAGACAGAAACGCCCAAACAGTGCCCATACGCCCAGACTGTTTTACAGTTAGAAATTTTATGCTTATGCAACTGGAAGGTCCCATGCGCCTAATTTGGACTTGAGGTTTTCTAAGTGGTTTTTAAGGGTAAAATGGGAAGATAAGCCTGGTTATGATGTGATGGCTTATGTTTGATGTGTGTATGATGTTGATGGTTTATGTTTATGTTTATGTATGTTCCTTATTATGTATGAATATCCGTATTATGTAACGTAAAGTGGAAGATAATGAAAAGAGGAATGTAATGAATAAATGCATGCATGAATAAAGAGAGAAGTATAGAGAGGCTTAAAAGCAATATGAACAGAGGTGCACGGCTCTTAATGCCTTAAGCTCTACCACGTGAGGTTTAGCAAATCCTAAAGTGTGCATGCAAGGGTTCCAGTCTTTGTGATTGACCTTCAGAGGTGTTACCCATTTCTATGGGGGTGTTACCCACTTCGGTGGGGGTGTTGTTACCCACTTCGGTGGGGGTGTTGCTACTGGAGTTATGTATAACTTCGGGGGTGTGGCGTAAAGCCAAGCATAATGTTACCCATTTCTATGGGAGTGTTACCCACTTCGGTGGGGGTGTTGTTACCTACTTCGGTGGGGTTGTTATTACCCGAGTTATGTATAACTTCGGGGGTGTGGCATCAAGCCAAGCATAGTGATGAGGTGAGCGACTCTGTGTCGCAACAGACTCGACAGAGGTCTTTGTCCATGAGACAAGATAATGAGATGAGAAACTTTGTGTTGCAACAGACTCGGATGGAGTTCAATCCCTGTGATTGACTCGTATGGGATCTTTGTCGCGTAACTCGGTGTTGTGTCAGTCTTCGGACATGAGTCGAGGGTTTGTGAGCAGGCCCCGGCATAGCATCAGCATTCGAGCATGAGTCGGGGATATTGCAAGAGACAAGATTTGAGTAATAAAGAGTAATGAACGAAAGATCATGTATGAAAGAACGAACGTATGAATGAATGTAAATGAATTATCGTAATAAAGTACAGAACAGGATCCTCGTCATTCGACCTCAGTAATCGTGGCTGAGTGCCACGAAGAGGGTACAGTCTGACCGGATCTAGAAAGAGAAGTGAACGATAATGTAATACGTTGAATGAACAAAGTTAATGAAAGTAATGATGAAGATAATAATGATATTATCTGTATGTATGTATGATGCATGATCACGAACGGTTGTAAGGTATAGTATGTTTTGAAATAAAGTAAAGAACGGTTTTACAGAGAAAAGTATGTTTTATTATAAAACTAGAACTCACTCAGCGTCGCTGACTTTTGTATGCATGATAGTTGGCAGGTATGTTAATGCTGAGGAGTTGCCGGCATGGATGCATAAGCTACTGGGAGCATTTTGAGGCTGGCATCCGTATTTTGACATGTCTTGTATTTTGAGATGAAAATAAATGTTGTAAATGACATGTTTTTAGTTATTGATTAAAGTTTTAAATTCCACTGCAAAATAAATGTACGTTTTATAACGTTTTTAGTGCAATGAATGACCAACTGTGAGGTGCTCAGGAACGGGGCCTTACAAGTTGGTATCCGAAATTGAGTAAATATTTTGGAAAACCTAATCTTAAACTAAGAATGGGACTAAAAGGAAAAGGGATGGCAGTCCTAGTAGCTACGTGCCTGCAGGTAAAGGTTTTATGTAAACGTTTTATGTAAGTTAATGTTAACCGGCATTATGTGCACATGTTATGTGGCTTGTGTGCTATTATGTTGATTTAGATACTGATGTAGTCAGGATAGGAAATGCTTGGGGTATGAAGAGTAAAGTAAGTGGCTAATCACAACTGGCCACAGTAATTAGGGACTTACTATACTTGACATAAAGTGAGTTATTACCTTGAATGACCGCGTTAGTGTTTGAATCTTATAGTGTGTTAGAAGATGGTTGGCGGTAGATCTTCGAAAGCTTCACGAGGTGGAGGCAGTGGTGGATGTGGTGCTTAACCGCGGGCCACAAGAGGAAGGTCTAGGGTTGAAAGAGCAGCCCATAAGAAACCCAAGGCCCCTCATCAGGAGGGCGGTGATGAGAATACTAATCAGAGAGCCTCGATGAGAGAGGCAGTCATGGAGGAAGGGCATCAGGTCATGCAAACGATCCTACCATCTGTAGTGACCAAAGTATAAAGGTTGTTAGAGATGAGGAGAGACAGGAAAGGGGTAGACCTTCGGGCGAAAGGAGACGACCCGAGACTGAAACGGTTTTCTTCGATGACGAAGAGGATGAAGAGGAAGAGCCTGCGCCATAGGCGGCACGAGGCTGTAACTATGGGGCGTTTCAAAGGTGCAAGCCCCCTACCTTTGACGGTAATAGCACTGCTGCTACTGCTCACCGATGGGTGAGAGAGATGGAAGCGGTATTGAATATCAGCGAGTGCCGGGAGGATCAGAGGGTAAAGTTTGCTGCCCATTCTTTTGTGGACTCAGCCTTGTGTTGGTAGGACAATATCGTCCAGGTTGAGGGAAGTAGGGCTATCGGGAGGATGCGATGGCCAGAGTTAAAAAGGCTGGTGATTGAGGAATTCTGTCCTCACTGTTAGATGGATAAAGTTGAAAGAGAGTTCTTGCAGCTGGAGGCGGGAACGATGACATGTGAGCAATATACCGCTAAATTCAATGAGATGGCACGTATGGTGCCGGATAAGGTGACACCTCTTTCACGAAAGATCAAGAGGTACATTCAGGGCTTACCGGCGGACATCCGTAGGCACATGATTACTGCCCGACCCAGCACGTTTAGGTCTGCGGTTGATTTGGCAGGGAGGTTGTATGATGAAAGATCTGTGATGGCGACTGAAAGTAGCAAGAAAGGAGACGGTGAGCAGGAATGAAAGGGAAGCGATTGGAATGTGGCGGAACCACTCCAGGTGGCAAAGGTGCACGAGTGGATGATTAGCGTGTGGTCATAACTGGTGCGGGGTCGAAAAGGTGTGACAAGTGTGGACATAGGCAACCCATGGAATGTAGACTGGGGGGCAATGTCTGTTTTCGTTGTTGGAGGACCGGACATGTGGCGAAGAACTGCGGTATGGGGAGGTGTTATTCCTGTGGTGAGGAAGGTCACATGAGCAGGGATTTCAAGAAGCCGAGAGTGGAAGGTTCGAGAATGAAGGAGATCGGAGGAAGCTCCGGTATGAGGAAGGAAAATAGAGGATGAAGGCTAGAGCCTTTGCTATGACCGAGAGGAGGCTAGGTCAGACTCCAAGGTAACGTTAGGTACATTCTTGCAAGTTTAGATTTATGCATCTATGCTTTAATTGTGACGCTAGTAGTAGTTTTGTGCCGCTATTTTCTATGATGCTGCACGTTAGGGGTAGGAAGATCGATGAGACTTTGAATGTAAGAATTGCTATTAGTAAGTCTACCAGGTTACCTAATGACCTAGAGGATTGTGCGATAGAATTGAGAGAGAGCGCTTGTTCCTGCTAGGCTGTAAAAGACAGACATAGGTAGGTAGACATGCATCTCCGGGTAAGTTGATCAGTAATCTACAACTTAAACCCCAAGTGTTGCAAGAAGATGGATTGGTCAACCGTGCACAACCAGAGTTCGGTGATGACCTACGACAATGAATTAGGAGGAAGGCTTCGACCAGGAAAGCGGTTGGCTTGGTTTGGAGTCGAGTAAAGCTAATATAAGGTGTAGAGGGTCATTCTTAGTTGTTGCTCAGGTAGGAGAAGTGGCACATCGACTGGAGCTACCTGATGAGTTAAGTGGAATTCATCTGATGTTCCATGCATCTCGTCTAAGAAAGAGTTCAACCGATAAGGATAGGATCATGCTACTAGAGATAAGTGAGATGGATAGAGTATCCAACCACGAGAAGCAACTGGTGGCCATTATTAATAAGAAGGAGAGAATGGACTAACGAGGTTGATGGTTTCACTTGTGCAGGTGCAGTGAAGCCTAAAGGGATCTGAGTTTGAATGCAAGATCAAAGAAGAGGTGAGACAGTGTTACCCGTAACTCTTCGAGAAGCGACATGTTTCGGGGACGAACCTCTTTAAGGGGGGTAGACTTGTAACACCCCGAAATTTTATTTAAACAAATGGAAAAGAAAACTAAATAGAAAGAATAGAAATTGTGCACAAGTAGAGGGGGATAAAGTATACAAAGTACACTTTTATTATTTTAAGGATTTAAGGGCATGGGTGCCCATTCGTTCTTTTTCATATTCTCCTTCACGGTTGAAAAGAAGAAGAGAGAGAGAGAGTCTCTCGGTTCTAGAGAGAGAAAGAGGAAGAAGAAGCTGAAAAAGTGTTTGTTTTCGGGATTCAAAGAGCGGAATCGAAGTGGGTCTTGAACTGGAAGAGTGTTGCTCAAAGGCTGCTCAAGGTGAGTTTCTAGAACCCCTCTTTTACTGATTTTCAACTGATTTAGGGCTATTATGCATACTAAGTAAACATTTTGAAAGAAACCGTGGGTTACAGCCTTATGTTCGAATGTTGTATGTATGTATGTATGTTATAGTGCTGATTATGGGTTAGAGATGATGATTAGCATGCTTAGATGGCCTTAGTATGTTAGATCTGTGTTTGGGTATGCTTAGAATGGTAATCAGGTGATGGTGATAACATAGAAAGGATTCCAGAATGTTTTATGAACATGAACTGTGGTTCATGCGCCCAAACAGTTGTCCATACGTCCAGCATGAGAGACCAGACGCCTAAGTGTTGGCCATGCGCCCAAGAGTGGGTCATGCATCTAAACAGTGGCCCATGCACCCAACATGTTGGCCATACGGCTAAGTATTGGCCATACGCCCAAGTGTGGCCATGCGCCTAAATAGTGCCCATGCGCCCAAGTGATTGAAACGGCTAAGTGTGGACCATGCGCCTAAACAGTACCCATGCGTCCCAGTGAATGACATGGCTGAGTGTGGACCATGCGCCTAAACAGTACCCATGCGTCCCAGTGAATGAAATGGCTAAGTGTGGACCATGCGCCTAAACAATACCCATGTGTCCCAGTGAATGAAACGGCTAAGTATTGGTCATGCGCCTAAACAGTGCCCATGCGCCTATATAGTGCCCATGAGCAAAGTTTATGAACGTAATGTTGAAGATAATAATGATATTATCTGTATGTATGTATGATGCATGATCACAAACGATTGTAAGGTATAGTATGTTTTGAAATAAAGTAAAGAACGGTTTTAACAGAGAAAAGTATGTTTTATTATAAAACTAGAACTCACTCAGCGTCGCTGACTTTTGTATGCATGATAGTTGGCAAGTATGTTGATGCTGAGGAGTTGCAGGCATGGATGCATAAGCTAGTGGGAGCATTTTGAGGCTGGCATCCGTATTTTGACATGTCTTGTATTTTGAGATGAAAACAAAAGTTGTAAATGACATGTTTTTAGTTATTAATGAAAGTTTTAAATTCCGCTACAAAATAAATATACGTTTTATAACATTTTTAGTGCAATCAATGACCAACTGTGAGGTGCTCGGGAACGGGGCCTTACAGACACAGTTTGCTTCCAACTTTCAGGCAAAGTATGCAGCATCTTTTTGTTTAATTCCTCATTAGTGTATTTCAACTCCAAGATGTTCATCTCTGTTACAAGTTGCATAAATCTATGGACTTGTGAAAAATTGATTCACCCTCAATATGATGAAAAGTTTCATACTGTGAGCGAAGTGTGTCCTTCCTAATGCTTCTGATTTCATCACTCCCTTCATAGAGTATATGAAGAATCTTCCATAAGGAATTGGATGTTTTATAATTTTCACACCTGATCAATATTTCTTCAAGTAAAGCCATACTAAGCAAGCTGTATGCTTTGATATCAACTTTTACCTTTTTAACATCATCAGGGACAGATCTTTTGTACTTATGAGTTGATTATTGTCATTATTTTGATGTATGCATTATGTATATAGGTTAACCATTCTTTGTGTTGATTTATGTATGATTGTAGGTAAAACATTATACTTGGTCAATTTGTGAATTTGACTAAGTGTAAGAAACATCTACGGATGAACATTTTGTTCTTCCATAGATATGTTTCTTACAAAAAAAACAATCATCTGAAGATTTTCTGCGAATAAACATCCAGCTCTGAAGTTCAAGTGAAGATACCTTCGGAAAAACAAATACCTTCGGAAGAACAAGATACCTTCGGAAGAAAAAAACATCTACGGAAGACTATGTAGCTTCGGAGTCCAAACACTTGTAATTTCAATAATGCAAGTGTTACTAGTCAACAAGACAATTTCAAATCCCAACAGATCCAGTGTGTCCTTAACAGATTCAATAATTGTCTATAAATATAGATCATAGGTTTCATATCAAAGAGAACAGACGGACGAGCCATAACACAATTAATTTGACGACAAACATCACATCGATTCACACAATCAAACACAAACCCTAATAGTCGTCACATCAATACATCATCAGCCTTAATACGATCAAAGCATATATTGTTTATTGCATTCATTCTTTATTTATCTGTAATCATTAATTCGTTTTAATGAGATATTTTTGAATCAAATCTTGTTTGCTTATTTATTATGTTCATATCATTGTGTTCGTCATAACAAACATTTACTTGATTTGATATTTGTTCATAAAAACAATTAAACAACAGTTAATGATCATTCTGCAATCATTAACTTGATTCTATTTTTCTAAGAATGATATTTTCATATTGATTGCGATCCTCGGATTCACATTTATTATACCTGAAATTGTTTTGACATATAAATGATTAAAGGGACTTAAAGAGTAGCAAGAAGCTTTAGTAACTATTTACTAACAACTATGACAATTAAGTGCCTTGAAATAACTATTTACTAGAGATGAATGCCTCTTTAAGAAAAAAAGTATCAAAAACTATGATAATTAAGTGCCTTGAAATAACTATTTACTAACAACTAGTACATATATTCATATTATAGGTGAAACATTTAAGGAATATATAATTAATCATTCAGTTGTTTATACCACAGGTCCTTAGGTAATAAATTAATAATCAAAATCAACAAGTGTTCATATGACAACCATCCATATATACATCAAGAACAAGATTTCATTCTCATATTAATATTTATGTATAGTCAACTGTTGTTAGTATAATAAATTACAAATAAAAAGATAAAACAAATGAAATATGAGCATAAGTTTTATTGAAATAATAAAATCGACGTTAATGAACTGTGTGGGCGAAGGTTGCATTATATACAGGCTTTAAAAGCCTGTGCAAAGACTTTAATCGTTTAACGACAATTGACAGAAAATTTCAAAAGAAGAAAGAAAATGGTCCATCACCCGTCACTCTGACCATGGGCAAAAGTACTGGATGTGTCATATTTCTCTGTTTGGCAAATATAATTTATGATTTGATATCTGATTTAATGAAAGTTTTCTAATTCTCAAATACTTGTAACATGATAACTTAAAAAATATATATTTTCACCATCATCAATGTTAAAATCAAAATACATTTAAAAACATACTTAGTCGGTAAATACATTAGAAAAACACTTATTTTTCAAAAATCCAAAAAACCTCTCTAATGATAAAACTTAAAAACATCTTAAAAAATTGTCATATTATTATCATTTTTACATTTATTTTTTTAATATCAATCTTATATACTAATATAAAATATAAATAAATAAAAATTTTAAAACTTTAAAATTTTAAAATATAAAAGTTAAATATTTTTAGAGAAAAATTTTAAAATTTGAAATTTAAACTTTAAATTTAATAAATAATAAATTATTTTTAAAAGAATTAAAAATTAAATTTTCAAAATTAAATTTAAAAATTAAATTGACTGTTTAAGCATATGAGCACTATTCAAGCACATGAGCACTGTTCAAGCACATGAGCATTGTTTAGGCACATAAGCACTGTTCAGCCGCACTGTTTAGATGCATGAGCACTATTCAGGCGCATGAGCATTATTCAAGCGCATGAGCACTCTTCAAGCGCATGAGCACTATTTTGGCGCATAAGCACTGTTTGGACGCATATGCACTATTTCGGTGTACTGTTTAGGCACTTGAGCATTGTTTAGGCGCATGAGATTAACTTAAAATACCTAACACTTAAACTAATATTGAAAAACTAAATATTTTATTAATATGAATATATTATTTTCTTTTTTTAATATTAAAACCCAACTCTGGCCTACAATTGAAAATGTCAGATGTTTTTTAATATTCATCTCTATGAACTTCTATCTTCAAAAACAAACCACTCAATCGTTCTTGGTCTAAAAATGGTTGATGTGACGTTTTAAAAACTAAAACACCTTATTGAATATGCTCTTATAATTTATGATTTGATCTGCATGACTCTTCCTTTATAGACCATTTTTTTCAAATTATATTTAAACTAGGTATTTAGCCACACGAGATGTAGCTTAAAGTTTGAGTATTACAAATTAAACAAAAAATAGTAATATCAATATTAGGTCTCATTACACATAAATGTCTCGCATGTAACAAAGATATAAAGTGGTAACATGCTAAAAAATTATTAGCATGCATGTATCTTTACATTGATGCTATAACAAAGTACGTTATTATGAAAGTAAGTGATGAATTTTCATTTTATTGATCAGATCCAGAATTTAGTGGCTTGGGATAAAGTAGAAAAATGGTATTAAAGGAAAAAAAATTGTCATTACAAGTTTTAAATTGTTTATGTATAATGAACTAATTAAGAATTAAATGGTTTATTCTCATTTTTATAACTTGAATTAATTTAAAATATGTAACTGGCAGTATAATTATGCAATCCCCCCACCCCCTCCCCCTGTTTAAATTCTTGAAACTAAAAAAGAATAAAATTATTTCAAATACACTGTTTGGAGCGGAACTACAATAGGATCCGGTGATCTTCCGACAAGCCGGCAAACCATATTTTCTTACCGACCTGGTTTGTAATCGAATGGATCTTTAAAATTTACTTTCAAATAATCATGTAATTAGCCGGAAAAAAATTATATAAAGATAAATATTTGATGATAATACAAGTTGAATATAAATTAGTTTCAAGATTGATCTCAAACATGTTAAACATATTACCAATTTTACAAGTATAATTGTTTCAAATATCATATATCATCACTTTCATAAGTATAATTGTTTCAATACTATTCTTGTTATATATACATACACACAAATTCATGAGTTTGAGAATCATTTTAACGATTTTTTACTTAATGAACCGACCCGACCTAATCTAACTTGAACCAGACTAAAAAATATATATTATATTGCGATAGCCAAATGATGCTTAAAATTTCCATCATCGTGAAAAAAATTATGGATCCGCCACTAGTAATAGATCAATTCTATAGAGTATTTTTCAAAAATAATATATATATATACACACACACATATATATATATATATATAATTTTTTTAAACTTTTGGTCGTGACCCTATCTTTAACCCTTAGAAGGTCGCTTTTCTGATGTCATAATCATTTGAATTTTAAAAGTTTTCCGAAGAATAGAGGATAACTTAAATAACCTCAAAACCTATTTTAATTAAACAAAATAACTATCAGTCACATGATTAGTTTTTGTATGTTTACGTCATCTACACCTAGATTTCATCTAGTATTGTACGTGTGTAATTATCACAATAAATTTACAATTTTGATAAAAAATACTTGACCTTAAAAAACTTTCTCTAATAACACTCATTTAATACTATAAAAATCAAGATTATTTCTTTCTAGAAACAAATAACATGTTATAAAAATACTTTGATAAGATTTAATTTTGTTAAAATATACTATAATTTGTATCTAATCATTGTTAAAATAAAAATATTTTAAAAAGGTTATATAAAAAGGTTTATATTATATTATATATATATATATGAATAATAAAACATTTTTATACTATTGTTTATACATTAAGTTTGTTTGTTATATATAATCTATTATATATATATTTTTTTATTTTAGCCCGTGTACCATTTGAATATTTAACCTATTATTCAATAATTTAAAATAATAATAATAAGAAACGTGAAAGGGATAAATATTGTAGAGGATAAATTGTTCATTTAAAAGTAAAATCATAATCAAATGTGAATCAAGTATAACTTGATTACTTCTTTAAACGTCAAAACAGACACTCTTTACTCTCTATTTAAGAAATGTTCAAGTAAAAAGTATTTGAAAAAATAAATTATGTAAGAAGAATTAAGATTTTTACATGTATCTTTTTTTATTTATCAAGACTAGGTTGAGTGTAAGATTGTTAATATTTCCTCTTTTCAAGTTTCATATTTATTAAACGGTTAATAACATTTACATAAAACGTTATTTTCAAAAAAAATCATATTATAAATTGAGTATTGTTTTAATTTTAAAACACGTATGGTGGTGATATTAAAAACAAAATTTTTTTCATGTTTTTTAATTCATTGTGTAATTTCATTAAGTTATTGTCTAATTTATGAATTGACGAGGATTACACACTAACTTGAAAACACAAAAGGTTTATATTTTGAGCATTATATTATTTGAAAATAGTCATTCAAGCATAACACAATGCATAACATAATAGTTAATATGAAATATAACATTTAACATTAGACATAATGTATAACATAATAACTAACACTAGACTCGATATTAGCATTAAACACTATTAGTTGCTTGATGAGGACTACGTGATAACTTGATTATGATTACATAATGAACTACAAAAATGTAAAAGTAAATATTACCTTTTCAGCAATGTATTATTTAAAAAATTATTATTTTAGATAAACACAATAGAAACACAATAATAAGCATTAGATAGAATGATCTCATAATTATATACAATAACATGATATTAGACAATGATATGATAAATATTACATAATGAGCATATACATGTTGAAAAATAATTCGTTCTATTATATATCAACAGTAGACGTGTTTTAAAAATAAAAAAACACTTGTTTTTGTGATGTAAATATTTTTTTAAAATTAATATTATATGTAGAAGTTATGAGCATTTAAAGAAAAGAATGGAACTTGAAAATTTGATTAAGACTAAAATTTATTTGTTCTATCATTTTAAGTTTAATTTATTTATCATTATGCCATTAATTTTTCTTAGTTCTTTGAATCTAATGTGTGATGGTTAATAATTTTTCTCTACCTTCTTATTTTTTCTCTCATTTTTTAGAATAACTCCACCCTTATATTTATCCATACTTTTAAAACTCCACATCTACATTCTCCTCTTAACTTATTACAATAACTAAAAAATTACTATGAAGCCCTATGTTGCGACGATGGCGCGAAACCATAAAAAAACTACAATTAGAGTGTTGTGTATGGCCCAGTTCCTGGGACGCTCACAGCTGGTTAATCATCGCACAAAAACATACATATAATTTTTAACATTATTAAAACATTACAGCGGAATTAACTTAAACCATTCCATATATTAATAATTGTTTTTGTAAAATAATATAACATTCATTCCAAAATATCGTTTGTTCGCATTACAATGCAAAAATATTATCGCAACATAAAATGGATGTCATCCAAAAATAAGCCAAGTAGCCACCCGTGCCATCCTCACCAATCATCACCTGCCAACTCGAAACACATAAAAGTCAGCGTTGCTAAGTGAGTTCTGGTTTTACGAAAACATTTATTATCTTTTATTCGTTAAAACAATTTCATTACTATCGCACATGATCACACATCATACGTATATCAAGGTAATAATTACTATCTTTCATCATCGTTCGTTATGTACATTTCGTACTTATCGCACTTTTCGTACATTATTATCTTTTCACTTCTATCTAGGTCTTGTCATATGCTTAACCTTCCTTTTCAGCACAAAGCTATATCATCTAGGATTAAGTGACAATGACCCCATATCGAGCATATCGCACATCTCGCACGTATGGAGTAGTCACTAAGACTGACTCCCTGTGTGTGTGAACTCTTATGGGTTTAGCCAAAATTGCACTCTACATAACACACAGTTAATACCATATCGCATGTATTGGAACTATCATCATCATGCATAAGCATAGCATCAATCACATATCATTATTCATGCCACATCATAAATCACCCATCACATCATACATCACCCATCACATCATCTATTACCTAAAAAAGTCAACTTACATTACCCCCGGGAACCTCCCAAGTCAAAGCCTACATTTTAGATTTTCCTCAAAATCTCAGAAAATTTTCTAGGTCTTAGGTGCATGGGCACTATGTAGGTGCATGGCCTTTTAGGCGCATGGGAAACTTCTAGGTGCATGGGCATTGTTGGGGCGCATGGCCAACATTTAGGCATTTAGGCATATTTCTAGGCGCATGGGCACTATGCAAGCGCATGAGTGCCTGGGCGCATGGGCTTTCTGGGCGTTTGGACACTTAGTCAAATTCAGCCTAATCCTAGGCCCATGGTTACTATTTGGGCACATGAACTTTGGGCACATGGGAACACTTAGGCAATTTAAACCGTTAGGCACATGGAACTTATTCAGGCGCATGGGCCGTCAACACTTACTATCAATTATCATAATTTGTCCCAATCATCAAACTAACATGTTTTAAGCTTATTTCTAGCATTCTAAGTTACAGAACATGAACATATCCTCATCATACATCACAAGTCACCTAAAATCAATACCCACCCGCATACATACACATACATGCATACGGGTACACACCCACATTTATAAAAAAAACGTTTTAACATGTATTTCTAGCCCCAAAATCAATTACAACATGTAAAAAGGTGGTTCTAGAACTCATCTTATGCAACTTTCGGATGAACTTCCTCAAACCCGAATGCACTTTAAGTTCAAGCACCTAAAACCCACCAAAACACACAACCGAGGCATAGCCGGTCAAAAACATCACAAAACAAGAATTCTTACTTGACTCCGACCTATCTTTCTTGTTATTCAAAAATTCGAACTCTTCTACTCTTTCTCTCTCTAACCGAACAAAAAGGTGATGTGCAAGATAGAGTGGGCGGCCATAACCATCTTTTACACCAACTTTTTATATTTTTTTGTCCTTTTGACACATTTAGCCCCTCTACTTGGGTTAAATTGTTTTTTTCTTTCTTATTCCTTGCTTTTATTATTCTTTCTTGCCTTTAAAAATATCCAAGTGTTACATGTTGCTACGAATTGGCCCGTTACATTTTTGTTTGGTGAGCATGATGAGTCTAAATGCCACAAGATGAAAATATAAACAAACATGCCAAAAGTCTAAGAAATTTTATGTTTGGGATAGAAAGAAATTACAAAATAGAAAGTGAATATATAGACATAGGAAGTTCACAATTATGTCATATGATCTAGATAATGTATGGCTATAATCCTATACACATAGTAAGTTCATAGTTACGTCCCAATTATCATGTAACCAAGGAGTGTTCAAGGGCTTCGCTAACTCTAGTCATCAAAGTTTGTTATTATGACACTCGGTATTTTCAGGTTACTTTCCGATCAACATGAACATTTTTTTTCCGATCATACATTCATGCATTTAATATTGTTCATTTTAATGCGTCATTTATTGCACAAACAGTCGTGAACCCTTCAAGTAACTTTAATTTACAGAATTACTAGAACGCATGCACATCTGTCCTTATACGTTGGTGATTTGTTAAAATAGTTTTCAAATAATCATAATTGGTGTGTAATTATATGTTATATGATTATGCTATTAATGTTTAGATTAGTTGTGAAAATTGTGAATTTTCTAGCATTCACGTGTTTTCGCGTATTTTCAACTTTTAAATCCTAGTTATTATAAAAATGATTGATCTAGAAAAATAAATATTATTTCATGTTATTAATGTTTTTTTGATATTATTTGAGCATTGTGTGGTTTCGGTGTAGAAAAAATTCAATCGCATAGCGTAAAAACGATTTTATAAAACCATGGGCGCCTTTATTATAAAAAAAAGTATAAACCCAATGTTGGACCAAAAGAACCAATGAGCCTGATCAGAGAAACCTCTAAGTCCCACAGGACATCACAACAGCTGAAGAAGACCTGATCAGCTGTTCTACAAAGTCTGAAGAATACAACTGTTGAAGTATTTCTGAAGCACTGAAGACAAAGACTGAGACAACAGCTGAAGATCTAAAGTCTGAAGACTTCAACAAGTACTGAAGACAAAGACTGAAGATCAACAGCTGAAAGACAAAGTCTGATGTTCAAGTACTGAAGACATCAGCTGATGCTAACAGCTGATGACAACAGCTGATGCTAACAGCTGATGACAACAGCTGAAGAGGGCTTCTTCAGTTGTTGTGATGGTTTTTCTTCATCAGTAGTTTTCTTTTCCTTTCAGTAGTCTGTTTACTTTTCCGTAGTTTTGTTTCCTTTTCAGTACTTGTAAACAACTGAAGAGGTTGTTCTTCCGTTGTTATAGTATCAGTAGTTTTATGTTTTTCAGTAGTTGTAAATAAGATGTTTAACACTTAGGAACATTTGTAAGAAGATGTCAGTTGTTGACATCTTCAGTAGTTGTTAAACATCAGTAGTTATAAAACGGTTACATGTCACTTTCAAGTGACATCAGCCTACGTCATTCTTTCCTTTATAAGGAAGGATGACTCACCTGTAATCGTGCCATTGAGGCCGACAATCTTAATGCAATATTCCTTTTGTCAGATATTTCTCTCTCTATAACAAAATTCTTTTATCGCTTTATATCGAATGTTCTTGCTTGAATTTGTCTAATTCTGAGCTATTCCGCTGCTATATCTGTTCAATCGATTAAACCAAGAGACTGAGATCCTAACAAATGGTATCAGAGCTGGTTAATCATTGATCGATCTAACAATTGATCATTGAAACTGTTCAATCGCTCTAAGTTTAATCGAATTAGCAAATTCGCAAGGATCTGTTATAGAGATTGAGAGTGTATCGCTTCTGGCCGTTTTATTTGAGGTTCTGTGTGGTTCTGAGCTAAATTTATTGTGATTTTACTTGAATCTGTCTGATTTTCCACAATGACTACTTCTTCGAATGATCCTTTCAATACTGGATCCTCTACCAAGCCTCCGATCTTGGTGAGGAATGAGTATAACATTTGGCAGAGAAGATTGCTCCATCACCTGTCTGTCAATAGCTCAGGTTGTTGGACATCTGTGGTACATGGACCACATAAGCCAATGGTGAATGATCCGGAAACAAACCAGTTGGTTCCAAAGAAGAAGGAGCAATACTCCGATGAGGACAAGAAGTTGTTTGAAATCGATGCAAAAGCCCATGGAATTTTGGCTATGGCTATTCCTAATGAGATTTACTCTGGGCTTCTGCATTGTGAGTCTGCTCATGACCTCTGAAAGCCATCAAAGAACAATTTGGTGGTACTGATGAGGTTTTAGCAAACAACAGGGAAATCCTCGCCCAACAATATGAGACTTTCTCTCATAGAAAGGGTGAGACTCTGACTCAACAATTGAGCGGTTTTCATGTTTAATCTCTGAATTGAAAATGGTTAAACATGAATATACCAGGAGTCAGATGAACCATAGATTCCTAAGATCACTGCCTGAGAGATGGAACACATATACCATTGTTCTACGCTCAAATGCTGATGTTGATCGCCTATCTCTCACCCAACTTCATGGGAAACTGCTTACATTCGAGAGAGAGATAGAGCAGAAAAGGAAATTGGCTTCATCTGGCAAGCTTACTGAGGATTTTGTCCAAGGGAACACTGCCCTGATTGGACATCAGGAGTCAGAATATGCGTCATCTGAAAGCCAGTATGATGAGCATATTGATTTCTCTACAAACACTTCTGAGCCTGCCTTTGTGAGTGTTGATAGTTATTCTGCTGGTAGTAATAGTGACAATCTATGTTTCATCATGGATGATCTCAAGGGGATTGCTGATGATGACTTAGAAGAGATGGATATTTTGAGCGAAATGGCCTTGATAAATATCAGATCTCAGAAGTTCTACAAAAGAACTGGAAGGAAATTCCCAGGACTCTCGGGCAAAACCAAGTTGGTTTTGACAAGAGTAAGTTGAAGTGCCATAAATGCCACAGGCTTGGACACTTTGCAAGAGAATGTAGATCATCTGGATCTAACTCTCCTGCACCTTTTGTGACTTTCCCTGGCAATAGTCAACAAAACAGAGGGCAACAACCTGTCAATTCTGGTTATCATCATCAACCACAATCTCCTGCATATTTTGTTCCACAGGGGCCAATGCCATATCCATACCCCTGCTATTACATGCCACAACCAGGCCAGGTTCAAGCACCCACTGCTCAGCAACCACATGCACTCCCTGAGCCTCAACCATCCCAATCTCATCAACCTAATCAACTTCAACAACACAGCTTCTTCACACCAGGAGTTGTTGACTGGAGCAGCTTACCAAATGATGTGTCTGGTAATGAACAACTGTTCTCAGGTGCTGGTCAACATGGTGGTGAGCATCCTTTTGGAAATCTAGCTCTCATGAATTTGGAATCCTCTGATGGATCATCCTCAAGTACCTCTTCAACACAGGTATCACAGGTATCCTCTGAGGCTAAGGCCAAATTATGTTCTGAAACTTGCATAGCAGCATTTGCCTCTATTAGAGAAGCAAATGTGGCTTTAATCAATAAAAATGTAGAGCTAGAACAAATAATTTCCAAAAATAAAGCTGAGTTTGAGTCTGTGCTGAAAGAGAAAACTGATGAGATTTATAAATTAAAATGCCAAATCTCTGATGATAAGGCTAGGGAGGATGTACTCTTAGAGAAGTACAAAGACCTCAAAGATACTCTTGCTGTCACCCAAGTAGAGTGTGATCGATGGGTACAATCTTGCAAGGGCTTTGAAATGCTTCTTAGTAAGCAAACAGCTTCCAATGTGAAGTTTGGAATTGGCTATAATCACACTGCTCCTCCTACAGATTTTGCTTCAAGAGCAGGAGTAGAATCTGATGGAGAAAGTAATGACCAATCCACCTCATCATGTGATTCACTACTTGATAAAGCACCATCAGTAGTTGAAGTCAGTAGTAATCCCTCTGTGAACCTATCAGCTGATATTGATGGTTCAACTACTGACACTCACATGATCAATGAGTTGATCAACCAAGTGTTATCCCTAGAAGTACTGAGGGTACTGGAGAGCAGGGGATAACATCTGGAGTTCAAATCCCAATAACTGACAGCACTAAAGAGAAGAAAACTGTCAGTAGGAAGGATTTGAAGCCTACTAAGGGAGTTGACAAGAAGGCAAAAAGTGCTTCTAAACTGCTGAAGAGCAAGTCTTCAGTAGTTTCATCTTCTTCAGTTGATGATCAACAGAAGATGAAGAAGAAACCATGTGAAATATGTGGTCTATTCAATCATCTCACAGATGATTGTTGGTACAAAAAGGGATCCAAACTCAAACAAAAGGAGAAAATTAAAGAAAACTTGGCTAAAATGAAAACTGAGTTTGAGTCCAAGTTTGTACCAGCAGCATCAAATCTGTTACTCCTATGTCCAAAAAGAAATCTAAAAGGGAAGGAGTGCAACAGGCAACAGCTGAGGTTGCTCAAAAGAAGATGGTGCAACACAAGAACTCATCATCAAACACCAATACCATGTGTCTGAAGAGCTGAAAGCTCTTTCCCAGAATCAGACACAACTGGTAATGATGGTTCAACATCTGTTGGGAAGAGTTAACCAACTTGATGGCCCTGTGTTAAAACCCTAGAAAAGGAGATCCGAGCCAAAGGATTCCTCTTCTACACCATCTCCTTCACCTCAAGCTATTGTGCCCAATAAACCTGTTAGTTTACCATCTATTGATGAGACCAGGCCCAAAACCAAAAGGTTTGGGTCTCCAAAACTAACTGATTGTTTATTTATGAAGGTTTCTTCAACATGCCAAAGTAGCATCTGGTATGTAGACAGTGGGGGATCTTGCATATGACTGGGAACAACTCACTTCTTAATGACTACTCTCCAGGAAGGAAGGGTTTTGTTTCCTTTGGCAATGATGCAAGAGGTTACATCATCGGGAAGGGCTTTGTTTCCAATGGGGAAATAAGGTTTGATGATGTCAACCATGTGGAAAATCTCAAGTATAACCTCTTGAGTGTCAGTCAATTGTGTGACAAAGGCCATGTTGCCCTTTTCACAAGCCAGAACTGCAGGATTCTGTCATCCAAAGTTCTGAGTTTGATTGACAAGGTATTGGATGCTCACACTCTCCTGAAGGCCAACAGGACAGGAAGAGTGTATGCCTTAGATCTTTCCAAGAAAATAGATCTCAAAGGCCATCCTTGCCTATTTTCCAAGGCCTCTCCTCAAGAATCTAATCTATGGCATAGAAGGCTGGGACATGTTAACTTCAAGAACATGAATCAGCTGATACACCAGAGTTTAGTAAGGGGAATGCCTATGAAGGAGTTCAAGTGTGAAAACAACTGCACTGCTTGTTTGAAAGGAAAACAGCACAAGGTTTCATTCCCACCTATTGAAGAACCAAAGTCCACTGCCTGCTTACAACTTCTTCACATGGATCTCTTTGGTCCTGTGAGAGTGATGAGCATGGCAAAGAAGGAATTCTGTCTGGTAATTGTGGATGATTACTCCAGATTTGTATGGACTTTCTTTCTATATTCAAAGGATGAAGCTGCACAGAAGATCATAAACTTTGTGTTGTATGCTGAGAAGCAGTATTCCCTCTCAGTCAAGTGTATTAGAAGTGACAATGGAACAGAATTCAGGAACAATACACTTGATGAGTTCTACCTTTCCAAGGGAATAAAAAGGCAGTTTAGTATTCCAAGAACTCCTGAACAGAATGGAGTTGTGGAGAGAAAGAACAGGACCCTCATTGAAGCTGCAAGGTCTATGTTGGCTGATTCTGGACTGCCATTGACCTTTTGGGCTGAAGCTGTCAACACAGCATGCTATGTGCAGAATAGAGTGCTAATAAATCAGAGGTTGATGAAGACTCCATATGAGTTCTACATCATTTGGCCCCTCTCATTTCATTCTTTAGAGCATTTGGGTGTCCCTGTTTCATTCTCAACACAAAGGATCAGCTCCAGAAATTTGATCCTAAGGTGGATGCAGGGTACTTTGTTGGTTATTCATCAACTTGCAAGGCATACAGAGTCTTCAACTGCAGAACAAAGATGGTTGAAGAGACTCTACATGTCAAGTTCAATGAATCTCCAAAGGACAAGATTCCACAAGCCCTGTGGAGCTCTTTGATTTGGACATACTGCAATATGTTCCTTATCAATCTCCTGCTGTTGCTCCTGTCAACAGTTCACCACCTGGTGTTACTGCTGAAGATGATGATGATAGTAATCACCACCTCTTCAGGTTTAGTGACCAACTGCCTGAGTCCTCTAAACCTGATGCTCCTGTAGCTCCAACAGCACCATCCACAACAAATGCTGATGAGATTTCTGCATCCTCAACTTCATTTGAGTTGCCACCATCTTCATGGTTTCAAGAATCTGCATCACCATCTGCTGCTGCTGAAGGTCCTACAAACACTTGCACAGATTTGATTGTTTACCAAGAGCTGAAAAATCACCCAATGTCTCAAATCCTTGGTGATATCAATGCTGGTGTTTCAACCAGAAGCCAGTTGTCCAATTTCTGCTTCTATGCTCTCTTCATCAGTCAGCTAGAGCCAAAGAACTATCATGTAGCTTTGAGAGACAATGGATGGGTTGAAGCCATGCAGCTTGAGCTTCTTCAGTTCAAAAACAGCAAGTGTGGGAGCTTGTTCCTCTACCCCCAGGTAAGTGTGCAATAGGCACTAAATGGGTGTTTAGGAATAAAACTGATGAAAATGGGCTAATTGTTAAGAACAAGGCCAGACTGGTTGTGCAGGGGTTTGCACAAGAAGAAGTATTGATTATGATGAAACCTTTGCCCCTGTAGCCAGACTGGAGGCAATTAGATTGTTTTTAGCCTATGCTGCACTCCACAATCTTAAAGTTTTTCAAATGGATGTCAAAAGTGCTTTTCTATATGGTACATAAAAGAAGAAGTTTATGTGTGTCAACCACCAGGCTTTGAGGATAATAAGCACCCAGAATGGGTATATAAGCTTGATAAAGCTCTTTATGGGTTGAAACAAGCACCTAGAGCCTGGTATGAGACCTTATCAAACTTTCTTCTACAGAATAATTTCACTAGAGGCTCCATAGATAAAACTTTATTTATTAAGAAGTGGATCAGCATAAGCTACTTGTTCAAATTTATGTTGATGATATTATATTTGCATCCTCTGATCCCCAATTGTGTGAGGATTTCCAACCTTCATGCAACAGAAGTTTGAAATGAGTGCAATGGGAGAATTACAGTTCTTTCTAGGTTTGCAAATCAAACAAAAAGCTGATGGAATTTTCATTCATCAGTCTAAATACACAAAAGATCTTTTGAATAAGTTTGATTTACAAAACTGTAAACCCTGTTCTACTCCCATGTGCAACACCACACAATTGGATGTTGATCAGAAAGGTAAAGGTGTTGATGAAACCCTTTACAGATGTATGATTGGTTCCTTGATGTATTTAACAGCTTCTAGACAATATTATGTTTGCTACATGTGTTTGTGCTAGATTTCAGGCTGCACCTAAGGAGTCTCATCTGATTGCAGTCAAGAGGATCTTTAGATATCTGCAAGGTACACAATCTCTAGGCTTATGGTATTCCACTGGACATTCTTGCAAATTAGTTGCTTTCTCTGATAGTGACTATGCAGGGTGCAAGTTGACCAGGAAATCAACTTCTGGTGGATGTCAATTCCTAGGCAACTGTTTGATTTCTTGGCAGAGTAAGAAACAAACATCTGTTGCTACATCCCTGCTGAAGCCGAGTACATTGCTGCTGCAAGTTGTACATCGCAAGTACTCTGGCTTCAGAATCAACTTTTGGATTATGGCATTACAGAGACTAAGACTCCATTATTAATGGATAGTGCTTCAGCTCTTTGCATTGTCAAAATCCAGTCCAGCACTCTAGGACCAAACATATAGAAATTAGACATCATTTTATAAGAGATTGTTTTGAAAAGGGTCTTATTAATCCTATGTTTGTGCCTAGTGCTGATGAGCTTGCAAACATTTTTACTAAGCCTTTGGATAGTTCAACTTTCCACAACCTGGTGTTAAGGCTTGGTATGCTGCAGCTAGAATAAGTGACAACTACTGATGATCTCAGTAATTACTGATGATCATTGGTAACCATGTCACATATAAGTACTGATGAGTTATTTTACCCTCAGTAGTTTTTATAACTACTGAAGGCTAAATGCTTTAAGTACTGTACTTTATCTTTCTACACTACTGATGTAGTTACAACTACTGATGCACTTACAACTGCTGAAATCAGTAGAAACAGATAAGTACTGATGTCCTATGAAACAACTGAAAACAGCAAAAAGGCTGATGAGTACGTGTTGAGGACAGTATGAAACAGCTGAAAGGCTATGATTGACGACAACTACTGAAGAGTACTCTCTCTTCAGTAGTTCACAAACTGCTGTTTCTTCATAAACGACTGAAGCAATACCATGTCTTCAGTAGTTTCACAACTACTGATGACTAACACCAAGTCTTCAGTTGTTTACAACAACTGATGGCACAACCAGGGTCTTCAGTAGTTTCACAACTACTGATGACTAATACCAAGTCCTCAGTTGTTTCAATCATCTGAAGTCAAAACCACGGTCTTCAGTAGTTTTCTAAACTACTGATGCCTAACACTACGACTTCAGTTGTTTCAACGTCTGATTGTAAACACCATGTCTTCAGTTGTTTTATAACTGCTGACCACACCAATACCATCAGTCGTTTCAAACCTCTGAAAGTTAATACCACGTCATCAGTTGTTTCAAATACTGATGACTAACACCAAAACCTTCAGTCGTTTCATAACCCGTACCCTATATATATCTGATCCTCTTTCAGAGTTTTTCATTCTTTCACGACCTAAAATTTCAAAAGCTCTGAAAATCTTTCACCTTCATTAATGGCGACCATGCAACTCAAGCCTCGACACAACTGTGTCGCGTACCTCACTAAATCGCCCTTCTGGACCAAATTCGATAATGCTATAGATCTTATGGTCCAATCACCACTGAAAACGGCCTCCTCCTAAATCCAATCATTTATGCCGATTCGCTACATCAGTTTTGGACGAATGCAACTGTTAATGGAGAATCTATCCATTCGTCCATCAACTCTCATAAGGTGGTCATCTCTACTGCTACCATCCGCCAGATATTACTATTAGATGATGCTGCCTACCCTGTTGGATATCCTAAGCGGCCAACTTGATCTTTCATTTGGACAACATGGATATCAAGGCGATCTTAGTGCTTCGACCATCCTGAAGAAACATTTTCCAGATGCTGAACGATTGATATTTCATATGGTAAATGTTTGCCTGGCCTCGAAGACTTCTTCTTGGGATCAACTGTCTTCCAGATGGCAACAGGTACTGTTCTCTATCCTTGAACAAGAACCACTAAACTTTTCTGAAATAATTTTTCTTGAAATCAAGGATATGGCCACAAAACCACTTTCTAACCGTTGGATACTATATCCTCGGTTTATAATGGCCATAATAGAGAATCAGCTTTCTGCTGAGGGACTAGTTGGTCTGGGAGTCCCTGCTTTGGCTGTATTGCCGGAGGTATACTCCCGACACAACACTGACCAAACTCTTAAACAGGCTGCCAAGCTGCGCAAACCCACGCAGCTGGAACCCACAGCCTCCACTTCCACATCCAAAGTCCCCTCCAAACCCACAAAGAAGAAGCCTAAGAAGGCTACTCAGGGAGTTGAGTCCCCTGAGGATGCTCCTGCTGCACCAAAGCAGGTTATCTCTACTGGAAATAACCCCCTAGTAGAGACTATGACTCCACCAACCGAAGCCGCTCAGGTTTCCTCTCAAAAGGAACCTGATGCAACCACTCAAAGGGAAGCCACACTGCTGGGATCCTCCTCACTTGAGGGGATTACCATTGAAGAGCACCACTCGTCCCGGGTGCACACTGCTTCCACACCCTCTCCTGTTGCAACCGCCCCTCAAAGCCCTACAATAATTGTTGCAAAAGTGCTGACGCAGTTGCATTCCTCACCCCCCACCCAGACACCAATCACTACTGGATAACCTCAACACCTGAGGGGGAGGATCACAATGCTTCTGTCAACCCACAGCACAGGGGTTATCATGTTCCATCTCCTGGTGTAGACAAGGAGGTGCGACCTTCTGGTGAGGCTGCCACTGCTTCTGACTCAGCAAATGACCAGGATGCAGTTGGTAACATCTCTAAGACCTCACCAGCGGCAACAGCTGATGAAGGACATAGTCCTGAGGCTGGAAGTCCCGAGAAACAAGAACAAGGGGCACATGCTATAATTGATCTACACTCAAGGCATGTTAATCCTGACTCTGTCAGGAGGTCAGGTGATTCAGTATCAACTGATGATGACCTGAGCTTCTTCTATGATGTAGTTGCTCAAAACACCATCCTAGAGGATGAGGTTAGCAGACTCAAAGAGCTGCTGGCCAAGATGTCTCAGGATGCAAGTCCATCTGCCACCACAATACACCCACAGATGGCACCTTCTTCTGAAGGTCCCCTAAACACTAAGCCAATACATACTTCCAAGCCACCAGCCTCTGCTTTTGGCACTGATTCTCAGGAACAGAACCATCCTGATCAATCAGTTGCTAACCTTCAAAAATCCCTACCTCTCATCACTCCCATGATCACAGATATAGTGATCAAAGCCATTGATGAGAGGCTTCCTACAATAATACAACCCCTGGTGGAGGAGTTGGTGACCAAATCACTTTCTACTGCTCAAACCCTTGCACCCAATGCAACCAAAAAGGGGGAGAGTCATCAGTTAAAGGAAAAAGGAAGAGGACAGATGGGGAGAAGGAGAAAGAATCAGAGAGAAGGTAAATAAGAAGGAGTTGGCTGTTATAAGTGTGGAGGAGACTGAGTTTGATCATGAGAAGGAGAAGGAGAGTGAGAAGAGAGCTGAAGTGAATGAAAGTCAAAAAGACTTTCATGTCACATATCAAAAGAGGAAAGGAGAGTCTGAGAAGGAGAAGGAGCTGAATGATATGGTGAAAGAAGCTGATGCCAACCATAACCGTTCAATGGATAAAATCATTGATCAGTTATATAGGCAGGGTTTTGACATCCAACAACTAGACTCCAAGATCAGAAGGTTGGAGACAGAGGAGATCAACTCAAGATGGGCTAGTTATGATGCCTTAGAAGAGAAAGGCTGGAGATAATGATTAGATTTGTAGCCAAATACTTGGGAAGATCTCTGATAGAAATAAGGGCCTGGACCAGGGACAACATCTTGGCAATAACCACCAAGATTTTTTCGTCTGAAGCATACTCCAAGGGTTTAGTGATTGAGGCATTATATGAAGCTGGGGTTGGGAACCGAAAAGAACTGACAAAATTTACTAAAGCCTCCCTTACAGCCAAAATGCTAAAACAGTCTGAAAAGCCTCTATCCTCAAAATCACTACCTCCACAACCCACTAAAACAACCCCTTTACCCTCTAAACCAACCATTCAACCCACAAAACCAAATCCTTTACCCCCAAAACCCACTGCCAGTGATGTACCTAGACAAAAGAAAAGAAAGGTACTGAGGGCTGATGAAGAAGAAGAGGAGGATGAAGACAGACTGCCACTCTCTGCAGTTATCACCTTGCCTAAGGCTAATCCAATATCCATCACTCCTGCTTCTCAAATGCATGCTGTGATGATAAAGATTGAAGAGGAACAGATGCAAAGACATGATGAGGAAATGCTGAAAAGCATTGACAAAGCATATGCCACATCCTCTTCAATGATTAGCATGAAGAAAGAAGTCTTAAGATTGTACACCCTTGCTAATACCTTCAATACCAAAGGGAAAAAGTAAGGATATGGCCTGATCCTAGGGTGGCACACAGGATTGTCAAGAAAGAAATTCCTTCAAAATACAAGGGCCGAGTGAAGAGGGTTGTCGACGAAGACATCACTGTGGTTCTTGTAGTGTCCCCTGGGAAATTGTAGAAGAGTTAAAGAAAGCTTATGAAGCCAAACAACCACCCAAAAGATGTTGGAGAATAAAATCATAAAGAAGGATTGGTTTACAAAGGACTTGAAAACTTCAAACAAGATGAGCTCAACCTGCTCTTAGAAGGGACTCATCCAGATGAGTTTGCTTACAGACAAATAACCACGGTTGAGCTCAAGAATGGAAAACAGGCAAAGTACATCTCTGAAGTGTATGGCGAGAAGGATTGTTTGATGGTGTGCCCGAGGTGCTGACAATGGATGAGCAGATCATGTTTCTAAGGGCTTACATCAGGGAATCCTATAGGCTGATACACAGGAAGTAGATCTCATGGTTGGGGTAACAACTCGGTGTCCAAGTCCCCAATACAGAGCTCCCAACCATATCATGCAAAACAGATCATCAGAGACTTCTTCCCAGGCCGGTGCTGAAAAAGGGTCACTTCTCATCTGATCAAGAGGATAAAAAGACCAATCTATCTGCCAAAATAAGTGGGACTCGTCAATAACTTAGAGGTTTTGGCTGCATTGGTTCAGGGGGAGTTTGTTGGACCAAAAGAACCAATGAGCCTGATCAGAGAAACCTCTAAGTCCCACAGGACATCACAACAGCCGAAGAAGACCTGATCAGCTGTTCTACAAAGTCTGAAGAATACAACTGCTGAAGTATTTCTGAAGCACTGAAGACAAAGACTGAGACAATAGCTGAAGATCTAAAGTCTGAAGACTTCAACAAGTACTGAAGACAAAGACTGAAGATCAACAGCTGAAAGACAAAGTCTGATGTTCAAGTACTGAAGACATCAGCTGATGCTAACAGCTGATGACAACAGCTGAAGAGGGCTTCTTCAGTTGTTGTGATAGTTTTTCTTCATCAGTAGTTTTCTTTTCCTTTCAGTAGTCTGTTTACTTTTCCGTAGTTTTGTTTCCTTTTCAGTACTTGTAAACAACTGAAGAGGTTGTTCTTCAGTTGTTGTAGTATCAGTAGTTTTATGTTTTTCAGTAGTTGTAAATAAGATGTTAACACTTAGGAACATTTGTAAGAAGATGTCAGTTGTTGACATCTTCAGTAGTTGTTAAACATCAGTAGTTATAAAACGGTTACATGTCACTTCAAGTGACATCAGCCTACGTCATTCTTTCCTTTATAAGGAAGGATGACTCACCTGTAATCGTGCCATTGAGGCCGACAATCTTAATGCAATATTCCTTTTGTCAGATATTCTCTCTCTATAACAAAAATTTTTATCGCTTTATATCGAATGTTCTTGCTTGAATTTGTCTAATTCTGAGCTATTCCGCTGCTATATCTGTTCAATCGATTAAACCAAGAGGCTGAGATCCTAACACCAACCCCCAACCCTAATCCCCATTTGCCCATCCCCTTCCCTTTCACTTTTGCACAACAAATCACACACACAAAACACACCTTCTTTGATCTTGTTCTTGCATATGGTTCTGATTTCCATCATTTCTTGCATCAAACGGGATACTGGAGCATCGGACCACAGTTAGTGAATGTGTGGAAATACTCAAGGAAGTCCTAGCAGAGATGGGCTAGACGTATAATACTTTTATGTATTCAAAGAACCAATGAGTATGCACAGAAATATCATTGGGAGTCAAGAAAGGTTAGATTCTATAGAAAGGTCAGTGATCAAGGCCTAGACATCTAATTCACCAGAAAACATACTTAAGGGAGCATTTTATAAGATAAACACCCTCAAAGTGATACTACATGATAAGTAGTAGGGATTGGTACTATTAGATTTAAGAGTAGCTAGGCTAGGAGCCTATGTTGCATTTGCTAGCGTACTGAGGAACATCTGGAGGAAGAGTACTATCCATGACTAGATGCTAGAAAAGAAATTCTGGAATATATATTGAGGAGTATATGACTCGTTCTGATGAGTTGACTACTTTATGTAATGGTAACTTGATCCTATAAGTGTATTGAGAAGTAAATTGACATGATAGCACCTCAAATTTAAGCAATATTCATAGCCACTATCTTATAACCATTCGGCCTGCTATGAGGTTAATTATCTCACAAGCTCACTGACTTGGTAGTGGTGTAGGGAACTTTGTTTAAGCGTGACGTTGTTGCTAGTTCATCTGACAGCAAACAGGAATAGAATGCCATGCATGGTTAGTCCTTCACTTCAAGCACTCCCTAACGTCAGTAAGGTAGAAAGCTTGACAACTCTAGAAACTTTACATTTTGTAACTAGAGCAACAAAATTGGTCGAAGTTTGAGTAGCTATGCTGGAAAGTACACAAAATGCACTAAGTGTACTTTTCACCATCAAGGTTAGTGTGATCATTATCATTGCCAGTTGTGGCAAGATGGGCCATTTTACAATACGCTTTAAGGTAGATTCAACAATCAAGCAACAATAACCCTAATAGCAATGACAAGTTGAAGTGTCATAGGGTTACTCTAAATAGGGAAAAGATGGGCAGTTCAGGAGAGATTGCCCACCACAAAAAATTGGCAACAAGGAATCGACAACGAAAAAGAACACTAGGAAGAATACCAAGGTCGAGCCTTTATGATTGGGTCTTGCAAGGCAAGAAACAACCAGAATATGGTTACCGTTTAGCAAACTTCTAGATGTAGCTTCATCTGGAATGGAACCTGATTACACCATATAATTATCTGATGGTAGAATAACTTATGAACTCATATTATTAAGGGATGTAGATTGGGATTTTCCAGACATAGAATGGATATAGATCTTATGCCTATTACGCTTAGTGGTTTTGATGTGCGCGTCGACAGGGATTGGTTGTTCAAGAACCAAGTTAAGATTGTCTATCATAAAAAGGTCATCTATATACTGCTTAGTAGCGATAAAGTATTATTATATTTCAAGGCGAGAAGAATGGTGCACTCTTAGGCATCATATCTTATATGTAGGCCAATAAGTACTTATGCAAGAATTATACCACTAGCTATGATCACCAAAAGGGAAACAAAGGAAAAGAATAGTGAAGAGATCCTCATAGCTCTTGACCTTCCCAAGGTTTTCTTAGAAGACTTATCGTTATCCACCTCATCGACAAATTGAGTTTCATATTAATTTGGAACTTGGATTCGGACCTATTGTTAGAGCACCTTACAGATTAATTTCGAATAACCTATAAGAACTAACTACATAACTACAGGAGTTGTTTGATAAAGGATTCATCCGACTGAGCTCATTACCGTGGGAAGCCTAAGTTTTGTTATTAAGAAAAGGATCAACCTTCCGCATGTGTATCGATTATCAAGAGCTAAACAAAGTTGTAGTTAAGAACCCTAATCATTTCCTCGCTACGATGATCTGTTCAATCGGTTTCAAGGGCTGAATCTCTATTTCAAAATAGTTAGTGGTAATGATAACATCAATTGAGAGTCGAAAATGAAGACATAGGTAAGCCGGTATTAAGAACCTAGTATAGTCACCATGAGTTTCCAGTTATGCCAAGTGGGTTTACCAATGCACTAGCGGTTTCATGGATCTCATGAACAAAGTAAGTTAACTATCTAGACAAGTTTATCAATGTTTTTGTTGATAACATTTTGATATGTTCAAAGAACATGAGTAACAACTTAGACTTATTCTAGAACTATTATAATAAGGACAATTGTATACCAAGTTTTCAAATTGTGACTTCTTAATGAAGTCTAAATTTTGGGTCATTAGAGATGAGTGATCGAAACGTTTTCGAAGATCACCAAATCCCTTACAAAATTAACTTATAAAGGAATCGCATACAATTACAGTGACAAACAGGCAACTGCATTTTACGTTTTCAAGCAAACCCTTTACAACACGAATATTATTCCCACTAGAAGGAACATATGATTTTGTAATATATTGTGATGCTTCCATCCAAGGTATTCGATGTGTGCCGATACAAGATGAAAAAGTTGTTAAATACACATCTGTTTAGTTAAGGAATCATGAGTAGAACTACACGCTACATGACTTAAAGTAGGGAGTCATTATGTTTGCACTCAAGATATAAAGACATTACTTGTATGGTACCAAACGCATCATTTTCATCAATCACAAGAGTCTTTAGTACATCTTTTGAGATAAAGAAGCTTAATATAAGTCAATGTTGTTTGGTCAAGCTAATGAATGATTATGTTGTACAATCAAGTAGCATCTATGTAAGGTTAATGTGGTAGTCGATTCTCTAAGACCAAAGGAAACACCAAACCAAAGTGAGTTCGAGCATTAAAGCTTATCATTCATGTGGGATTGCTTGCTATGAACTCGTAACAATCATATTAAGACTTTTAACTACAAGAATTTGAAAGCGTAGTCCATATGAGGCATGGGAAATCAATTAGTGGCAAAAATCCAAAAGCATTCGCAATTTCATGGAACGAAATGGGTTCTTTTTATGGGAATTTACTAGAGCTGGTAATGGATGAATCTCAAAAGACTTGATATCCCATTCTTTAAGATTCATGTTAGACATACCTTGATTTGAAAGTTCTTTACCGATGGCAGAATACGAAGGCTGATATTGCCATATATGTAAGCAAGTGTTTAACATGTTCTAAAGTTTAGGTGGAATACCATATATTGACTACTTTACTTAATCAACCAAAAATATTAATATAGAAGTGGAATTAGATCTCAACGGAATTTATTTTGAAGTTACCTCAAACTTCTAGCAGATGTAACACCATTTGGATAATAATAGATCACTTGATAGAAACTGCACACTTTCTGGAAAATTGAGAGATGGATTGAATTGAGAAGTTAACTCACATCTAACTAATAGAAATAGTCTCTCATCATGTCATGGCAGTTTTTTATCATCTTCGATCGTGACAATCGATTCATTTCTTATTTCTAGTGGTTGTTACAAAGGTCATTGGGAACGCGTTTGGATAGGAGCACAAAATATCATTCGTAAATCTGATAGTCAAAATGAGCATATGACTCAGACTTTGGAAGTCATGATGTGAGCTTGTGTTATTGATTTCAAAATTTTGGGGAACTCACCTATCCTTGACTGAGGTTCTTCCGATAACAGTTACCACATGGCAATAGAGACCACATCACTTGAGGCACTCTAAGGACTAAGTGTTCATCACCTATTTGTATGATAGAAGTTGGAGAAAGTAAACTTACTTGCCCTGAGCTTGTGCATGAGACTACAAAGAAGATCGTATAATTTCATAAGGGCATAGTAGCAGCAAGTGACCGACAAAAGATTTACGTGGAGAAACACTGAAAACCATTGGAATGGAAAGGTGTAATTCATTATGGAAAGACGAGAAAAGTTAAAAACGCACTACATTTGCCTTTTGAGATTGTCAAAAAAGTTGGTCTAGCAGCTTATCAACTAAACTTTTCAAGAGAACTCAGTGGAATACCCAGTGTGTTACACATTTCAAATGTAAAGAAACGTTTGTCTAAAAAGACACTCATTGTTCTGTTAGACGAGAAACATATGGATGAACAACAACAGTTTATTTAGAACTAGTGAAATCATGGACCAAGAGATTAAAACTCTAAAGCATACTCGTACCTCTAACGCCAAAGATTGTTGAAACTTTATGATACTCCGTGTTTTGAGGTAAACATCGTAACTTATTAAAATTCATTTTAATAAATGAAAATGATAATACTAATTATTACTACTTAACTCGAAGTTAACCAAAACTAATTAAAATCAAGAAAGCAGTCTCTTTTAGAGTTGAGGGGCTAATGTCTAATTAATTAAACAAAACCTATTTAGCCTAACCCCTTCATCGACCCCTCTCTCCCTATTGTGAAACTTGCAACCCCCTCCCTATAACCCTATTATCTCCCAAAGGCAGTTCTCCCAACGGCAACCATTCCTTTGATCACCGATGACCCCCCTTTGATGCATCTCTCTCTCCTCGTGGCTTCGAACGGCTGCTCATATGACGTGTGGCCTCTCGGGTTCGTTTCTTTACTGGTTTGCATAGAATGTTTGTTGTTCTTATTTTTTATACTTACGATTGTTGTGTTCTGGACTATTCTGGATCGGTTTCATGTGTTGTGTGTGTGCATCATGTCTTCTTATATGTGTGTTCATTGTGGTTATATTTCGGTGTATACGTGTGTCGTGTGTGTATGCGTATGGTGATGTTTCTATGTGTGGGTTGAAGAATCGGTAAACCATAAGGGTTGGGGTTACGGTTGTTTGGGGATAGATGGTGTGTGTACTTTGGTTGTGTAGGGGTAAACCCATTCAAAGATGGTTCATAAGTGAAGGTTGTTAGGCAGTTGGTTGACTGTGTGTGTATCTACGTTCATTGTGCATACGCATATGTGTATATACGTTTTGTCAGTGTCCACTGTATAGCCGTGAGGGTATGTACTCATTGTATGTGCGGCTGTTATGTATGTGGGCATATGATCATGGTGGTATTGGGGTAGATGTGTGGGGGTTTGGGGAACTGACTTTTTGGGTGGGCCTTGGTAACCTTCAGTTGAAATTACATTGTGTGCATGCATTTACAATGTGTCTATGTAGTTCATATGCATATAATGTATTTATTTTATTGTCCATGATTTGGTAGGTAGGGGATTATTTCTTGCGCCAATCGATGGTGTGTCTATGTGTGTATGGTGTGCAATATATATTATATAACATATGTGTGTGCTAGTTATAAAATATATATAGGGGCTATAAACTTTTTTTATAGATACATGTTAACCTAAGTGTGCTACTTATGGACCGTTGGGCATTGCAGAATCGATTTTTGCCACACAACACTATTTTAGTCTCTCAAACTTACTAAGTCTCACTCGGATTGATGATGCAGAATCTTTTATAAGTTGATGATAATATAATAAGTAAACCAAACACAACACAAGGGAATAGTATTTCAAGATACTTGTATATATTAATTCTTAACTCAAGGTATTAAAAGACTTTTACAAGCATGTTTACCAAGTTATAATGAGAAACTATATATACTACTAAAGACAGCCAACTATACTTTGATACCCGCTAAGAACCAATGACTAAAGCAAATACTATATTGCTAAAGGTAGATTATCTTAGATAAAATACTATCTAAAATTTGATAGTCATGAAATGTCCATGACTTACTTTTTATCATTAATTAAAGTTGGTAACTGTACTGACTAATAAGGAATGAACAGTGGAATAAAGTATGGTTAACTACATGAGAATGGGAAAACACCATGCAGTATCTCAGAGGTTGCAACAGATTTGTCAAAAGATCCGTACTTATGTCCACTGGATCATAGCAGGTTCTTTTGAAGGTTAACTGAAGCCACTTATACTTCGGAAGAGCCTACTTCTTTTGAGGCTTGATGATCTTCATACTTTGGAAGTCATTGTCTTACACTCTTTTGAATGTTGATCTTCAGAAGAGGGAAGATTTTGGCTTCGAAAGTTAGAGTTCCTTTTCGAAAGCTCTGTTAGTCTTGACCTTCAGAAGTTCAGCATTTACCTTTGGAAGTTCCTCTTTTGCCTTCAGAAGTTCTTCATCAGTTGCATCAAAAATGTTATAAGTGTTTGTTTTGGTTGCACCAGCCTTACTTGATCCAACAAACTCCCCCTAGGATGATGCTACCAAAACCTCACTTGTTTCTACTTCTCAAAACTTTTTGCACCAAGGATAGGAAATACTAATCTATCTCCTTGTTCTTTCCAGAAGTGGTGCTGAGAAGTTTGTACAAATCATTCATAGACAGGAGATTTAATCTGTCATTCTGAATGATATGTAACCTTGGTTGTGTCCCTCTGAAAAGAGTTAGTTGACGGGAGTTGTAGTCGTACTCCCATCCAACTATGGATTTCAATGCACGACCTTCAACCATTTGAATAAAGGCTTTGCCTTTAGTTGTTGACCCTTCCTTTTTATCCTTCTCTCTCAGCTTCAATTCTTCTTCAATCTTGGCCCTTGCATTTAGTTCGACCAGATGAAGACGGCTTTAATGATTTCTGATGTAAGCAGCTACCTCAGAGTTGGATGGATCAGAGAATGGTTCTCTAGTGACTCAACAATATCAAATCTGCTTAAGTGTAGCAGAGAGGAGGCATTAAGCCTATTGATCTCACCATTCTCTCTTTCCACAAGAAAGTTATGAGAAGAGCCTTCAAACCTCCACTAGACTATTTTCTTCCAAGGAACAAGAGGTTGAGATGAAAATTTGTCGTCCTTCCTAGTGTCGAGTAGAGTCACCAGCTTTCTTCTCAGCTTCTTCTCTTCTTCTTCAAGAGAGTCAGAGTTAGTTGCCAAGAGTTTTAGAGCTTGGTCTAGTGTTCCTCTAGGAAGATCAAGGAATTGCTCTCTTGTGAGGGAACATGAGGAGCCATCAATGAAGCTTAACTTGACAGACCCCTCTTTACAAAAGATATCGCGCAGTGTAATACATTTGATGAGCTTTCTCTTGTTCTCTTTAAACTCTTCTAAGGTCAGAGGTTGATAGGGTTAGGAGGATGATTTAGGTGGTTGTTAGGTAGATGATGATTAGGTTCTGGAAAGTGATTTGAGTTTAAGGATAAGTAGTAGAGGTGGTTCTTTTGATGGAATTGGTGTGGGTGAGGGTAAGGATGATAGAGTGGGTTTAGGAGTGTATGGCTCAAAGGTTAGCACAGTTTTGATTTGGAAATATAAAGGAATAGGTTTTGGTTGAGGTTGTGGGATTGGTGTTGGTTTAGAAGTCATCCCCTGTACTCTTTTGTACATCTCTTTCCTTCTTCCTGAGCGAATGTCAGCCTTGATGTCACTAACATATCGCTGCAGGATCTTTTCAGACATGGGGCCAACTTGCCTGTCGGAGAAGCCATGGGCCCTGAGATAATCTTTCATCCAAGCTTTATCACCCATCTTCTTGAAAGCCACAAGTTGAGCTTCCTCTTCTTTCTTCTTCTTTTCTTTCAACTTTTCTCTAGGAGCATTCTTTCTCTCTTTCTCCATTTGATCTTGTTCTTTATTGCGAAGCCACAAGATCGTATCATTGTTGTGAGGAGTTAGTTCCTAAAGAGAGAATCCCCTAAAGCTTAGGAAAGCTATCCTTTCACTTTTAAGTTGTTGGTTAGCTTTTTCTTCCTTTCTCAACCTTTCTTCCTCTAAGGTCAAACTTGTTGTTTCTTCTTGTTCTTTCCATAGCGTGTTGCCTTTTCTAACTCATTCAGCTCCTTAAGTGGTAAGGGATCCCAAATTGACAAATTTGTCAATGATATCCATCGTTCTTTGATTTTTGATAGCCTCATGGTTTGCTACAGCTGTTTTGCTACTTACAACTTATAGCTTCCAAGAAGGGAGTCTACCTTTTCTTCTTAGTTTCTCCAAACTTTCCTTTTCTAGAAGTTCTTCCGTAGTCAACTTCCTTTTTTTAATGTCTTCGGAAGTTTGAGACTTTGAAGGTTCTTGTGTAGAGGTTTTAGGTTGGTGGGTGGTGATTGAAGCATGTGGTGATGATGGTGTTTAAGTGAGAGGTAAGTTGAGAAAGTCCTCACTATTTACCTCATATATTAGTTCAAGGATTGCATATGTGATAATTAGAACATCAGACAAAGAGTATAACCGTTCCGCAGCTTGCATCTCAGCTTCGGAAGATTGGAATGGTTCTTCCGTAGCTTTGACTTCAGCTTCAGAAGTTTGTGGGATTGCACTATCTGTCCCAACTATTTTGGTTGATGGGCCATCAGTCCCCATATCCCTTTCGAAATCAATCTTGGGTTCAATATGGACCTTAGGTTGACTAACTTCCTTGACAGTGGTAGATGGTGCATTCAACATTTGAAGCTCTTCAACCCTAAAGTATGCCACAACAACATCCAGACTCGATTATTCAATATAAGTTCCTATCATGAACTTGGTTAAGAACCTGCTTAGATTTTTGAGCATCCTTGGGTCCATTTGAATGATGATTGGAGGAGGCTCTAGGAAAACAATTGATTGTTGTGTAAAAGATTTAGAGGACAGTGTAGAGAGAGCTAAGCTTTATGGCTCCCATGTACTTGTCTCTGAACATTCTCCCTTTTTTTGGTAGCATTATCAAAGACCTACTATCTAAAGTCTCAAATCTTGAACTCAGGGTTAAGACTTTAGAGGATAGGTCTACCACTTAGCAATTTGAGATTAAAAGTCTCAAGGCTTAACTAGCTAAGAAACAGACTGAGAGATCTATTAGGCACGTACCAGTTCAAGTCTCTTTGACTTCTTCCTCAAGCTCATCAAGCTCTCAGGATAATGCTTGGGTGTGTATGACTGAATTTGCATGTGAATATGGGAAATAATCGATAGCATGTGTCATAACCGAACTAAGATCAGGAAACCGTACAGTTATAATATTAATACTTAATATTAATTGGACATTAAATGTGCATTAGCTTATTCGGAAACCTAATCACTTGTGTTTGCATTTACCTTGTTGTTGTGCTATTCGAGGTGAGTTTTATAGCCTCCTTTATTATACTCTCTTTTGGGAAAGAAAAACATGTTCTTTTAAACGTTCATTCATTACATCAGCATTGCTGTGTTATTCACATTTACTAGCGTTATACCAATCTAAGTTCTCACTTTTGAACCGTTAATTTATGTACTTTAGCGACGTAATTCTACGGAGATTTACTAGGTTTGACAAATCCCACTCAGGCTAATCGCACTAGCATGATTGCATGTCAAATGAATGTTTAATTGACCTAATATTTGTTGTTGTGGTCTAGTAACCATAGTCGAGGCATACCTCCAATTGCCAGCTTCGGTTGCGAACTTCATACATTATGTAACTTGTTATATAGACTAATCATTTACTATTAACTTTGTTTACTGGATCTTCTATTTATGACTTATTAGTGTTCATCAAAACCCGTGAACTCATCGACTCTTTGTTGACACTTTAGCATGTTTCTTTTAGGTTCTTGAGGTCTGCACGACTAGGAGCATTTCCTTATTGCATGCATTACTAGTTGGTTTATATGGTTAAACAATGTTTTCTATAGTTTACATTTATTTGGGTTGCACGGGTTTTGCACTATTTGAAGTTATTAACTATTAAACTAATTGTGTTTCCGCAAATGTCTTGTTGAAATTTATTCTTTAGTTATGTTTTGGGTTATTATTTAATGAACATTAAATTTATGTTTTGTAATTATCATGTCGTTTGGTATAACTATCGGTTGAGATCCCGGTATGTCACACGCCTAATAGTAAAACTTCGTTTGTGGAAATTGAGTGTGTGACAAACTCTAAGCGTGTTTTAGAGTTTACCAGTAATGTGAGAATCATATAAATGAAAAATACCCGCAATTATTCAAAGATGCACCATAAAGCGTCGAGATTACTAGTTGAGAACTTTGGGGTGAAATTTATTCAACAAGGGGATGATGTGTCAACCGAGAAATTTTTATCCATCTGTAGAGATTAATGAAGAGGCTGATGCAACCTAAACATCTTTAGGCTTTACTGCATGCTGCACAAGTGCATTGAAGTGGAATGCTTCAGAAGTTTCACATGTGCAACAGAAACACTCGAAGTGTGAAATCTTTCGAAGCCAAGATCGACATCTTCCAAAGCCAAAGATGAAGTCTTCCGAAGCCTTAGAGACAAAGTCTTCCGAAGCTTCAAGTTCATGAAGGCAGATTTCTTCCGAAGACTTTTAGTAACATGCTTTATCTGATGTACTGTTCCATAAAGTTGGACACCTTTCCGCTGCAACTCTGCAAGTCACCAACTAACATGGTTTGGTGAAAAGGTCCATGCTTTTGGTAACTGTACATTGAGGTCTTGAGTCTGTAACTTTCTACTTTATGTACTTTATCCTTTTTGTAATAGATAAGGATGTGAGCTATGGCAATCTGCCTTTTGACTCTACAATTGATTTTGTGTGTGTCTAGTCAATTGTATCCAGCTGGCTTTCAAAGTATAGCCGGTAGTAGGATGTTGTATAAGTATCTCATGTTCTTGTATCTTTCGAATATGCTTTTGTAACACTTGTAATAGAACATAGAGAAAGCAATATATTGCATTCTTGAAAACCAAACACTTGTGTTCTTTGTGTTCTGTATCATATATTACTTGTGTTCTTAGTGTCACCACTTGGTTAATCAGTTTACTGTTTGATCTAAGTTTAGTTTATCTCCTCTTTGTGTTATTGTGTTGTAACTCTAACCCTTCAACGATCCTGCATTTGGTATCAAAGCATTCCAGGCTCTTGATATAAGATCTCACCATCTTTAGATCCCTCACACACACAAATACTAAACTTTTCAAATGGCAGCCATTTCCAAAACTGATATGGAAACTGGAACCATGAACAAGTCCCCACTGATCACTCTTGATGAGTTTGACACCTGGTGTTCAAGAATGGAAGGTTTCACCAGGTCTCTTGATTCAAGAATGTGGGAGTCTATTGAGAATGGACCATTCATACCCAGCACACCTTCTGCTACTGGTCCTGGTATGATCCCCAAAGATGTGGCTAACTACTCTGATGAAGATAGGAAGAGAGTAGAGATAGACAGAAAAGCCATGACAACTCTTCAAACTGCCCTTCCAAACTCTGTGTATAGAGGTTTCAAGAAGTGCAAAACAGCCAAGCAGCTGTGGGATGCACTGAAACTGATGTATGAGGGTTCTTCTGAAGCCAAGGAGAACAAGAAGGATCTCCTGAAGCAGCAGTTTGAAAACTTCACCTTCAAAACAGGTGAAACCATGACTCAGCGGTATTTCAGGTATGTTGAGATTGTGAATACCCTAGTGGATGGAGGAGTTTCTCTTGAAAACAGAGACATTGTAAGGAAGTTCATGTCCTCACTTCCTAGGCAGTGGACACACTACTGTGTGGTGATCAAGAAAACTGAAAATCTCAAAACTCTTACTCTGACAGAGTTATATGGGATTCTCAGTGGATACCAGATGGAGATGAACATGCAAAGTTCATCTGGAAACTCCAACAATCAAATGGGTTCAACCCTACATGTGGTTGAAAGGGATAGCATAGAACCCATACATCATTTCTTATGCTACCCTGACAACTCACCCAAGGGTCCTTTCATCATCTTCCCAGAGACACAAAGGAGAACTACACTCAAGGAAGCCCATTCCAAGAGACAAGCTCTTCTCAAGCTTTTGTGTCTTCTGATGAAAGCTGTGGCAACTCTCTTTTCACTCTTGAAGACCTGGACTGTATCCATCCAAATAATCTGGAATACATGGAAATAGTCCAGGAGATGGCTCTTCTCACTCACAGAGCCAAGAAGTTCTACAAGAGGACTGGAAGGAAGTTTCCAAGCAATGCAACTAGTGGAAAGTTTGGACTAGACAAAGGCAAAGTAAAATGTTACAACTGTAACCTGATGGGCTACTTTGCCAGAGAGTGTAAGGCACCTAGAACAAATGGTGGCCAAACACCATCCAGACCAAACTACACTGACAAAGCTCTCTATAATGAGAAGTCAAAGCTGCAAGCTGATGTTGCTGTTGAAGAAGCTGCAAGCTTTCAGGTTGAAGATGCCTCTCCAAACCAAGAACTGATGGCAGATTATGATGAAGCCAAGGTATTGGAACATCTCTGTACTCCTAAATGCATTGCTAAAGTTAACAGGTATAAGTCCTATGTTGGACCAAAAGAACCAATGAGCCAGATCAGAAAAACCTTTAAGTCCCACAAACATCAAAACAACTGAAGTGGTCTACAACAACTGAAGACAAAGTCTGAAGATAAAAGTCTGAAGACAAAGTCTAAAGATAAAAGTCTGAAGACAAAGTCTGAAGACAACAGTTGAAGACAAGTCTAAAGATAAAAGTCTGAAGACAAAGTCTGAAGACAAAATCTGAAGACAACAACTGAAGACAAGTCTGAAGATAAAAGTATGAAGACAAAGTCTGAAGATAAAAGTCTGAAGACAAAGTCTGAAGACAACAGCTGAAGACAAAGTCTGAAGACAACAGCTGAAGACAAAGTCTGAAGACAACAGCTGAAGACAAAGTCTGAAGATAAAAGTCTGAAGACAACAGCTGAAGACAAAGTCTGAAGATAAAGTCTGAAGACAAAGTTTTCAGAAGTTGTCAAAACAACTGAAGTAGTTCTCTTTAGTAGTTGTGATGGTTTACATTTCAGTAGTTTGTAATCAATAGTTTTATATTATGTAAAACATCTGAAGTTCTAACACTTCAGATGTTATAACTTCAGTAGTTGTAATGTTAGCTTATACTTGGCTTTTTGTGAAGGTGTCCTCAGTTGTTGTGGACATCTTCAGTAGTTTAGTTTACTTTCAGTTGTTTGTATAAATCAGTTAGATGTCACTATCAAGTTACATCAGCTGATGTCACATTCATTCATAAAAGGAATGTTGACCTAATTTCCTTGTATTTGAAGCATGTGCGTGAATGAAAACATTCTTTTTGCAGAAAACTTTCTCTCTCTATAACTGTTACTGTTTGATTGAATATTCATATTATTCTTGCTAAAATTTCGTCTAATTCGTGTGCTATTCCGCTGCAAATATTAATCTAATTGATCAAACTAGATCTCGATCCCCTTCAAATGGTATCAGAGCAGGTTAATCATTGATTGATTTAACAATTGATCATTGAAATTGCTCTTTTGATATCTAAGTTTGATCGAATTAGCAAATTTGCAAGAATTGGTTATAGAGTTTGTTTTTCTACTGCTTCCGGTGAATTAATTTGAGATTCAACTTGTTTTAAATTGTGTTGTTGAGTTTTTGAGCTAGATCTGTTAAAATCTCATTGAACCTATTTGAATTGGTGAAAATGGCTACATCAATCAATGATCCTCACAATACTGGCTCCTCAACAAAGCCTCCGATGCTTGTTAGGAGTGAGTATAACATATACCAACGCCGAATGCTCCATCACCTGTCTGTCAACAGTTCAGGTTGTTGGAAATATGTGGTTCATGGACCATATAAGCCTATAGTGAGTAATCCGGAAACCAATGAGATGGTTCCGAAGAAGAAAGAGCAATACTCAGATGAAGATCTGAAACTGTTTGAAATTGATGCTAAAGCCTATGGAATTCTGGCCATGGCACTGCCTAATGAAATCTATTCTGGACTTATGCATCATGAAACTACTCATGACCTCTGGGTTGCTCTGAAAGAAGAATTTGGAGGAACTGATGAGGTCTTGGCAAACAATAGAGAGATCCTTGCCCAGCAATATGAGACATTCTCTCATAGAAAGGGTGAGTCACTGACTCAACAGTTTGAGCGATTCTCCTGTTTGATATCTGAGATGAAAATGGTTAAACATGAATATACAAACAGTCAGATGAACAACAGATTCCTCAGATCCCTGCCTGAGAGATGGGACACATATACTATTGTCCTACACTCCAGTGTAAATCTGAACAATCTATCTCTCACCCAACTTTATGGGAAACTGCTAACATTTGAAAGAGAAATAGAACAGAAAAGGAAACTGGCTTCATCTGGGAAGCTCACTGATGATTTTGTACCAGGGAATACTGCTCTGGTTGGTCATGAGTCAGAATATGCTACATCAGAAAGTTCTTATGATGAGCATATAGATTTCTCTTCAAACAATGGAGATCCTGTTTTTGTTGGTGTTGATAGTAATTCAGGGTGTAATAGTGATAATTTGTGCTTTTTGATGGATGATTTGAAAGGAATTGCGGATGATGATTTGGAAGAGATGGATATTTTGAGCCAAATGGCATTAGTCAATATTAGATCTCAAAAATTTTACAAAAGGACAGGTAGAAAATTTCTTGGTCTCTCTGGAAAAACCAAAGTTGGTTTTGACAAGAGCAAGTTGAGGTGTCACAAGTGCCACAGACTTGGACATTTTGCAAGAGAGTGCAGATCATCTGGATCTAACTCCTCTACACCCTTTGTGACCTTTCCAGGCAATAGTTCACAAAACAAAGGGCAACATTCTACCAGTTCTGGTCATCATTCACAAATTCAATCATCTCCTGCATATTTTGTTCCTCAAGGTCAAATGCCATATCCTTATCCCTGTTTTTACATGCCTTAGTCCAATCAGGTTCCAGTACCCATAGCTCAACAATCACATGCCCTACCTGAGCCTCAACCATCTCAATCAAGTCAACAATCTCAATCTCAATCACATCAAAGCTTTTTCACTCCTGGAGTTGTTGACTGGAGTAGTTTACCAGATGATCTTTTTGGGTATTCTGAACAAGTGTTTTCTGGTTCTGGTCAACATGGTGGTGAAAATCCTTTTGGAAATCTTGCTCTTATGGCCTTGGAGTCTACTGATGGTTCATGCTCAAATGCTTCATCATCACAGGTACCACAAGTATCTTCTGAGGCTAAGGCCAAGTTGTGTTCTGAGTCATGCATAGCTGCTTTTGCCTCAATTAGAGAAGCAAATGTATCTTTAATTAATCAAAATCTTGACCTAGGGAAAGTGATTTCCAAAAGAAAAGCTGAGTTTGAGTCTATTTTAAAAAAAGATGATTAGATTTACAAATTAAAATGCCAAATCACTCATGAAAAGGCAAATGTAGAGGTCATTTTAGAAAATCATAAGAATCTCAAAGAAACACTTGCAGCTACTCAGGTAGAGTGTGAACGCTGGGTAGCATCTTGCAAGGGGTTTGAAATGCTTCTCAGTAAGCAAACAGCTTCAAATGTGAAGTTTGGGATTGGGTATAATCACACTGTACCTCCTACAGATTTTACTCCCAAGACAGAAGTAAAATCTGAAGGTGAAATCAATTCCCAAACCACATCATCATGTGTCTCATCCTCAAGTGATAATGCAAAATCAGAGGATGAAGTCAGTAATAGTTCCTCAGCTAATCAATATGCTGATGGTCTTACTGCTGATAAACACATGATCAAAGAAAAGCTGAGCACTTCAGGTGTTGTCTCACAAAGTATTCAAAGTACTGAAGAGCAAGTAACAACACCTGAAGAACATTTCAAACCAAATGAAAACAAACATGGTTTGACAACTGCTGAAGAGTTTATTAGGAAATCCAAATGTACTGATAGAAAACCTCTGAAGAACAAGTCTTTAGTTGTTACAAATCCTTCAGTACTTCACATAAGTACTGAGAGGAAGAAAGTACTGAAGAACACACCTTCAGTAGTTTCATCTTCTTCAGCAGTTGAACAACAGAAGATGAAGAAAAAGCCAAGTGAAATATGTGGTGTATTCAATCATCTCACTGATGAATGTGGGTACAGAAAGGGTTCCAAATTTAACAAAGATAAAATCATTAAAAAGAAAATTAATAAAATGAAAGATGAATTTGAACCAAGTTTGTGCCACAAACATCTCAAACTGATAGCCCAAAGTCTTCACAAAAATCTAAAAAGAAGGAAGGGATTTATCATAAAACAGCTGAAAATATTCCTCAAGGTGTATCAAAACACCATACTAAGTCTTTGTCTTTCAAAAAGGAGGACATGGTGAGTCACAGGAACCAATCAAAAACAAGTACTGATGTGTTTGCTAAATTGAAGGCTTTAACAATCAATTAGACACAACTTGTTATGATAGTTCAACATCTGTTGGGGAGAGTTAACCAAATAGATGTACCTGTAATTAAACCACTGAAAAAGAAAACTAAGCCAAAATAAAAGGAATCCTTGTCAGCACCATCTCCACCTTCAAAGGCTGTTAATCATGACAAATCAGTTAGTATAAAATCTGTTGATGAGAACAGACCCAAAACCAAAATGGTTTGGGTCTCAAAAGCTAACCAGTTTGTTGTGACTGCAGGTTTCTTCAGCATGCCATAGAAGCATCTGGTATGTGGACAGTGGAGGATCTATGCATATGACAGGGAACAGTTCTCTTCTTCATGACTACTCTCAAGGAAAGAAGGGATTTGTATCTTTTGGTAATGATGCTAAGGTTTACATCATCGACAAGGCTTTGTGTCAAATAGTGAGATAAGATTTGATGATGTTAACCATGTGGAGAATCTCAGTACAACTTGTTGAGTGTCAGTCAAATGTGTGATAAAGGGCATGTTGCACTTTTCACCAGCCAGAACTGTCGGATTCTGTCTTCTAATGTTTTGAGAATGATTGACAAGATATTGGATGAATATACTCTCCTGAAGGCCAACAGGATTGGAAGAGTATATGCCTTAGACTTATCAAAGAAAATGATCAAAAGGCCATCCATGTCTGTTCTTCAAGGCCTCTCCTCAGAAATCTGAACTATGGCACAGAAGGCTTGGTCATGTGAATCTTAAAAACATGAACCAGCTAATCCATCATGGTTTAGTGAGAGTCTGCCATTAAAGGAGTTCAAATGTGATGACAACTGCTCTGCTTGTTTAAAAGGAAAGCAACATAAAGAATCATTCCCTCCAATAGAAGAACCAAAGTCAACTGCCAGCTTGCAATTACTGCATATGGATCTTTTTGGTCAGTAAGAGTGATGAGCATGGCAAAGAAAAAATACTGTCTGGTAATTGTGGATGATTATTCCAGATTTGTATGGGCTTTCTTCTTACATTCAAAAAATGAGGCTGGTCAAATCATTATCTACTTTGTGTTGCATGTGTAAAAGTAGTACTCTCTTTCTGTCAATTGTGTGAGGAGTGATAATGGCACAGAATTTAGAAATCACACACTTGATAAATTCTATTTCTCTAAGGGAATCAAGAAGCCATATAGCATTCCAAGAACTCCTAAACAAAATGGAGTGATGGAAAGAAAGAACAGGACCCTTATTGAAGCCGCGAGGTCAATGTTGGCTGATTCTAGTTTGCCACTAACCTTTTGGGCTGAAGCTGTCAACACAGCATGCTATGTGCAAAATAGAGTGTTAGTAAATCAGAGGTTGATGAAGACTCCTTCTGAAGTGTTACATCATTTGGCTCCTCTGATTTCCTTCTTTAGAGCATTGGGTGTCCTTGTTATATTCTTAACACAAAGGATCTACTTTAGAATTTTGAATCAAAGGTGGCTGCAGGGTATTTTATTGGGTATTCATCTACTTGCAAGGCATACAGAGTTTTTAATTGCAGAACAAAGATTGTTGAAGAAACCTTGCATGTAAAGTTTAATCAATCTCCAAAGGAGAAAATCTCACAAAACCCTGTGGAGTTATTTGATTTGGACATACTGCAATATGTTCCTTATCAGTCTCCAGCTGTTCCAGATTCTATGAATCCATCATCTCCTGCCACTTGTTATCCATCTGTTGGTATAAATGCAAGTTTTAGTGATCAACTGCCTGAGTCTACTAAACTCGATGTTCTTGTAGCTTCGCAGTTCCATCCACAACAAATGCTGATGAGATCTCTGAATCCTCTACTTCATTTGAATTGTCATCTCATTCTAGGTTTCAAGAGTCTGGATCACCATCTGTTGCTGCTGAATCACCTACAAACACTTTCATAGATCTTATTGAGTATCAAGAACTGAAGAATCACCCCATGTCTCAGATCATTGGTGACATCAATGCTGGTGTTTCAACTAGAAGTGAATTGTTAAACTTTTGCTTTTATACTCTCTTCATCAGTCAGCAAGAGCCAAAGAACTATCATATTGAATTAAGAGACAATGGATGGGTTGAAGCTATGCAACTTGAGCTTCTTCGGTTTCAAAAGCAGCAAGTGTGGGAACTGGTTCCTCTACCCCAAGGTAAGTGTGCAATAGGCACTAAATGGGTGTTTAGGAATAAAACTGATGAAAAAGGCCAAATTGTCAAGAACAAGGCCAGACTGGTTGTACAGGGGTTTTCACAAGAAGAAGGTATTGATTATGATGAAACCTTTGCCCTTGTAGCCAGACTGGAGGCAATCAGATTGTTATTAGCTTATGCTGCTTTCCATAATCTTAAAGTTTTTCAAATGGATGTCAAAAGTGCATTCTTGTATGATAAAGTAAAAGAAGAAGTTTATGTGTGTCAACCACCAGGTTTTGAAGATCATAAACACCCAGATTGGGTGTATAAGCTTGATAAGGCTCTTTATGGGCTAAAACAAGCTCCCAGAGCCTGGTATGAAACACTGTCTAACTTTCTTCTTCAAAACAATTTCACTAGAGGCTCCATAGATAAAACTTTGTTCATTAAGAAAGTAGGCATGCATAAGCTCCTTGTTCAAATTTATGTAGATGATATTATTTTTGCATCCTTTGATCCACAGTTGTGTGATGACTTTACTAAGTTGATGCAACAAAAGTTTGAAATAACTGCCATGGGAGAATTACAGTTCTTTCTAGGTTTGCAAATCAAACAAATGGCTGATGGAACTTCATTCATCAGTCAAAATATACAAAGGAATAGTTGAAAAAGTTTGATTTACAAAATTGTAAGCCCTCTTCTACTCCCATGTGCAGCACCACACAACTGGATGCTAATCAGAAAGGTAAAGCAGTTGATGAAACTCTTTACAGATGTATGATTGGTTCCTTGATGTACCTTACAGCTTTTAGACCAGACATTATGTTTGCAACTTGTGTTGTGCTAGATTTCAGGCTGCACCTAAAGTATCCCATATGATTGTAGTCAAAAGGATCTTTAGATACTTGCAAGGAACTCAATCTCTAGGACTTTGGTATTCCACTGGGCACTCTTGCAAATTAGTTGCTTTCTCTGATAGTGACTATGCAGGGTGTAAATAACCAGAAAATCAACCTCTGGTGGATGCCGATTTCTAGGCAATTGTTTAGTTTCTTGGCAGAGTAAGAAACAAACTTCAGTTGCTACATCACTGTTGAAGCAGAGTACATTGCTGCTGCAAGTTGTACATCTCAGGTACTCTGGCTTCAGAATCAATTACTAGATTATGAAATTACAAAGACTAAGACTCCTTTACTGATGGATAGTGCTTCAGCTCTTTGTATCGTCAAGAATCCCGTCCAGCATTCTAGGACCAAACATATTGAGATAGACATCATTTTATCAGGGATTTTTATGAAAAAGGTTTGATTGATCCAAAGTTTGTTCCTAGTGCTAATGAGCTTGCAGATATATTTACTAAGCCTTTGGACAGTGCAACTTTCCAAAATCTAGTGCTAAGGCTTGGTATGGCAGCTTGAATGATTTGACAACTACTGATGATCTCAGCTCACAAGTACTGATGAGCATTAGTATACAGCTGTCAAAAATAAGTACTGATAAGTTATTTTATCTTCAGCAGTTTTCATAACTACTGAAGACTAAATTACTTAAAAGTACTGAAGTACTTTATTTGTTGCAAAATACTGATGTGGTTACAACCACTGATCTCTGTTCTAACAGATAAGTGCTGATGACCAATGAAACATCTGAAAATCAAATAATCTGCTAAGTAAGTGTTAAGGTCAAATGAAACAACTGAGATATGTGAACTGATGACAACAACTGATGAGTAAATTTTATTCTTCAATTGTTTCAAACAACTGCTGGTTCATTTCAAAACAACTGAAGCCAAAACCAAGTCTTCAGTAGTTTCCAACTACTGATGACAAACACCAAGTCTTCGGTTGTTTACAACATCTGAAAGTTAAAACCATGTCTTCAGTCGTTTTCTAACAACTGCTACTAACACCAAAACTTTCAGTTGTTTTCTTTCAGCCGTTTCATAACCTATAAATACCTAACCCTAACTTCAAACTTTTCATAAATCGATTTCCGAACATTTATCTTCCATTAATGGCGACCATGCAAATCAAACCACGACACAACTGTGTTGCCTACTTCACAAAATTGGCCTTTTGGACTAAGTTTGATGCTGCCATTGATCTGATGGTTGATTCCCCGTATCGAACTGCTTTTCTTCTGAATCCAACAATCTATCCCGATACCTTCGCCAATTCTGGACAAATGTCACTATCCATACTGGTGAGCATGATGTCGCGATCACTCTCAGTCATTGTAAACCAGAAGAAGGTGGTAGTCACTCCTGCTATCATTCGCCAAACACTAGATCTGAATGATGCCACCTTTGTCACCAAATACCCGAAGGGCACCATTGATCTATCATTCATCAACCATGGATATGCTGGCGACCTAAGTGCAACCATTCTGAAGAACCACTTCCATGATGCTGAACGCCTAATCTTCCACATGATCAATGTTTGCCTTGCCCCCAAATCCTCTTCATGGGATCAAATGTCATCCAGGTGGCAGCAGGTATTGTATTCTATCCTTGAACGCCAAAACTTAAATTTTTCTGAAATTATATTTTTAGAATTAAAAGATCTGGCAATGAAACCTATGGCTAATAGATGGCTATTATATCCAAGGTTTCTTGTGGCCATAATCATGAATCAGTTAAAATCTGATGGCCTTGTTGGCCTTGGAGTCCCTGCTGTGGTAGTTTTGCCAGAGGTATACACCAGGAACAACTCTTATCCACACCTCAAAGAGGCTGCCAAACTGCTCAAACCCAAGCAGAAGGAACCAAGCAGAAGGAACCCATAGCCTCATCCTCCAGATCCAAAGTCCCCTCCAAACCACATTCCAAACAAACAAAAAAGGCTACTTAGGAATTGAGTCCCCTGATGATGCCCCTGCAACATAAAGGCAGGATGAAACTATGGGTAGTAATCCCCATGTAGTTTCCAAGACTCTACCAGCTGAAACCGCTCAGGTATCCTCTCAACAGGATCCTGATGCAACCAAAAATGGGGAAACCACATTACTAGAATCTCTCTCACTTGAGAAGATTGCCATTAAAGAGCACCATTCCCCAAGTGCAATCCTCTTCACACTTATCTCCTACTGAAGCCACCCCTACAAGCCTAACTGTGGTTATTGCATAAGTGCTGACTCAACTACATTCCTCTACCCCTCCCCAGAAACCTATTACCACTGGGAAAACCTCAACAGTTGAGGGAGAGGATTTAATGTGGCTGATAACCCACAGCACAGGGATTACAGATTTCAATCTCCCTGTGTAGAGGAGGAGATTTGAACATCTGATGAGGCTGCCTCTTCTCCTGTTTCAGCACATGACTAGGATGAAGATGGTATCATTTCTAAGTCCTCACCAGAGGCAACTGCCAATGAAGGACATAATCCTGAGGCAGTAAGTTCCCAGTTCCAAGAAATAGGGGCACATGTGAATACTGATCTACACTCAGCACATGTTCATCCTGATTTCATCAGGAGGTCAGATGATTCAACAAAGAGTGATGATGACCTAGGCTTTTTCTTTGATGTTCTAGCCCACAACATCATTTTTGAGACAAAGGTATGCAGACTACAAGAACTGCTTGCCAAAATTTCATGAGAATCAAGTCCATTTGCCCACATTCACCCACAAATGGTAGTTTCTCCTGAAACTCTCCCAAACATTGAGCCACTCCCAATAACTTTGCCACCAGCCTCTGATTCAGGCACCATTTCTCAGGGACAGAACCCCTTTGAGCTAATGGTTGCTGCCTTTCAATCATCCTTACCTCTCATCACTTCCATAATCACAAACATTGTGCATCAAGCCATTGATGAGAGGCTTTCCACAAATCTTCAATCCTTAGTTGATGTTGCTGTGTCTAAGAGACTTTCTGACATTCACACCCCTGAACCCAATGCAACCAAAAAGGGGGAGTCTAAGTCAGTGAAAGTAGACAAAAAAGAGAGTTGAAGAGGAAGAAGAAAAAGAGAAGAAAGAAAAGGAAATGATCACCTACAAGAGAAAGAAAAGGAAATGATCACCTACAAGAGAAAGAAAAGCTCTGAACAGACTAAGGTGAGAAAAAGTTAGAAGCACTGATCAAAGAAGCTAATGAGAAACATAGCAGATCTATGGATAAGATTATTGATCAACTCTTCAGACAAGGATTTGACATAGCCAAACTTGACTCTGAAATCAGAAGGCTAGAGATTCAAGAGATTGAACAAAGATGGGCAAGTTGGAGTGAGAAAGAAATGGAAAGGCTGGAAGCTATGGCAAGATTTATATCAAAACATCTGGGAAGATCAATCATTGAAGTGAAGTCATGGTCCAGAGATAGTATTTTGGAGATAACCACCAGAATATATTCTTCTGAAGTATTCAACAAAGGATTGATCATAGAAGCTCTTGATGAAGCTGGTGCTGGGAAAAGGTCTGATAGCAAAGTTATCCAAAGCTTCACTCATAACCAAGATGCTAAAGCAGCCTGCACAATCTCCTACACCAAAACAACCAACTTCACAACCCTCAAAACCAACTCCTTTACCCAGAAACCTACTCAGCCCATTACCAATGATGCACCCAAGAGGAAGAGAAGGGTGTTAAGGATGGAAGAAGAAGAAGAAGATGATGAGGATGATAGTCTGCCAATCTCTGCTTTCTTAAAATAAAGATGCCTGAGCCCAGGAGTCAACTAACAACAATCACACCTAACTTCCAAAGGCAAATGGTAAAAGTCAAACTTGAAGAAGAAGAACAACACAAACAACATGATGAGCAACTGTTAAGGATGATTGATAAAGAGTTACCTAAGTCTTCATCCATACAAGCTATGAAGAAACATGCTCAAAGGTTGTATGCTCTCAGATTTATATTTCAATATCAGAAAGAGAGAGTGAGAATTTGGCATGAGTAAGTGACAGAATTCACAAAAAGAAGATTCCAAGTAGATACAATGGCCAAGTAAAGAAGATTGTAGATGCTATGATAATGCTGGCCATTGTAGTGTCACCCTGGGAAATCCTTGATGACTTCAAGAGAGCTTACAAGTCTAAGATGACTCACAGTATCTATTAGAAAACAAAATGGTAAAGAAGGGGTTGATCTACAAGAAGCTTGAAGAAATAAGAAGAAATGAGTTCCAGTTGTTGCTTGAAGGCCCTCATCCTGATGAGTTTGCATACAGAGAAATAACTACTATGGAGCTGAGAAATGGAAAGCATATTAAGTACTTATCAGAGTACTATGGGCCTGTGTTCTTCTTTGAAAGTGAAGCTGAAGAACTCACAGTGGAAGAACAAGTTGTTTTCCTTGAGGCCTATGTAGAGAGTCTTACAGACTTATCATTAGGAAGTAGGTTTCATGGATGGGGTAACAACTCTGCGTCCAATTCCCCAAGACAGAGTTCCCATTCATCCTTTGCCAATCAAACCTTCTGAAACCTCTTCCCTGGCCTGAGCTTAATTTGAAGATTTCTGAGCTGAACCAGATAAGGTTTCTGTCAATAAGTGGGACTTCAATAATCTTAAAGGTTTTGGCTGCATTGGTTCAGGGGGAGTTTGTTGGACCAAAAGAACCAATGAGCCAGATCAGAAAAACCATTAAGTCCCACAGACATCAAAACAACTGAAGTGGTCTACAAAACCTGAAGACAAAGTTTGAAGATAAAAGTCTGAAGACAAAGTGTAAAGACAACAGCTGAAGACAAAGTTTGAAGATAAAAGTCTGAAGACAACAGCTGAAGACAAAGTCTGAAGATAAAAGTCTGAACACAAAGTCTGAAGATAAAAGTCTAAACACAAGGTCTGAAGACAACAGCTGAAGACAAAGTCTGAAGACAACAGCTGAAGACAAAGTATGAAGATAAAAGTCTGAAGACAACAGCTGAAGACAAAGTCTAAAGATAAAGTCTGAAGACAAAGTTTGAAGATAAAAGTCTGAAGACAAAGTTTTCAGAAGTTGTCAAAACAGCTGAAGTAGTTCTCTTCAGTAGTTGTGATGGTTTACATTTCAGTAGTTTGTAATTAGTAGTTTTATATTATGTAAAACATTTGAAGTTCTTACACTTCAGATGTTATAACTACAGTAGTTGTAATGTTAGCTTATACTTGGCTTTTTGTGAAGGTGTCCTCAGTTGTTGTGGACATCTTCAGTAGTTTAGTTTACTTTCAGTTGTTTGTATAAATAAGTTAGATGTCACTATCAAGTGATGTCAGCTGATGTCATATTCCTTCATAAAAGGAATGTTGACCTAATTTCCTTGTATTTGAAGCATGTGCGTGAATGAAAACATTCTTTTTGCAGAAAACTTTCTCTCTCTATAACCGTTACTGTTTGATTGAATATTCATATTATTCTTGCTAAAATTTCATCTAATTCGTGTGCTATTCCGCTGCAAATATTAATCTAATTGATCAAACTAGATCTCGATCCCCTTCATCCTATAACTTGGAACTGAGATCTGATATTGAGTCCTTAAATATTTTAAAATCTGATTTTATAAAGTCTGAAAATGATTATAAGCTGAAAATAGAGGACTTGGAGAAAACCATTTCAGTTCTAAAACATGAACACACAGATTTTACGACTCAAATTAAAGATCTCATAACCAAGTTAACTGAGTGCCAGGCTGAGCTTGTGATCAGCAAAGCCAGGGCAGAAAAGAGCGTTCTTGAAGAAGAGACCTTCAAGAACATGATATCCTCATCCCTGCACAACAAAGTGTGCTATCAAAACAGACAGGGACTGGGATCCAATGAGATAGCTCCTCCACACACAATCTTGTCAGTAAGATCTCCTAGGTGTGAAACTTGTGAAGATGAGCTTCCTCTCATAGATCCTATGAGTGAGGAGGATGAAGAAGAGCTAGTGAAGAATCCCTCTACAAAGAGTGAAGAGGAGGATTCCAAGAAGGGCCACAATCCTTTTGAGGAGAAAATGAAGACTGTGATGACCAAGTCTGCTAAGAGTTCTAGTTCTTGCTCAACTCATCTCAGCAGAAACATTAACCAAAACTCTGCTAAGAGTTCTATTTCTTGCTCAACTCATCTCAGCAGCAAGAAGAAGACTGATCTGCTGTGTACCACTACTGCACAGCCTGGTCCATCAAACTCCAAGCATAGTTCTCAACCCAAGAGGACTGTCTCAGCATCTGCAAAGATGAAGGTGGAGAAGGGAAGTGACCAAAGCCAGTCTTACTCTCAAGACAAGGCTCTTGTGAAGAAGAAAATGAACTGTGTCATGTGTGACAGCACCACTTACATTGCAAAGGATTGTCCCTTCAATCCTGAAGGTACTGTCCATACAGCCAAAACAAAGGCTTCAAAGAGTTCTAAGAAGATTCAGGCTTCGAAAGGAAAACAAGTTTCCTTTGGAAGTTCCAAATCTAACAAGAAGGGAAGTGGAAAATTCTCTTCGGAAGAATATTTGGTCTCGGAAGAAAGGAGTTCTTCCGAAGCACTGAAGTCTGCTGCAGTGTTTGAAGAATCTTCCGAAGGTTCAGTCATCGAAACTTCTAAAGCTCCAAAAGCTTCTAAAGTTTTGAAGGTCAAGTCCAAGACTCCAAAGGTGGTGTGGACGTCTAAGAAACACCAAGTGACTAAGATTTCTCCATCAAAAACAGCTCAAGATCCTCTTAGTACAACCATAGGATCTATTACGCTAATTACCTTCTGCAAATGAGCCTAAGACAAGCAAGGCTTGGGTTTCCAGATGTAACTAATCATTCTCTTTTGTGCAGGAACAACTGAAGACAGACAGAAATGTCTGGATCATAGACAGTGGCTGCTCCAGGCACATGACTGGTAATAGGTCACTACTCCAGAACTTTAAAAGGATTGTTGGAGGACCTGTTGCTTTTGGAGGAGATGAAGGTGGTTACATTTCTGGTAGGGGCAAGGTCACAAAAAGAATGTGCCGTGTAAACTTTAAGAAAATGAATAAGTTAATTAAGCATGACTTGGTAATTTGAATGCCAAAGAAAGTGTTTACAAGTGATGACCATAGTGTTGCATGCCTGAAAGGGAAGCAACATAAGGTATCTCACAAGCCTAAGGAAAAGAACTCAATCACTACTCCCTTACACTTGTTACATATGGATCTCTTTGGCCCCACTAGTGTAATGAGTTTAGGAAGGACCTTATACTATCTAGTGATCATAGATGACTTTACAAGATTCACTTGGGATTTCTTCCTTAGAACTAAGTATGAGACTCTTGCGATTCTAAAGAATTTCATCTTAAAGATTGAGAATCAATCTGATCACAAGGTCAAGATCATAAGATGTGATCAAGGAACCGAATTTAAGAACCATATCCTTGACATATTCTATGATGAAAAGGGTATTACAAGACAATATAGTGCTCCCAGGACTCCTCAGCAAAACGGTGTTGCTGAGAGGAGAAACAGGACATTGATTAAAGCTGCAAGAACCATGTTGTCTGACTCTAAACTACCCATCACCTTCTGGGCAGAGGCAGTCAACATTGCCTGCTATGTGTAGAATAGAGTTTTAGTAGTCAAGACTCATGGTAAGACTCCTTATGAACTTTGGCACAAGAGGAAATCTTTCATTGGTTTTGTCAGGTCATTTGGATGTCCTTGCAGCATCTTGAATACCAAAGATCAAATTGCCAAGTTTGCTGAGAAATCAGATGATGGACACTTTATTGGATACTCTTCCCAAGCTAAGGCTTATAGAGTGTACAATCTCAGAACTAGAACTGTTAAGGAGTCAGCCAATGTGACTTTCAATGAACACACACCCTGTGTTGCTAGTTCTGGTCCAGATTGGTTGTTTGATCTTGATTTGGATACCAACTGTTTTAACAAATCTTGTGAGAATTTTTTAGGATTTGCAACAAATTTAGATACAGATGATCCTGATCCAAGATTTGAGCTAGGAAGATCCTCAAGTCATATATCTTCAGCTCCAGTTGGAACCACTTCTGCAAATGAGGTTTCTGTCAGTACAACAATGACAAACTCAGCTGATACATCTGGTATGCCTTCAAGTTCCAGCTCAGAGGCTCTACAACCAGATAAGAACACCTCAACTATGGAAGATAACAATGGTGGTGGTGACAGTGACCAAGAATTTCTTAATGCCACTAACCACACCATTGATGAGAACATTAATGATGTCACACACTGCTTGGATCAAGTTTCACTTGAAAAGTGTGCTGATGTGGTAGGAGAAACATCCATGCCAGATCTAAATTTCTCTAATTTAGATCTTTCTCAACAACTTGCTGTGATCCCTGAGCTTAGGATCCATAAGTCTCACCCTACCACAAACATCATTGGAGATGTTGTCTCAGGGGTAAAGACAAGAGGACAAACCCATGAAGCAAATGCTTGTCTTCACTCTTGTTTTCTATCCCAGATAGAGCCAAAGAAAGTTGATGAAGCTCTAAAGGATGGAATTTGGGTTAAAGCTATGCAACAAGAGCTGCTTTAATTCAAAAGGCAGAAAGTTTGGAACCTTTGTCCTCTTCCTTCTAGGAAGACTACAATTGGAACCAAATGGGTGTTTAGGAACAAGAAAGATGATAAAGGCATCATCATCAAGAACAAAGCTAGACTGGTTGTTCAAGGATACACACAAGAAGAAGGGATTGACTACACTGATGTCTTTGCTCCAGTGGCAAGATTAGAAGCTATTAGGATATTCCTGGCATTTGCTGCATCCAAAAACTTCAAGGTCTTTCAACTTGATGTGAAGTGTGCCTTTTTGTATGGAGTGATAGATGAAGAGGTTTATGTCAAACAACCACCTAGTTTTGTAGATCCTGATCATCCTGATTATGCCTGCAAGCTTGACAAAGCTCTCTATGGGCTGGATCAGGCACCCAGGAAATAGTATGAGACACTATCATAGTATCTTTGTAAACATGGATACAGGAGAGGTACTATAGATGGAACTCTCTTCATCAAAGAACAAGGAAAAGACATATTGCTAGTTCAAGTATACGTGGATGACATCATCTTTGGTTCAACTAATCCAAAGCTTTGCAAAGACTTTGAGAAGCTGATGAAAGACAGATTTGAAATGAGTGCCATGGGGGAACTCAATTTCTTTTGGAAATTCAAGTGAAGCAAGTTGAAGATGGCATCTTCATAAGTCAGTCAAAGTATGTCCAGGACATACTCAAGAGATTCAATATGACTGACTGTAAGATTGCTAAGACACCCATAGCCAGAAACCACTCTCTTGGTCCTGACTTGAGGGGGAGTGTGTAGATGAGCACTTATATAGGGCTATGATTGGGTCTCTTATGTATCTTACTGCTAGCAGGCCTGATATCATGTTTGCTACATGTATTTGTGCAAGATATCAAGCCAACCCTAAGATATCTCACCTTATCACTGTCAAGAGGATTCTAAGATACCTCAAAGGTGCATCAACACTTGGACTATGGTATCCTAAGAATTCTGACTTCAATCTATATGCCTATACAGATAGTGATTATGGTGGTTGCAACATGACTGCAAAGTCTACATCTGGGGGATGTCAATTTCTTGGTGCAAGGGTTGTCTCATGGCAATGGAAGAAACAATCCTGTGTCTCTGCATCAACTGCTGAAGCTGAATACATTGCTGCTACAAGCTGCTGTGCTCAAGTACTTTGGATTCAAAATCAGATGCTGGACTTTGGGTTAAACTTCAAGGAGACTCCTATTCATTTAGACAACAACAGTGCTATCTCAATCACAGAGAACCCTGTGTAGTACTCAAGGACAAAGCACATCAATATCAGGTATCATTTAATAAGAGATAACTATGAAAAGGGATTAATTAAACTAGTCAAAGTTGATACAGATGAACAATATGTTGATCTGTTTACAAAGGCCTTTGATGAACAGAGATTTAAATATCTAATATCAGCTATTGGGATGATAAACTTTGAGTAAGTTTTTCTTAAAACTAATTCTTATTATTTCTTTAAAATTTATGTGTGTCCTAAGTTGTCTAGTTCATCATTTTCCTAAGCTCATGTTTTCTTTGGATGAAAATTTCTTTTTGAAGACTTTCCTTAGACTTTTGAAAATTTCTGATACTTCGGAAGTTATGCTTTAACTTCGAAAGTAAATCATGTCTTCCAAATAAATAACTGTCTAAGAAATTTACCTTCGGAAGTGTTTTCAAATTTATCTTCCGAAGCTTAAATACTTGTCTCAGACACTTACTTATTTTCAAGGACCATTTACTTCCGAAGCAAAATTAACTATCAGAAGCTTTGTTGGTTTATATACAAAGCATTCAAGTTTTAATTTCTCTTCTGAAACAAAATTTTCAAATCTCTTAGAAAATTCTTCCGAAGTCATTTTAGCTTCAGAAGCTTTTTAATTAAAACTTCCGAAGATAATTAACCTTCGGAAGCTTTTAGACTTCCAAGAAAACTACTTTTTGAGTAAAAGTAAACTACTTTTTCAGAGGTGGTACCGACATCTGGATTTTAAAGTTTATCCTCTTTCATTAAACTTTATCTGAAATCCTTCTCACCTATAAACCCAACGGTTTCCCCCCTCTTTCTATCATGTGTTCTTCCTCCAAACCTAAAATCTCAAATTTCTCTCTGAAATTTCTTTCTTTCTTCTTTCTTCGTCCTTAAGCTACTTCAAAATGGCCAACCTTGCTCGCAGAAATAATCCCAACTTTACCATGCAGCTACACAGACAACACAATCAGGTTGCTTTGTTAAGCTCTGAGAAAGATCCTCATTTCTCAGAGGTTTGCCATTTCCTAACTCTGTCAAACTACTTCACCTCCCTAACCATTGATCCTCCACTCTATGAGGATCAGTTGCTTGAATTCTGGAAGACCTTCCAAGAGGTCATTATGGATGGGGAGAAGGCACTATCTGCCACAGTGCAGGGAAGAATAATCTTCATCACTCCGGCCATCATCAACAGACATCTTCAGCTGGATGATGAAGAAGGTGAGGTGTTTTTCCCAAAGGAAGCTGTAAATCATTCTTTTGAGCAGATGGGATATGAGGGAAATTTACTTGCTAATTTAGACTCCTCAGAGTATTACATGTTTCCTAGATATGTCCAGTACATTCTTAACTGTGAACTGGGCTCACAGTTGAGGGAAACAGGTAACATTCTTAAATTGGGACAGATGAAGCCCGACATCTTTAAAATACTGAGAAAGCCCACTGTTGGATTCTCTAGGGTAGAAACAGCCCTAGTCCCAAAAATGTTAGAGCTCATTGCTCAAGGTGATAACCTAGCAACACAAGCTAGTGTTGAACCCACACCTGCTTCTTCCCAACCACTCTCACAGCCTCAAATCACCATCACTTACCAAAGAAAATCCAAACGAACCCCTGCTCAGGCTATTCAGTCTGTGGAGGCCCCCATATACTCATTCATACAAGAAGAAGTGGACACTGGAGATCTCATTTCTCCTGAGGAGCAGACCACTCCCATCTCTTCAAGAATCAGTGCTACGGTTCCTCATGCTCAGCCTGATGAGCTCATTAGCCCTACTGCCTTAAGCCATCACTCTGAGTCTCAACACTCAAGTGATCAACCTTCAGGGGATAGTTACCATCCCAACCTATAGATCTCAACCAACCAATTCCCAACCTTGACTTCTATACTAATGAAGATATAGGTTTCAGTGAGTATAATGAATCTCTCTTCTTTCCACCTACTCAAAGAGAGATGAATACTCCTGAGTCTCCTACATCTATCCCACATTAGTCACCTACAACTGAGGTAGACACTCCTAAACCTGTTCAGGATGTCCATATGTAAGAGGCTCTCACTTCTGAAAGTGATTACATCCTTAACACCTCAACCATGGCAACTCAGCCCACTGACATCTCAACTAAGATTGCCAGTGAGCAGAGGAAAACCAGCAGCCAAGAACCTCAAGCTACTGGTGAGAGAGAGGACTCTGGTCCAATCATCTCATCCCCCAATGAATCTTCTGATGAAGATGGGGAATCTGAGGCTACTGGTGCAAAAATTGTCTAATACATGCACTTACCTAGTCTCAAAGGTCAGTCACCTTGACTCTCAGGTAACTACCCTACACAACATGATCAATGATCAGCAACTTGAGATTTCATATCTTAAGAAAAACTAGTAGGGAGACCCTTATGGAGAGCTCAACCAGGAACACAAGAACCTGTGGATGTGATTGACATATCTCCAGCTCACCTATGCAAGAGGGTGATGCTACCAAAAATGAGGAGAAAGTCATTATAGCCATAAAACCTGGGAGTTCTTCAGAGAGAATGGACATTGAGGACTCACCATCCTCACTTGCAACTGTGCATTCTCAGCAACCTCATCTAGTTCATATTGATGTGGACTACACAGACTCCTTCATACAGAGTCTGTTTAAGGATGGGTTACCAAGGGCTATGTCACCTTCACCATTTTCCAATCACATCATTGGGTGGAGGTATGACAATAACAGGAAGGCCCTAATCATCATAAGAGTTCAAGGACAGCAAGAAGTCTTCAATTTTCAGACCTTGGACTATTATGAAGGTCTGGATCTAGTCAACATGCCACTTGTCAACCCAAGCCAATCAAGACAAGCTGACAAACTAGCTAAAAGAATCCAAGACTGATCACTGTAGAGTTCAGCTTAAGATGGAGACTTAGGCAATCAGGCAATGTCATCGGTCAACTGGATGTTGAGGCAGACCCTAAGATTAGCTTCATAGGGGAAACCTTGACTGAAGGCCTAGTGACAGAACCTGAGAGCCCTGTCTGATCATCTCCAACTGCTGTAGAGATCCATATTCCTTCTGAGACACCTGCTGGTGAAGGTGCTTCTCAAACTCTCTCTGGCCTGAGCTCAGATGCTACAACAAGCAATGAAGGCCAAAGCTCTCTCCACCCTGAGTCACAAAGGTCTGTGAGTGATAAAGGGAAAAGAAAGATGACATCTGAGGAGATTAAGAGGAGGAGAGAGAGAGTGGAAAAGGAGGCTATGGGGAGAAAGTTTCTCTGTTGAGTCTCCAAGACTCATGAAGTCTGCAATCAGGGCTACCCCTAGACCAGATACTCAAAATGATGAGTTAAGGGCAGTCAGGATTAACTATCTGCAGACTAGGAACTATGATATAGATAGTGTCATTTCTCTTCCCATGGATGAGTTGAATGAACTGGTTGACCTGGAAAGGTCAAGAGAGAAGAAGGAGGCAGAACATGCAGAACTCCTAGTACAAGTCAAAGAAGAGAGAAGAAGAAAAATACTGTACAAAGGTATGCCTACCCTCTCCCCAATTCAAGAAAGTCCTGAACAAGAGGATGTGGTTCAACAAGAACCTCAGGTAGATAAAGAAGAAGACAGAATCAAGATGATTAACTACCTAAGTGCCACAGGCTTTTATCAGGCAGATGCACTCCTTCCCTTGGCTTATGACTATATAAAGTTTGAGTACTTAAAACAACTTGAGCTTGAGCTAGTCAACGAAAGAAATACAACAAAGAAGAAGCTAAGGGAAGAAGATGCAAAATCAAGAGCCATCATCCAAAAGAGCATGAAGAAGTCTGCTAATAGGCAGAGGATGATGAGCTTCTTGAAGCTGTATGGATTCTCCGGAAGGAGTCTTGGACCCATGTCTCTATCCACTATGGATAAGCATTTAGGGTAATCAAGCAGAAGATTAAGAGTGGAGAGCTCACTGAGTTACACTCCACTCCAAGTCAGGCTCCACCTGAAGTGGAGGTTAAGGTTGAACAACTAAAGACAACACAACCCGGACCTCCTGCTAATGCTCAACAAGCTTCATCTTCTGATCCACAGCAGGGACAACCTCCCTCTCCATCTGAACCTAAGAGAGAGGAAGTCCCAACTGAAAAAGAAAGTGAAGATCAAGCTGGTGCTGCAGGCTAGTCTTCTTAGTTAAAATTTGGAAAGAGAAGGAAAAGGATGACTTCTAAACCAAAGTCTAAGAAGAAGAAGAAGCCTGAATCCCCTTCTGAACCTCAGGATGAATCAGAACAGCCTGAGGATGTGTAGCCAGAGAAAGCTCAATCAACTCCAACTTCAGTAGCTCCTCTAGCATCAAGAAGACCCATCTTGTCTTGGACATACACCACAAATCCAGAAAGGTGGCATGTTATTAGAGATCAAGGCATTGAAGACATCTATACATGGCAAGATATGTTCCAGTTGCCTCTACATGATCTCTTTGACATGAGAAGACACTTTGACAGCCTGAAGGATCCTGATCATCTTATGAAGAAATGAATAGTGATCATCCTAATGAGGACTGTTAATATCTGAAGTTTTCTAAATGTTTTGGTAGCATCAGCCTAGGGGGAGTTGGTAGAGATTAATGAAGAGGCTGATGCAACCTAAACATCTTAAGTCTTTCCTGCATGTTGCACAAGTGCATTAAAGAAGAAGCTTAGGAAGTTTCACACAAGAAATAGAAAAACTACTCTAAGTGTGAAATCTTCCGAAGCCAAGACCATATCTTCCAAAGCCAAACATGAAGTCTTCCGAAACCTCAGAGACAAAGTCTTCCAAAGCTTCAAGTTCATGAAGACAGATTTCTTCTGAAAACTTTCAGTAAAATGCTTTATCTGATGTATTGTTCCATAAGCTGGACACCTTTTCGCTGTACCTCTGCAAGTCACCAACTTACATGAGTTGGTGAAAAGGACCATGCTTTTGGTAACTGTACATTGAGGTCTTGAGTCCGTAACTTTCTACTTTATGTACTTTATCCTTTTTGTAATAGATAAGGATGTGAGCTATGGCATGTCATAGTCACAAGTCAAAAGGCAATCTGGCTTTTGACTCTACAGTTGATTTTGTTTGTGTCTAGTCAATTGTATCCAGCTGGCTTTCAAAGTATAGCCGGCTGTAGGATGTAGTATTAGTATCTCTTGTTCTTGTATCTTTCGAATATGCTTTGTAACACTTGTAATAGAACATAGAGAATGCAATATAATGCATTCTTGAAAACCAAATACTTGTGTTCTTTGTGTTCTGTCTCTTACTTGTGTTCTTAGTATCTCAACACTTGGTTAATCCAGTTTACTGTTTGATTAAAGTTTAGTTAATCTCCTCTTTATGTTGTTGTATTGTAACTACCCTTCAATGATCTTGCATTTGGTATCGGAGCATTTTAGGCTCTTGATATAAGATCTCACCATCTTAAGATCCCTCACACACACAAATACTAAAACTTTTCAAATGGCAGCCATTTCCGAAACTGATATGGAAACTAGAACCATGAACAAATCCCCATTGATCACTCTTGATGAGTTTGATACCTGGTGTTTAAGAATGGAAGGTTTCATCAGGTCTCTTGATTCAAAAATGTGGGAGTCTATTGAGAATGGACCTTTCATACCCAGCACCCCTTCTGCTACTGGTGCTGGTATGCTTCCCAAAGATGTGGCTAACTACTCTGATGAAGATAGGAAGAGAGTAGAGATAGACAGAAAAGCCATGACAGCTCTTCAAACTGCCCTTCCAAACTCTGTATACAGAGGTTTCAAGAAGTGCAAAACAGCCAAGCAGCTGTGGGATGCACTAAAATTGATGTGTGAGGGTTCTTCTGAAGCCAAGGAGAACAAGAAGGATCTCCTGGAGCAGCAGTTTGAAAACTTCACCTTCAAAACAGGTGAAACCATGACTCAGCAGTATTTCAGGTATGTTGAGATTGTGGATACCCTAGTGGATGGAGGAGTTTCTCTTGAAAACAGAGATATTATAAGGAAGTTCATGTCCTCACTTTCTAGGCAATGGACACACTACTGTGTGGTGATCAAGAGAACTGAGAATCTCAAAACTCTTACTCTAACAGAGTTATATGGGATTCTCAGTGGCTACCAGATGGAGATGAACATGCAAGGTTCATCTAGAAACTCTAACAATCAAATGGGTTCAGCCCTACATGTGATTGAAAGGGATAGCATAGAACCGAAACATCATCTCTTATGCTACCCTGACAATTCACCAAAGGGTCCTTTCATCAACTTTCCAGAGACACCAAGGGAGAACTACACTCAAGGAAGCCCATTCAAGAGACAAGCTCTTCTCAAGCTTTTGTGTCTTTTGATGAAAGCTATGGCAACTCTCTTTTCACTCTTGAAGACCTGGACTGTATCCATCCAGATGATCTGGAATATATGGAAATAGTCCAGCAGATGGCTCTTCTCACTCGTAGAGCCAAGAAGTTCTACAAGAGGACTAGAAGGAAGTTTCCAAGCAATGCAACTAGTGGAAAGTTTGGACTGGACAAAGGCAAAGTCAAGTGTTACAACTGTAACTTGATGGGCCACTTTGCCAAAGAGTGTAAGGCACCTAGAACAAATGGTGGCCAAACACAATCTAGACCAAACTACACTGACAAAGCTCTCCACAATGAGAAGTAAGAGCAGCAAGCTGCTATTGCTGTTGAAGAAGGAGGCTTTGACTGGAGCTTTCAGGTGGAAGATGCTTCTCCAAACCAAGCACTAATGGCTGATCATGATGATGCCAAGGTATTAGAACATCTCTGTACTCCTGAATGCATTGCTAAAGTTAACAGGTACAGGTCCTAGAACTTGGAACTGAGATCTGACCTTGAGTCCTTAAACATTTTAAAATCTAATTCTAGAAAGTCTAAAAATGATTATAAGCTGAAAATAGAGGACTTAGAGAAAACCATTTCAGTTCTGGAAGGGGCAAGGTCATAAATGGTCTTCCTGATGCTAGAGGAGCTACTAGAATTGGAGTTGGTGGAGTATCCTCTTTTTGCACATCCTCGGTATTTTCTAACTCATCCTAAGGTTTGGAGATGTATGCTTCTTTCTTCTTCTTCTTGGGCTTTGATTTGGAAGCCATCATTTTTCTCCTCTTTGAACCTTTTAACTGAGAAGACTAGCCTGCAGCACCTGATTGATCTTCTTTGTCTTTCTTAGTTGGGTCTTCCTCTCTCATAGCTTCAGATTGAGAGGGGACAGAACCCTGCTGTGGATTAAAAGTGGAAGCTTGTTGAGGCTCAGCAGGAGATTCAGGTATGTGTTCTCAAATGGTTCAACATTAATCTCCACTTCCTGAGGGACCTGACTTGGTGGGGAGTGTAAGTCAACAAGTTCACCTCTTCGAATCTTCTGCTTGATCACCCTAATGTGCTCATCCATAGTGGACAGAGACATAGGGCCAAGTCTCCTTCCGGAGAATCCATACAGCTTCAAGAAGCTCATCATCATCTGCCTATCAGCAGACTTCTTCATGTTTCTTTTGGATGATGGCTCTTGACTTTGAAGCCTCTTCCCTTAATTTCCTTTTAGTGGTCTTTCTTTATTTGACTAACTCAAGTTCAAGCTGTTTGAGATACTAAAACTCAATGTAATCAAAGGGTAAGGGAAGAAGTATTGATACATCATGTACCTAGTTTATGTTCTTAATGTAAAAATCTTTCATTTCTTACACATATGTAATATGAATTCTTAATGAAATATAATATGCTTCTTGATGTTTATTTGTCTTTAAATATTTCATATTATTATTGCATTTTGTATAATTCATATGTATGAACATCTTATATGGGTTTGAGGTTGTTGTACAAAGTTCTAAGTCAATAATGATTGAGAAATGTGTTAAACGTAGTCAGGTGATTATTCATGCTAATGGACCATGCTTATGGACCATACACACGATTGAATCATATTTATGGACCAGTCGCATGACTAAATTAGGAGACTGGATCAGTCGTATGACTAAGACATAAGATTGATTCAGTCGCACGATTGAACCTTCAGTCGTGCATATGAATCAACCGCATGAGTCAGTTGCACGACTGAACCATGCTAATCAAGAAATTCATATATTTATAAACCCTAGCCGTCCAGAGCATCCTAAACAGTCAATCCAACTTCATAGTTCGTTCCTGATCGATTTCTAATCAATTCTTAACGTTTGTTTCATCGTTAGATCGATCTGGTTGTTGTTCTCACTGATTGAAAACCAATCAAATAGGATTCTGCATTATTTGATCTGGTCTCACGCAGTATCCATTATACTCTATACGAAAATGGTCCTAACAAGTGGTATCAGAGCTTAGGCTCGTGGTTTGTGTGGATTCAATTGGTTTCAGTGTTAAAATCAATGTTTTCATTCAAAAGAGTCAACTTTTTGATTCAAAAAGTGTCAGGATCAGTGATCACAAGTTTGATGTAATAGAGCGTAACGCAGGAATAAGAACAAGAATTAGACAATTGTAGCAAGAATTTGATACTCGTATGCATTAAGAACAAATACGGTTATAACGAGAGAATATATTTCTGTAACAAGGAATGTTTCTATAATATCGAATATTTCTGATCAAATCATTCTCCCTATTACAATAGGTTGACACTCCTTATATAGAGTGCAATCGCTGCTGTTATCACGGGAAAGTGACAACTGGCAGATCTATTACAAAAATAACTAACTCTTAACAAACTACTGAAGTGTTCACAACTACTGAGAACATATCAGAATGTTAAGTACAAAATATGAAACTACTGATAAGAAACTACTGAAACTACAACGACTGAAGAACAGGCTCTTCAGTCGTTTTACAAAACTACTGAAAAATATAAAACTACTGATGAGCACAACAACTGAAGAAGTATTCTTCAGCTGTTGTGTCAAACTACTGAACAGATAAAACATAAAACTACTGAAAGGTAAACCGTCACAACTACTGAAGAAGACCTCTTCAGCTGTTGTGACAACGTCTGATACTTTGGTCTTCAGCACTTGTGTCTTCAGACTTTGTCTTCAGCACTTGTGTCTTTAGACTTTGTCTTCAGCACTTGTCTTCAGACTTCGTCTTCAGCACTTGTCTTCAGACTTTGTCTTCAGCACTTGTCTTCAGACTTTGTCTTCAGCACTTGTCTTCAGACTTTGTCTTCAGCACTTGTGTTCAGACTTTGTAATCAGCTGTTGTGGTCTTCAGAGTTGTTTGTGATGTCTGTGGGACTTAAAGGTTTTTCTGATCCGGCTCATTGTTCTTTTGGTCCAACAAACTCCCCTGAACCAATGCAGCCAAAACCTTTAACTTTATTGAGGTCCCACTTATTGTTGGCAGAATGGTTGGTCTTTTTCCTTCTTGATCAGTTGAGAAGATGACCCATATAAGCACTGGCCTGGGAATGAGTCTCTGATGATTTGGTTGGCAATGTATGGATGGGAGCTCTGTATTGGGGAATTGGACACTGAGCTGTTCCCTCCATGAGACTCACTTCCCATGTATAAGCCTGTAGGATTCTCTGTTGTATGCTCTGAGAAACATAATTTGTTCTTCCATGGTCAGGTTCTCAGCTTCACCATCAAACAATCCTTCATGCCCATACAGCTCTGAAATGTACTTGGCCTGTTTGCCTTTTTGAGCTCAACTGTTGTAATCTGTCTGTATGCAAACTCATCAGGATGAGTCCCTTCAAGTAACAGACTGAGCTCATTTTGTTTGAAGTTCTCAAGCCTCTTGTAGACTACCCCTTTTTAATAACTCTGTTCTCTAACATCTTTTGGGGTGGCTGTTTAGTCTCATAGGCCTTCTTGAAATCTTCTACAATCTCCCAGGGTGGACCACTGTGATCTCTTCATCTACGATCCTTTTTACTTGGCCCTTGTATCTCGAAGGAATGTCTTTCTTTACAATCCTATGATCCACCCTAGGATCAGGCCATACTCTCACCTTTTCCTTCTAATATTGAAATGTGCTGGCAAGGGTGTACAACCTCAGAGCTTCTTTCTTCATACTAATTATTGATGAAGAAGCAGCATAAGTTTTGTCGATGCTTTTCAACATCTCATCGTCATGAAGCCTTTGCTACTGCTCTTCTTCAATCTTTACTCTCACAGTTTCCATCTGTGAGGTGGGAGTGATGGGCATGGGTTTGGCTTTAGGCAATGTTAGGACTACAGACAGAGGCAGCCTATCTTCTTCCATATCATCCTCTTCTTCTTCTTCTAGCCTCAACACCCTTCTCTTCTTCTTCTTGGGTGCATCATCGGCTGTTGGTTTAGAGGGTAAGGGAGTTGGTTTTGTGGGTTGTGGTTGTGGTTGTTTTGGAGAGGGAATGTTGACAGGCTGAGTTAGCATTTTAGAGGTGAGTGTGGCTTTTGAGTGTTTGGCTAGCTCAGTCCTGCTCCATGCTCATGCTTCATTCAAAGCTTCGACTACTAAACCCTTAGTGTATGCTTCAGACGAACCGATCTTGGAGGTTATGGCCAAGATACTGTCCCTGGTCCATGATTTAATCTCGATCAATGATCTCCCAAGATATTTTGCAATGAATCTGATCATGATCTATAGTCTCTCTCTTTCTAATGCATCACAACTTGCCCATCTTGAGTTAATTTCTTCAACTTCAAGTCTCCTGATCTCTGAGTCAAGCTGTGCAGTATCAACCCTTGTCTATACAGTTGATCAATAATGGCATCCATTGATTTACTATGTGTAGCATCTGCCATTTTGATCATCTCATCGAGTTGGAGTTCTTTCTCTTTTCATTCACCCTTCCTCTTCTTATATGTGACATGAAAGTCTTTGTGACTTCACCCACTTGATCATTTTCGGTTCCCTTCACAGACTCCTCTTCCTTCTCAGTTTCCTTTTCTTTCAGTTTGCTCTTCCTCTTTGCTTTCACTGACTGACTCTCCCCCTTTTTGGTTGAATTGGTTGCAAGGGTTTGAGTAGCAGAAAGCCTGGTGCTCACAATCTCCTCCACCAGGGGTTGTATGATTGAGGGAAGCTTCTCATCCATGGTTTTGATCACAATGTCTGTGATCATTGGGGTGATGAGAGGTAGGGATTGCTGAAAGATAGCAGCTGTTTGCTCAGAGGGGTTCTGTCCCTGAAAGCAGTGCCAGAAATAGAGGCTAGTGGCTTGGAAGTTTTGAGTGGCTGAGTGTATGGGAGACCTTCAGGTGAAGGTGCCATCTGTGGTTTATTGTGGTGGCAGATGGACTTGCTTGTAGAGAGAATTGGTCAAGTAGTCTTTGTAGTCTACTGACTTCTTCCTCAAGAATTGTGTTCTGGGCCAGAACATCATAAAAGAAGCCAGGTCATCATCAGCAGATGCTGAATCACCTGACCTCCTGCTTGTAGCAGGATGTACATGCACTGGTGTAGACCAGTTTTAGCATGTGCCCCTTTTTCTTAGAACTGGGGACTTCCAGCCTCAGGACTATGTCCTTCATCAGCTGTTGCCTCTAGTGAGGTCTTAGCTATGTTACCAGCCTCATTCTGATCATGTGCTGATTCAGAAGAGGTGGCAGCCTCACTAGATGTTCTAATCTCCATATCCACACCAGGAGATAGAATGTGTAAACCCGGTGTTGTGGGTTGTCAGAAGCATGGTGATCCTCGTCCTCAATAGTTGTGGTTCTCCCTTTTCTTGGTGGTTGTTGGGGAGGAGGAGAGGCATGCAGCTGAGTCAGCACGTTTGCAATGATAATGGTTGGACTTTGGGGGGCGGTTGCATGGGGAGATGGGGTAAAAGCAGTGTGCACCCTGGGGAGAATTATGCTCTTCAATGGCAATCTCCTCAAATGAGGAAGATCCCAAATTTGTGGGTACCCCTTCTGTGGTTGCTGCAGACTCCTTTTGAGAGGAATCCTGAGCGGCTGTGGCTGGGAGAGTCTCTTACTGCTGGGGGGTTTAAGCCAGCAAGTATATCCTGCCTTGGTGGTACAGGAGCATCTTCAGGGGACTCATCTCCTTGAATAGCTGTTACGGGGCGTTTTGTTTTTGGTTTGGTGGGGACTCTGGATTTGAGGTGGTGGCTGTGGGTTCCAGCTGCGTGGGTTTTCGCAGCTTGGCAGCCATTTTCAGTGATTGGTCAGAGTTGTGCCGGGAGTATACTTCCGGCAGTACAGCCATAGCAGGGACTCCCAGGCCAACAAGTCCCTCAGCTTGAAGCTGGTTTGCAATTATGGCCATTATGAACCGAGGATATAATATCCAACGGTTAGCAGTTTGTTTTTGGGCATATCCTTGAGCTCTAAAAATAGTATTTCAGAAAAATTTAAAGGTTGTTGCTCAAGGATGGAGTACAGTACTGTTGCCACCTTGTGACATTTGATCCCATGATGAAGTCTTGGAGGCAAGGCATACATTTACCATATGAAATATGAGACGTTCGGCATCCGGGAAATGTTTCTTCAGTATGGTAGATGCACTCAGGTTACCCTGGTATCCATGGTGGGCAAATGATTGATCTGTTGTGCCTTTTGGATAACCAGTTGGGAAAGTGGCATCATCCAGATTAAGGGTTTGGCGAAGAGTGCCTGGAGTAATGACCACTTTTTCGCGATGGAAAAACGATTGAAGAGACTCTGTGTCATTTTTCTTAGAGACCAGAGTGACGTTTGTCCAGAATTGGTTAAGGGATTCGGCATATATGGTGGGATTTACCAGAAAAGCCGTTTTGTAGGGTGACTGAACCATTAAATCAATGGCGTTATGAAACTTGGTCCAGTATGGCGATTTGGTGAGATGTGCGACACAGTTGTGTCGTGGTTTTAGTTGCATGGTCGCCATTCATGAAGAAAGGGTAGAGAGTTTTTGAACGTTAGGTTTGAGAAGAGAAGATAAAAACTCTGAAGTGGGATAAGGTATTTAAGGGTCGGGTTAGAAAACGACTGAAGGTTTTGGTGTGAGTCATCAGTTGTTGAAACTACTGATGACGTGGTATTAACTTTCAGAGGTTTGAAAAGGCTGACCGTATTGGTGTGATCATGTTGTTATAAGACAACTGAAGACTTGGTTTTAACCGTCAGACGTTGAAACAGCTGAAGTCTCTGATTTAGTCATCAGTAGTTATAAAACTACTGAAGACAGTTTTGACTTCAGGTGATGAAACAACTGAAGACTTGGTATTAGTCATAGTAGTTGTGAAACTACTGAAGATAGTGGTTTTGTCAGCAGTTGTTGTAAACAGCTGAAGACTTGGTGTTAGTCTTCAGTAGTTGTAAACTACTAAAGACATAGTTTTGGCTTCAGTTGTTTTAATGAAACAGCAGTTGTAGAAACACCTGAAGAGTAATTACTCATCAGCTGTTGTCGTTAATTCATAGCTTTTTAGCTGTTTCACACTGTCCTCAACACTTACTCATCAGACTTTTCATCTGCTTTTCAGGTGTTTCATAGGACATCATAATCTGCATTTCTGACATCAGTAGTTGTAGCTGCATCAACTGTTGTGACTACATCAGCTATTGTAGCTACATCAGTTGTTTTAACAGATAAAGTACTTCAGTACTGGTGAGGTATGTAGCCTTCAGTAGTTATAAAAACTACTGAGGGTAAACAAGAAAAAAACTCATCAGTACTTATATGTGATAATAATGAACTAATGATCATCGGTACTTGTGAGCTGAGATCATCAGTAGTTGTCACTTATTCTAGCTGCAGCATACCAAGCCTTAACACAGGTTGTGGAAAGTTGAACTATCCAAAGGCTTAGTAAAAATGTCTGCAACCTCATCAGCACTAGGAACAAATTTTGGATCAATCGGACCTTTTTCAAAACAATCTCTAATAAAATGGTGTCTGATTTCAATATGTTTAGTCCTAGAGTGCTGGACAGGATTCTTGACAATACAAAGAGCTGAAGAGCTGTCCATTAACAATGGGGTCTTAGTCTCTATTATGCCATAATCCAATAATTGGTTTTGAAGCCAGAGTACCTGAGATATACAGCTTGCAGCGGCAATGTACTCTGCTTCAGCAGTTGATGTAGCAACTGAGGTCTGTTTCTTGCTCTGCCAAGAAATCAAGCAGTTGCCTAGGAATTGACATCCCCCAGAAGTTGATTTCCTGGTCAACTTACACCCTGCATAGTCACTGTCAGAAAAAGCAACTAATTTACCAGAATGTCTAGTAGAATACCATAAACCTAGAAATGGAGTGCCTTGCAGATATCTAAAGATCCTCTTGACTGCAATCAAATGAGACTCCTTAGGTGCAGTCTGAAATCTAGCACAAACACATGTAGCAAACATAATATCTGGTTTAGAAGCTGTTAAATACATCAAGGACCCAATCATACATCTGTAAAGTGTTTCATCAACCACTTTACCTTTCTGATCTGTATCCAGTTGTGTGGTGCTGCACATGGGGGTAGAACAGGGCTTACAGTTTTGTAAATCAAACTTTTCCAAAAGATCTTTTGTGTATTTGGACTGATGAATGAAAATTCCATCAGCCTTTTGTTTGATTTGCAAACCCAGAAAGAACTATAATTCTCCCATGGCACTCATTTCAAACTTTTGTTGCATCAACTTTGTAAAGGCATCACACAACTGTGGATCAGAGGATGCAAAAATAATATCATCTACATAAATTTGAACAAGTAGATTATGCTGCCCAGCTTTCTTAATGAATAAAGTCTTTCTATGGAGCCTCTAGTGAAATTATTTTCCAGAAGAAAGTTTGATAATGTCTCATACCAGGCTCTAGGAGCTTGTTTCAACCCATAAAGAGCCTTATCAAGCTTATACACCCAATTAGGATGTTTATTGTCCTCAAAGCTGGTGGTTGATATACAAAACTTCTTCTTTAATTTTTCCATACAAAAATGCACTTTTGACATCCATTTGAAAAACTTTAAGGTTTTGATAAGCAGCATAAGCTAAAAACAATCAAATTGCTTCCAGTCTGGCTACAGGGGCAAAGGTTTCATCATAATCAATACCTTCTTCTTGTGCAAACCCCTGAACAACCAGTCTGGCCTTGTTCTTAACAATAAGCCCATTTTCATCAGTTTTGTTCCTAAACACCCATTTAGTGCCTATTGCACACTTACCTGGAGGTAGAGGAACTAGTTCCCACACTTGCTATTTCTTGAACTGAAGAAGCTCAAGCTGCATGGCATCAACCATCCATTGTCCTTTAAAGCAATGTGATAATTCTTTGGCTCTTGCTGACTGATGAAGAGAGCATAGAAGTAGAAATTGACAATTGACTTCTTGTTGATACGCCAGCAGTGATATCACCAATGATTTGAGACATAGGGTGATTCTTCATATCTTGATACACAACGAGATCTGTGCAAGTGTTTGTAGCAGGCTCAGCAGCAACAGATGGTGATGGTGAATCATTTCCTTGAAACCAATCAGTGGATGGTAATTCAAAGGAAGTTGAATTTGAAGAAATCTCATCAGCATTTGTTGTGGATGGTGCTACTGGAGCTACAGGACCATCAGGTCTAGCTGAATCAGGCAGTTGATCACTAAACCTGAAGAGGTGAGTACTGATATCATCATCATCATCAGCACCAGCAGAACCACCAGGTGGTGAACTGTTGACAGGAGCAACAGCAGGAGTTTGATAAGGAACATATTGCAGTATGTCCAAATCAAATATCTCCACAGGGCTTTATGGAATCTTGTCCTTTGGAGATTCATTAAACTTAACATGTAGAGTCTCTTCAACCATCTTTTTTCTACATTGAAGACTCTGTATGCTTTGCAAGTTGATGAATAACCAACAAAGTACCCTGCATCCACCTTAGGATCAAATTTTTGGAGTTTATCCCGTGTGTTGAGAATGAAACAAGGACACCCAAATGCTCTGAAGAATGAAATTAGAGGGGAAAATGATGAAGAACTTCATATGGAGTCTTCATCAACCTCTGATTTACTAGAACTCTATTCTGTACATAGCAAGCTGTATTGACAGCTTCAGCCCAAAAAGTCATTGGCAGTCCAGAATCAGCCAACATGGACCTTGCAGCTTCAATAAGGGTCCTGTTCTTTCTCTCCACTACTCCATTTTGCTCAGAAGTTCTTGGGATGCTATACTGCCTCTTGATTCCCTTTGATAAGTAAAACTCATCAAGTGTGTGGTTTCCGAATTCAGTACCATTGTCACTCCTCACACACTTAACTAGTAGGGAATACTGCTTCTCAACGTGTAACACAAAGTTCATAATGGACTACGCAGCCTCATCCTTTGAATGCAAGAAGGAAGTCCATACAAATCTGGAGTAATCATCCACAATTACCAGACAGTATTTCTTCTTAGCCATACTCATCACTCTCACAGGACCAAAGAGATCCATGTGAAGAAGCTGTAAGCAGGCAGTGGACTTAGGTTCTTCTATGGAGGGAAATGAAGCTTTGTGTTGTTTTCCTTTTAAACAAGCAGTGCAGTTATCTTCACACTTGAACTCCTTCATAGGCAGTCCCCTTACTAACCATGGTTTATCAGCTGATTTATGTTTTTGAGATTAACATGACCCAGCCTTCTATGCCATAGAATAGATTCTTGAGGGGAAGCCTTGGAAAATAGGCAAGGATGGCCTTTAAGATCTATTTTCTTGGAAATATCTAAGGCATACACTCTTCCTGTCCTGTTGGCCTTTAGGAGAGTGTGTTTATCCAACACCTTATCAATCAACTTAGAACTTTGGGTGACAGAATCCGACAGTTCTGACTGGTGAAAAGAGCAACATGGCCTTTGTCACACATTTGACTGACACTCAACAGGTTGTACTTGAGATTTTCCACATGGTTAACATCATCAAACATTATTTCCCCATTGGAAACAAAGCCTTTGCCGATGATGTAACCCTTTGCATCATTGCCAAATGACACAACCCCTTCCTTCCTTGAGAGTAGTCATTAAGAAGTGATCTGTTTCCTGTCATATGCATGGATCCTCCACTGTCTACATACCAGATTCCTCTGAGGTATGTTGAAGAACCCTGCAAAATACAACAAATTAGTTAGATTTTAAGACCCAAACCTTTTTGGTCTTGGGCCTGTTCTCATCAACAGATGGTAAACTAACATGTTTGTTGGAAACAACAGCCTGAGAGGAAGAAACTGGTGAAGAAAAGGAATCCTTTGGCTTGGACCTCCTTTTCTGTGGTTTCAACATAGGAACATCTAATTGGTTAACTCTTCCCAATAGATGTTGAACCATCATAACCAGCTGTGTCTGATTTTGTGATAACGCTTTCAGCTCTTCAACACATTGGCATTGGAGTTTGATAAGTTCCTATGTTGCACCTTCTTCTTTTGAGCAATCTCAGCTGTTACCTGTTTAACCCCTTCCTGTTTGGATTTCTTTTTGGACTTAAGGTTACAGGATTTGATGTTGCTGGTACAAATGTGGCTTCAAACTCAGTTTTCATTTTAACCATTTTCTCTTTACTTTCCTCTTTATGTTTGAGTTTGGATCCCCTTTTGTACCAACAATCATCTGTAAGATGATTGAACAAACCACATACTTCACATGGTTTCTTCTTCATCTTATGTTGATCATCAACTAAAGAGATGAAACTATTGAAGACTTGCTCTTCAGTACTTTGGAAGCATTATTTGCTTTCTTGACTTCCTCTTTAGTAGTCTTCAAACTCTTTCTACTGACAGTTTTCTTCTCTTCAGTGCTAATAGTAGTTGGAGTTTGAACTTCAGGTGTTAAATCTTGCTCTCTAGTCCTTTCAGGACTTCCAGAAATAGCTCCTGAGTTGATCATCTCTTTGATCATGTGTGTCAGCAGTGGAACCATCAACATCAGCTGATGGGTTCTGAGAGGGCTTAATGCTGACTTCTACTTTTGATGATGCTCTATCAAAAAGTGAATCACATGATGAGGTGGATTGGTTATTGCTTTCTCCATCAGATTTCACTTCTGCTCTTGAAGCAAAATCTGTAGGAGGAGCAGTGTGATTATAACCAATACCAAACTTCACATTGGAAGCAGATTGCTTACTAAGAAGCATTTCAAAACCTTTGCATGATTGTACCATCGATCACACTCTACCTGGGTGACTGCAAGGGTTTCTTTGAGACTTCTCTGGTCTTCCAGAATAACCTCTAGCTTGGCCTTTTCATCATTTAATTGGCATTTAAGCTTATAAATCTCATCATTTTTACTATTAAGAGCAGACTCAAACTCAGCTTTTCTTTTGAAAATGGTTTTCTCAAACTCAAGTTTTTGATTTATTAATGCTACATTTGCCTCTCTAATGGAGACAAAGGCAGCAATGCATGATTCAGAACATAACTTGGCTTTAGCCTCTGAAGATACCTGAGTTACCTGTGAAGATGATGCATTTGAGCAGGAACCCTCAGTAGACTCCAGGGCCATGAGAGCCAGATTCCCAAAAGGACTGTCACCACTATGTTGACCAGCACCTGTGAACAGTTGTTCATGACCAGACATGTCATCCGGTAAACTGCTCCAGTCAAAACTCCAGGGGTGAAGAAGCTGTGTTGTTGAGGTTGAGGAGGTTGATGAGATTGAGATGGTTGAGCTTCTGGTAGTGCATGAGGTTGTGTTACTATAGGAACTTGAACTTGATTTGACTGTGGCATGTAATAACAAGGGTAAGGATATGGCATTTGACCCTGAGGAACAAAATATGTAGGAGATTGTGGTTGAGAATGATGACTAGAATTGACAGGATGTTGCCCTCTGTGTTATTGACTATTGCAGGGAAAGTCACAAAAGGTGCAGAGGAATTAGATCCAGATGATCTGCATTCTCTAGCAAAGTGTCCAAGCCTGTGGCATTTGTGACACTTCAACTTACTCTTGTCAAAACCAACTTTGGTTTTGCCAGAGAGTCCTGGGAACTTTCTTCCAGTTCTTTTGTAGAACTTCTGAGATCTGATATTTATCAAGGCCATTTGGCTCAAAATATCCATCTCTTCTAAGTCATCATCAGCAATCCCCTTGAGATCATCCATGATGAAACATAGATTGTCATTATTACACCCAGTAAACTGACTATCAACACTCACAAACGCAGAATCAAAAGTGTTTGAGGAGAAATCAATATGCTCATCATACTGGCATTCAGATGAAGCATATTCTAACTCATGACCAACCAAGGCAGTGTTGCCTGGTACAAAGTCTTCAGTAAGCTTTCCAGATGAAGACAGTTTTCGTTTCTGTTCTATCTCTCTCCCAAATATGAGTAATTTCCCATGGAGTTGGGTGAGAGATAGTTTGTCCAAATTTGCACTAGAGCGTAGGACAATAGTATATGTGTCCCATCTCTCAGGCAGTGATCCGAGAAATCTGTTATTCATCTAGATATTGGTGTACTCAAGTTTGACCATTTTTAATTCAGAGATCAAACAAGAGAACCGCTCAAACTGTTGAGTCAGTGTCTCACCCTTTCTATGAGAGAATGTCTTGTATTGTTGGGCAAAGATTTCTCTATTATTTGCCAAGACCTCATCTGTTCCTCCAAATTGTTCTTTCAAGGCATTCCAGAGGTCATGGGCAGTTTCATGATGTATTAGCCCAGAATAGATTTCATTAGGCAGTGCCATGGCCAGAATTCCATGGGCTTTTGCATCAATCTCAAACAACTTCTTATCCTCATCTGAGTATTGCTCCCTCCTCTTCGAACCATTTGATTGGTTTCCGGGTTATTCACCATAGGCTTGTGTGGACCATGTACCACTGATGTCCAACACCCTACGCTGTTAACAGACAGGTGATGGAGCATTCGTCGTTGCCATATGTTATACTCATTCCGAACTAGCATTGGAGGCTTGGTTGAGGAACCAGTATTGTGAGGATCATTGGAAGGAGTAGTCATTTTCAGTCCAAATACAATTTAATTCAAGCTTTTAAACGTTTTTACATAGACCACAACAGACTCAATGAAAACCAAGAGAAAATCTCAGGATGAATGACCAGAAACACAGAAAATTCAATCTCTATAATCGTTTCTTGCAAAAAAATGCTAATTCAATCAAACTTGGATCTTGAATAGCAGTTTCAATGATCAATTATTAGATCGATCAATGATTAACCTGCTCCATACCATTTGTCAGGATCAGTGATCACAAGTTTGATGTAATAGAGCGTAACGCAGCGGAATAAGAACAAGAATTAGACAAATTGTAGCAAGAATTTGATACTCGTATGCATTAAGAACAAATACGGTTATAACGAGAGAATATATTTCTATAACAAGGAATGTTTCTATAATATCGAATATTTCTGATCAAATCATTCTCCCTATTACAATAGGTTGACACTCCTTATATAGAGTGCAATCGCTGCTGTTATCACGGGAAAGTGACAACTGGCAGATCTATTACAAAAATAATTAACTCTTAACAAACTACTGAAATGTTCACAACTACTGAGAACATATCAGAGTGTTAAGTACAAAAAGATGAAACTACTGATAAGAAACTACTGAAACTACAACGACTGAAGAACAGGCTCTTCAGTCGTTTTACAAAACTACTGAAAAATATAAAACTACTGATGAGCACAACAACTGAAGAAGTATTCTTCAGCTGTTGTGTCAAACTACTGACAGATAAAACATAAAACTACTGAAAGGTAAACCGTCACAACTACTGAAGAAGACCTCTTCAGCTGTTGTGACAACGTCTGATACTTTGGTCTTCAGCACTTGTGTCTTCAGACTTTGTCTTCAGCACTTGTGTCTTCAGACTTTGTCTTCAGCACTTGTCTTCAGACTTTGTCTTCAGCACTTATCTTCAGACTTTGTCTTCAGCACTTGTCTTCAGACTTTGTCTTCAGCACTTGTCTTCAGACTTTGTCTTCAGCACTTGTGTTCAGACTTTGTATCAGCTGTTGTCTTCAGCTGTTGTGGTCTTCAGTAGTTGTTGTGACGTCTGTGGGACTTAAAGGTTTTTCTGATCCGGCTCATTGGTTCTTTTGATCCAACAAAAAGTGTTTTTGACATTTGCATGTGTTAATGTTTCGATTGTTCATCAAACGACAGATTAGGGTTTTTGGAAAATTCGTATTTTATGTCAATGTTTTCAAAATATTCGATTTTTCAAACACAGCAGCCTTCAGTCGCATGATTGATCCATTCGTATGATTGAACCCATTCGTACACTCTTATTCACATGACTGAACTCAGTCGTGTCTCTCATTCGCACGGTTAAGCAGCTCCAGTCAGTTGATTTCAATCGTCCTACTCATTCGCATGACTGAATTCAATCGCACGATTGAATTCATTCGTATCTTTCATTCACATGAGTGAGTCATTCACATAGCTTATTCGCACGCGTGAATCAATCTTGTTCTAAGTTTACCAAGTTTAAAGAAATCGAAGACCAGTTTGCTGCATTGACTGCGGGAAAGGACTCGCATGTGCAGAATCTTCTACTTCTGGAAAATGAGATTGGAAACCATAACAAACCACCAAAGCTGTTAACTTTGGATGATTACCCACAGTGGAAATTGTGGTTTGAAATCTACTTAAATGGAGTTGACCCAAACCTTTGGACATCCATTGAGACTGGTTACACAGTACCAATAAGTGCTAATGGAGTTAAATTGACTTGGGAGGAATGAGTGAATCCCAGAAGACTGTGCATAATGCTAAAATGAAAGCATTTTCCTTGTTGACTCAGTCTATCTCTAAGGATATATTTCATCAGTTCTCTGAGAACAAGCAGTCTAAGAAATCATGGGAGGCTTTGGAAGGAGATACGAAGGAAACTCAACTCTGAAGGCACTAAAAACTAAATCTCTTAATAAGGATTTAACAAATTTTCTTCGATTGGGATGAGAGCTTGGATGATATTATCGATCAATTCTATCATCTGATGAGTGAGTTGCACACTCATGACGTAACCACATGCATGGAAGATAAAGTCTATGGTTTTGTTGATGGTCTGCCAGACAAATGCAATCCATTTGTGTCTAATCTGAGAAAAAACGACACTCTCGCTACATTAGACATAAATGATTTTATTTTGAAGTTATGGGAGGAAGAACTACGTATGAAATACAAGTCAAAGAAAGGATCCTATGTTCAGAATTCTGCATTATACAACTCAGTTCTAACTCCAGCTACTTCAGGTGCACCGCTACAAACAACGTTTGTGTCCAACTCTTCTGCTCCTTCCTAAAGCAGTGCATTAGGATCTGTAATGTCAGGGTCATCTGGAACCTAATACATAGTTCCTGAGGCTAATACTACCAAGTTGAAGACCGAGAATCTCGGAAACGTCACCGTGGAAGTTGCTAAAGAGCACATGGACCTTCTAGCTACTATTATTCAATCTTATGATGGAATCTTTGATGGTAAGATTAGAAACTGTCATCTTGCTGATGAGGACTACGAGCAAGTTGATGAAACAGAGCATGGATATTATGTGGGCTTTGGCTAGTGCTATTAGAAAAGCCAATACGTTTATGAAAAAGACGGGACAAAATTTGGTTGCTACCAAGAATACAACATTTGGATTTGACAAAACCAAAGTCACGTGCTTCAATTATGGAGAAAAGGGGCACTTCAAACGTGAGTGTGTAAAAAGAAGACTAGTAATGGAAATCCTTTTCCTACAGTCAACCGACAAGATAAGGATAAGATTAGAGTTTCATCTTCAAGTCAAGAGTCTAAGGCTTTGGCTGCTCATGGTGATGAAGGACAAGACTGGTCCTTTCAATTCGTTTCCCAGGGTGAATCAAACATTGCTTTAGTTGATACCTTGGATGATGGATCTGCAATTGAAGGAGAGACATCATAGCTAAGCATACACTTTCAGATATTAATGAAGCTATGGATGTTGTTGATCATTTGGTTGAAGAAGAGCTTAGTGCTACAAACTCAGAATCTCCAGTCACTGAAGAGTCTGACACTACTTTGATGGCTGATTCGTCTAGTTCTACACAGGTATGTTCTAAAGACGAATTATTTGAAAAACATGCATGTACTGAATGTGATAAATTTAGGGAAAGCATTGATTTATAATTTTCTAGGTTATTAGAACATAATGATAATCTAGTAAATGATTTACAACTCTGCATTGAAGCAAATTGTGTTTTAAAACAAAATGAGTGCGGCTTTAAAGAAAAGATAGAACTGTTGGGGAAACAACTAAGGGAAACTGAGGTTGTTGCCTTAAATCAATAAATGACATCAAGTTCTATTTAAATTCTTTGGAGGAAAAAAAAAGGAAAAAGCAGTTTTGCAAGTCGAAGTTGAATCTTTAAAACAAAAACCGCACAGTCTGGCAAGTTCTTCTCACATAGTTCAGAACCTTGTGAAGAACGAAATACCGGGGAAGGTCTGGGTTATAAGGTAGTACCGCTACCACATGAAATAATTTTGAAGACAAAATGTATACCAATTAATAATAAACTAGTAAAGGATCATGTGGTGTCTTCTCCTCTGGTTAGTGATCCAGATTCTACGGGTAAACCTGTGAAATCTATCACTATATAGAAGGATTCTACTTTGGGATCAACAGATAAGATACATGTTGAGGATTTAGGTGATAAACTGAAAACGTTAAATTATGGTCAGGTTCACAAACGTCTATTGTTTCAAAACCTAAAAGGTCTAATTAAATGAACCTTAAACGTGTTAATCATCAAAATCCTAATAAAATGAAAATGAAAGATGTTCAAAATGTTAAAACAATTAATTTGTTAAAGAAGGTGAAACATCAAAAAAAAGAGTCTTCACTCAACTGGACATATTTCAAACCCCGACCAAACTCAACCCCACATCACAACTTTCCTCAAACTGTTGAAGGAAGATCCTGCTACAGTTGTGGAAAACGAGGACATATCTCTCCAAATTGTTCCTATTATCACACACCTAAAAAGAAAATTGAACTTTTTGATGAAAAACCAAGTTTTTTTAAAATTAGATCTAATACTCCTCCTAAGGTTTCACCTAGGATTATTAATGAACCTAAAGTTCAAACCATAAGCCAGTCGTCAGTTTACCACAAATAGGTCTTACATAAAACTGGTTTATGGATGATAAAAACAAGTAATGTGTCTGATAGTGAGAACAAAAAGAAGACAGATATGCCCTCATCCTTTGAAGGACAGTGGGTTGAGTTCATGATGTGTGATACCTCTAGGACACCCAAGCAAGTTAAGGCTTGGGTCCTAAACCTGAACTAATCAATTCCTTTGTATGTGCAGGGTGTTCGCTACAGCACTATCTCTAATACCTGGATTATTGATAGTCGGGCGTCCAGGCACATGACCGGGAATTCGTCTCTCCTTCTCAACGTCAAGCAAATTAAAGGGGGATACGTATCATTCATTGGAAACAAAGGAGGTTACATCACCGCTCAAGGTGAAGTGGGAAACGAGAAAGTAAAGTTTAACAAGGTCAACTACGTTCAGTAACTGCAAAACAACTTCCTTTCTGTTTACCAAATCTGTGGTAAGGGATACAAGGTTGTGTTTGACAACAAGAAGTGCTACATGTTGAAGAAGGAGTATGTTGTCGAGGAGGATAAAATTCTAATGTCAGCTTCAGGATATAACGATCTGTATGTCTTGGATCTATCAAAAGCCTCCACAACTAAGTCTACTGTCCAGTGCTTCTTGTCAAAGGCAACAGAGAGGGATTCAATCTCCTGGCATAGGAGAATGGGACAAATTAACCCCAGGAAGATGAATCATCTAATTCAGAATGATCTTGTAAATGGAGTTATAGTCAAGAATTTCCAGCTCCCAGATTTCTTACGTAGCATGTAACAAAGGGAAACAGACCAAGAAGTCTCATAAAGCAAAGAAAGTTAATTCTATCAACATTCCTCTTGACTTCTACACATGGATCTGTTTGGGCCAGTCAGCACAAAGAGCATTGCTGATGATTGGTACTGCTTTGTAGTAACTAATGATTACTCAAGATTCTCTTGGTTGATGTTTCTGAAAGCCAGCAGAGACATTTGAAGCATTCAAGCATCCAGTAACTACATCGGAATCACTCTACAAGCTGAAAGTAAGAAAGATTCGATCAGACAACTACATAGAGTTCAAGAATCAGTGGATGGAGGCATACTGTCGAGAGAAAGTAATTATACATCAATTTACTTTTGCCTACACTCCACAGATGAATGGGTTGCTGAAAGAAAGAATCAGAGCTTACCAGAGATAGCAAGGACAATGTTAGCCGACTCTAAACTGCCTATTCAATTCTGGAACGAGGTAGTGGCTACTGCATGCTACACTTTCAATCGAGTCTTAGTGGTCAAACGTCATGGAAAAACATGTTATGAATTGCTCCAGCGACATAAACAAACTTGGAGTATCTAGAACCTTTTGGAGCACTGTGCATGCTGTTAAAGAAAATCAGACTAGGAAGTTTAGTGAGAAGGCAGAAGAAGGTATCTTTCTAGGCTATAGTATACCGGACAAGAGAGTTTATAACAACACAACGAGTCAGGTAGAAGTGTGGTGCAATGTGGATGCCCAAAGATACACCATCCTCCTGCTAGAAAATGACCTTCCTTCTTCTTTGACTATGATGGATTTTCCAAGTCATTCAATCTACCTCCTTCTCATCTTGATGATGAGTTATCTACTTGAATGATGTACGATGTTCTAAAAACTCCTACACTAGACTCGATATTATTGGTCCATTAGACGATATTTCTAGCCCTTCAGGGGGAGAACTTGAGGTAAGTGAGTCTTCCTCTAAGGATGAAGTAGTTGAAACTGAAGATGTGGACTAGGAGGAATAGGTTCCCACTACTGAAAGTACACAAGCATATGATATTGATGCAACTGAAACTTCTGAACCCCATACTCCAACAGCCATTGAAACTAAACCTGCGATTCAAAATCTAGATAATGAGGTAGATGTTCCCACTACTCCTGGAACTCAAGTTAATATGCATCATCCCCTAGATAACATCATTGGGGATATCTACACGATGGTGCTTATCGATGTTTTGTGTCTCAATTCGAGCCAAGATATGTAAGTGAAGCTTTAAACGATAAGGCATGGGTTAGTGCTATGCAAGAAGAACTCCTTCAGTTCAAGAAGTTAGGAGTATGGACTCTTGTGGACAGACCAAAAGGTGCAAAAGTGATTGGCACTAAATTGGTTCTTAAGTGTAAGAAAGGTGACCAAGGGGTGATAATCAGAAACAAGGCTGGGCTAGTCGTTCAAGGGTTTAGATAAGTCGAAGGTGTTGACTACAATGAAGTGTTTGCACCTGTGGCACAGATGGAAGCAATTCGTATCTTCTTAGCCTATGCATCCTACATGAAGATCAAAGTTTATCAGTTGGATGTGAAAAGTGCATTTCTTCATGGTGAAATCCGTGAAACAATGTATGTCAGTCAATCTGAAGGATTTGAGGATCCTTATCAGCGGGATAGAGTTTAGAAACTGGACAAGGCGCTTTATGGGCTTCATCAAACCCCTCGAGCCTGGTATGAGAAACTCTTTACTCATCTGGTGAAACATGGTTTTCACAAAGGGGTTATTGACTGCACGTTGTTCATCAAAGAAAAAGATGGTGATTTACTACTTGTACAAATATATGTGGATGACATAATCTTCGGTTCCAAAAATGAAGCATTGTGTAAAGAATTTGAATCAGTGATGAAAGCTAAGTTTGAGATAAGTGTCATAGGAGAGATGAAGTTCTTTCTTGGGTTACAGGTGGATCAGACATCAAATGGAATCTTCCTGCATTAGTCCAAATATGTAGGAGATATCCTTAGTCAGTTCAACATAGAGAATGCAACTATTGGAACTCCACTTGTCACGAACCATGATGTGGCACCTAACGAAAATGGTGATATGGTAGATGCCACTATGTACCGAGGAATAATCATATCTCTGATGTACCTCACAGCCTCTCGTCTTGATATTATGTATGCCAGGTGTCTTTGTTCCGGATATCAGGCTAAACCAAAAGTGAATCATCTAATTGGGGTAAAAAGGATCTTTCATTATCTAAAGGGTACTCCAACACTCGCATTGTGGTATCCTCAAGATGATGACTTTGAGCTTACATCGTATAGTGACTCGGACTATAATGGCTGCAAGATGAATTACAAGTCAACATCAGCGGGATGTCAGTTCTTTGGAAGACGATTAGTCACCTGGCAGTGTAAGAAGTAGATATATGTTGCTCTGTCAACATGAGAAGCTAAATATGTTGCTACTGCAAGTTGCTGTTCACAAATCATTCGGATTCAACAACAAATGCGAGACTACGGTTTGCAATTTTCTAACACCCCTATCTTTGTTGATAATTCTGCTACAATTATTGTCACTAAAAATCTGGTCCAACACCCAAAAACTAAACACATCGGTATTAAATATCACTTTATACGTGACTGTTTTGAAAAGAAATTAATCGATGTTGTTAAAATTAATACGGATTTTCAACACGCCGACCTCTACACAAAAGCTTTTGACAAACTTCGGTTTTTATATCTTTTGGAGGTAAATGCTGTGAAAAAAGAAAAATTTGTGATTCCAGAAGAGTCGAGTTCTTAGTCCGCCAATTTTTTCTTATTTTTTTAATTTTATTTTCCTGTCTTTAAAAATCCTAAAACATAAAAAAATTTCGGTTTTAGAATTTTAGAGGGAGAATAGTTTAGTTTCAGTAATTATTTAGTTTCAGTATTTAATTACTTAAAAAAAAGACGGCGGGCAGATAAGCTGAAAGCAAAGAATTCAAATCTGTGATATTGATTCAAATATTATCAAAAATGATAGTACACAGGGATCAAATTGTTTGGGACATCAAAAAGGGATTTAAATGATCAAAATGATATATTCAATTTACAAGTCTGAGAAGTCTAAGCAAAATAAAGGAAAAATGATAGTAAACTAGTCTGCTACTAAGGTAACATAGAGAAGTAGACCTAGAGGTTGCTAAGTTCATTATATGATGTGTCAGTAGATTCAACAAAATAGACAAGTAGACTTCATTGGTGAATCAAATTCAAACTAAATTGTTCAACTTGCTATGGGTTCTCATCTTATCCCTGGTTAACACAATCAACGCATTTCCAATAAGGGGTGACAAGCAAAATAAATGCCACAAATGTGTGCGGATGACCATAAAAATGAGCAAAGCACATGAAAAAAATGGTTAAGCGCAATCAAGCTAATGACTAATGTTGTCGGTACGTTATATGCAAAAGAAAAAATTGCTCTAACAAAAAGATAGGTTGTGTGCCTCTCTGTTGTGCGATGGCATTGACTTGAGGATAAACATAACCTATATATTCTATAATTCATTGTTGTTTGCGCCTCTCTGTTGTGCGATGGCACTGACCTAAGGCTTCGAATCTCTTTGAAAGCTCTTAGACTAGTTTCTTCTTTTCAAATACCCGTAGACCGCTTAAAAATCTCTCGAGGAATGTTGATTATCATATAAGTGTGGGATCCACAAATGCGTGTTGAAATTATATAACCTAATCATCACCAATGTTGTCAAAAATCTATGTATGGATTAAAGTGGACAAATATACTGACAATCATCGTGGCTGCAACTCTCGACAGTCATAATCATTGTGTGCATCTTATAGCTCTTGTATGATTTCTTGAAAGTGATATTGACTCTTAGATAAATGAGAATCTAGTATCAAAGTACATATAAAAGGGTTCCAAATGGTTATGATATGCCTGTATGATTCCATATGAATCTTTCTAGATATGAAAGAATTAAATTGAAGTTGTTCTTCTCAGGAAGAAAAATCGGTTAGATGATTTCTAAAAGGTTTTAATCCACCTCAAACCAAAAACACAAAAATATGTCTTGTTTTGTTTTAATTCAAGTTGTTTTATGCTTTCGTTATTTTCTTTGCGTCGATGTCAGACTATATAACTAGATGGACTCTGTGAACCTAAATTAAAAGGATCATGTCTGAGGTGATCAAATGATTTTCAATTAAAAAGGCCATGTCTGAGATGATCATCGGTCATAATGTTATATATCAAAAGTTAGATTTTGAGTGTATGGAAATGTATGAAGTCAAACTCATAAGTATGAGCCAATCGCACGATTGAACCATAAGTATGAGCCAATCACCTGATTGGACCATGAGTATGGGTCAACCAAGCGATTGGATCACAAGAATGAACCAATCGTACGACTGTATGAAGGAGTCTGAGTCAATCGCACAACTGAACCCCAGTCGCACAAATGAATCATGCGTATGGGTCCAGTCGCACGACTGAAACTTAAAATAGTATAAAAAGGGGGTTAGTCGGTCGTAAACCCTACCACCCTTCAAAAACAATTAAAAACCGCCTATACCCAAACACTATGCCAAATTTTTTATTGTTGTGATTACTCTCCGAAAGTTATACTGATTGATTTCCCATTCATCTTCAGGTATTTAGCAACTAAAATCGGTTCAAATGACTAGATTAATCGAACACATTGTTGGACCAAAAGAACCAATGAGCCGGATCAGAAAAACCTTAAGTCCCACAGACGTCACAACAACTGCTGAAGTCCACAAAGTCTGAAGACACAAGTGCTGAAGACAAAGTCTGAAGACAAGTGCTGAAGACAAAGTCTGAAGACACAAGTGCTGAAGACAAAGTCTGAAGACACAAGTGCTGAAGACAAAGTCTGAAAACACAAGTGCTGAAGACAAAGTCTGAAGACACAAGTGCTGAAGACAAAGTCTGAAGACACAAGTGCTGAAGACAAAGTCTGAAGACACAAGTGCTGAAGACAAAGTCTGAAGACACAGTGCTGAAGACAAAGTCTGAAGACACAAGTGCTGAAGACCAAGTATCAGACGTTGTCACAACAGCTGAAGAGGTCTTCTTCAGTAGTTGTGACGGTTTTCTTTCAGTAGTTTTATGTTTTTCTTTCAGTAGTTTTGTAAAACGACTGAAGAGCTTGTTCTTCAGTCGTTGTAGTTTCAATAGTTTTGTATCAGTAGTTTTATGTTTTATACTTAGCACTCTGATATGTTCTCAGTATTTGTGAACATTTCAGTAGTTTGTTAAGTTTTAGTTATTTTTGTAACAAATCTGCCAGATGTCACTATCACGTGATATCAGCAGTGATTGCACTCGATATAAGGAGTGTCAACCTAATTGTAATCAGTGAATGATTGAGCAGAAACATTTGATATTATTGAAACATTCCTTTTCACAGAAATATATTCTCTCGTTACAACCGTATTTGGTCTTAATGCATACGAATATCAAATTCTTGCTATAATTTGTCTAATTCTTGTTCTTATTCCGCTGCGTTACACTCTAATCCATCAAACTTGAGATCACTGATCCTGTCAAATGGTATCAGAGCTGGTTCATCATTGATCGATCTAATAATTGATCATTGAAACTGCTATCCAAGATCCAAGTTTGATTGAATTAGCATTTTTGCAAGAAACGGTTATAGAGATTGAATTTTCTGTGTTTTTGGTCATTCATCCTGAGATTTATTCTTGGTTTTCATTGAGTCTGTTGTGGTCTGTGTAAAATCTTTTAAAAGATTGAATTAAATTGTATTTGGACCTAAAATGACTACTCCTTCCAATGATCCTCACAATACTGGTTCCTCAACCAAGCCTCTGATGCTGGTTAGGAATGAGTACAACATATGGCAACGACGAATGCTCCATCACCTGTCTGTTAACAGCTCAGGTTGTTGGACATCAGTGGTATATGGTCCACACAAGCCTATGGTGAATAACCCAGAAACCAATCAAATGGTTCCGAAGAGGAGGGAGCAATACTCAGATGAGGATAAGAAATTTTTGGAGATTGATGCAAAATCACATGGAATTCTGGCCATGGCACTGCCCAATGAAATCTATTCTGGGCTAATGCATTATGAAACTGCCCATGACCTCTGGAATGCCTTGAAAGAACAATTTGGAGGAACAGATGAGGTCTTGGCAAATAATAGAGAAATCCTTGCCCAACAATATGAGACATTCTCTCATAGGAAGGGTGAGACACTGACTCAACAGTTTGAGCGGTTCTCTTGTTTGATCTCTGAATTAAAAATGGTCAAACATGAGTACACAAATAGCCAGATGAATAACAGATTTCTCAGATCACTGCCTGAGAGATGGGACACATATACTATTGTCCTACGCTCCAGTGCAAATTTAGACAAACTATCTCTCACCCAACTCCATGGGAAATTGCTCACATTTGAGAGAGAGATAGAACAGAAACGAAAACTGTCATCATCTGGAAAGCTCACTGATGATTTTATACCAGGAAACACTGCCTTGGTAAGTCATGAGTCAGAGTATGCAGGATCAGAATGCCACTATGATGAGCATATTGATTTCACCTCAAACAATTCTAATCATGCCTTTGTGAGTGTTGATTGTCATTCTGGTAATAATAGTGACAAACTATGCTTTATCATGGATGATTTGAAGGGCATTGCTGATGATGATTTAGAAGAGATGGATATTTTGAGCCAAATGGCCTTGATCAGTATTAGATCTCAGAAATTCTACAAGAGAACTGGCAGGAAATTTCCTGGACTCTCTGACAAAACCAAAGTCGTTTTTGACAAGAGCAAGTTGAAGTGTCACAAATGCCACAGGCTTGGACACTTTGCAAGAGAGTGTAGATCAACTGGATCTAACACTTCTGCACCCTTTTTGACTTTTCCAAATAACAATTCACAATTCAAAGGGCAACATTCTCCTGGTTCTAGTCATTCATCACACCCTCAATCTCCTGCATATTTTGTTCCTCAGGGTCAAATGCCATATTCTTATCCCTGCTATTATATGCCATAGTCAAATCAAGTTCAAGCTCCTATTCTACCATAATCTCATGCACTACCAGAACCTCAACCATCGCCATCTCAATCACAACCTCATCACAGCTTCTTCACACCTGGAGTCGTTGACTGGAGTAGCTTACTTGATAACTTGTCTGGTCACACTGAGCAATACTATGCTGGTGCTAGTCAACATGGTGGTGAACACCCTTTTGGAAATCTTGCTCTCATGGCCCTGGAGTCTACTGAGGGTTCCTGTTCAAATGCATCATCTTCACAGGTAACTCAGGTATCTTTAGAGGCTAAAGCCAAGTTATGTTCTGAGTCATGCATAGCTGCCTTTGTCTCTATTAGAGAGGCAAATGTAGCATTAATAAATCAAAAACTTGAGTTTGAGAAAACCATTTTCAAAAGAAAAGCTGAGTATGAGTCTGCTCTTAACAGTAAAAGTGATGAGATTTATAAGCTTAAATGCCAATTAAATGATGAAAAGGCCAAGCTAGAGGTTATTCTAGAAGACCACAGGAGTCTCAAAGAAAAACTTACAGTGACCCAAGTTGAGTGTGAACGCTGGGTCTCATCATGCAAGGGATTTGAAATGCTTCTTAGCAAGCAAACTGCTTCAAATGTGAAGTTTGGCATTGGTTACAACTATACTGCTCCACCAACAGACTTTACTCCTAACTCCATAGTTAAGTCTCAAAGTGAAAGCAATCTCCAAACCACATTATCATGTGAGTCATTCTCCAATGATAATCTAAGATCAGAGAATGAAACCAGTGTTAAGATCTCAACAAATAAATGACTAATGGTCTAACTACTGAGACTCATATGAAGCTGAGTACTTCAGATGTTGTTCCTCAATGTACCCCAAGTACTAAAAGAGACCCACAACTCTGAAAAGCATTTCAAATCAGTTGAAATACATGGACTAACAACTGCTGAGGAATCCATCAAACAGTCCTTTAGGACGGATGGAAAAGTTGAATTACCAGTCTTCAGCTGTTACAAATCCTTTAGTACCTAGTACTGGTAGGAGGAAAGTATTGAAGATCACACCTTCAGTAGTTTCCACTTCAGCAGTAAAGATGTCCAAGATGAAGAATAAACCATGTGAAATTGTGGTAAATTCAATCATCTATCTGATGAATGTTGGTACAAAAAGGTTTAAAGCTCCAAAAGGATGAGCTCATTAAACTAGAAATAAATAAAATGAAACTGAGTTTGAGACCAAGTTTGTACCACAATCATCTCAACCTGATAAACCCAAGGCCTTACCCAAATCCACTAAGAGGATACAGTTTATCAGAAGACAGCTGATATTGTTCCTCATGATAAACATAAGACTAAGTCTGTGAAATCTAAGAAGGAGGAAATGGTGGGTCACAGGAACTCATCAAAAACAAGCTCTGGAGTGTCAAATGAACTGAAAGCTCGAGCTTCAAATCAGACACAGCTTGTTATGATGGTTCAGTACATCTGTTGGGGAGAGTTAACCAACTTGAAGCCCATGTGATCAAACCACTGGAGAGGAATTCCAGGCCCAAATCCATTTCAGCCCATCTCCATCTTCATCAGCTGTTAATCATGAGAAACCAGCTATGGTTAAATCTGTTGATAAAATCAATCCCAAAACCAAAAATTTTTGGGTCTCCAAAGCTAACTAGTTTCTTATGATTGTGCAGGGTTCTTCAGCATGCCAAAGAAGCATCTGGTATGTGGACAGTGGAGGATCCATGCACATGACTGGGAGCAGCTCTCTTCTTCATGATTACTCTCAGGAAAGAAGGGATTTGTCTCATTTGGAAATGATGCTAAAGGTTACATCATTGGAAAGGGATTTGTGTCTAATGGAGATATTAGATTTGATAATGTCAACCATGTGGAGAATCTCAAATACAATCTGTTGAGTGTCAGTCAGATGTGTGACAAAGGACATGTTGCTCTTTTTTCACAAGCCAGAACTGTACGATTCTGTCTTCCAAGGTTCTGAGCCTGATTGAAAAGTACTGGATGATAATACTCTCCTGAAGGCTAACAGGATAGGAAGAGTATATGCCTTGGATCTGTCAAAGAAAATTGAGTTAAGAGGCCATCCATGCTTGTTCTCCAAGGCTCTCTCCAAGAATCTAAACTGTGGCATAGAAGGCTGGGTCATGTTAATCTCAAAAACATGAATCAGCTGATCCACAAGAGTTTAGTGAGAGGTCTTCCAATAAAGGAGTTCAATTGTGATGAAATCTGCACTGCATGCTTAAAAGGGAAACAACATAAAGTTTCATTCCCAACCATAGAAGAATCCAAGTCTAATGCCTGCTTACAACTACTGCACATGGATCTTTTTGGTCCTATGAAGGTAATGAGTATGGCAAAGAAGAAATACTGTCTGGTAATTGTGGATGATTACTCTAGATATGTATGGACCTTCTTCTTGCATTCAAAGATGAGGCTGCTCAGTCCATTATGAACTTTGTGTTACACGTTGAGAAGCAGTATTCCCTACCAGTTAAGTGTGTGAGGAGTGACAATGGTACTGAATTCAGAAACCACACTCTTGATGAGTTTTACTTGTCAAAGGGAATCAAGAGGCATATAGCATCCCAAGGACTCCGGAGCAAAATGGAGTAGTGGAGAGAAAGAACAGGACCCTCATTGAAGCTGCAAGGTCCATGTTGCTGATTCTGGTCTGCCACTGACCTTTTGGGCTGAAGCTATCAATACAGCCTGCTATGTACAGAATAGAGCCTTAGTAAATCAGAGGTTGATGAAAACTCCTTATGAAGTTTTACATCATTTAGCCCCTTTGATTTCATTCTTTAGAGCATTTGGGTGTCCCTGTTACATTCTCAACACAAAGGATCAACTCCAAAAGTTTGATTCTAAGGTGGATGCAAGTATTTTTTGGGTATTCATCCACTTGCAAGGCTTATAGAGTATTCAACTGTCGGACAAAGATAGTTGAAGAAACCTTGCATGTGAAGTTCAATGAATCCCCTAAGGATACAATTCCACAAAACCCTGTGGAGTTGTTTGATCTGGACATTCTGCAATATGTTCCTTATCAACCACCTGCTGTTGCAGATCATATGAATCCATCATCTTCTGTAGCTAGTCATCCATCTGGTGTTACTGATGATGATGATGATATCAGTAATCACCTTTTCAAGTTTAGTGATCAACTGCCTGATTCAGCTAGACCTGATGTTCCTGTAGCTTCAGTAGCACAATCCACAACAAATGCTGATGAGATTTCTACAACTTCAACTTCCTTTGAATTACCATCTACTGATTGGTTTCAAGGAAATGCTTCACCATCACCATCTGTTGCTGCTGAGCCTGCTACAAACACTTGCAAGATCTTATTGTGTACCAAGATCTGAAGAATCACCCTATGTCTCAAATCATTGGTGATATCAATGCTGGCGTTTCAACAAGAAGTCAATTGTCAAATTTCTGCTTCTATGCTCTCTTTATTAGTCAGCAAGAGCCAAAGAACTATCACATTGCTTTAAGGGACAATGGATGGGTTGAAGCCATGCAGCTTGAGCTTCTTCAGTTCAAGAAACAGCAAGTGTGGGAACTAGTTCCTCTACCTCCAGGTAAGTGTGCAATAGGCACTAAATGGGTGTTTAGGAACAAAACTGATGAAAATGGGCTTATTGTTAAGAACAAGGCCAGACTGGTTGTACAGGGGTTTTCACAAGAGGAAGGTATTGATTATAATGAAACCTTTGCCCCTGTAGCCAGATTGGAAGCAATTCGATTGTTTTTAGCTTATGCTGCTTATCACAACCTTAAAGTTTTTCAAATGGACGTCAAAAGTGCATTTTCGTATGGGAAAATTAAAGAAGAGGTTTATGTATGTCAACCACCAGGTTTTGAGGACAACAAACATTCTAATTGGGTGTATAAGCTTGATAAGGCTCTCTATGGGTTGAAACAAGCTCCTAGAGCCTGGTATGAGACATTATCAAACTTTCTTCTGGAAAATAATTTCACTAGAGGCTCCATAGATAAGACTTTATTCATTAAGAAAGCTGGGCAGCATAATCTACTTGTTCAAATTTCTGTAGATGATATTATTTTTGCATCCTCTGATCCACAGTTGTGTGATGCCTTTACAAAGTTGATGCAACAGAAGTTTGAAATGAGCGCCATGGGAGAATTACAGTTCTTTCTAGGTTTGCAAATCAAACAAAAGACTGATGGAATTTTCATTCATCGGTCCAAATACACAAAAGATCTTTTGGAAAAGTTTGATTTACAAAAGTGTAAGCCCTGTTCTACTCCCATGTGCAACACCACACAACTGGATACAGATCAGAAAGGTAAAGTGGTTGATGAAACACTTTACAGATGTATGATTGGGTCCTTGATGTACTTAACAGCTTCTAGACCAGATATTATGTTTGCTACATGTGTTTGCGCTAGATTTCAGGCTGCACCTAAGGAGTCTCATTTGATTGCAGTCAAGAGGATCTTTAGATATCTGCAACGCACTCCATCTCTAGGTTTATGGTATTTACTAGACATTCTGGTAAATTAGTTGCTTTTTCTGACAGTGACTATGCAGGGTGTAAGTTGACTAGAAAGTCCACTTCTGGAGGATGCCAATTCTTAGGCAACTGTTTGATTTCTTGGCAGAGTAAGAAGCAGACCTCAGTTGCTACATCAACTGCTGAAGCAGAGTACATTACTGCTGTAAGCTGTACATCTCAGGTACTCTGGCTTCAAAACCAATTATTGGATTATGGCATAACAAAGACTAAGACCCCATTGTTAATGGACAGCTCTTCAGCTCTTTGTATTGTCAAGAATCCTGTCCAGCACTCTAGGACTAAACATATTGAAATCAGACACCATTTTATTAGAGATTGTTTTGAAAAAAGTTTGATTGATCCAAAATTTGTTCCTAGTGCTGACGAGCTTGTAGACATTTTCACTAAGCCCTTGGATAGCACAACTTTCCAAAACCTAGTGTTAAGGCTTGGTATGCCGCAGCTAGAATAAGTGACAACTCCTGATGATCTCAGCTCACAAGTACTGATGATAATTAGTTTATTATTGTCATATATATAAGTACTGAAGTTATTTTCCCTCCGGAAGTTTTCTTTAAACTACTAGAGCTTAATTTCTCAATACTCAAGTACTTTATTTGATAAAACAATTGATGTAGTTACAACAGCTGATGTAGCTATAACTACTGTTGTCAGAAATACAAATACGTACTGATGTCCTATAAAACATCTGAAAACAGATGAAAACGTCTGATGAGTATGTGTTGAGGACAGTATGAAACAGCTGAAAAGCAATGAATTGACGACAACTACTGATGAGCCTTTTTGTCTTCAGTAGTTTCCAACTGCTGTTTCTTTCTAAACACTGAAGCAAAACCATGTCTTCAGTAGTTTCACAACTACTGATGACTAACACCAAGTCTTCAGTTGTTTACAACACTGATGGTAAAACCAAAATCTTCAGTAGTTTCCCAACTACTGATGACTAATACCAAGTCCTCAGTTGTTTCATCACCTGAAGTCAAAACTGTCTTCAGTAGTTTTATAACTACTGATGACTAAATCTGAGACTTCAGCTGTTTTAACGTCTGACGGTTAAAACCAAGTCTTCAGTTGTTTTATAACAACTGCTGATCACACCAATACGGTCAGTCATTCCAAACCTCTGAAAGTTAATACCACGTCATCAGTAGTTTCAACAACTAATGACTAACACCAAAACCTTCAGTCGTTTTCTAACCCTACCCTTTAAATACCTTATCCTACCTTCAGAGTTTTTACTTTCTTCTCTTCTCAAACCTAACATTCAAAAACTCTGTAACCTCTCTTCATCAATGGCGACCATGCAACTAAAACCATGACACAACTGTGTCGCACATCTCTCAAAATCGTCATACTGGACCAAGTTTCTTAACGCCATTGATTTATCCCACCATATATGCCGAATCTCTTAACCAATTCTGGACAAACGTCACTCTTGTCTCTGAGGAGAATGACACAGAGTCTGTTTAATCGTTTGTCCATCGTCAAAAAGTGGTCATTACTCCAGACACTCTTCGCCAAACGCTCAATCTGGATGACGCCACTTTCCCAACTGGTTATCCAAAGGGCACAATAGATCAATCATTTGCCCACCATGGATACCAGGGTAACATGAGTGCACCTACCATATTGAAGAAACATTTCCAGGATGCCGAACGTCTCATCTTTCATATGGTAAATGTCTGCCTTGCCCCCAAGACTTCATCATGGGATCAAATGTCCACAGGTGGCAACAGGTAATGTACTCCATCCTTGAGCAACAACCTTTAAATTTTTCTGAAATACTATTTTTAGAGCTCAAGGATATGGCCCAAAAACAACTTGCTAACCGTTGGATATTATATCCTCGGTTCATAATGGCCATAATTGAAAACCAGCTTCAAGCTGAGGGACTTGTTGGCCTGGGAGTCCCTGCTACGGCTGTATTGCCTGAAGTATACTCCCGGCACAACTCTGACCAATCACTAAAAATGGCTGCCAAGCTGCGCAAACCCACGCAGCTGGAACCCACATCCACTACCTCCAAATCCAAAGTCCCCACCAAACCCACTAAAAAGAAGTCAAAAAAGGCTACTCAGGGAAATAAGTCCCCTGAGGATGCCCCTGCAACACAAACGCAGGCTATATCCACTGGTTATAACCCCCTAGTGGATACAAGGACTTCACTAGCCACAGCCGCTCAGGATTCCTCTCAAAAGGAGCCTGCAGCAACCAAAGAAGGTGTACCCACTAATCTGGGATCTTCCTCATTTGAGGAGATTGCCATTGAAGAGCACCATTCTCCCCAGGTGCATACTGCTTTTACCCCATCTCCCACTGCAACCGCCCCACAAAGTCTTACTGTCATTATTGCAAACGTGCTGACTCAGCTCATGCCTCTCCTCCTCCCCAACAAACACCAACAAAGGGGAAAACCACAGCAATTGAGGAAGAGGATCAACATGCTTCTGACAGCCCACAGCACGAGGGTTTAATTGCTCTATCTCCTGGTGTGGATATGGAGACCAGAACATCTGGTGAGGCTGCCGCCTCTTCTGAATCAGCACATGATCAGACTGAGGCTGGTAACATAGCTAAGACCTCACCAGAGGCAACAGCTGATGAACAACATCGTCCTGAGGCTGAAAGTCCCCAGTTCCAAGAAAAGGGGCACATGCTACAACTGGTCTACACCCAGTGCATGTACATCCTGCTACAAGCAGGAGGTCAGGTGATTCAGCATCTGCTGATGATGACCTGGGCTTCTTTTATGATGTTCTGGCCCAGAACACAATTCTTGAGGAAGAAGTCAGTAAACTACAAAGACTACTTGACCAATTCTCTCAAACAGCAAGTCCATCTGCCACCAACATAAACCCAGAGATGGCACCTTCACCTGAAGGTCTCCCACACACTCAGCCACTCAAAACTTCCGAGCCACCAGCTTCTATTTCTGGCACTGCTTCTCAGGGACAGAACCCCTCTGAGCAAACAACTGCTATCTTTCAGCAATCCCTACCTCTCATCACCCCAATGATCACAGACATTATGATCAAAACCATGGATGAGAGGCTTCCCTCAATCATACAACCCCTGGTGGAGGAGATTGTGAGCACAAGGCTTTCTGCTACTCAAACCCTTGCAACCAATGCAACCAAAAAGGGGGAGAGTCAGTCAGTGAAAGCAAAGAGGAAGAGCATAGAGGGGAAGAAAGACAAGGAGACTGAGAAGGAAGAGGAGTTTGTGAAGGGAGCTGACATTGATCAAGTGGGTGAAAGTCACAAAGACTTTCATGTCACATATAAGAAGAGGAAGGTTAAAGGAAAAGAAAAAGAACTCGAACTCGATGAGATGATCAAAATGGCGGATGCTACACACAGTAAATCAATGGACTCCATTACTGATCAACTGTATAGACAAGGGTTCGATACTGCACAGCTTGACTCAGAGATTAGGAGACTTGAAGTTGAAGAAATTAACTCAAGATGGGCAAGCTATGATGCATTAGAAAGAGAAATACTAGAGATCATGATCAGATTCATTGCAAAGTACCTTGGGAGATCATTGATCGAGATTAAGTCATGGACCAGGGACAGTATCTTGGCAATAACCACCAAGATCTGTTCGTCTGAAGCATACACTAAGGGATTGATGATTGAAGCACTAAATGAGGCAGGTGCTGGGAACAGAAAGGAACTAGCAAAACACTCAAAAGCCTCACTCACTACAAGAATGCTAGAACAACCTGCAAAACCTCCCACTTCAAAATCGCCACTACCACAACCCACTAAACCAATTCCTTCACCCTCAAAACCAACAGCCGATGATGCACCAAGAAGAAGAAGAGAAGGGTGTTGAGGCTAGAAGAAGAAGAAGAAGATGATGATGAGGAAGAAGATAGGCTGCCTCTTTCTGCAGTCCTAACTTTGCCTAAAGCCAAACCTATGCCCATCACTCCCACCTCACAGATGGAAGCTGTGAGACTAAAGATAGAAGAAGAACAGCAGCAAAAGCTTCATGATGATGAGATGCTGAAAAGCATAGACAAAACTTATGCTGCTTCTTCATCAATAATCAGTATGAAGAAAGAAGCTCTGAGATTGTACACCCTTTCTAACACATTTCAATATCAAAAGGAAAAGGTGAGAATATGGCCGGATCCTAGGGTGGCTCACAGAATTGTGAAGAAAGACATTCCTTCGAGATACAAGGGCCAAGTAAAAAGGATCGTAGATGAAAAGATCACAGTGGTCCCTGTAGTATCACCCTGGGAAATTGTAGAAGATTTCAAGAAGGCCTATGAAACTAAACAGCCACCCCAAAAGATGTTAGAGAACAGAGTAATTAAAAAAGGGTTAGTCTACAAGAGGCTTGAGAACTTCAAACAAAATGAGCTCAGTATGTTACTTGAAGGTACTCACCCAGATAAGTTTGCATACAGACAGATTACAACAGTTGAGCTCAAAAATGGCAAACAGGCTAAGTACATTTCAGAGCTGTATGGGTGTGAAGGACTGTTTGATAGTGGAGCTGAAAATTTTACCATGGAAGAACAAATTATGTTTCTCAGAGCATACACCAGAGAATCCTACAGGCTTATACATGGGAAGTAGATTTCATGGATAGGACCACAGCCCTGTGTCCAGTTCCCCAAAGTCAGGGCTCTTATCCATACTATGCCAACCAAATTTCAGAAATCTATTTCCAGGCCAGTGCTTAATTGGGTCATCTTCTTAGCTGATCAAGAAGGAAAAAGACCAATCTTATCGCCAACAATAAGTGGGACCTCAATAAAGTTAAGGTTTTGGCTGCATTGGTTTAGGGGGAGTTTGTTGGACCAAAAGAACCAATGAGCCGGATCAGAAAAACCTTAAGTCCCACAGACGTCACAACAACTGCTGAAGTCCACAAAGTCTGAAGACACAAGTGCTGAAGACAAAGTCTGAAGACAAGTGCTGAAGACAAAGTCTGAAGACACAAGTGCTGAAGACAAAGTCTGAAGACACAAGTGCTGAAGACAAAGTCTGAAGACACAAGTGCTGAAGACAAAGTCTGAAGACACAAGTGCTGAAGACAAAGTTTGAAGACACAAGTGCTGAAGACCAAGTATCAGACGTTGTCACAACAGCTGAAGAGGTCTTCTTCAGTAGTTGTGACGGTTTTCTTTCAGTAGTTTTATGTTTTTCTTTTCAGTAGTTTTGTAAAACGACTGAAGAGCTTGTTCTTCAGTCATTGTAGTTTCAGTAGTTTCGTATCAGTAGTTTTATGTTGTATACTTAGCACTCTGATATGTTCTCAGTAGTTGTGAACATTTCAGTAGTTTGTTAAGTTTTAGTTATTTTTGTAACAAATCTGCCAGATGTCACTATCACGTGATATCAGCAGTGATTGCACTCTATATAAGGAGTGTCAACCTAATTGTAATCGGTGAATGATTGAGCAGAAACATATAATATTATTGAAACATTCCTTTTCACTGAAATATATTCTCTCGTTACAACCGTATTTGTTCTTAATGCATACGAATATCAAATTCTTGCTATAATTTGTCTAATTCTTGTTCTTATACCGCTGCGTTACACTCTAATCCATCAAACTTGAGATCACAGATCCTGTCACACATAATGATCGATAGTGTTAAACTCAAAGAACCGAGACTATACTCTAAAATAGACCACTTAAATGAACACAAATATGATTTAAATGATAATAAGTGTTATTTCGAGTCCCTGCGAACCTAATGAATCTAAACACGAAGTGTAATATAACGTTTTGACAAAGACTTTGAGTTAGAGTGTCGAACAGAGTAAGATGTGAATAGACACTCCATATGAACCTTAGTCGCACGATTAGGCCAGACGCATGACTCAATCGCACTAATGAATCATTCGGTGACTCAGTAGCATGACTGACTCAACCACATGGCATCGCATACGACTTAGCTCAGTCGTAGGCTCAATCGAATGACTGAACTCATTGTATGACTGAACTCAGTCGTGTGGTTCAATCGCACGGTTGAACCAGTTGATCAAAATCAAAAATTCAACTGTTATCTCTTATGCATAAATCTAATGTATTTGTTTCTTGTGTTGCAGCAACATGGCTGAGAGATGGACTATGAGCACTAAGCACAACATATGTGCTCATTTGGATGCTACATCCCGGAACGCTTCTGATTTCACTAAGATTATTGCCTTCCTACGTATATCAAGGATCAACAAGGCCATCTCTACTCCATGCACACCATACAGATCTATTCAGCAGGCCTTATAGGAAATTGTTGTAGTTTACCGGTCCGTCGAGCCTGACTGTATCAGGAGTTCTATCTTAGGACAGGAGATTGAGATCACTGAAGACGACCTGAGGAGAGTCTTGGATCTTGGTGAGGACGGAGCCTACCCAACCAAGCTACATCTCTTAGCTGTTCGGGGATGTTTTCTGAGGATCAAGTACACGGGGGACATCAATGTCAGCGTGCTGAACAAGAGTAACATGTTCCCCCAGTTCAAGTACTTAGCACATGTGATCCTCAAGTGCATAGTCTCCAGACGTGGAGGATTTGATGAGATGTCTGACCAAATCCAAAATGCATATGTTGCACCGATGTTGAACCACCCGTTTAGTTTCTCTCACATTCTCTTCTCCTACTTGATAGAGAACGAAGAAGATCATGAAGAGAGAGATCTTGATATTGTTCAAGAAGACAAGGAGGAAGAATATGATGTTTTCGACAGAGATGGGAATAATGCTATGCAAATGGGTGCTGGTATGGATGACGAAGACTCACAAGAAGCTAATGAGGGTATGATACTAAATGTACAAGACATTGATGCTTATTGGCTTCAGAGGAAGATCTCCCAAGCTTATGAACAATAGATTGATCCACAACTGAGCCAAAAGCTTTCTGAAGAAGTACTAAAGATCCTAGAACAAGGTGATGACCATGAAGTTGAAACTAAGCTCCTGGTGCATCTGCAGTTTGATAAATTCAGCCTGATCAAGTATCTTTAGATTGAAGATTGTGTGGTGTACACGTTTGGCAAGAGTTAAAGACCAAGAACAGAGGAAGCAAATTGAAGAAGAAAAATGACAAAACTGGGGCCTAATTTGGTTTCAATATTTGAGAAATTGCATGCCACGAGAGCAATAGCAAAAGAGAGACAGGAGAACTTGGAGAAAAGCATAAGAGAAATTGCAAGGGATTGTTAGAAGGTCAGTGAGCTACACTTCAGAAGAAGGAGAAATTATTCATGACCTGACTGACAAGCAGCTCGCCGAGATGTTTAGACTAAATCCAGATGAGCTTGTCAAAGATGCTCTAGAAGTCAATGTTTTGAGTGATGAGGAGCTAAAATATGTGGATGAGATAGATATAGAGGATGTCACAGCTGACCACTATCCTCAATACCCTGACTTTGAGCGTAACGTTATCCCCAACATGGGTGAAACTTTTGGCAGTGATACTTTTGTCAAGCTAGATGAGATTGAGATGGCGAAGGATGAAAGTAATGCCCAGCCACAAATGATAATGTGATTTAAAGAAAGCTGAATGGGCAGCTTGTTTTGCAGAAATGAAAGCCTAACACGCACCTCCAAAGTTGAATGCCTACACAAGACTTTACCGAGTCAAGAGACATCAGAAAGTGTCAGGCAAGATCATCGCATGGGCCTATTTTGAAGACTTGGATGTATATGCTGTGATAAGAGAAAAGGGGATTGAGTACTTCAGATATCCACATAATCTGAAGACTCTTCCTGGTTTTGAGCTAAATAGATTGGCAAGCTTAGACCTTTTGTATGCCAACCTGAGGAAGATGTCGGGATGGTTTGAGACAGTGCTGAAGAAAGAGTACCACACTAGATGGGTAAACTTCAGACCTCAACAACCTAAGAGGTTCATTCATAAGTCTGAAGTTGACCCTATATCTGGAAGACCTAAGGTGGTATTGAAGTGGAGTCTCCCATGCACAATGTCTAATATTCCTTTATAGAAGATGCCTCAGGACTTCACTCCACATTTCAAATGGTGGTATTATGGTGGAGGACGGGGGAAGCGGTCATAGTTTTGAACATAGAAGGAAAGATTGAGACGATCAGGGTATTTGACCCAATGTGGCTTACTAACTTATCTGCTGAAGATGTATACACTTTATACAAGTGGCCATTGTTCTATGACATGAAAGATATTGTACAAGCTCTACAGTTCCAACATGTTATACGACTTTGCTTTGCATTCGAGATACACGCAGGAGTCACTAGAGAAGAGAAGTATAAGAAATTTCAAGAGCATGTGAAGGATGTTAGAAAATAGGCTAAACTAGGTCCAATGGGGAGTTTGTTGATACATCATGTACCTAGTTTATGTTCTTAATGTAAAAGTATTTCATTTCTTACACATATGTAATGTGAGTTCTTAATGAAATATAATATGCTTCTTGATGTTTATTTGTCTTTAAATATTTCATATTATTATTGCATTTGGTATAATTCATATGTATGAACATCTTATATGGGTTTGAGGTTGTTGTACATAGTTCTAAGTCAATAATGATTGAGAAATGTGTTCAACCTACTCGGGTGATTATTCATGCTAATGGACCATACTTATGGACCATACGCATGAATGAATCATACTTATGGACTAGTTTTACGACTAAACCAGGAGACTGGATCAGTCGTATGACTAAGACATAAGTTTGATTCAGTCGCACGACTGAACCTTCAGTCGTGCGTATGAATCAACCGCGTGAGTTAGTCGCACGAATGAAGCATGCTAATGGTTTAGTCGTAAGAGTGAAAAATACAAACCTATAAATACCACATAATTCGTGAAAAAATAGGGACTTCGAATATTTATAAACCCTAGCTGTCCAGAGCTTCCTAAACAGCCAATCCAACTTCATAGTTCGTTCCTAATCGATTTCTAATCAATTCTTAATGTTTGTTTCATCGTTAAATCGATCATGTTGTCATTCTCACAGATTGGATCGCCAATCAAATAGGATTCTGCACTATCTGATCTAGTCTCATGTAGAATCTGTTAGTACTCCGTACGAAAATGGTCCTAACAAGAAGTGTAGCAGCCTGATAGAGACCAGTGGCACTCAGGTAGTTGATCATGTTGCTCCTATTAGTTTCTTTGTCTACCTAAGGTTCTTTTGGAACCACATCCTTATGTACAGGACTTTCTTGAATTGGGGAGAGAGTAGGCACATGCTTGTAGAGTCTTTTTCGTCTTCTTTCTTCTTGATTTGAAGAAGTAATTTTACATCCCCTGACTCCTTTCTTTCCTTTGTCAATTCCATGTCAGCCAGTTCATTTAGTTCATCTAAGGAAAGGGGGTTGATATTATCAATGTCATAGTTCCTAGTCTGCAAGTAGTTGATACTAACTACCCTCAACTCATCATCTTGAGTGTTTGGCCTGGGGGCAGCCCTGATAGCAGCTTCTATGAATCTTGCAGACCTAGTAGAGAAACTTTCTCCCCTTAGCTTCCTTTTCCTCTCTCTCCTCCTCCTCAATCTTCTCAGAAGTCATTTTTTTCCCTTTGTCACTCACAGACCTTTATGACTCAGGGTGGGGAGAGCTTTGGCCTTTATTGCTTGGTGTAGCTTCCAAGCTCTAGCCAGAGAAAGGTTGAGATGCACCTTCACTAGCAGATGTCTCATCAAGGGAATGAATCTCTATAGCAGTTGATGGTGAGACAGGGCTCTTAGGTTTTATCACTGGGCCTTTAGTCAAGGTTTCCCCTATGAAGCTAATCTTAGGGTCTGCCTCAACATCCAGTTGACCAATGATATTGCCTGATTGCCTTAGTCTCCTTCTAAAGCTGAACTCTATAGTGATCCTATCTTGAATCCTTTGAGCCAGCCTGTCAGCTTGTCTGGATTGGCTTTGGTTAACAAGTGACATGCTGACAAGGTCAAGACTTTCATAGAAGTTCAAGGTCTGAAAATTGAAAACTTTCTACTTCCCTTGAACCCTTTGAAGAACAAGGGCTCTTCCGTTTGCACCATACATCTACCCTATGATGTAATTTGAAGTTCCTTGAGGTGGATATGATAGTGCCCTCAGTATACCTTCCTCAAAAAGACCTGAATGTATAAGTCTATTGAGTCCACATCAATGTGAACTTGAGGAAGTTGCTGAGTATGGACAATTGCAAGTGAAGATGGTGAGTCCTTAATGTCCATGCTCTGTGAAGAACTCCCAGGTTCTATGTTTGTGATGACTTTATCCCTTTTTTTGGTAGCATCACCCACTTGCATAGGTGAGTTAGAGGTTAGGTCAACCACATTCGCAGGTTCTTGTGTCCCTGGTTGAGCTCTTCTTAAAGGTATCCCTGCTAGTTGTTCCTTAAGATAAGATATCTTAAGTTGCTGATCATTGATCCTGTTTTGCAAGGTAGTCATCTGAGATTCAAAGTGACTAACCTTGGAGACTAGATAGGTGCATGTTTGTGACAGTTTTTGCACCTTTAACCTTAGATTCACCTCCTCTTCATCAGAAGAATCATTGGGGGATGAGAGAATTGGACCAAGGTCTTCTTGATCACCACTAGTATGGAGTTCTTGGTTGCTGGATTTCTTCTACTCAACAACAGCTTAAGCTCTGAATGATGTAATCACTTACTAAAGTGAGAGCCTCTTCCATATGGGTATCCTGAACAAGTTCAGAAGTATCCACCTCAGTGATAGGTGACTGATGTGGGCTAGACATAGGTGACTCAGGAGCACTCATCTTTCTTTAAGTAGAGGAGCAGTAGAGAGACTCATGATACTCACTGAAACCTAAGTCTTTATCAGTATAGAAGTCAAGGTTAGGAATAGGTTGGTTTAAGTCTAAAGGCTAGGGATGGTAGTTGTCCCCTGAAGGTTGTTCACTTGAGTGTTGAGACTCAGAGTGAAGGCTTAAGGCAGTTGGGCTGGTGAGCTCATCAGGCTGAGCATGAGGAACCTTAGCATTGATCTTTGAAGTAATAGCAGTGGTTTGCTCCTTAGGAGAAGTGGGAGCTTCAGTATCCACTTCCTCCTGTATGGGTAAGTATTTGCGGGCCTGCACAGACTCAATAACTTGAGCAACGGTTCGTTTGAGTTTCTTTTGTAGGTGAGGGTGATTTGTGGTTGTTTTGGTGGTTGAGATGTAGAAGGTGTGGGTTCAACACTAGCCTGTGTTGCTAGGTTGTCACCTTGAGCAATAAGCTCTAAAATTTTTGGGACAAGGGCTGTTTCTACCCCTGAGAAACCAACAGTTTGCTTCTTCAAAATTTTAAAGATATCGGGCTTCATCTGTCCCAATTTAAGAATATTACTTGTTACCCTCAACTGTGAGCCTAGTTCATAGTTAAGAATGTATTGAACATATCTAGGAAACATGTAATACTCTAAGGAGTCCAAGTTAGCAAGCGGATTTGTATAAACAAATTAAGAGTACCTGAACTTGACCCCCTAAACCAACCCATGCACTATGAAGGAGAAATCTTCAGGAATCTGCTCCCAACCCATATGCTTGTTGGATAAGCTGTGGATGACCATATGTAATAAGTACATCCACTAGGATTAGACCTTCCCTTTCCTGAAGGTCTTTATAGAGAAGTCCCCTTCATAGCCCATCTGCTGGAAAGACTGGTTAACAAATTCTTTTAGAAAGGAAAACTCACCTTCCTCATCATCCAGCTGTAGATAAGCATTTATGATGGCTAGAGTGATGAAGATTGTCCTCTCCTGCACTGTAGCAGATAGTGCATTCTCCCCATCTAGAACAACCTCTTGACAAGTTTTCCAGAAATCAAGTAAATGATCCTCCTAAAGAATAGGATCAATGAAAAGGGAGTTGAAGTAGTTAAACAGAGCCATGAATTAGCAAACCTCTTAAAAGCATGGATATTTCTTAGAGTTTAACAGAGCAACCTAATTGTGTTTCCGGTGTAACTGCATGGAGAAATCTGGGTCATTTCTTCGGTTGAGGTTGGCCATTTTGAGAAAGCATAAAGGTGAAGGAAAGATGAACGAAGGTGGTTTCAGAGAGAAACTTTGGGAATTTAGGTTTGGAGGAAAGATGAAGATGATAGAAAGAGGGAGAACCGTTGGGTTTATATGTGAAAAGGGTTTAAGACAAAGTTAATGAAAGAGGATAAATTTTGAAATCTAGATGTCAGTCCCACCTCTGAAAAGATAGTTTGCTTTTTGCTCAAAAATAGTTTTCTTGGAAGTCAAAAAAGCTTCCGAAGGTAAATTTTCTTTGGAAGTTTTAATGAAAAAGCTTCCGAAGCCAAAATGACTTCGGAAGAATTTCCTAAGAGTTTTAAAAAAAATTCTTCGGAAGAGAATTAAGACTTGGACGTTTTGTTCAATCAGAGCAAAGCTTCCGAGAGTTAATTTGCTTCGGAAGGAAATTGTCCTTGAAAACATATAAGTCCCTAAGAGAGGTTTTAAGCTTCGGGAGATATTTCAGAAATTTCTTCTGAAGGAAAATTACTTAGGCAGTTATGTGTTTTGAAGGCATAAGTTTCTTCCGAAGATAAAAACATATCTTCCAAAGGATCAAGATTTTTTTTTCTCAAAAATCTAAAGAAAATCTTCAAAATGTTTTCATCCATAGAAAACAAGAGCTTATGAAGGTGATAAACTAGACAACTTAGGACACACAGATCTTAGGAAATAATATGAATTAGTTTTAAGAAAAAACTACTCAAAGTTAATCATCCCAAAGCTGATATAAGATACTTAAATCTTTGTTCATCGAAGGATTTTGTAAATAGATCAGCATATTGTTCATTTGTGTTAACTTTAACTAGTTTAATTAATCCATTTTCAAAATTATCTCTAATTAAATGATACCTGATATTGATGTGTTTTGTCCTTGAGTGTTGCACAGGATTCTCTGTGATAGAGATAGCATTGTTGTTGTTTATATGAATGGGAGTCTCCTTGAAATTAATCCATAGTCAAGCATCTGATTTTGAATCCAAAGCATTTGAGCATAGCAGCTTGCAGCAGTAATGTATTCAGCTTCAGCAGTAGATGCAGATACACATGATTGTTTCTTGTATTGCCATGAGACACCCTTCCACCAAGAAACTGACATCCCCCAGATGTAGACTTTGCAGTCTTATTTTAACCACCATAATCACTATCTGTATATGCATACAGATTGAAGTCAGAATTCTTGGGATACCAAAGACCAAGTGTTGAGGCACCTTTGAGGTATCTTAGACTTCTCTTGACAGTGATGCGGTGTGACATCTTGGGGTTGGCTTGATATCTTGCACAAATACATGTGGCAAACATGATATCAGGCCTGCTAGCTATAAGATACACAAGAGACCCAATCATAGCCCTGTAACGGTGTTCATCCACACACTCCCCCTCAAGATCAGGCCTAAGGGAGTGATCTTGCGATGGGTGTCTTAGAAATCTTACAATCAGTCAGGTTGAATCTTTTTAGTATGTCCTGAAAAGATTTTCACTGGATTATGAAGATGCCATCTTCAACTTGCTTCACTTGAATTCCCATAAAGAAATTTAGTTCCCCCATGGCACTCATTTCAAATTTGTCCTTCATCAGCTTCTCAAAGTCTTTGTAGAGCCTTGGATTAGTTGAACCAAATATAATGTCATCTACATACACTTGAACTAGCATCAAGTCATTTCCCTTTCCTTTGATGAAGAGAGTTCCATCTATAGTACCCCTTCTATATCCATGCTTGCAGAGATACTGAGATAGAGTCTCATACCACTTTCTTGGTGCTTGGTGCAGCCCATAAAGAGCCTTATCAAGCTTGCAGATATAATCAGGATGATCAGGATCTGCAAAACCATATGGTTATTTGACATACACTCTTCATCAATCACCCCGTATAGAAAAGCACACTTAACATCAAGTTGATAGACCTTGAAGTTCTTGAATGCAGCAAAGGCCAAGAATATCCTAACAGCTTCTAGTCTTGCTACAAGAGCAAAGACATCAGTTTAGTCAATTCCTTCTTCTTGTATGTATCCTTGAACAACTAGTATAGCTTTGTTTTTTATGACAATGCCTCTATCATATTTCTTATTCCTAAACACCCATTTGGTTCCTATAGTAATCTTCCCATGAGGAAGAGGACATAGGTTCCAAACCTTTTGCCTTTTGAATTGAAGTAGCTCCTCTTGCATAGCTTCAACCCAACTTCCATCCTTCAAAGCCTCATCAATTTTCTTTTGCTCTATCTGGGACAAGAAACTAGAGTGAAGACAAACATTTACATCATGGGTTTGTCCTCTTGTTCTTACCCCAATATCAACATCTCCAATGATGTTTGTGGTGGGATGAGACTTGTGGAACCTTAGCTGAGGGATCACAGCAAGTTGCTGAGAGATATCTAAATTAGAAAAATTTAGATCCGGCATTGATGTTTCTCCCACCACATCAGCACACTTATCAAGAGAGACTTGATCCAATGAGTGTGTGACATCATTGATGTTGTCATCAATGAAGTGGTTATTAGCATCAAGAAATTCCTCATCACTGTCACCACCACCATGCTCTCCAACATTTGAAACTTCTTCCTCTGAGTTGTGTACCTCTAAGTTGGAACTTGAAGGTACTTCAGAGGCATTAGCAGGATTTGTCATTAAAGTGCTAGTAGAAGCTTCATTTGTAGGATTAGTTACCACTGGAGCTGAAGATGTGTAGCTTGAAGATCTACTTAGCTCAAATCTTGGATCAGGATCACCTAGAGGTAAGATATCTGTAGATCTTGAAACATTCTCACAAGATTTGTTAAAACAGTTGGTAACTAAATCAAGATCAAATAACCAACCAGGACCAGAACCAGCTACATTGAGTGTGTGTTCATTGAAAGTCACATTGGCTGATTTCTCAACAATTCAAGTTCTGAGATTGTATACTCTATAAGCCTTAGCTTGAGAAGAGTATCCGATGAAGTGTCCATCATCTGATTCCTAAGCAAATTTGGTAATTTTATCTTTGGTATTCAAGATGGTGCAAGGACATCCAAATAACCTAAGAAAACCAATGAAAGGTTTCCTCTTGTGCCAAAGTTCATAAGGAGTCTTGCCATGAGTCTTAACCACTAAAACTCTGTTTTGCACATAGCTGGCAGTGTTGACAGCCTCTGCCTAGAAGGTGATAGGTAGCTTAGAGTCAGATAACATAGTTCTTGTAGCTTCAATCAGTGTCTTGTTTCTCCTCTCAGCAATACCATTTTGCTGAGGAATCCTAGGAGCATTGTATTGTCTTGTAATATCCTTTTCATCACAAAATGTATCAAGGATTTGATTCTTGAAATCAATTTCCTGATCACATCTTATGGTTTTGACCTTGTGATCACATTGATTCTCAATCTTTAAGATGAAATTATTTAGAATCTTAGGAGTCTCATCCTTAGATCTAAGGAAAAAGACCCAAGTGAATCTTGTAAAGTCATCTGTGATCACCAAACAATAAGAGATCATTCCTAGACTTATTACACAGGTGGGGCCAAGGAGATCCATATGTAACAAATGTAGGGGTGTAGTGATGGAGTTTCTTTCTTTAGCTTGTGAGATACCTAATGTTGCTTTCCTTTCAAGCATGCAACACAATGATCATCACTTGTAAACTCTCTCTTTGGCATTCTAGTTACCAAATCATTCTTAATCAGTTTATTTATATTTTAAAGTTTACATGGCACATTCTTTTATGCTAGAGGAAAGACTCATCATTATTTGCTTTAGATAGAAAGCATGAAACTTCTCCAGAGGGAGATGTTTCTTGCTAATCCATCTTGTACATGTTCCCTCTCCTGGGGGCTATGAGCAGGATATGCTCATGAGGAATGATCACACCGGGCTTGAGAACAATGCACTCATGCTCAGTAAAGAGAATGTTATGACTCTAATCACAAAATTGAGATACACTTAGAAGATTGTACCCAAGCTCATTGACAAAGTTTACCTTTTCAATGCTGAGCTTACCATTTCTGACCTTGCCCCTTCCAAAAATATAACCTTCTTCATCCCCTTCAAAAGCAACTAGCCCTCCATCAATTCTTTCAAACTTTTGGAGTAGTGAACTATTGCATGTCATGTGCCTAGAACAACCACTATCAATGATCCAGATATTCTTGTTTGTCTTGAGTTGTTCCTGCACAAAGAGAGTGATTAGTTACATTTGGAAACGCAAGCCTTATTGGTTTTGGGCTCATCAAAAGAAGTAGAAGGTTATGAAATAGTGATAGATCCTATAGTTGTGCTTTGAGGATCTTTTGTTGTTGGTGATGGAGAACTTTCAGTCACTTGGTCTTTCTTTGACTTCCACACCACCTTCGGAAGTTTGGACTTGACCTTCAACACTTCGGAAGCTTTTGAGACTTCGGAAGTTTTGATGACTTCGGAAGATCTTGCTAATGCTGCAGCAGACTTCAATGCTTCGGAAGTATTCCTTTCTTCTGAGACCAAATTTTCTTTCGAATGTATTTTACACTTGCCTTCTTCTTCACTTTGGAGCTTCCGAAGGAAATAGATTTTACTTTCGAAGCTGAATTCTTCTTAGACCTCTTGGAAGTCTCTCTCTTGATCACATGAAGAGTACCTCTTGGATTGTATGGACAATCCTTAGAAAGGTGAGAAGTACTCTCACATATAATACATTCCATCGTTTTCTTCCTAAGAGCCTTCTTATGAGAACAAGGCTGACTTTGGTCACATCCCTTCTCCACCTTCATCTTTGTAGATGCTGAGACCATCCTTTTGGGCTGAGAACTATTCTTGGAGTTGGATGGTCCAGGCTGTGTAGCAGTTGTACATAAACTTTTGCATGCAAGGATAAGGATATGATGTTTTTGAAGGTCTCTTCTTCAAGAACATATTTTTCTGCCCTGGCTTTGCTGATCACAAGCTTAGTCTGGCATTCAGTCAACTTAGTTATGAGATCCTTGATCTGAGTCAGATAATTAGTATGCTCATGTTATATAACTGAAATGGTTTTCTCTAATTCCTCTATCTTTAACTTATAATCATTTTCAGCCTTTTTGAAATTAGATTTTAAAATGCTCAAGGACTCAAGATCAGATCTCATCTCTAAGTTATAGGACCTATATCAGTTAACTTTAGCAATACATCCAGGAGTATAGAGATGTTCCAATCCTTTGGCTTCATCTGGTCAGCCATCAATGCTTGGTTTTGAGAAGCATCTTCTACCTGAAAGCTCCAGTCAAAGCCTCTTTTTTCAACAAAAACTATAGCTTGCTGCTTTGGCTTCTCATTCTGGGTGGCTTTATCAATGGAGTTTGGTCTGGATTATGATTGGCCGCCATTTGTTCTTGGTGCCTTGCACTCTCTATCAAAGTTCCCATCAGGTTACAGTTGTAACACTTAAATTTACTTTTATCCAGCCCAAACTTTCCACTAGTTGTATTGTTGGGAAACTTCCTTTCTGTTCACTTGTAGAACTTCTTGGCTCTTTGAGTGAGAAGAGTCATTTGCTGGACTATCTCCATATACTCCAGATCATCTGGATGGATACATTCCAGGTCTTCAAGGGTGAAGAGAAAGTTTCCACAACTTTTTATCAGAAGACACAAAGGCTTGAGAAGAACTTGTCTCTTGGAATGGGCTTCCTTGAGTATAGTTCTCCCTTGGTGTCTTCGGGAAGGTGATGAAAGGAACCTTTTGTGAGTTGTCAGGGTAGCATATAAGATGATGTTGGGGTTCTATGCTATCCCTTTCAGTCACATGAAGGGTTGAACCCATTTGCTTGCTGGAGTTACCAGATGAACCTTGCATATTCATCTCCATCTGGTATCCACTAAGAATGTCATACAACTCTATCAAAGTGAGAGTCTTAAGATTCTCAGTCCTCTTGATAACCACAAAATAATATGTCCATTGCCTAGGAAGAGAGGACATGAACTTCCATATAATATCCTTGTTCTCAAGAGTTACTCCAACATCCACTAGAGTATCCAAAATCTTAACATACCTGAAGTATTATTGAGTCGTGGTCTCACCTATTTTGAAGGTGAAGTTTTCAAACTGCTGCTTTAGAAGATCCTTCTTGTTCTCCTTGGCTTCAGTGGAACCCTCATACATCAGTTTCAATGCATCCTACAGTTGCTTAACTGTTTTGCATTTCTTGAAACCTCTATATACAGAGTTTGAAAGAGCAGTCTGAAGGGTTGTCATGGCCTTTTGATCAATTTCTACTCTCTTTCTATCTTCATCTTAGTAGTCAGCCATAACCTTGGGGATCATACCACCTCTAGTAGCAGTTGAAGAGGTGCTTGGTATGTAAGGTCCAGTAACAACAATTTCCCATATTATTGAGTCTAGAGACTTGATAAAGCCTTCCATTCTTTGGCACCAAGTGTCAAAGTCATAAAGAGTGATCAGTGTGGACTTTGTCATAGTTCCAGTTTCCATATCAGCTTTGGAGATAGCTGCCATTTGAGATGTTAAGTATTTTATGTGTGTAAGGGATCTTAAGATGGTAAGATCTTATATCAAGAGCCTGGAATGCTCTGATGCCAATTGCAGAACTGTTTAAGGGTCTTGCTTACAACACAACAACACAAAGAGGAGAGTGTTAACAACATTTAACAGATCGAATGGGGAACTAGAAAAACCAATTTTAGTGAGAACTAAGAAACACAAGTATAAGAGACAAAACAAGAACAACACAAGTAGTTGGTTTTCAAGGTTGATGTATATTGCTCTGTAGTTCCTTACAAGTGTTTACAAAGCAATGGTTTAAGATACAAAGGACCACAGATACTTATACTACAACCTACAACCGGCCATACTTTGAAGGCCAGCTGGATACATGATCTAGACAACAAAATCAATGCAGAGTCAAAAGGAAGATTTCCTTTTGACTAGTGACTATGACATGCCATAGCTCACATCCTAATATATAACAAAAAGGATAAAGTACATAAAGTAGAAAGTTATAGACTCAAGACCTCAATGTACAGTTACGAAAATCATGGACGTTTCACCAACTTATGTAAAGTTGGTGTCTTATCAAAGTTGTAGCGGAAAGGGTTCCAACTTTATATAAATGGTACATTAGATAAAGCATGTGTTCAAAAGTCTTCGGAAGAAATCTGTCTTCAAGTGTTGGCTTCGGAAGACTTTGTCTTTGAAGCTTCAGAAGACTTCATTCAAGTGTTGGCTTCAGAAGATATTGGTCTTGGCTTCAAAATGTTTCACACTTTGAATATTTTCTAATATAGAGTGTGAAACTTCCAACGCATTCCACTTCAGTATAATTGTACATGCATGCAGGAGAGACTTGGGTGTTTGGATTGTATCAGCCTTATATTTAAACCTTAAAGGGTTGCATAAACATGATTCAAGATATTTACTTTTGATTGAAGTGATAACCAAGGAACAATCTTTTAAGATTCGTTCATTCACAAAGTTACCAATTCACCTATATGAAGTTATCTACTTTTCTCAATGAGCTAACAATACAAGGAAACAGAAAACTGATGATAAAGCAAATAAAATTATTTATATACAAATTGTGTAACTCAATTAAAACCTTCAATTACATTTAATCACAAAGTGTTCAACATAAAACCCTAAACATGACTAACCGTCTCACTTGGCAAGAACTATCCACCCGAAAGCAACCATGAATGATTTAGCCACTCATCGTCTTCATTATGGCTTCAATATTAATTTGATGATGAATGTCGATGATTTGGAATGATTAGAAGAAGTACTAATGGTTGTATTTCGTCCAAAAATTTGTTCTTGGGACTCAAGGAATGTCTCCCCCGAAACCCTAATAATTGGGGTTTAAAAAAGATTTAAATTTGAAATGATCCTTCAAATATCGTGTTAGACCATAACTTATGGCCTACCTTCAACCAGACGACCAGACCTTTTGATTTATGTATTGTAACACCCCGAAATTTATTTAAACGAAAGGAAAAGAAAAGTAAGTGGAAGGAATGGAAATTGTGCACAAATGGAGGGGGAAAAGTGTATAAGTACGAATCTTATTATCTTAAGATTTTAAAGGCATGGTCGCCCATATCAAAGCAGAAAGCTGCTTTGATCTCGGAGGAAGAAGAAGAGAGAGAGAGAGAGCCCGGTTCTAGAGAGAGAAAGAGGAAGAAGAAGCTGAAAAAGGTAAGTCTTCTCTTGTTTGAGCTCTATTTCAGCTGAGTATTGAGTTCTTGACCAAAGTTCTGGTTGTTTAGAGTTTGTTTTCGGGATTCAAAGAGTTGAATCGAAGTGGGTCTTGAACTGGAAGAGTGTTGCTCAAAAGCTGCTCAAGGTGAGTTTCTAGAACCCCTCTTTTACTGATTTTCAACTGATTTGGGACTATTATGCATACTAAGTAAACATTTTGAAAGAAACCGTGGGTTTACAGCCTTATGTTCGAAATGATGTATGTATGTATGTATGTATGTATGTATGTATGTATGTTATAATGATGATTATGGGTTAGTGATAATGTATAGCATGCTTAGAGGGCCTTAGTATGTTAGATCTACGTTTGGGTATGTTTAGAATGGTAGTCGGGTGATGGTGATAACATAGAAAATATTTCAGAATGTTGATGAACATGAACAGTGGTTCATGTGCCCAAACAGTGGTCCATGCATCTAGCATGAGTGGCCAGACGCCTAAGTGTTGGCCATGCGCCCAAGAGTGGGTCATGCGCCTGAACAGTGGGTCATGCGCCTGAACAGTGGCTCATGCGCCCAACATGTTGTCCATGCGGCTAAGTATTGGCCATGCGCCCAAGTGTGGCCATGCACCTAAATAGTGCCTATGCGCCCAAGTGATTGAAATGGTTAAGTATGGACCATGCGCCTAAATAGTGCCCATGTGTCCCAGTGAATGAAACGGCTAAGTATTGCCATGCGCCTAAACAGTGCCCATGCGCTCAAGTGCTCGAAACGGCTAAGTGTTGGTGATGCGCCTGAACATGGCAGAAACGCCCAAATAGTGCCCATGCGCCCAGACTGTTTTATACTTTAGAATTTTATGATCATGCGCCTGGAAGGACCCATGTGCCCACTTTGGACTTAAGGTTTTCTAAGTGGATTTCAAGGGGTAAAATGGAAGATAGGCCTGGTTATGATGTGATGGTTTATGTTTGACGTGTGTTATGCATGTATGATGTTGTCTGTATGGTGTATGTTTATGTTTTTGTATGTTCCTTATTATATATGTATGTCTTTCATTGGCTTTGCGTTGAACGTTAATGAATGTAATGAAAGTATTATGTAGCGTAAAGTGGAAGATAATGAAAAGAGGAACGTAATGAATGAATGCATGCATGAATTAATGAATAAAGAGAGAAGTATAAAAAGGCTTGGAAGAAATATGAACAGAGGTGCATGGCTCTTAATGCCTTAAGCTCTACCGCATGAGGTTCAGCAAATCCTAAAGTGTGCACGCAAGGGTTCCAGTCTTTGTGACTGACCTTCAGAGGTGTTGTTACCTACTTCGGTGGGGGTTTTGTTACCCACTTCGGTGGGGGTGTTGTTACCCACTTCGGTGGGGGTGTTGTTACCCACTTCGGTGGGGGTGTTGTTACCCACTTCGGTGGGGGTGTTGTTACCCGAGTTATGTATAACTTCGGGGGTGTGGCATAAAGCCAAGCATAGTTATAAGGTGAGCGACTCTGTGTCGCAACAGACTCGACAGAGGTCTTTGTCCATGAGACGAGATGATGAGGTGAGCGACTCTGTGTCGCAACAGACTCGAAAGAGGTCCTTGTCGCGTATCCCAGTACTGTGTCAGTCTTCGGACATGAGTCGGGGGTTGTGAGCAGGCCCCGGCATAGTATCAGTCTTCGAACATGAATCGGGGATATTGCATGAGACAGGATATAGATCGTGTACTTCGATACTGTGTCAGTCTTCGGACATGAGTCAGGGGTTTGTGAGCAGGCCCCGGCACAGTATCAATCTTCGGACATGAGTCGGGAGTATTGCATATGACGAAAGTGACGGATGATGAGATCCGTGTCGTGTATCCCGGTGTTGTGTCAGTCTTCGGACATGAGTCGGGGGTTTGTGAGCAGGCTCGGCACCACATCAGCTTTCGAGCATGGGATGTTGCAAGAGACAAGATTCGAGTAATAATGAGTAATGAAAGAAAGATCACGTATGATAGAACGAACGTATGAATGAACGTAAATGAATTATCGTAATAAAGTACTGAAGAGGATCCTTGTCAATCAACCTCAGTAATCGTGGTTGAGTGCCACGAAGAGGGTAAAGTCTGACCGGATCTAGAAAGAGAAGTGAACGATAATGTAATACATTGAATGAACAAAGCTAATGAACATAATAACGAAGATAATAATGATATTATCTGTATGTACGTATGATGCATGATCATGAACGGTTGTAAAGTATAGTATGTTTTGAAATAAAGTAAAGAACGGTTTTAATAAAGAAAAGTATGTTTTATTATAAAACTAGAACTCACTCAGCGTCGCTGACTTTTGTATGCATGATAGTTGGCAGGTATATGTTGATGTTGAGGAGTTGCAAGCATGGATGCATAAGCTACTTGGAGCATTTTGAGGCTGGCATCCATATTTTGACATGTCTTGTATCTTGAGATGAAATCAAATGTTGTAAATGACATGGTTTTAGTTATTAATGAAAGTTTTAAATTCCGCTGCAAAATAAATGTATGTTTTATAACGTTTTTAGTGCAATGAATGACCAACTGTGAGGTGCTCGGGAACGAGGCCTTACATGTATTATGGGGTTCACAGACGGACTTAGCACAAGGCCGTAGCTTACAGCCTCCGTGCATTTTTGTCGTAATTTTCTTCGTTTTCAGCATCTTCAAGCCGTAGTCTTTCTATCCTTTGTAACATTCTCAAATAATATTCGTTAAGCTTCCTTTGACCTATATATCAAACACGTAATAAAGTGATTACATGGGATACCAAAATTGGATTAAAAAAATGTTTTAAACAACTAAAACTCATACCTAACACCATCATATTAATGACACAATAAACGCATATGACACAATGAGTTGATATATATAACACAATAACTAACATGCCCTACTTTTTAAAACAATAGAAGTATACGTATTAAGCTCATAATTTTTTTAGACTTTTTAGATTAAATACTCTTTTTACAATAAACGTACTCCCTTGTAAAACTAAAAAACGGTTTTAAAAAAGTGCATATTTTAAAAAAGATATTTGGTTAAGAAATTCTTTGTATATTATACATTTTATAAAGTGTGTCTTTTAAAGTGTGTTTTTTGTATATTCTACAAACTGTTTTTTTATATTTGAAAATGTTTTAAATACTATCATTACTATATAGACTATTATTAATTTTTAAAAGAAAAATAAATATAAGAAAATCTAATATGTTAAAACGTGAAATCTTAAAACATTCCTTTATTATAAATAATAGATTTATATGGATGAGAATAATTTAGTAATTATTTTATAAGGTTAGTGCCCATAAGTTGTATCATATATGATCTAAAAAGTAGAGGTGTGAATTTCTGTCACGACATAAAATTTACAGGTTTGGTTTTACTATAAATGGGTGGGGGTCAGATACCGGTCAAATCTGTTTAGCAAAACAGGTCGGGTTCGCAGGTTGGCCCGTTTACCAATTTTTCTTTATTTAATTGTTTTATATATCTTTTGTGTCATAAAATAAATATCTTGCTTGTTTTATTGCATAATTCAGAGTTAAAAATAGAAATTGACACAATACGTTATAATTAAAATATTATTGCTTTGTATTTATTTTTATTTTTGTTGTAAGATAGTGATTTTAAAGTATTTATATGTGAAAAAAACATATAAATTTTAGAAATTCGAGTCAAATGTTTTGTGATTGTGTCAATAGTGAATTCTTGTGTCAGTTGGGCGTGGCACGTCTGACTCAAGTTTTGGGTTTGATCAGGTCGTGTTCGGAACAGGCCCTTACTCGATCGGGTCGTGTTTGACACCACTGACTTATGTATATTTTTATTTGTCAGTTTTGAAACAGACTCTTACTCGATCAGTCTCTTTTGGACAACACTTGAATTTCAAACAGCACCTAAATGAAATGGATGATGTAAAGCTTACATGAAGTTAAGAAACATAAGAGTACATTCAATTACCTTAGAATTCATGAAATAGACATGTTATCACGGTCTAGTCTTAGATCCACTTTGGAAAGGACAGATGTTCCTATATCAGTCAACCTACAAACGTTACATGTCTCTATGTCGTCTAGCATTTTTTGGAAACTTTGAGAAGTATTCATTGGAAAGATCGGACTGCACCCGAGTTGCTGAAACACATAGTCTGACTTCTAAACTTTTTTAGAAAATAATAGATCGATATTCATCACTTTTATGAGCATATAATATTAAAAAATCTGCTATAGGACTCATGTTCCCTAGTAAACTAAACAGTATTGTTTGTTGGAGGACATGTAGGACAGAAGGAACATATTATTTTAATACCATTTAGATGCAATGAATTTGATGGGTTCTAGTGTTGTTTTAAAGTGAACTGGTTTTTTCGATCCTTATAATTAATATAATAATATTAATCCAGTAGGAAACTATAAATAGTATTCACTTTTAAGAAGGTAGAAGGTAGAAAATAGAAGATTGTAAATAAACAATTTTCACTCATTAAATATTAAAAAGAATTACTTGTTAATACTATTCTATGACATTGATGTCTATTAATCAGTAATGGTCATTTAGTTCATAGAATAATTGAAAATTAAAAGAATTCCCAGCTTTGAAAGTTTTATCTAGAGGGTGTTGTTTGATTTGTAAATTTGCTATGGAATTGGATTGTTAAAAAATCAAAATGACAAAATCGCCCCTAATTCTTCATCCCTAATTATCATCGTACCAAACAACAGATCATAAGTCACCATCATGATCATGTTCTTCACAATGAGGGATTCAATCAATAGTGAAATTATGATCTTCAATCAATCAGGATTATGACCATCATATTGGCCATCGTGATTTGAACCATCATCTTCACCTTCGTCTTCATCTCGATCCAAGTTATGTCCTTCAATCGAAGTCTCTTGGCAAGATTTTGCAATTTTAAAATTGTACTACTTCATAGTGGTCATGATTTTTCAGATCAGATTAAAGAAAGATGATGTGACTTGAGAAAGAGAATTAGAAAGAAAGGTGTGATTTAAGAAATAAGTCTTGAAGAAGAATAAATATGACTTGAGAGATAAAGAAAAGAACTTCTGACTATAGGTATATTTCATGTTAACCTGATTAACTTCTATTGTCAAATCTACCATAAGTCACATAAATTTGTGATCATCAAAAAAGACCGGTGGGAGATTGTTGGGATAACAATAGTTTGAATTGTTAATTATGAAACCCTAATTTTTGTCATGTTAATAATATAAACATGTGGTATGAGTTTCTTAATAGAAGATAATATCGGCCATACACAAGTCCCTACATACTCAAGTCTTTAAGCATATTTGTCTATCTAAGGTCAAGTCAGAATAATATTTTTAAAAATATTAGTTATGTTTGAGACATCAAGATGTGAAGAGGAACTCGATGGAAAATTGATACATGATAAAATTGTTCATTGTAGATCAAAAGTCAATTTGAATCAACAAAGTATAATGTAAAGAACAATAAAAAAACAACCTATGGTACATCGATCAAAAACCACTTGGGTGTGATATTATGTATGACTTAAAAATAGGGTATTAAACAACATATGGTAAGTGTGTACGTGTGTGAGTGTATGAATGGATGATTTTATGTATAACTTTACGTATGATCTTATGTATGAAAATTAAATGATGCATTTATGTTGTATGATTGACTTGTGATGGTCATTTATGGGCCAGATCAACATAAACAACATATGGTAAGTGTGTATGCGTGTTTGTATGAGTGGATGATACATGTACAACTTTATGTATGATCATATGTATGAAAATTAAATGATGAATTTATTTTGTATGATTGGTTTTTTATGGTCATTTATGAGTCAGATCAACTTAATAAAGTCTTACTTGGGAGATATGTCAACCTAAAGTTAAACAACTTAAGAAAGACCTAACTATGATATTAGGGATATTTCGATCTAAAGTCACACTAGGGATATGTCAACCTAGTGTAGGCAACCTACTAAGAGTCCTCCAACGTATAACACGTCCTAGCTTCTGGTCTGTTCGAGCAATTGAGAAACTTTAAAGGCCTCATCCATCGATTATATATATGTTATAATGTGTAATGTTTGTTCCAAATGTTAAGATTTAAAGATTTTTTTATAGAATTACAACTCACTCAGTGATGTTGACTTTTGCATGTACATTAGATTTATTTTAGGTGCACATTTTTGGATTAGGATCTCTTTAGCTGAATTATGGAACTACCCTTATTTCATAAAGTTGTCATTTTGGTATTAGGATTTCTAACTTTGAAACTAGACTTGGTTAAAATGTTTTTTCTAAATGATTTTACGAACTGTAGTGTGACCTCTTTATATTGTTATGGTTATATGTATTCTTGTTCGAACTATGTATACTTATGATTTTATCAACTTTAGGGCCTTTTAGGTTGGGGTCTTACATCATGCATCAACCATTCTCTTCAAAGGTTGAAAGATGAATTTAATTCTTAAAAGTTATAGTTTATATTAAAATATGACATACATAACGTATATACCATTTATATAAACAAAGGGGCTTTCTTTTTGTGAGAAATCAGATATGTAGGAGGCAAAGCTCTCAAATAAATGGGTGGGTGGTTGTCCAACAATTTGGAGACACTTATTTGTTGTTTATGTTATTAATTAATATATATTAATTATCATATAGATTTGGTGATCATATCTAACAATTATCAAAAGAATAAACCTATCTTTACCACTAATCTTATTTGGAAACTCACTTTAATATTTATACATGAAAAAATAAAAGTAAAAACAAACCTTTTACAAAGACCAACGGGTGATGAACCAAGTTCAACTGAAAAATAGATTGAACCGTTTTACTCCATTTGGATCGGCTTAATTAGTAAATTTGATGTTGCCAACTTCTTTCTTTTATAAAAAGAAAAGGGATTTGTTCGCTTGAACAATTCTAGTTTTGAATTTAAAGGGAACTAAAAATTGAATACTAGAAATCAGTGCTTATATATACTAGCTAAGGTTCGAACCTTATACAAAATAGAAGTACGCATAAAAACCAACTATCTAATTAACAATCGTGATTTTCATCTACTTTTTAAATTTTCAAACATTTGAGAACTTTTGTTGTATTTTTTGATATTGCATATATTTTAAAGTTATATGAAATTATCTGGTTCATAAATTTGATCTTACCACTCTAATAAGCGGGCCTGTAAGATGGTTAACTGTCCGCTCTTGTTGTTAAAAACACCCATAAAATGTTAAAGGAGTTTGACGATATTTGTTAGCATTAATTTCAAATTACCGAAACTAATACTTGGACATAATCATCAGCAAGTGCAGGTCACGTGTCTCTTTCTCCCAAAGTAGTTATTTATTTTAATGAGAAGAAATACATATAAATATTACACGTGTTCCATGTCTAATCTACAGTCATGCAATGCAGTCGTGTTTTTAGCTCAAACTATAGATAAATAAATATATATTAAAAGAATAAACTAGATATGTTCCCCAACACAAACCAAGCAAAGCAGTCTAGGGACACATGTTTCCATGTAGAGTATGCAACTCTAGTAGACATCAACCAACATATGTGTGTATTATATACTAACTAATTAATATTATTTCTACATTCAAGTTACTTATATAAACTTGTTCTTCATATTTCCTATTATGTAAAATATTCTATTAAAAGAATAATTGTTAAAAACCATATCATGATAAAAAAATGTACGAATTTACTTTCATGATCTCAGAAAAACAACATGTGTAAGTTTTTTCGGGTTTAAAGCTAGTAGACATAGTTATGCTACAAAATTAAGAAATATTACCGATAGAAATTCAGGCCAATAATAAAAACCCAAAACTCTTAAATTCAATAGATCCAACAAAAACCTTCTATTTTCTTAGCTAGTTTTTTTATATACTTTGTATCTAAATAACATGTTTGTAAATAGTTAGGATCTGGTAATTGACCAAACACCAACTGATTAAAGTGTTAAACCAAACCAAATAGTGCGGAATCCTATTTGATTGGCGATCCAATCAGTGATAACGCACTTAGACACAATAATGTATTTTCTAACGTCAAGAATCGATTAGGAATCGATCTACAACGTTCTATGAACTTGGAGTACGAACTTAGAGGCTTCTGGACGGCTAGGGTACGTCTGGAGTCGAAGTGGATGCAATGCTTGCGTTTTTTCACGAATTAGGTGGCATTTATAGGTTAGGGTTACTCATTCGTGCGACTGAACTATTAGGATGGTTCATTCGTGCGATTGAGCCATGCGGTTGATCCATTCGCACAACTGAGTGTTCAGTCGTGCGACTGAGTCAGACGCATGAAGTTATTCAGGCATATGAACTATTTAGGTGCATGGACACCCAGTCACATGGTCATTCGGACGCATGACCACTGTTGGGGTGCATGGTCCAGTCGGACGCATGAAAACTTCAATTCACCAAGTTTGAATGTATTCAATATTATAACATTATGTATAACACTTCAAACAATCACAAACCTATATAATCAAGTCACCATGCGTTAAATAACTCATTAATGAAATATTAAACATTATAGACACAACCAAACATTTTGTATTTCATTAAGTACCCAATAATTACATAAGTGTAAGACATATTACATTCAGATCAGGATCGAGGTACATATATGTATCAACAAACTCCCCCTTGGACCTAGATCAATCTATCGTCTAACATCTTTCATGATTTCCTCAAACTTCTTGTACTTAGCTTTTTTGGTGACTCCTGTGTTTATCTCAAAAGCAAAACAGAGTCTTATCACTTTCTGGAATTGTAAAGCTTGTACAATATCATGTAGGTCATAGAACAGTGGCCACTTGAATAAAGTATAAACATCTTGTGCTGACAAGTTGGTGAGCCACATCGGGTCAAACACCCTTATGGTTTCCATTGTGCCATTCCTGTTCAAGACTATTACGGCCTCTCCCGTTCTCCAATCGTAGTACCACCATTTGAAGTATGGAGTGAAGTCCTGTGGCATCTCACGTAGTGGGCTCTTTGACATTGTACGAGGTGGACTCCACTTCAGCACTACTCTAGGTTTGCCAGTTATGGCATCAACCTCAGATCTTCTGATGTACCTCATTGGTTGTTGAGGTTTGAAGTTGACCCATCTGGTATGGTACTCCCTCTTTAGAGCAGCTTCAAACCAGCCTGACATCTTACGAGGGTCAGCATATAGCAAGTTTAACTTTGCTAACTGGTTGAGCTCAAAACCTGTAAGAGTCTTCAGATCATGAGAAAATCTGAAGTACTCTATTCCCTTCTCACGTTTAACCGCGTAAACGTTGAGGTCTGCAAAATGTGCCCACACTATGATCCTGCCTGCCACCTTTTGATGTTTCTTGACCTTATACAGTTTGGTGTAGACAGTTGATGTTGTAACTTTGCGTTAGGCTCTGATTTCTTCAAAACATGCTGCCCATTCAGCCTTTTTGATGTTGACTTAAGCGTCTGAGACTTGGGCCTTCTCTTTATCCTTTTCTGACTCTTGCTTCATTTTATCTAGAGTCTCAAAAGTGTCACTGACAAGAGTTTCTCCCAGATTAGGAATGACATTTCCCTCATTGTCAGTGTACTCTGGATAGGGTTTTGCAGTGACATCTTCAATCTCGACCTCATCGACATCCTGCAGCTCATCGTCACTCTCCTTTTGCACAGTTGGAGCATCTTTCACAATCTCATCAGGATTGAGTCAGAACATTTCAGCCAGTTGCTTGTCGGTGAGATCATGAATTATTTCCCCTTCTTCAAGAGTGTAGTTCACTGATCTCCTGACAATCCCCTGCAGATCAAGAATTATTGTGAGTTGAGTCTTGATTTGTTGGAGGGGAGCAACATCATAGTCATCTCCTTGAAAATTAGGATAAGCTTGATTTAAAACATGTAACACATCAATCATTTAGTCAACAAACAGAACAGTAAACATTAATAATAACCATAAACATTAATTACATTTATTAGATACAATATTCAAATACACATAGTTTAAATAACATAAACAGCTATGAATTACTCTTGTCTTGAATAGTTGGTGTGTCAGTAGGATCAGCAGAAGATAATAGGGCTCCTTGGTCTTGATTTTTCTTTGTGCGCCTCTCTTGACCTTGAGCTGATGTAGATGCAGCTGCATTTCCTTCTTTATAATCATCATCATGATCAACATTCTCACCTGCATCAGTTTCATCCCCTTGATCATCACAGTCATCATCTTCATCATCATCACTGTCATCGTCATCACCATCATCTCCATCTCCTTCTCGGATCTTTAGGGGTTCATCTTTGGATCCCTTTAGTCTCAGCATAAGCTTCTTGTTCTGGGCCTCTAAATTGTGTATCCTTTGTATTGAGAATGTATGCATCTCTCTCAGCTTAGTAATCTCTTGGCTCTAGGCCTCTATCCTTTGGGCTTTAGATGCATTAAGCTCCATGCTAATTAAGTTGAGAGGCTCGCTGTTCATCCGTCGCCAGCAGCTTCAGCACTAACCTGTTAAGGTTAGCCAACTGTTCCTCCAACCCGACAGATAGGTAAGCGGATCCAAAAACAGGTGGGACCTGTGAGGAGGTCCAACTCCATGGGCTGTGGTGGTGGTAGTGGATGTAGAGAAGATTGGTGTTGGTATCAATGTGGATGGCTGTGGATGAGCTGTAGTGGTGGTGGATGGGAAGTGTGTATCTGGTGGAGTGGGTGTGGAAGTGGTGTATGAACTGGTGGTAGTGGTGGGTGGAATGGCGGTAGTGGTGGGTGGAATGGCGGTAGTGGTGGTAGGTGGAATGGTGGTAGCTGTGGTGGTGGTTGTGGTGGTGATAAAGGTGATTATGCGTTTCTTTCTTTTCAAGCCATGGGGCTGAGCCATCCTCTTCTTCCTTGATCCAGTCGAGGAGGATGCTCCCCCTAGAGCGCAGCCTAGCAGATCAGGAGTATAAGTAGGATCATCAGTAGTCTCTCCCAATCCGCATGGGCGTTCACCAACCGACTGGAGCCCTCTTTCTGTGGGAATGACTTTACTTCCCACAGTCCGAGTCAGTGGCTCCTCATTTGACTCCTCCTCTTCCTCACTAGGCATGAAATCTTGGTGGAACCCAGTAGTCTCCACTCCGTCTCCAGTGGGGGCAGATGCTGGAGATGGAATATCAGTAGTGGGACCCCTTTGTTGAGTGGGTCCTTCATCTCCAGCATCTCCGCCATCATCATCGGTGTCATCATCAGGGAGCTGTAGCTGCTCTTCATCAGAGTCACTATCAATGTGACGCCTTTTACGCCTAGCTGGCGCCATGTAGTCTTCCCGGGCTAGATGCCTAAATAATCTCCTCACAGGGGGCTTTACCTGCTTCCCCCTGTAAACCTTCATCCTGCCCAAGGTGGTATCGTCCATCACCTCGAGTACCACCGCGTCCTCCTTCTCCTTCAGCAAGGAAGGAAGCTTCTAGTCTATAATCATCTGCATAAAGCAAGGGTACATGCAGAAGCCCTCCTTCCTTTTCCCCTCAATGTTCTCCACCAAGTAGGTGAAGATCATCCTAGACAGTGCAGCATATGTGTTCTAGATCTGATCGGACAGTTCATCAAAACCTCCCTTCCTAGACGCTAAGCACTTAAGTAGTACGTGCGCAAGGTACTTGAACTGGGGACACAGGTTGCTCTTGTTGAGCACCCCCTGCATTGATGTCCCCAGCGTACTTGGCCCGCAAGAAACAGCCTCTGACAGTCAGGGGGTGTAGTCGTGTGGGGCATTCAACATCGTCCCCAAGCTACAGCACTGTCTTGAGATCATCCTCAGAGATCTTAATGGCCTCTCCAAATATCGAACTACGGATTCGATGAGGCTCTGAGGTTCTGTCAACTACAGCACCTTCCCAGAAGGCCTGCAGAATAGAACGGTATAATGTGCATGGAGTTGAGATTGTGTGAGAGATCCTTGAGCGCCTAAGAAACGAGATGATTCCAGCAAAGTCAGGTGCATGTCTGGATGACTGATCCAGATGAGCACAGATATTGTGCTTGGTGCTCATTGTCCACCGACTCGCCATCTGTTACAAAAAAAAGAAACGTTAGTATCCATTGATTAAGAATATCTTCAATCACTTGGACTTGAAAATATTTCCCTTTTTATCTGTCATGCGAATGAGACTGTGTGACTGAGATCTAGTCGTGCGAATGAGTAGTGCGAATTAGATCTAGTCGTGCGAATTATTCCATACGTTGACTGGTCATGTGACTGAGCTCACCCATATGTATACTTAATCGTGTATATCAGTCGTGCGCCTGAACTCACACGCATGATTCAGTCGTGCGACTTAGTTGTTCGCACTACCCAGTCGTGCGACTGAAGTTCATCAGCCTATCCATTCGCATGACAGACTACTGTTCAATTCAAATTTAAGTTTTGACCATTCTTATGATTAGACGTCATGTCTTGGTTCATTGGACTCGCAATCATTATACTTAACACCTAATAACATTAATTTCAGTTGATTGCTTGGATTAATTAGGTTATTTTGTCAAACAAGGCTTGGTTCTTGGTTTGGACCAAACTTGTCGATGTTGGAGTCAAATTGAATGAAATATGATTGGATTGAACCACATTGTACCTGTATAGTCAGTGGAAATCGTCAGTGCACAAGAATTAGTGGTATATAATGATCTAATGAAAATTGTGGCAGAGTAAAGATAGTTTGTGCGTCTCGGGGCAATTTTGAGGGTGGTGAGTGACTGCGACCGACTATCCCACTATTTATACTAGGGTTTCCTCAGTCGTGCGACTGAGTCCAGTTGCACAAGTTGTTCGTGCGACTGAGTATCAGTCGTGCGACTGGCACAGTCGGTCACCTTCAGTCATGCGACTAGAGTTGAGTCGTGTGACTTGGCCATTCGCCTCCTCTCACGTGGCCGAATGGCTCATTCGTATCAGCCATTCGGTTGCATGGTCCATACGCTTGTCCATTCTGCTATAAAAGGCATGAGTATGATCCATTCGTACGGTTGGTCCATACTCATGGTCCAGTCGTGCGAATGGGTCATACTCTTGAAATTTCTCTGACTTTCTGACAATTTGACATTTAAAACCTTTTAAACTATTGAATTAACATTATAATCATTTGATCATCTCAGACATGATCATTTTAACTTGAAAAACTTTTGATCACCTCAGACGTGATCCTTTTAAACGATTAGTCACCTCAGATGTGACCTAATTGTTGTTTGAAAGCACTTGTGGTCACCTCAGTCATGACCTTTTAGATGATAAGGTCCCTTATCAACTTCCATGACATAATCCGATACTAACCTACAGAATTTGACAAACTTTGTACAGAAATAAAAGAAATAATACTGAAAACTTAAACAAACTAAGACATGTTTTTATGTATTTGTGAGAGTTAATTCCTAAGATGTAGTTCTAAGGAATAATTATTCTGAAAGAGCAGCCTCAATCATTTATACCATACATGGATCAATTTAAGTTGGAATCATACAGGATATTCAAATCATTCAGGACAAGTTATTAAAAACAACTTTGATGCTCTTTCCTTGTTTTTCATCTGGAGTCATTTACCAAATTTAGGAAATCAGACTAGTACTCTTAAGTCCCCACACAGATTTGAACTTTCAAGAATTGTAGCCACAGTGATTGTCAGTATACTTGTCCTCTTAAATCCATACACAGACTTTCAACACAGTTTGGTGATCGTTTTAAGGTTTGTTTATTTCAACAAGCATTTTTGGATCCCACACTCATATGGTAATCAACATTCCTCAGGGGATTTTTGAGCGGTCTTAGGGTAGTGTTCAAGAAGCGACTATTCGTAGAATCTTTCAAAGAGAAGCCAATCCTCAGGTCAGTGCCATCGCACAGCAGAGAGGCGGCAAACAACAATGAGTTCTAGAATATATAGGTTATGCTTATCCTCAGGTCAGTGCCACCGCACAGTAGAGAGGCACATAATCTATCTTCTTGTTTGAGCAATGTTTCTTCTTTTAGCACAAATCTCACCAACAACCTAGGTTATCAGTTTGATTGTATTTGCATTTTTCATGTGTTTTTGCTCTTGCTTTGGTCTTACACACACTTTTGTGGTGTTTATTTTGCTCGTCACCCCTTATTGGAATCTTGTTGATTGTGTGAACCAGGGATAAGGTGTTACCCACAGCTAGTCAAACATTTTAGTTTAATCTTGAGATCACCAAAAAGGTCTGGTCATCTATTGTGTTGAATCTACCGACATATCAGCTGTGGTCTAGCAACCTCTAGGTCTACTTTCTTTGTGTTACCTTAGTAGTAGCTAGCTTAACTATCATATTACCTTTTATATTGCTCAGACTACACGGACTTATACTTGAACTTTGTATCTTTTTCAATTTTGATTTTAAAGTCCCAAATGGTTTGTACCTGTGTACTATCATATTCCACACATTAAATCAGTATCACACGTAAGATCTTATTTATTATCGGCTTGCCTCTCCTTTTCCCTCGTTTTTTTATACCTATTCTCCCCCTAAAATACTAAATTCTCTAAGGATTTGCGTTTTAGGATTTTAAGGAGCAAGAAAGGACACTAAGTGTAATTAACAAACTATCATTTAACAAAACAAGAGAATTAAACTTAAATAACACTAAAATTTAAAAAATAAAAGAACCTAGACGCGATGCATCGGACTATACATGGTCATCTTCAGGAATAACCTCACTTTTCTTCTTAACGCCATTGACCTCTAACAGATATAAAAAACGTGGTTTGTCAAAAGCCTTTGTATAGAGGTCAGCGCGTTGAAAATCAGTGTTTATTTGTATCACATCGATTAAATTCTTTTCAAAACAGTCACGTATGAAGTGATATTTGATTCCGATGTGTTTTGTCTTGGGATGTTGGACCGGGTTTTTAGTGACTACAATCGCAACAGAGTTATCAACAAATATATGGGTGGAAGTGAAATGCAAACCGTAATCCCGCATTTGCTGTTGAATCCATATGATTTGGGAACAGCGGCTTGCAGCAGCAACGTATTCGGTTTCACAGGTTGACAAAGCAACCGAGGTCTGCTTCTTATACTGCCAGGTTACTAATCTTCTCCCAAAGAACTGACACCCTGCTGATGTAGACTTGTAGTTCATCTTGCAGCCTCCGTAATCCGAGTCACTATACGCTGTAAGTTCAAAGTCATCATCATGAGGATACCACAACCCAAGTGTGGGTGTGCCCTTCAGATAACGAAATATCCTTTTGACCCCAATTAGGTGGTTCACCTTAGGCTTTGCCTGATATCATGAGCATAAACATGTAGCATACATGATATCTGGTCTTGAGGCAGTGAGATACATGAGAGATCCAATCATCCCTCGGTACATAGTGGCATCTACCAGATCAACGTTCTCATCGGGTGCCACATCATGGTTTGTAGCTAGTGGAGTGCCAGCTGAGGAGGCATTCTCCATGTCAAACCGATTGAGAATATCCCCTACATACTTGGTCTGATGTAAGAAGATTCCATTTGGTGTCTGATCCACCTGTAACCCGAAAAAGAACTTCATCTCCCCCATGGCACTCATCTCAAACTCCGCCTTCATAACTGCTTCGAATTCTTTGCATAATTCTTCATTCTTTGAACCTAAGATTATGTCATCTACATAGATCTGTACTAGCAGTAGATCTCCATCTTTTTCTTTGATAAACAGTGTGCAGTCAATGACTTCCCTGCAAAAACCGTGTTTCACAAGATGAGTTGAAAGTTTCTCATACCAAGCCCTTGGAGCTTGATGAAGCCCGTAAAGAGCCTTGTCGAGTTTGTAGACTCTATCCCGATGATATGGATCCTCAAATCCCTCGGGTTGACTGACATACACTGTTTCTCTGATCTCCCCATGAAGGAATGCATTCTTCACATCAAGTTGATAAACTTTCATTTTCATATAAGATGCATAGGCAAGAAAGATGCGGATGGCTTCCATCCTTGCCACTGGTACAAATACTTCATTGTAGTCAATACCTTCAACTTGTCGAAAACCCTGAACAACAAGCCGAGCCTTGTTTCTGATGATCACCCCTTGATCATCTTTCTTGCATTTCAAGACCCATTTTGTGCCAATGACTTTAGCACCTTTAGGTCTATCAACTAATGTCCATACACCAACTTCTTAAACTGAAGAAGTTCTTCTTGCATGGCACTAACCCAAGCCTCATCATTTAGTGCTTCACTGACATACTTTGGTTCAAACTGAGGCACAAAGCAGTGGTATGCACCATCTTGAAGGTATCCTTTTTCCATCACGGAGGCATAATCAGCTGAGTATAGCTGATTTCTAGTCTGAACCCCTGATCTCACATCTCCTATAATGTTATCCAATGGATGATAGACGTTTAGACGTGATCCAGGAGTTGTTGGAACAACCACCTCAGAGTCAAGACTATGAGCATTTGGTTCTAGGTCAGAGGCAGTAGGAGTCTAAGGTTCTGATGATTCCAAAGTATCACTTGTTGGTGCTGGTGAACTTGTGTAAGTTGAAACCTGTACATCCTGGTTGATCTGATCATTTTCTGCATTGTCTTCATCAGAGGAAGAATCACTCGCGTCAACTGCTCCCCCTGAGTTGGTAGTATCATGACTTGTTGAATCTTGAGATGGTGTGTTCAATACATCGTACATCATCTTGTTTTCCAACTCGTCTTCTGAAGCGGGAACAGGTATGTGGAAGGTCTTGAAGAATCCATCATAGTCAAAGAAGTAGGCAGGCCCTTTTCCAGCAGGTGGTGTGATATATCTCTGAACATCAACATTGCACCACACCTCTACTTGGCATGTTGAGTTGTTATAAACTCTCTTTTTTGGTATGTTGTAACCTAGAAAGATCCCTTCATCAACCTTCTCACTAAATTTTCCCTCCTGAGTTTTCTTTAGCAGGGTGCACGGAGCGCCAAACGGCTCGAGATATTCCAAGTTAGGTTTACGTCGTTGTAATAAATCGTAACATGTTTTTCCATGGCGTTTAACTACTAGCACTCGATTAAGAGTATATCATGCATTTGCTACTGCTTCATTCCAAAATTGGATAGGCGGTTTCAAGTCTGCCAGCATTGTCTGTGCCGTCTCTATCAAGCTGCGGTTCTTTCGTTCAGCAACGCCATTCATCTAAGGGGTATAGGTTGAGGTAAATTGATGCACAATTCCCTTTTCCTTGCAATAAGCCTCCATCCTCTGATTCTTAAACTCGGTTCCGTTGTCTGAGTGCACCTGTCGTACCTTCAGCTTGTATAGGGATTCCAGTGTAGTTACCAATTCCTTGAAGCTTTCAAATGTTTCAGATTTGGATTTAAGAAACATTACCCAAGAGAACCTTGAGTAGTCATCAGTAACTACATAGCAATACAAGTCGCCAGTGATGCTTCTTGTACTGACTGGACCAAACAGATCCATGTGAAGAAGCTCAAGAGGAAGGTCTATAGAATGAACTTTTTTCTCCTTATGAGACTTCTTCGTCTATTTACCCTTTTTGCATGCAACACAGAAATCCGGGAGTTGGAAGTTTTTGACATTTACTCCCCTCACAAGATCATTCCGGATCAAGTGATTCATTTTTCTCGGATTTATGTGACCCATTCTCCTATGCCAGGAGATGGAGTCCTTCTCAGTAGCTTTGGACAAGAAACATTGGACTTCACTATCCATTGTGGATGCCTTTGATAGATCCAAGACATAAGATCATTATATCTTGAAGCTGACATAAGGATCTGGTCCTCCGGGATCATGTATTCCTTCTTTAGTACGTAACATTTTTGGTTGTCAAAAATTACTTTGAATCCTTTATCATAGATTTGAGAGACAGAAAGCAGGTTATTTTGTAATTGTTGGACAAAGTTTACCTTATCAAACTTAATCTTCTCATTTCCCACTTCTCCTTGGGCTGTGATATACCCACCTTTGTTTCCAGCAAATGAACATGCCCTCCTTTAATTTGTCTGACATTTGATAAGAGAGCTCTGTTCCCTGTCATGTGCCTGGATGCTCCACTATCAACAATCCACGTGTTAGTCTCAGAACTATAGCGAACACCCTGCACATTCAATGAAAACATTAGTTCATGTTAGGAACCCAATCCTTAACCAGCTTGGGTTTCCCTGAGGCATCACATATCACAAACTCAACCCACTGACCGTTTGAGGTTAAGGATTGATCATAATTCTGTGTGTTCTTATTTTCAGGCACTGAGGAGGTTTTTTCTTTCCATAATCCAGATTTGTGTAAGGCATGTTTGTGATAAACAGACGACTGGCTGATGGATTGAACTTTGGGTTCACAATCCCTTTTAGGAGGCGTCACTGAGTTCCTCTTAAAAGATCTAGATGTAGATGCAGAAAGTTCAACTTTCTTCCTCGGTGTCTGGTAATAAGAACAGTGAGACGTTATGTGACTATACTCTCCACAATTATAGCAGGTTTGCTTTCAACTTTACGGTTTATTTGTTTTGGTGGAGATATACTTGTAACACGGTCAACCTTATTGTGTTTGGACTGAGACACTACTTTGTTAGATGTATGAGTTGATTTTACAAAATTAATTGCTTTACCTGGTTTTACATCTTTAATCTCTTGTTTCCTTGGACTGTGACATGATGCACATGATTGATTAGATGTTATAGTCTTTTTAGGTTCTTGTTTGACTTTGTTTGACCTTGACTTTAAACTAACCCTTTCGATTTTTTTTCCAGGTTAACACAAGGCATCTTTCCTTTTGCCTTTGAAGTGGCCTCCTTTTGTTTAGGGTCGGATTCACTTGATTTACTTACGGAATCCGGATCGTTAACAAGAGGAGTAGACACCACGTGATCCTTTATGGGGTTATTGTTAATTGGTTTACTTTTTGTGTTCATCAAGGTCTCAGGTGGTGGTGGAACCACTTTGTATCCCAGTCCCTCCCCATTATTTCTCTCTCTTACTAAGTGTTGGACAATGTGTGATGAGCTTGTCCAACTATGACGTTTTTGTTTTAATGAATTGACTTCTACTTCTACTTCTAAAACTGTTTTTTGCTTCTTAGTGTACTCAAGAGAGTTCAGATAGTACCTAATGTCATTTGCTTGGTTAAAGGCAACTACCTTAGTTTCCCTAAGTTGTTTATTTAATAGGTCTATATTTTCCTTGTAACTATGCTCGTTTTGTTTCAATACTCTATTTGCTTCTGTGCACAGTTCCAGATCCTTCACTAAGCTATCATTATGATCTAATAGCCTCGCAAATTTTGAATCTATAACTTCTCTAAATTTATTACATTCTAAGCAAGCATGATTATTAAACAGTTGGTCAGTAGTACTTACCTGGGATGTTGAAAAAGAATCAGCTATGAGTGCTGGCTCGGTTGTCTTTGGTTCTGGTGATTCAAATGATGATGCAGATTTTTCTTCTTCAGGCAGGTAGTTGACCACATTTGCAGTATCTTCAGAATTTGACATTACGAGCTCTACTGCTATATCTCCTTCACTTGCAGAATCGTCATCAATATCCTCCACACTAGCTATATTGGACTCTCCTGGTGAGATGAACCGAAAGCTCCAGTCCTGTGCTTCATCTTCATTAGCAGTTAAGGCTTTTGGATCCTTACTTGATGAGTTAGCATTACTAGCTGAGGTCTTGTCTTGACGATTAAATGACGAGAAGGGATTTCCATTACCTGTCTTCTTTGGTTTTATACACTCCCTCTTGAAGTGTCCCTTCTCACCGCAGTTGAAACATGTAACCTTTGACTTATCAAACCCAAAGGTTGTGTCTTTTGTTGCAACCAGGTTCTGTCTGGTCTTTTTGACAAACTTTTTAGCTCGTCGGACAGCACTTGCCAGAGCCCACATTATGTCCATACGTTCCAACTCCATTTCATCCACCTGCTCATAATCTTCATCTGTCAGGTGGAAATTACCAATCTTTCCGGCAATTAATCCATTGTAGGATTGAACCACCACAGCTAAAAGGTCCATATGTTCTCTGGCCACCTCCACAGTTACATTCCCGAGGTTGTCGGTTTTAAGCTTTGCTGCATTAGCTTCAGGTATCATATATTGGGTGCTAGAAGACCCTGACATTTCGGATCCTGAAGTTGAGGGTTGTGTTGGAACTCCTGTGCTTGAGATGAAGGCGGTTTGCAGTGGTGCTTCAGATGTCTTGACTAAAGGAGTAGCATTGTAAAATGCAAGATTCTGATCGTAGTTTGCCTTTTGGGCTCGATACTTCATCCTAAGCTCCTCTTATCTCAGTTTCAGAATGAAGTCATTTATGTCTAACTTCGAGAGCATTCCATTCTGTATGAGATTTGAAACAAATGAACCCCATTTTTCTGGTAATCCATCAACAAAGTTGGATACCTTATCTTCCATCGAAGTAACCACTCCATGAGTGTGCATCTCACTCATCAAGTGGTAGAATCTATCGATCACATCATCAAGGCCTTCTTTTCCCATTGAAGAGAAGTTGTCAAACTCCTTCTTTAAGGCTTTTGACTTGATAGCCTTCAGAGAGGCATTTCCATCATACCTCTTCTCCAACGCATCCCAAAGTTTCTTGGCTTGAGTATACTCCGAATACTGATAGAAAATATCCTTCAGAATATACTGAGTAAGCAAGGCGTACACTTTCTTCTCAGTGTTGTGTTTTACCTTCTGTGCATCCGACATGCCACTTAGAGTAAGTTTTACTTCGTCAGCTCCAACTGGCATGCTGTAGCCCGACTCTATTGCCTCCCACAAATTTGTATCCGCTCCATTTAAGTAGATTTCGAAACGTTGCTTCGATTGTGGGTATTCGTCTAACGTAATAAGTTTTGGGGGTTTATTGTGAATCCCCACTTCGTTCTCCAACAGCAGTAGATTCTGAATACGTGTATCTCTACTTCCTGTGTATGCTGAAAACTGATCCTCCATTTCACTTAACTTTACTATTTAACCAGCTGCTGATGAATGCGAATGAAGGTATGCGATTGGGCTTATTCGGGCGATTGAACAAGTGTGGATGGTTTAATCGTGCGACTAAACAAATGCGGATGAGTCAGTCATCCGAATAAACTAATGCGGTTGAGCAGTCCGAATGAAGATCTCAGTCGTACGAATGAGGGTACAAATGAGTTCAATCGTGCGGTTGAAGAATGCGAATGAACTCAGTCGTGCGATTGAGCCAATCGTGCGACTGAACCTGCTGAAGTTTGATAATTCGTAGGTTAAACTTGTTTTGGCTGTAAAAACTCGAATTTTACCAAACCCTAATAGACGTATGCCGGAAAAACTACACTTTTCGATCAGGAAACGTCCAAGACTCCGTTAGACAAAAAAAGATTGTGTTTTTTATGCAAAAACACAATTTTGTATCAAAACCATTGAATCAACACGTATCAAGAGCCAATGGCTCTGATACCACTTGTTAGGATCTGGTATTTGACCAAACACCAACTGATTAAAATGTTAAACCAAACCAAATAGTGCGGAATCATATTTGATTGGCGATCCAATCAGTGAGAACGCACTTAGACACAATAATGTATTGAATCTAACGTCAAGAATCGATTAGGAATCGATCTACAGCATTCTATGAACTTGGAGTACGAACTTAGAGGCTTCTGGACGGCTAGGGTACGTCTGGAGTCGAAGTAGATGCAATGCTTGTGTTTTTCCACGAATTAGGTGGTATTTATAGGTTAGGGTTGCTCATTCGTACGACAGAACCATTAGCATGGTTCATTCGTGCGAATGAGCCATGCGGTTGATCCATTCGCACAACTGAGTGTTCAGTCGTCCGACTGAGTCAGACGCATGAAGTTGTTCAGGCCTATGAACTATTTAGGCGTATGGACACCCAGTCGCATGGCCATTCGGACGCATGACCACTGTTGGGGTGCATGGTCCAGTCGGACGCATGAGAACTTCACTTCACCAAGTTTGAATGTATTCAACATTATAACATTATGTATAACACTTCAAACAATCACAAACCTATATAATCAAGTCAATATGCGTTAAATAACTCATTAATGAAATATTAAACATTGTAGACACAACCAAGCATTTTGTATTTCATTAAGTACCCAATAATTACATAAGTGTAAGACATATTACATTCAGATCAGGATCTAGGTACATATATGTATCAACATAAATTCAACATATTCAACAAACACCTTCTGCTTCTTAACTAGTTTTTTTATATCCTTCGTATAAAATAACATGTGTGTAAAATTATTTTGATTCGAATTTTACGGTGCTATTTATTATTTGTATATTTTGGCATCCTATGTTATGACATGATAAAATATGCTTTTGAAAATTTTTTGTGCTACATTACAGATATATTATAAATCTTGGTACATAACAAATGAAAAGAAATAGGGATATACTAAATTTGATTAATGTTAGAACAAGCTTATGGGTCCAAAATGGAAATAATGAAAATGAAGTACAAAACACTTGAAACATTGTCTCAAGGTTCCACTACACTACATTCATGTTGGATCCCCCACCTCTTTGATATTTTATCTCATTTGTTTAATGTATAAATACATAGAAATATGTTCTCTTTTTTTTTCTTTTAGTAATGTGCATTACAAAATTACTGGTCTTTAATTAAATTTGGTTAAATTTAGTTAATTATGGAGTCATTATTCTTGGTTGTAAAACTTTGTTTAGACTATACTTTATTTGTTGCAATCAAAGTTCAAGTATATAGCTAAAAAGCTATTATTTCATGTCAACTAAATCAATTAATAACTTGATTTTCTTTATACGAAGAATAATAATTTTAATAATAATCTTATTATTCTAATAATAATAGCATCAACAAAAACAATAATAATAGAATAATGATAGCTATTTTTATTTTACTTTATTTTAAACTATGAAATAGAAAAGAATGTAAAACAAACAAGAATATAATAGAAAAGATTTAACGAAACTCAGATTTTAAAATTTTAACATATATGTACATATGAATTTAAATAAATTTCAGCTAAATTTCATATGCATACTTGCAATAAGCACTAGTGAAAAATCTAATGTTTGTAACTATATCCATTTACTTGCTTGCTCTAAATCATGTGTTTAGTTTAGATTAGAAGATAAACAACAAGTGTAGAGAGTTATACTTAATGATATAATTATTTAAAATTAGATTTATACACTTGTAGTGTTTGAGAAAAAGATTCGAACTTCGTTTATGTCGAATTGGTGTTAATTAGTTATGTTGTGGAATTTAAGTGTATGTTAGATGGGTGTGTGATTTACATTAAGAAAAAAAATTAGACAAACATTTTATTACTATCAATTTTGATTTCAATTTCACATTTAGGAATTTAACAAACATAAATACATTATTTTCTCCTCATGGTTCCCTCTCTCAACGATTTTCACATTTAGTGTGTGAGAGAGAATGAAACTCCCCCAGACACACCCATCCATAATCAAATACCTTGCCTCCTCTCACTACTTTCTCTCTCTACATATACATACACATTGGTCTGAATATACACATACACACAATCATACAACATACTCAACTCTTTTACCATCCATCATACTCTCTGTCTCTTCATTCTTCAACTAAAATCTTTACAAAAAATATGGAGCTTCATTTGGGTCTTGCTCTATCTTCATCATCCTCATCTGCATCTTCTTGTTCTTCTGGATTTGATCTCAACTGTAACGCCATTTATGCTCATGAATCTATGGTCCCTATTCGTTGTTCGATGAAAAAAAACATGTCGATGATGATGTTCCTAAAACACTGCCTCTTCTTGTGTGGAACAACTTTTGCTTCAACAAGAATGGGTTGGTTGAGGAACATCAAGATCATGATAGTGATGGTGATGATGATGAAGTTCAGTCGAATTCGAACGTTGTTCATCAGAGGTAATTAATGTTAACTAGATAATTTTGTTCAATTAAGTGGTTGAGAATCTGTGAACATAATATCTAGAGTTACATGAATTTGGTGAGTTGTTGAAAAAAGATATATATATATATATATATATATATATATATATATATATATGTGTGTAATGTGTGTTTCTTGAATATTCTATAGATGAAGGAAAGTAATCCAATGTTACGATGATAGTTGTTGATCAATGTTGATTCCCGTGGTTAAATTCTTGTTAATTTTCTTGAAATTGGTGGAGTGCGTGCATGTATGTGTGTAATTATTAAAGTAGTCCACTTAAATCTTCCAACAAAAGGTTTGGTGCTTTTTTTTAAAATTAGTTGTCATATAGAATTACAAGTGTTTTAAATGAGTTTGTATGTTTCCGCTCTGGAAGCAAAAACGAAAAGGAAGTGAGGGGTAGGGTCTAATAACAAAATCATTTGATTTTAGAATAGAAAGTTCTTTTTGTGATAAAAGGTTCGAGCTATGCTTATAAAGGGTACATATATATATATAGTTGTGATGCAAAATTGGTTGATTTATATGTGACAGATTAATATTAGGTTATATGGTGTGTGAGTTGTGCATAAAAAATCTCATATAAGAAAAAATATTATCTATAATGTATTCATCTATAAGTCTCATTAAACCGGTTCTTTTTGAAAATAATAAAAAGACTAGTTTTACCATTTTCCTCAAAAACAAATGCTAGCATTATTTAATAAGGTAAAACATGGTTATTATCAACTATTAGTCTAACACACTACTACAAAAATGTATGCATGCATATATATATATAAAGCTATAAACTATTAATAAACATATTAAAAAGACTTAATGACATTTTAATTATCTTAACCTATTAATTCTTACCTTAGAGCTCATTAACATAATAATTAGTTTAACCCAATACTATTTACCCCATATAAACTCATTAAATATGAAAACTTGATCGAGAACTTTGTTTTTAAAAATTTTAAAAGAACTTTCTGATTAGCTTAAGTAAAATATATTAGATACACTACTTTTATTTTGTTTATTGTTATAACAATTATCATTGCATTATAAGTTTTTTATATACAAGTTATTCGTTTTACTTTCATTTTATTTATTGTTATAACAATTATCATTGTATTATAAGTTTTTATATACAAGTTATTCGTTTTAGATTTTTTATACGTCGTATTATAGAGGTTCATTTTATGTTTCCGTTCCTGGCCTAAGATCTCTTGAAAATTCTTGAAACTGCGCTGTATATTTTGATCGTTTGATAATGTATACGTGTATATTTGCATGCATAAGGGTTTGTATTTGTCGTTATCAACAATTTTTATTCTTTAAATTCCGTTATATATTTATATGGACAAACCAATGCATTTATATTAACCGTTATCATTAAGTTTCTAAACAGTCTCAAACGACATTAATATTTCATAGGGCAGGTTTTGGGATTTGCTTATTTTGATTGAAAAAGGTTTTTGACAAAAATAACTAATTAACTTATGATTTTTCAAAATGAGATTTTAAAAATTGTTTGAATTAACTTATAAGCTAAAACGTTGTATAATAACCAAAAAAGTCATACTTTAAAAATAATAAGAGTTAATAAGAGATAGCAAATGGGTGTAATAAAAAATTTATATTAAAAGTAGTTTTCAAAAGTCAATAAGTAACACTCTCGTTACTTTTAAAAATCTTATTTTTACTCTATATGAAAAGTTAAAAGTCAAGAAGTATTTTTTATTTTGTCAAACATTTTTTTAACTTATTAACTTTTCAAAAATTAATAAGTTAAAAGTAGGAGGAAAATAAACAATTCTCAACATGAACGTAGCTAAATTATTTATGTAAGTAAAATATATTTTATAATGTGGATAGTTATAATAAATTAGAGTTAAATATTAAGTATATAAAAATTCTGATTTCTAGTAATGTAAAAAGTTTTAAATGAGAACTATTACATTTCTATAATGTAATTATGAACTATTTATACAGTTTCTCGTATTTCATAAATTACATTTAAACAAAATTGTTAAAAAGAAATATATGCAGCAGGCTATGTTTTATGACAAAAGATATTTAGATTAGCATATCTAAAGTTCTTTACTTTTATACAAATAATAATGAGTTAGAAAAAGTAATTTTATTGAGAATTTTTTACAACTCCCTTGCTCTTAGTTTCTTTTAAAACAACTTTTAAATAGTTTTATTAACCATTATACGTATAGTTTTAATAATTATGAACACATATGAATAGTAGAGTAATACCTTTTTTCATCTTGATGTCCATAGAGACCTTATTCTTATCCTTGTGCACTCTTGCTGTATCCATGGCAGTGATAATTTATTGAATTTCATTTTCTATCACTCTTTTCATAAATTAATTAGGAAAAAAGAATAACGTGTTTACTTGTTCCTTACTTTCTTTTCAAAGTTTACCAACTTTTTTAGCGCAAATAAGCAAACATTCGCATTCTCGCGATGTTGTCCGAGTTGTCTTTTATTTCTATTTTTTTAATTTTAATTTTCAATTAATTTTGAAAAAATATATATTGTCTCATCTTCATTTTGAATATATTGTGTGTACATATAAAGAATAAAATCTATTACAACGATCATATAAAATAACGGCTCTGTCTATACGAATTACGTTTATGTATTTCGTATTTTTGCCTTTTCATTAGAAACATTGGTGGGGTGATCGGGTGGCCGCCGGTGAAATTAAGTAGGAGGAAAGTTTGCGACCTAAAAATTGGTAACAATGGTGGCGATGGCGATGACGATGACGATGGTGATGACGACGCTCGAGGGTCAAAGTCAATGTTCGTGAAAGTCCATATGGAAGGCATAGGAATTGCAAGAAAGGTTGACCTTAATCTCCACCAATCCTACCAAACCCTTGTACACACTTTAGCCAACATGTTCGGAAAACGTAAGTTTTTAATTTTGATGCACCGTCACTGTTTACGCGACCGGATCGGACTGGCCGGTCCGACCGGGGATCGGTCGGGGTCGCTACGAATCGTTTTTGAACGGTTGAACCGGCCGGTTCTTCCCGAACTGCTGGTCGGACCGGGAAACCGGACCGGTTCGGACCGGTTTTTGCTTCTTTTTGTTTTATTTTAATGGCTAAAGACGGGGTGTTAAACCATAAATTAGTGTGTTAAATATACAAATATAGTTAAGTTTTATTTTGACTTTTAAATGTCAACGAAATAAGAAAACAACTTACGCATATATTAGTTTAAATATATTGAAACTATGTATACCTAAAAAAAATAGTTAAAGTCGATTTTACTCCCTTAGGTTTGATAAAAGTAACATTTTTAGCATCAATTAACTTTCAAAAGTTTTTTATAAGTTGATTTAATTTCAATACAAAAGTTTCATAATTTGTTTTGACTTGAATTCAAAATCTAAAACTTTTTTATTAAAATTGAAACAAATGATAAAACTTTTGTTTTAAAATTAAAGTTTTAAACTTATAAAAGAAAATGATTACTTTTATCAAATCTCAATAAGTAAAACTAATAAAAAAAGATAATTATATTGAGAGGTAAGAAAGAAAACAATGCTAAGTGATGTGACGTCAAGTTTTGAAAATTTAGTTTTTGATCCACCCGATCATGTTACGTCCGTCAGTATGGACGACAATCCCAAATTCGTCAAGGATATGAGGAACCCACGTAATGTGGCGGGCGTAACAAACGCCATCTTTGCTGATAACTATTTAACGGGGTGCTATAGATTTGTATTATAATTTGACTTTAAAAGGCACAATTCTATAACAATTTGACTTTAAAAAGTCAAAATTATTGTCTAATTGGTCATTGTTTGAAACACAGGTTATGAAGATGTGAAGCTCACTTATCAAGATAAAGAAGGTGACTGGTTGCTCGCTGGAGATGTTCCTTGGGGGTAATTCAGTAATAATGCAGTTGATTTTACATTTTCATTTACTTTCGTGTTTTATAGTAGTTTTCTTTAGATGAAGTTTTTTTTAACATATTATTATATGATTTTTGTTTTGATAGATCGTTCATCAAGACCATTCAACGCTTGAAGTTGCTAAGGAAATAGTTAAGATGGATTCCTACATATGAATCATACTTTTAGTATATGATATTTGGAACTAGGTTTTTAGTTTTGTTTTGACAATTATGTAGTATTTATCTATTATGATTTAATTTAAACGAATAATTATAATATATGTTTTAAACTGTTTTTTCCTTTGTGTGCCTGGATATATAATAGGGGCATGGCTTTCTACCTACACACACATCTAAAATATTCGTAATTTTTAACTGCCAACGAATACTATAACCCGGCCATCCGGATAAACTCATCGACGAAAGGTCACCCAAGCCCGCAAACACAGACAACTTTTGTCGGCCGGCCCCGCTCACCCATCATTTCAAGATAAATCGCCACTCAAAGGCTCAATATAGTAAAACTTTTAGCTCACTTAAAGCATATTACATATAATGAGACTCGAACCTATAACTTCCACTTTAAAAAACCACGATGTATATATCTTTTTTCAAACCACTTGAATTGAGGCTCATTGGGCTAGATAATCCGTGAAGTCCTTTGTGGTTGAAGTCTAAAATTTGTAATAATGTATCATGTGACTAAAATGGTGTTTAGTGTGCTTTGATGTTAGTATTAGATATCCATGTCCATTATATTTTTAAACATCAAATTGGGTTTTGATTATAGAATGATATCTTGCGACTGGTTATGGTGTCAAATTGTCAAATTTAACTCTTTTAGTTTAGCCGAGATACAACTCAACAAGGGCGCTTGTTTTTTTTGTTTCTTTGGGCCCAGCCCAAGTTTTGGGCACTGGTTCATCATGTTTGTCTTGAAGATGGTCGCAACTCGTAAAAGAAAGTTTTTTTTATTTATTTAGAGTAAATACACGAATCTTCTCCGAGATTTGTTTACATTTTACTTTTTGTTTCTGTGATTGAAAAATTATAAATTTAATCTTAAGTTTTGAACAAACGTTACAGTTTTAGTCCTTCGGTTAAATGGCCGTTAGATTTATTTGTTAAAATTTTTTAAATGACGTTATACCCCTTCCCTTCTCTTTAGTTTAATGAAAATAAGAAATACTAAAAGTCTAACACACACACTAACTAACACCACCATAGGACCACCATCATTCCACCGTACATACCGGTGGCTAGAATCCACCACCACCACCAAACCTTCGCGTCGACTGTCTCTCTCTACTACTGCCGATCTCTTTCTCCTCCGCACAAGCTTCACCTAGACTTGCGCAAAGTTTAGCTAAATAACAATTGTGATGTGGTTTGGAGGTTTTCATCATCCCAACATGAATGTAGTTGTATCAGTTATGCCTCGAAAGCCCACTTATACCCCAATGATGGAAATCCCAACTATATGGCCTCTAACAAGAATCTGGATCTTGCGTCTTGCCGACTTTTGAGGTGGGGAACCAATGGTCGAGGTGATAGCCCATTGTTGCAGGTCGAGTCGTCAGATTTTAAGGGTGGGGTTAGCGTCGAAGGTCTGGCCGGAAACGTTAAGGGTGGGCGTGATGTTAGAGATTTGGCCGGAAAAGTTGACGGTGGGGGTGGTGTCGCAGGTTGGAATGAAGAGAAATGTTTTCAATATCGGATCGGACATTGAACCGGTCATCTTACCGGTGCACTAGTCGGATCGGTTTAACAAACTAGATGACGTGATAACAATAAATAAATAAATATTTATATTTTTTTTAATATTAGTAGAACTTTAAATACTAGTCAAATACTATTATTAAAGTTTTATAACTTCAACAAATAATCAAATAGAAACATAAATACATTAATCACATCAAACAAACATTTAATCATCCATAATCCAACTTTCAAGTTTCAACCATACCGATACCAAAAGCCAAATTATTAACTTCATCATCGTACTATTAAATCATCTTCATTGATATCTTCACCTATAATTAAAAAAAAGACAAGTTTTAATTAAGCATTGATAATACAATTATATATTATCACATAATACTTGTATATAAATAAATACTAACCTTCAATTCTTGTGCTTGCGAAATAGATGTACCATCGATGTTATTTGGTGGTTTTTCTTCTAACGGTCCAATTCATTATAATCATCTTCACCTTCCTCCTCCTCATCAATAACTCAAAACTCAGTTTTATCAATGCGTTCATAATCCATAGGGTCGTACGACCTTTTGTTCTCATTTTTCTAATAAAATCAATGTTATTCGTAAATATTACATGAGAAAACCAAATAATAAAAATAACATAATTGTCATTTATATAATACATATTTTGAAGAAGTCATAATGAACATATATGAGCTCACAAAGCCTTTGATGCTCCAATCGGTTTCTTTTTTATGGTGAATTCTTTCAAAAACACTTCAGTTACACTCACATCAAAAAAATACAGTTTAACTAAAAATTCTTATTTCAAATGACTGACACTCCTGGACATCTTCACCCAACAATTTTCACCACTCATCTAAGAAAATTAAAAGAGTAGATTACTATTCTATCAATACATTCACACAATATAATTAAGAAAATTAAACATTAAAGTAATCTTAACAGCACGAGTTGTCTTTGTGGAAGCAAAAGCAAGTGGTTGACTAAATCACCCTCCCCATCACGAAATTGATATAATTGTGATGTAAGTTTCATAGGTTCCAAATTCGTCTTCCGCTCAATATATCAACCACCCCTTTAAACACCTCCATTTTTTCCATATTGTTTTCTTGATCATACTAAAAAGTTGGATTCAATTAATAAGCAGCAACATGTAGACTCCTACACAACATTCTATCCTAAGAGGTATCAATAATATTGTATATTGCTTGTAGTTACATTCTTTATTATGGAATAATTTTATGATGTTTTTTCTTGCCCTGCTCATACCCTCAAACACATAATCTAGTGAAGGTTTTTCACCCGAATAACAAATACGCAAAAGCCTCAAAACATGAGCCATCACCTTCACAATTATCAAACAATCATTCCAAAATTTATCACTTAATACAATCTGCTTCACATCTTTAGCTTTTGGCAATTTCAAGACATTCTTGAAATCATTAGCAGTAACCATAGCTTGCAAATCTGATTTATGGTCATTAAAGCTCCTTAATACAATGAAAGTTGTACCAAAATGAGTAGCACCTAGACATATGATTTATGTCCAACCTTGTCTTTTCCTCAACTAGTTCAAAGGCCACTTATGGTTATATATAAAAACAGTTACCTTATATGCAAGTTGAACTAATTCAGGCACCGGAAGTTAACTCTGAAATATCCTTCAAAATCATATAATACAATGGGCTACACACAGGGACCAACAAAGCAAAAGATATTTCTCACACAACAATCTTCCTATAGCCTTGTAATTAGCAACATGATAGGTAACAAAGTGAAAAAAACATTCCTATAACCAAGTATCTCAACAATCTAACTAAGTTTTCTTCATTAGCCTCAACATCTGATGCTTTTGACCATAACAGTCTTTGAGCTTTTACTATTAGTGTCATTGATTTCTTAGCATCTTTTAATAAACTCATCATCATTACATGATAAGAGGGTCCCGTATACTCATGACCCATAGAAGATACTTTGTTCACTACAATCAGAAACAAATACGAATTAACTGCATTCATTGGTATACATGCATGATAGAACCACATAGCCACAGCTAGATTTGTATCATGTAATCCTTTTGTACTTTGCCATGCTGATTTTATTAAAGGTTGAGAAAAATCATTAATGCCTTGGTCAAAATAAGATTGTAAGTTTTCGGAAGTAGAACACGCTTTTCTTTTAGCACGTGCACTTTGTGGTTTAATCTTTGGTGTTTCTTCATTTTTCTTTATTTGAACTTTCTTCATAAGCACTTCTCATTTGAAGCTTGACATCCGCAAGAACCTTTAAACAAAAAACAATAATTCCTTTTACTCCACCAAGATGTTGCTTCATTCTATTAATGCCCCCTCCATGAACAGGTTTATCACAAAAACTACAAAGTAAAAAAAATCCTTAATGCATCTTGAGCTTCAATAGCATATCTCTAAGCATTATTCGTTTTCAAATAAAGACTTGAATAAACACTCGATTGAATTTCAATTTGTTTATCCAGAGATGAAGTCAAATCCAAAACAAAAATAAATGAGCTTCAAAACATAACCAATTTGCAGATTAGTGCAAAGCATATCTATTCACTATCAAAATTTAAAACATAATCAATTCAATAATGAATACATAACCAATCTACAAGATAATCTAAAATCATCAAAATCAATTCATAGATAGTGCCACATCAAAATTCAAAATCACAAGACAAAATCAACTAGTAAGAGAAGTAATATATACAAATTAATTGCAAGAACATCTAAATTCTAAAACCACCAAAATCAATGTACAAAATAAGTTTAGGGCTTGAAAAACATCAAACATGGGAAAACATCACAGATTAGGTAGTGCCACATCAAGAATCACTAGAAATCAAACCATCAAAGTAAATTAACCTAAAATCGAACAACTAGGGTAGTAAATTAGTAAGGTAACTTGAAATCGAACCACCTATTTTGACCCGCTACCTGGGAAACCTGTTTTGAGTTTTTGTGATTGGTGGAGGTCTGAAATTGATCTACGGAGGAGGGAGGGAGTCCTGGCGAGTGGTGAGTGGTGAGTGCTGATTGTCGATGTAGTTGTGGTGGAGGGAGGAGACTGTCGATGGAGCTACGGCGGAGGGAGGCCAGGAGGGAGCTGTAGTGTTTGGAGTTTAGACATTGAAGTTGGATTTTAGGGTTTTAATAACTCTGTCAATTGGAAAAAACAACACTGATCAAACCGGCGATTTGCCAAAACTAATCCAACCGCTGACTCGGGTTAACTTGGCCAGTTCAGCACTTTCAAAACGAATCACACAAGATCGGATATCTCACTGGGCCAAATCACGGTCTGACCGGTCAGCTCGACCGATCCGATCCGACCTTAACAACATTCATGAAGAGAAAAAAAGATGAATTTCATTATTAGTGGGTCCCACATAATTTAATAGTTCGTTCATTCATTTATTTTTCCTTTTTTACTTTTAATTGAATGGTAAAAGGGTACTTTAAACCCACCCACCTAACGGAATTATTTAACGACCATTTGACCGAGGAACGGAATATGTTTATTTTCAAAACTTCAGATTAAATCTATAATTTTTCAATCTCAGCGACGAAAGATGGAATTCGAGTAAAACTTAGGGACGATCCGTGTAATTTACGTTTTTATTTAATTAAATTTATTATATTGTACTCAAAATTAAACATATAATTAAAATAATGATTCTAACTTTCGAAAATTATTTATCCCACGTTTATATTAATGGTGCTACGAGTTGAAACCAGTCGTCTTACAAATAAATGTTAAATTCTCCTTGCCTATAAAGCTATGGATTTTATGAAAAAAATATCTAGAATTTCAATCATTTAAGTACTTTATCAATTCCTAAGGATCAAATTTCGACCCTTGTGATATATTTTTAAATCATCATTAATATGACTTACCTTAGTTATCTTGATTAAGATGGATACTTATTGTGATTGTTTTGATCATCTTTAATTAAAGTATGAACAATAGTAGCTTGTTATAATATAAATAAAATAAAGATGTGATTAATGGTTGTTTGATGGCCTTCAAAGGGTCACTCATACGATGAAATGAAATCAAACTAGCTCCTTTACTTTAACCTTGACTTCAAGTTATTTGCTTACGTTTGCAATGATACTTTTATATTTGAGTTTTTTGTTACATTTGTGTAGCCTTAATTAGATGGATTGATTTCACTTATGGGTGAGAAGTTTGTTAAATTACAATATTGGATTAAAACTTTGTTGTTTTGTAAGATACTTGGTCTCCAAGACTCCAAATTACATGATTGTGAATTTATGTAGTTAACTCACCCATCATGCCTCTTACATGAGGGTATTCTTCTTAGTTCATGCCTCATATCATTAATTAACACACCTTTATACACTTATACTCCCTACACGTGTCTGTTACCGTTCCTTACATTTTCTTTTCAACTTCATCTTCGTCATCATACAATTAACGATTTGTTGAAATTTCTGCATTTGCTTTAAATCATACATCAATACTCTATCGATTGTAAGTTGGAAAGAGTTTAGGATGTTCCAATCAAAGATGGTATGGCACATTAGAGTCGAAACATTGACGCTAATGCCAAAGTAGCATACGTGTACACATGTATCTTTTGTGATCCAAACGGAATACATTTTGTTCTTTACATGTTTGTTAGATCAAGAAGAAGGCTGGTGCAACCAAAACCAAATCACTTAGATAATTTTGGTGCTACATGCAAAGGCTTCCGAGGCTTAGCATGGAACTTCCGAAGGTTGTAGAGTTCTTCCGAAGATAAAGTGAAAGATCAGCTTCCGAAGACTGAACACTACTTCCGAAGTCAAGAGCTTGCTTCAGAAGGTTAAGTCTTAGGAGAGCAATCAAAAGACTACTTTCGAAGTATGAAGGAAAGAAGAAGTTCCCAAGCCTTAGAAGAAGCAGCCTCTTCCGAAGTATAAGTGGCTTCGGAAGTACTTGTTCTTTCAAAGCCATTTAACCTTTGGAAGACACTGCTATGAACCAGTGGACATAAGTATGGTCTCTGACACTCCACTGCAGACCTCTGATACTACATGGCGTTTTCTCAAAGAGCCATGCAGTTGACCATACTTTATTTCACTGTTTACTTTTTTTTGATAGTATATATTACTAACTTTAGTTGGTGACAAAAGGTAAGTCAGGGACATGTCCTGACTACCAAATCTCAGATAAGACTTTATCTGAGATACCTTAAACTATAGTCTTGTAGTATAGGCTTTAGTTATAGGATCCCAGCTGGTATCAAAGTATATCCGGCTATAGGTAGTATTATATATAGTTTCTCATTGTAGCTCGAAAAGATAAGCTTGTAAGAGTCTTGTAATATTTGAGTTGAGAAGCAATATATGTAAGTACCTTGAAAATTACTTTCTGTGTTCTGTATTACTTACTATATTGTGATCAACTCTTATTGACTCTACCTTCATCCGAGTGTTGTTCAAGGTGAGATTGAGAGAAAAACTAAGTGTTAAGGGACCTTTAACCGATCCTGCAATTGGTATCAGAGCTTCTCAGGCTCTTGATTGTGTGATCTAACAATTCAAATCAACCTGTTTTTCACTTCTCCCTACAACTCACTCACTCAAATGGCCCTTAACAAGTCCGAAGTAGAGATGGGAACCATGACAAAGGCTCCCGTCATTAATCCTGAAAATTTCAGGTCTTGGAGCAGAAGAATGGAAGGCTTCATCAGATACCAAGACAGCAAGATATGGAACTCCATTATCAATAGCCCGTATAAGCCAATGTGGCATCACCTGGTGGAAACGGTGCCATGATTGAAAAGGCCGTTGAAGACTATTCTGATGAAGACCAAAAGAAGATAGACATTGACAGCAATGCTATGACAATTCTCATGACTGCAATACCGAACTCCATCATGGTGGGATTTGAGCATTGTATGTTTGCAAAGGAATTGTTTGATGCTCTTGCTCAGATGTACTCAAGCTCAAATGACTCAAAGAAGGACTCACTGAAGTTGCAGTTCGAGAACTTCACCTATATTGCTGGAGAGACCCTCAGCCAGCAGTATTTCAGGTATATGGATCTTATCTAATCTCTTCAGTCTGTGAAGATCACTCCTGAACTCATAGATCTCACGAGAAAGTTCATGAGTGCTCTTCCAAACAGTGGATATTTTACTGTGTCTCTATCAAGAGGATAGAGAATTTGAACACTCTCACTATGACTGAACTTTACGGCATCCTTGATGGATATCATTTAGATATGGAAGTAAGAAGAAGTCGTCCTCTGAGTCTTCCTACTAGCAACGCTTTAATGGTTGCAGAAGGCTCAACACCCCCACAACCTCAGCACTACCTGACTTACCGACAGCCATCCTGCTCTTCTGGACCTTACATCACTTTTCCTGAGACTCCAAGGTCTCAACAGGCTCAACACAATTCCTTCCAGGGAAGTTGTGCCTTTGTCTCAGGAAGTGGACACTCCGGTGATTTTCAATATTGTTTTGATGATCTCGAGTGTTTCAATCCAGATGATGTAGAGTATGTGGACATTGTCCAACAGATGGCTCTTTTAACTTATAGAGCGAAGAAGTTCTTTAAGAGATCTGGAAGGCAATTCCCTCAAAACCCAACAACCAGCAAGTTTGGGTTTGACAAGACCAAAGCAAAGTGTTACAACTGTAACCAACTCGGTCACTTTGCAAGGGAATGCAAGGCTCCCAAGACCAATCCGGGAACTCCACAGGCCTCCACACATCCTTCAACCTCAAAGCCCACTGGAAAGTCAACTGAAACAGCTGCAATGGCTCAAGAAGTTGACTGGAGCTTCATGGTACAAGATGTGACTCCTGCTCAAGCTCTCATGGCAGGTGCAGATGATACTCAGGTATATGAACATCTCTGTACCCCAGGCTGTATAGCTAAAGTTAAACTTTATCAGGATTACAATATGGAAATCAAATCTGATATTGAGTCTTTAAATATTTTAATATTTGATTTTAAGAGAGTTGAATCTGACTATCAGAAGAAAATTAAGGAGTTAGAGAAAATGGTGTCTTTTTTAAAATATGATCACACCAACTACAAGACTCAAATCAAGGATCTGATATCCAAATTGTCTGAGGCTCAAGCCCAGCTTGTCACTACTGAGGCTCAGGCCAGGAAGCATGCTATTTCTGAGCAGAACTTCCAAGTTATTCTTGCATCATCCTCCCACTCCAAAGTCTATTATCAAAACAAAGGAGGGTTGGGAACCAATGAAATTACTCCACCACACTCTTATGAGTCTATTACACAACCTAGATGTGGTACTGAGGAGCAAGAGGTTCCAACTGCTGACCCTTCCTCACTAGAGTTGAAAGATGAAGCAATAATAGTGGCCACCACAGGGAAGGAACAGGTAGAAGTACCCATCTCCTCTTGTGAAGATCAAATCCTAACCACTAAGGCCAGAAAAAGCAGAGCTAAAGCTGCTAGAAGAACTGCCAAGAAAGTGGCTGAGTCTAAACTGAAGATTGACCCAAAGCAGAAAGGTATCTTTATCTCAGCTGGATTCCAAGTGTTAGGTACTTCTGATTTGGGAAAGGAGCGTAATACCAGCACTCCTGTCCTACCAAGGATCAGAAGTTAAAGGGAAAGGTCGCTGATGAAGAGAAGAAGCCCAGAAATAGCAACCTTCATAGTCCCAAAAGTCTAACATTGCATGCATAATGTGTGGTCTGCACAACCATATGGCAAAAGATTATTACTACAATCCTGCAAGCACACATTATGCAAATAAAGGAGTCAGGGAAGGTTTCATATGTGGACCTTTTCAAACGGTTCAGTGATGAAGAAGGGAAAGCTAGTTTCCGAAGCAAGGTTGCTTTCGGAAGAAACTGTTTCTTTCGAAGGGAAAATTGCCTCAGAAGCAAATGCTACTGAAGTTTGGAAGAACAAGAAGATTCCCTTGAAACCATCCCAGAAGAAGACTGCTTTGGAAGAAAAGGTGGTGAAGACTTCTTCCAAAAAGAAATAAGCTTCGGAAGAAGGCTATGCTGCAAAAGCCTCTATAGGCTTATCCTCCAAGATTGACCAAAGGATGGACTGGAAGATCAAGAAAGATGTTGTAGCCCAAACCTCTTTTTCAAAGACATCCATTGAACCCCCATGCATATCTTTTGGTTCAATTATGTCATTATCCTTGGAAGAACCCAAGACCAACAAGGCTTGGGCTTCCAATCGAAACTAACAATCTCATCTTATGTGCAGGACATCCATATGATAAGAATAACAATGTCTAGATTGTGGACAGTGGATGCTCCAGGCACATGACAGGGAACAGATCTCTCCTTCAATAGTTTCAACATTATGATGGAGGTCCTGTCCAATTTGGAGGTGAGACCGGAGGATATATTTCTGGCAGAGGGAGTATATCCAATGGTAAGTTAAAAGTTGACAAATTTAACTTTGTCAAACAGCTTGAACACAATCTGTTAAGTGTTTCTCAATTCTATAATCAAAAGCACCAGATGCTTTTCATAGAACATGAGTGCATTATCCTCAAACCAGGGATGACCATTCCTCCGGAATTAGTGCTTCTTAGATCTCCCAGGAAAGGGGATATGTACAAGCTGGATATGAACAATGCTTCCCCAATGGGTGAAATATCATGCTTTCTTTCCAAAGCTGATAGTGTTGAGTCAACACTGTGGCACAAACGTATGTGTCATGTAAATTTTAAAACAATGAATAAATTGGCTAAAAATAACTTGGTACATGGCTTGCCTAAAAAGGAGTTTTTCTGCACAGATAACTGTGTTGCATGCCTGAAAGGGAAGCAACACAAGACCTCTCATAAATCCAAATGTGTTAACTCTATCACTACTCCATTACACTTATTGCACATGAATCTTTTTGGTCTCACAAGTATAATGAGCATTGGAAGGAAATCATACTGCCTTGTGATAATTGATAGTTTTACAAGATTCACATGGGTATTGTTTTTAGGAACTAAAGATGAAACTGCTGAAACATTAAAATCTTTTATTTTTAAAATAGAAAATCAAATTGATCACAAGGTTAAAATTATTAGAAGTGATCAAGGGACTGAGTTTAAGAACTTTGTTCTTGACTCATTCTGTAACTCAAAAGGGATTGCCAGACAATACAGTGCTCCCAGAACTCCTCCACAAAACGGTGTTGCTGAGAGGAGAAACATGACACTTATTGAGGCTACTCGAACTATGTTAGCTGATTCAAAACTACCTCTTACATTCTGGGCAGAGGCAGTTAGCACTGCATGCTATGTGCAGAACAGAGTTCTTGTAGTTAAGCCACATGGAAAAATCCCTTATGAGCTATGGAACAAGAGGCCACCGTTCATTGGCTTTCTAAGGTCCTTTGGCAGCAGGTGTACCATACTTAACATAAAAGACAATTTAGCAAAATTTGTTGAAAAGTCTGATGATGCTATCTTTGTTGGATACTCTTCTAGCTCCAAAGCTTATAGAGAATACAACATTAAAATCAACAATTTGAGGAATCCTCCAATATAGTTGTTAATGAGCACACTCCTTGTGTTAGGGGGAATGGCCCTGATCATATCTTTGATTTAGAATTGTTTCCAAACTATTCTAAACCATCTTGTGAGAATGTTTCAGCTGGAACAGATGCTTAAAATGATGCTGATACCGTTGTTGATGATCAACTGTTTGAGCTACCCAGACCTCTTCCAAATTCTCCAAGAGCTGCAATAAATGAAGTTTCCACCATTCACAAATATGACAGCTTAACCATATCAAGGAATAGTGAAACTTCAACAAGTGAATCACTTTCTGAGCCTCAAAACTCATCAGGTGATCCACCACAACACCAGGCAGAAGAAAGTAGTATTTTGAAGGTACAAGCAACTGTTAATACTACCTCACAGCCAACCATTGATGATGTTTCTTATTCATTCAATCAGTCCTCATTGAATGACTTTGAAACAACAGCTGGACAGAGTGTACCAGCTCCTGAGCAGAACGTGTCCAATCTGGATCTATCTCTACAGCTAGAAGTGATTCCTCATCTTAGGATTCATAACACTCATCCAACTGAGAACATCATAGGGGATGTCTCTGAAGGTGTGAGAACAAGATGGCAGACTCATCATGGGAATGTCTGCTTGTACTCATGCTTTTTATCCCAGATGGAACCTAAGAAGGTGGAAGATGCCTTGAAAGATAGTAGCTGGCTTGAATCGATGCAAGAGGAGCTGCTTCAATTCAAGAGACAGAAGGTATGGAACCTATGTCCACTACCATCTGGTCAAGTACCTATAAGCACTAAATGGGTTTTGAGAAACAAGAGAGATGATAGAGGCTTGATCATCAAGAACAAAGCAGGACTTGTAGTTCAAGGAAACACCCAAGAGGAAGGAATCAATTATACTGATGTCTTTGCACCTGTTGCAAGACTTGAGGCAGTTAGGATCTTCCTTGCTTATGCTGCATCCAAGGACTTCACTGTTTACCAACTTGATGTCAAGTGTGCCTTTCTATATGGGGATATAGATAGGGAGGTCTATATGTGCCAACCTCCAGGATTTAAAGACCCACAGCACACCAACTATGTGTGCAAATTGGATAAAGCTCTATATGGGCTGCACCAAGCGCCTGGGTTGTGGTATAAGACTTTGTCTCAGTTTCTTCTGAAGAATGGCTACACTAGAGGTACCATTGACAAAAATCCCTTCATCAAAAAGTATGGAAAGGACATTTTGATTGTTCAAGTCTATGTCGATGACATCATATTTGGTTCTTCAAGTGTAAGGACTTTGAAAGCATTATGAAGAAAAAGTTTGAGATGAGTTCCATGGGGAAAATGGACTTTTTCATTGGAATTCAGGTGAAGCAAATAAAAGAAGGGTTTTTCATTAATCAATCTAAGTATGTTTCTAACATCTTAGAAAGATTTGAGATAAAAGATTGTAAGCCTGCCAAGACACCCATACCCAGAACCACAATCTTCGTCCTGACCTTGAGGGGGAGGATACTGATCAACATCAGTATAGGGCAATTATTGGTTCTCTGATGTATCTTACAGCCAGTAGACCTGATATCATGTTCGCTACCTACATATGTGCAAGATATCAGGCTGCTCCAAAGGTGTCTCATCTAGCTGTTGTTAAAAGAATCCTCAGATACCTCAAAGGAGCACCCAAACTAGGTCTCTGGTATCCCAGAAACAAGGATTTCAATCTCTATTGATACTCTGATAGTGACTATGGCGGTTGTAACATTGACAAGAAATTCACGTCAGGAGGATGTCAATTTCTTGGTGGAAGAATCATCTCATGGCAATACAAGAAGCAATCATGTGTCTCTACATCAACTGCTGAAGCTGAATACATTGCTGCTGCTAGTTGCTGTGCTCAACTGTCATGCATTCAGAATCAAATGTTAGACTATGGATTCAACTTTATGAGTACTCTTATCCATATTGACAACAACTGTGCTATCTCCATTATTGAAAATCCGGTGAAGCATTCCAAGACAAAGCATATTGATATCAGGTACCATTTCATTAGAGAGATTTATGAAAAAAATCTGATCAAACTAATCAAAGTTGACTCAAATGAACAACATGCTGATTTGTTCACCAAAGCTTTTAATGAACAAAGATTTAAGTATCTCATAACAGCTATTAGGATGATAAACATTGATTAGATTACCTTTTTTGAAAACCTTTTAATATTTAATGTTCTATGTCAATACAATTTAAGCCTTGGTCTCTCTGCAATTTTCTAAGTATAAATTTCTTTCGAAGAGAAATTAACCCTCGGAAGGTATTTTCATATCTTTCGAAGCAAAATTTCTCAAAGGATAATTTTCTTCTCGGAAGAGTTTTTGGTCTCGGAAGAAGCGATTGATCTGATATCAGATCTACTTCCGAGGCTTATACACACTCTCCATTCGGAAGGCAATCCTGACCTTCGGAAGCAATGTCTTTGCTTCTGAAGTAAGAATTGCCTTCGGATGACAAATTACCTTCGGAAATGTTCTATACTCGGAAGAGAGATCTTACTGTGTAACGGAAATCTCTTGGGCCCCATATTGTAAAAAGCAAAGATTTTGTTATTGATGTTGGATTATTTAATTGATTTTAACCTTATCGCCACTGTCATTTCTTCCACTAAAACATCACATCACCTTATCCTAACCCCCATTACCGCCTTCCCACCCTCTTTTAAATAATCCCAACTACTCAATTTCATCGTCTTATGTGAAATTTTTACTGCCCTAGAAATTTTCTCCACTCCAACTTTACCCAAGCTCAAATTCATCCTCATTCACCTTTCTCCAATGGCACTCAACCCTCAGCACAACCAAGTCGCACTTCTTGATTCTTCAACAGATGCTGACTTCTCTGAAATCATTTGTTTTCTCGCCCAATCATCTTACTACACAGCCCTTACCGTTAACCCCACTGTTTACTCCAATCAAATGGCCGAATTTTAGGAAAATGGTCAAGTCGAAACCCTAAACGGGATTCGTGTACTAAGGTCTAGCATTTATGGACAAGAGTTGGTCATTACTAAACAACTTATCAAGGAGCATCTGAGCTTCATGATGAAGGAGCTCCTACTGAATTCCCCAAAGAAGATTTAGACAGCACTGATATCCTCATGGGATATGGTGGAGATGTGAGCAGGTTGACAGTCTACAAGTACAACTTCTCCTACAACTGGAAGTTCTTCCTGCATGTTGTTCTCCACTGTCTGTCCAACAAATCTGGGGGATGGGATCAAATCCCTTATGAACTAGGATGCTTAGTTCATGGACTGGTGAGAGGCCTCCGCTTCAATTACTCAAGATTTGTGTTCACCAATCTCATTGGGAATCTTTAAGGGAGACATTCTTCATGTATCCCCGATTTATTCAACACATTATCAACTATGAGTTGGAACAGAGTATGCTTGTCTGTGCTGCTGCTCTGACTGTCCCTCACATGAGGCCTACCATCTTCAAGACATTGAGGAAGGTGTCCACTAACTTCACTAGAAGGTACACTTCTCTAATTCCAGGTATGATTGAGCGCATAGCTCCTGGTGACATTCCTGTTCACCCCACAGGTGATTAACCCACACTAACAACCACCTCCATAATGCCAACACTGTCTTCTCTACCCATCACCATAACATACCAGAGACGCCCTAAACGAACCCTTGTTCAATCTACTCTGATTGAGCAAGCACCTCCTGTTCAATCCAAAAAGACTAGAGTGGAAACATGGGCTCCCACTCAGTTGAGGTCTCACCATCCTTCTCATTCGACCTCAATTTGGGTTTTGAGTCTCCTCAGGCTCAAACCCATGAGCCCGACACCCAAACCGACAGTCCTCAGGATGAGTATCTACACTCTTCTGAGCAGCCAACAAGGGACAACCCCACCAAAGGCTCAATGCCTGTAGACATTGACCAAGTCCCGGGTCAGTAGGCTTACCATCCTTATCTTTCACTGACCTTCTTTATAAAACTGATGAAGAGATAACATCTCTCCATGGCAATGAAATTGATCTACAACACCCTCTCCAAATTGACCAAAGTCCGGGTCAGTAGGCTTACCATCCTTATCTTTCACTGACCTTTTTAAAACTGATGAAGAGATAACATCTCTCCATGGCAATGAAATTGATCTACAACACCCTCTCCAAGATCAACAGAGCCAAGAGAGATCCCTTATCTCTAGCCCCCATCAGTAGCCTACAACTGAGATGAGTCCCACTGATGTGGAGGGGACTCATACAGATTTAGCTGCCACTACAGAAGGTGCCTCAATGGACCCTATGGACAGTGGTAACATATCTGAGACTGAATCTATGGCAACCATGTTGTTTGATGACTCTAAAAGAGACATCATTCAGCAAGGGAAACCAGGGTGCCAAGAAACCACATTTGGTGGTGAGGCTAAACATACCAGGTATGTTACCTCATCTCATCGTGATTCTTCAAAAGAGGATGAGGGAAGCATGACACTCCTCATAAAAGACCTTCTGTCTAAAGTCTTAAACCTTGAATCCTTGGTTAGGACTTTAGAAGAAAGGTCCGCCACTCAGCGACTTGAGATTGACAATCTCAAGGCTCAATTAGCTGAGAAACAGACCGAGAGATTTGTTAGGCATGTACTTGTTCAGGTCTCATTGACTTCTTCCTCTAGATCATCTAGCTCTCAAGATGATGCTACCAAAAAAGGGGAGAATGTTTAGAGACAAACACTTGAGGATCCACAGACTCATACTTCAACCTCAACATCTTCTACTCCTGTCATCACCTTGTCCGAGCCATCTCAAGTTGTATTTCAAATCGACCCAAAGATGCTCAGAGATCTCTACAGACTCTTCACAAAGTTTCTGTTGAGACCCTCTACTGATCAGCCAAGCCCAGATACTGCAATGATTTACTTCGGAGCTGAAGAGCTTCAGAGGCTAACTGCACCTTCTACCACTATGGAAGAAGTTGGTCAACCTAAGGTCCACATGGAACCTAAGATTAATTTCGAAGGGGAAATGGGGACTGATGGCCCAGCAACTGAAGCAGTCGAGACAGAATCTGCATTTCCTCAAACTTCCGAAGCTAAAGTTAAAGCCTCGGAAGAACAAGCTGAGTCTTCCGAAGCTGAAATGGAAGTTGTTGAAGGACTGTTCAAGATGTCCGAGGAATTGATCATCACATATGCTATCCTATAAATGGCATCTGAGGTGAACAGTGAAGACCTTCTAAATCTACCTCTATCCTAGACACTCTCTGCCTCTCTCACAATCCGAATCCACTCTCCAAGAACCATCACAGTCAGGCTCTTCTAAATATAACAAAGGGAAAAGGAAGATGACTGCGGAAGAGCTTCAGGAAGAGAAGAAGATTGAGAAATTAAAGAAGAAAGGAAGACTTCTAACTGAGAAGTTGCTAGCTGCTAGTACAAAAGCAACTGCAGCCAATCAGGAGGCTGTCAATAATAAAAGGAGAGAAGAGATAATTGATCAGCTCATCCAATTGGGAGCTGCCAATGAAGAAACACTCATGCTCCCACTAGAGGAGTTGGTGGAACTGGAAAAGGCAACCAGACTGCAACTTGAGAAACAATAAGAAGTAGCCAGGTTGGCCTTAGAGAAAGAGAAAGAAGAAGAGAACAGAAGGAGGTTGACTTGCAGCAGAGGAGAGATAGGATAAAGTTCCTAATCTCCAAGGCTTCAATCTTCAAGAACTCTCTCCACACGACAATGAAACAATCGTTTGGCTCAACAACAAAGAGAATGATTAAATGGAGAAAGAGAGAAGAAAGGCTGAAAGAGAAAAGCTAAAGGAAAGGAAGAAGAAGGAGGAAGAAGCAAAGACCACTGCAACCAGAAAACTCAGTGAAAAGGCCTGGATGAAGGACTACCTCCGGGCTTATGGCTTCTCTGAAAGGCAGGTGGGTCCCATGTCAGAGAGGACACTCCAACGGACTGTCAGCGAAATCAAGGCTGACATCCGCTTGGGAAAGAGAAAAGAGATGTACAAAAGGGTATAGGGGATGACCTTCACTACAACTACTTAACCACAACCTGATCCCTCACCCTTACCCTTCACCATTAAGACTGAGCCCTTCACCCCTGAACCCACATCCTTACCCTCACCTGTCTCATCACCTCAACCACCTAAACTTCCCATCCTTCAACCAAAAACACTTCCCAGAACCTCTGAACCACAACCTACCCAACAACCATCCCCTCAGCCTTCTCAATATCTCTCTCTTGAGGAGTTCAAGGTAATCAAGACTAAGCTCATCAACTGCACAACTTTGAGCGAAGTCTCATGTGATGAAGATTCTGTCAACACCACCTATGTTGATGGATCTTCTTGTTTCCTCACAAGAGATCAATTCCTTGATTTACCTAGAGGAACATTGGGCCAGACAGTTAGACTTCTAGGTCTCAACTCAGATTCACTGAATGATGAAGAGATCAAACTTAGAAGGAAACTGGTGACTCTGCTAGATACTAAGAAAGAGGACAAGATTCTCAGTCAGTCTCTTGTGCCTAGAAAAGGAATAATCCGGTGGAGGTTCGATGAAACTTCTCACAACTTTGTTGTTGAGAGGGAGAATGGCGAAGTCAACAGACTTAATGCAACCTCTCTGTTACACTCCAGCAGATTTGATATTGCTAAGTTAGCAGAGAAGCCATTCTCCAACCCCTCTAACTCTAAAGCTACTACACTCATCAGAAATCATCTCAACAGTCTCCATCTAGCCGAGCTAACTGCAAAGGCCAAGATTGAAGAAGAGTTGAGATTGAGAAGACAGGAAGACAAGGAAAGACCTCCTACCAAAGGCACTACCTTTCTACAGATGGTAGAGGGTCTTGAATTGGAACCTATAGCTAGATAGGAATATGATTACAGTTCCCATCAACTAACTCTTTTCAGAGGGCAACAACAGACGGTACATATCATCCAAGGTGACAGATTGGACTTCATGTCTACCAAGGATTTGTACAAACTTCTCAGCACCACATCAGGGAAGAACAAGAAAATAGATAAATATCTACTCTCCTTGGTGCTGAAAGTTTTGAGAAGTAGAAACAAGTGAGGTTTTGGTAGCATCAGCCTAGGGGGAGTTTGTTAGATCAAGAAGAAGGCTGGTGCAGCCAAAACCAAATCACTTAGATAATTTTGGTGCTACATGCGAAGGCTTCCAAGGCTTAGCATGGAACTTCCAAAGGTTGTAGAGCTCTTCTGAAGATAAGGTGAAAGATCAGCTTCCGAAGACATAACACTACTTCTAAAGTCAAGAGCTGGCTTCCGAAGGTTAAGTCTTAGGAGAGCAATCAGAAGACTACTTTCGAAGTATGAAGTAAAGAAGAAGTTCCCAAGCCTTAGAAGAAGCAGCCTCTTCCGAAGTATAAGTGGCTTCGGAAGTACTTGTTCTTCCGAAGCCATTTAACCTTCGGAAGACATTTCTATGAACCGGTGGACATAAGTATGGTCTTTGACACTCCGCAGTAGACCTCTGATACTACATGGCGTTTTCTCAAAGAGCCATTCAATTGACCATACTTTATTCCATTGTTTATCTTATTATGATAGTACATGTTACTAACTTTAGTTGGTGACAAAAGGTAAGTCAGGGACATGTCTTGACTACCAAATCTCAGATAAGACTTTATCCGAGATACCTTAAACTATAGTCTTGTAGTATAGGCTTTACTTATAGGATCCTAGCTGGTATCAAAGTATATCCGGCTGTAGGTAGTATTATATATAGTTTCTCATTGTAACTCAAAAAGATAAGCTTGTAAGAGTCTTGTAATATTTGAGTTGAGAAGCAATATATGCAAGTACCTTGAAAATTACTTTTTGTGTTCTGTATTACTTACTATATTGTGATCAACTCTTATTAACCCTACCTTCATCCGAGTGTTGTTCAATGTGAGTTTGAGAAAAAAACTAAGTGTTAAGTGACCCTTAACCGATCCTGCAATATTGCATGTCATTTGATTAACATATGGTTACCTAAAGATGTCTCATTAAAAATTTATCAAAATGGTACAATTAGGAACTTTTTTGTTAGAGGTGTGCATATGGTAGGGTTTCTTTTCTAAGCTCTGTGACATTAATCGGTTTTCACTCTATGAGATAAATTGGATAATGAACTTTGTGTCATTATTCGATCTTCACTCTATGAGATAAACTAGACAATGAAAGGTTTACGGTTAATTGAGGAAACAAAGATTATACTATCACTTTACTATTCCTAGGACTAATTTAGAGTTTGCATTGGTGGCTTTAGGCAATGATCATGATGTTTAGAGTTAGGTATGTAAAGTAACACAAAGTTATAGATGTATACATTGATCATGATGAGTCAAAAGTGAATCACATCCCCACAAAGGTTAAATATTATTATTGAGGAAATAGAGGATGTTAGATGTCATAACTTTATCCCACACAAGAAAGCTGAATTTGAATCCACCAGCTTATTTATAGGAATATTCACTAAGTTCTTGGTGTAGCCTGTTTTCTTGAACGCATCTTGAGAACCCCACTAGAGATTAAGATTTCGATCACCTTCATTGATGACAATCTTGTTCACCCCAGCTTCCACTATTTCGGTTTTAAATCTTAAAGCTACCGACTTACCGTGTAATGGCAAACCCAAAATTTATTCTCATGGGGGGCAACGTGGAGTGATGGCATAATATTAGGGGGGCATCAAGATTTTCACATACATATAACACTAAAAAAGGTTTTTACAGGGGCAATTCCTCCCACCCTATAACCTTGGTTCGCCCTTCTACCATGGCTCGATTTCAAGGGCTTTGGTATGATATGAAGTTGGTAATCAAAGAATGTAAGCACCAATCGCACATTAACAATTTGAGGTGATCACCCCGACCCCTCAATGTATTTTTTAAAAAGGATACTCATATACGTATAAATAATTGATTCTCTATCAACCTATTAATAAGAAAAAGTTACATTACCCTTAATACTCTTAGTCCATAAGATAAACAAAACATAATTGAAGATAAACTCCAATTGTACACTGATGTCCTAGCCCATCAAGAGTGGAATTATCAGACATAATAAATGATGGCAAGACAACAAAGTTGCTCTCCAAAAATGCATGTGCAACAATATGATGAATGAAACTTTGAGTAACCATCTATAAAAGGAAATATATTATTATTAACTATTTTAAAACATATATACCCAAAATGAAAAAAAGTACATTGTAGATGAGTAGATTAATTTTTTTTAAAATAAGGGATCTTGTAATTGGCACTAAAGGAGAACCTCCCCCTTGAAAGTGAACATATGAAACTGCAGTTATGCTCAAATTGCCTAGGCAAACGGTATTCATTGATTGAGTGACCAATGGGTTTGGTTTGGAGGAGACTTCGATGAATTTATATTCTAATCCCTTTAGTAATATATTTAGTGGAATGTGACAAAGGGTTTAATACCTTTATTATTGGCTTATCTAAGTGCCCTTGAAGACTAATCTCTTTATGTGGATGGACAATCTCCATATTAGAAGCTTTGTATAAGCGAGGAGTAGACGTTAATGACACACTCTACATAGGATATAGGGAGGAGACTAAAACAATAGACCGTCTTTTGATATCATGACCTCTTGAAAGATAGATTTTGTCATAATATAGCCCGCCCATTTGAATTCTTTATGATGTATTGAGCTTGGGGCATCTAAAAATAAAGACCCCTAATTTTGTTAAATAAAATTATATTAGATTTTAGGATATATGGGCTACGATGCTCCGTTGATCCAATTATTCATAATCTTTACTTCCACTAGTCCATATCAAAATTTGAAAATTGAGAGATCATTGGCCTTGGAAATCAAGTAATTAAAGGTTGAGGCTGAAAATTAAAATGTTTAGAATCATCTATTGAAGGGCATTATGACCACCGTTAGTCTTCTACGATCATCATTCATCACTGAAATCAAAATTATTTTGATCTAATCTCGCCAAAGTGCCTTTGGACCAGTAAAATCATCACTTATAGAACGATCTGAAGAACAAGTGATTATCGATGAGTGACTGGGTGCCGCCTACGGGAAATCATGGTGTGAATTCGAATGGTCGATCATCATTTCTATTCTTTTTCACCTTATTTTTTCACTAAATCAATTATCAAGGGTATTTTTTAAGGTTTTTCTTTGGTTTATTTGCATATTGCTTTCATTCAAAGAACTAGGAGTAAAGATTTATTGCTTTTGAATATTTTGCTTAATTGTTTTATATTGTTTAATTACTTTGTGAGTCAGGCTCTAATTGGGTGCTTAGAATTTGATTTAGGGTTTTTTCTGCTTTGGTGTTTCGGTGTTAGGAGTAAGATATTTAGGCAAATAATAAGATAGCAAGTCTACTTTTGGGTGTTTAGGATGCTTTTTGATTAATTGATTTGGTGTTTTTTCAAACAAAATGTCAAAAAAATTAAAAAAGCCTTTTTAGATCAGCTGGTGCCCTAAAAATGATGAGTTGGATCTGAGTCACAAATTAGTGTGTGGTGCAAGCTATATATTCTGTAACACCGGGGCCATCATACCACCAATATTATTCGTTTTGCCCATGAGGAGCTCACGAATTTGCTTTTAGTTTCCCAGGTGAAAAGTTCCTAGGGAGGCCACCCATCTTTGAATTGTTGTCACCTGAGCATACTTAAATGTAGAGTTCTCCTCTCATCCAAAGCCAATGCATATAAAACAAGTTGGTGATATTAGATACCAGACATTCATTATGAACCATGAATCTGTTTTGTCCATAGTAGATGTGAGATTTATGTATGGTGTCACAATCACCCTCCCCCTTTGGACTCATCTTCCTCGATGAGCTTGAGAAGTCATCATGCTCGGTGAGGTATGTCCCACATCCCGAATAGCACAGGAGTGGATCTAATGCCATTCTGTAACGCCCGATAGGGGTGAGCAAAAAATCAAAATAACTGAACCGTAACCAAAGTAACCGATGCAACCGAACCAATAAAACCAAAACCGCTAGAAAATCGATGGTTTGGTTTGATGATTTTTTAAAAACCGAAATTTTCGGTTTGGTTTTGGTTTTGCTTGTAACAAAATCTGAAAAAACCGAACTGAAACCATATAATCAAACTTTAGAAGTGTAATCATATACTAATAAAGATTATTAGCCTGTTATTTACTTATTTAACTTGTGTTATCTAAAAAAAATTAAATATTTAGATTTCAAGAATAATATTTAATTTTTTATTTGTATTGATAGATTAAAATATTTTATTGAATATATTGTTCTTATATTTTATGAATTTCATTTAATTTTAATTACAACTAAATTATAAAAATATATAGATTATATTTAGATATCAAGAAAATAATGTAAGGTCAAAGTTTTTGGCTTAAATTCATTACTTTAAAACAATTTTTCTCTAAAACTAGAAGCACAAATGATGAAACCAAAAAAACCAAAAACCGAACCGAAACCGAAGTTAAAACCGAAAACCACAAACCGAAAAAACCAAAACCGAACGATTTTAAAAGCCTAGAAACTAAAATATCGGTTTTTGGTTTCGGTTTTAGGCTAAAACCGAACCAAACCAATCATGCACACCCCTAACGCCCGAAACCTCATACTACCAATATTGTCTGCTTTGCCCACAAGGAGCTCACAAATTTGCTTTTGGTTGCCTGGGTGAAAACTTCCTAGGGAGGTCACCCATTCATGGATTGATGTCACCTAAACATACTTAATTGTGGAGTTCTCCTCTCATCCATAGCCAATGCGCCTAAAAACGCATTGGTGATATTAGAGACCAGATAATCCTTATAAACCAAAAATCTCTCCTGTCCATCGCCAATGTGAGATTTATGTAGGGTGTCACAATCACCCCCTGGACTTATTGTCCTCAATGAGCCCGAGAAGTCACCATGCTCAATGAGGTATATCCTACATCCTATCTGTTACACCCTCAACTTTCACAAATGAGATTTTATTGTTAGGCGCATGACATACCAAGATCTCAGCCTATAGTTACACCAAATGACATTAATTAGTTGTTCATTAATAACAGGACTTCCTAAAAACAAAGTTAATAAAGTAATCATGAAAATACATGAGGAAGCGTAATCATTCATAATTCAATGGCGCAAAACATGCGCAACTCAATTAAATGTAATTTGTAGAAATGTTGATTGTTCATTTAAACCATATGGTGATTAATGCAATAATGTGATGCTCCTAGCCATGCACACCTTAAGAACCTAAAAAAACATGCCAAATTTTCAACACAAGGTTGGTGATTTCATAGATTTTGATAAACATTAACACAATCTAAAGCAGATCTAGTAAACAAAGTAATATCAGTATATAGCTAGTCTACATAACAAGTTATATAGTGTATGAAGTTCGCAACCGAAGCAGACAGTGTAAATGAAGGCCTCAGTTGTGGTTACCAGGCCATAGCAACAGAAATTAGGTCAATTAAACACCCGTTTGACCTGCAGTCGTGCTAGCGCCACTAGCCCGAGTAGGGTTTGTCAAACCTAGTATATTTACTCAGAATTACCTCGCTAAAGTACATAAACTAACGGTTCGAAAATGAGGACTTAAAATGGTACACCATTAGTAATCATGCGTTAATTACAATAATACTAATCAAATGAAAGAACGTGTAAAAGTGAACATGTTTCTTTTTCCTAATAAGAATATATGTAAACTGGAGTTGTAAGCTCACCTCAAATACACAACAAATAAAGTAATTGCACAAAGCAGGTAATTAAGTTTCCAAATAACCTGAATGCATGATTATTGTCTAATTAATATTAAGAATTATTATAAGAACTACACGATTTCACGTTCCTGACTTGGTTGCGATGCATGCTATCATATTTTCCCATTCACATGCAAGAACAGTCATACACCAAATAACGCATGCATAAAAAATAAACAAAAAGAATTCAATTATTCTCGCGTACCTGATCATGCATAAAGGTACTCTTTATATATTTTATTTATGACTTTTTATATTATATAACTCATACATTTATTAATACATAACCATAAATCTGAACACATGGTAATCCATACATGACACACTTATCTATAATATATATATTACACACAACACATTAATGTAATATATTACTTACAATACACACATACATAATATATATATATATACACACACAGTGGCGTATCCAGGAATTTTTTTTATGGGGGGCGGAAACTTTTTAAAAGTCGGTTGACTAACGCGATAACGCTATATAATAATTTTTTTCGAACCATTTTGGGTCCATGACAGGTTGGATCGGGTCGGTTCATTTAAAAAAAGACAATCAAACTAAATTTCATAAAACCAACAAAATCATGTCAAATGTTATTACAAAAACAGAATAAAGGTACAATATACCTAAAGTTGTTCTCTACGAGGTTTTATTTTTTGAAATCTTTCCATAACAACATCTATGAAGACATTCCTAAGTAAATCTTTCTCCAATACAACTATCGCTTAAATTTTCATCACCCATCTGATTACACAAATCGGACTTCACGTACTTCATTGCCGAAAAACATTTTTCAACTGTTACGGTTGCAACGGGTAATACGAGAGCTAGCTTCAATAAACGATATACCAAAGTAAAAGAAAGGTGTTTCTTTGTTTGAACCATCAACTCTACAAGACTTGATAAACCATCCAAGTTGGCAAATCGACTATCCGCTTTTAAATTGTCAATATTGATCTCTAGTTCAATCGGAAGTCTTCTTTTATCATTTTCATCGAAATCATTCGGATACAACTCGGATAATCTTACTATTTTTGAGACGTCAAACCCATCAAAATTATCACAAGGACTCAAACTACTCAAACAAACAAGTAAGTTCGATGTTACCTCGTTAAAACAACTCCCAAACTCTTATATTTGCATATCTAAAACCGCATTAAAGCAATCGTACTCAAAATAGTGGCGATATGTGATATTTGTCTTTTGTCTTGGCTTTTTTGGGTTAATGTACTCATCATCCATGTTTATCATTTCAAGTTCATATTTTTCACAAAAAGAGTTAACATTATCAAAAAAACTTATTGAAACCCTCCATTCTAAATTTCTCAAGTTGACGTTTGGTGGAAGAAACCAATGAAACTACATTTAATAAATCTTGCTCTTTTCTTTGAAGACTTTGAGACAACGTGTTTGTGATATCTAGAATATGCTACATCAAGTGTAAGTAGAAGACAAAGTTGTATTTTTTTCATTTCCGATTGGAGTCCATCCGCTTGTTTGACACTTGCAAGATTAACATCCGTTTCTTCAACATATTCAAGAACTTCCATAATTGATGGATATAAAGTAATCAAACGAGAAAGAGTTTTATAGTGAGAATTCCAACGTGTATCCCCGGGCCTTGAAAGTGACATTTCTTGATTTAACCCACTTCCGGTAATAAGGTTATCTTCCAAGTTCTGTTTTTGACTTTCACGAAGCTTATCTTGTCGTTTGCAAGATGCACTAATGACATTTGTTAGACATTTTACCATTTCGAAAAGCTTCCAAACACTTGTATGTTTATGTGCAACCCCGACAACAACAAGTTGTAGTTGATGAGCAAAACAATGTACATAGAATGCAGAAACGTTTTCTTTTAAAATTAATGCTCTTAGTCCGTTAAACTCGCCCGACATATTACTTGCACCATCATAACCTTGGCCTCTAATATTAGCCAAACTTAATCCATGTCGAGCAAATAAATCATCAATAGCGGATTTAAGCGTCAATGCGGATGTCTCCATCACATGAACAAGTCCATTAAACCGTTCCTTAACTACTCCATACTTATTCACACATCGTATAACCACGACCATTTGTTCCTTTTTCGAAACGTCACTTGATTCATCAACTAATAAAGAGAAAACATCACCATCAAGATCTTCAAAATTTTGTTTTAGTACCTCTTGAGCAAAACAATGCTTGATATCTTGTTGAATTTTTGGACATGTCATTTGATTATTCCCGGGTGCATTCCTTAAGATAACCTTCCCAAGTTCTTCCTTTATTTCACTCATTAATTCTAAAAATTCCAAAAAATTCCATTTATTTAATGAATCATTTGATTCATCATGACCACGAAATGCTTGTCATTGATTCAATAATTTTTGGGCAAGCCTCACAGAAGCACCTAATCTAAGTCGGTATTCATACCTTTTCTTTGAATCTTGCTTCTTAAAGGCGGTTCGTATTGATTGATTTTCATTAAGCAAATCATCACACTTTTTCAAATATTTATTGTGCAAACTATTAACTTCACCCACATGTTTTACAAGTCTTTCTTGTTTTTTTCAACCATTAAAACCATCAGAGACAAACGCGTCTTTTGAATCTCCAAAATACCCTTTAAACAAGTAACAACATAGGTAATACACACGATCATTCTTTATACTATACTCTAACCATCTTGGATGAGCATCATACCAACTTTCATTAAAACATCTTAATTATTTACCAATCTTTGTTTGTGGGAATACAATATCTTTTGGTTGGCATGGCCTTCTAAGTAAGTATGCCCTTCTAATTTCATCTCGTTGATTAGGATTATATGATGAAGTGGTTTGTGATCAGCAGGATCCGAGGGAAGTGTACCCACATCAACATATTCAGGAGTTTTAGATGAAGATTTTCCAACCTTACTCTTGAGAAATCGTTCCATAACGTGACTAGTAATTCCTATGTTAACCCAAATTATATCAATATCTTAGACTCATAGTATCTTGGAGATTCAATACACAATATAAATATATATCCTATGGCTATGTTAATTTTCAAACTCTAGTTTCTAAATTCTAACTAAAGATTAAGAAACCAAAACTTAACAATACACAATATGACAATAATACAATATAAATATACACACTAGTACATTACCTGCCCAAAATTGGAGGTGTCTCGGTGACTTGGTGGCCAACTAGCTGGTCGAAGGCAACAGCGGGCAGCCTGCACCCAAACTGGCGAACAACAGCAGCAGGGCGCAAGCAGCAGCAGCAAGTCGAAGGCAGCAGCACTGCAGTAGCGGGTCGCCGCCGGGTGCCGGAACCGAAAGGTGGGTTGGGTGTGGTCGTCGGTCGGATTTCAGATTTTCAGGGGTTTGCACTTTGCCAGTTTGGTGGGTTGGGTGTGTGTCCGGTGGATACAATTATGGGGTAGTGGGTTTTTGAGATTTAAAAAATGGGTTGTGTTTATGCCTTTATGAGCTTAAACATTGAATTAATTTTTAAAATTTGGGCTTGAAAGATTGGGTTTAAATAGATCGGGTTTAAATAGATCGGGTTTAAATATATCGGGTTTAGAGAAATAGGGTTAAAATAAATTGAGTTTAAATATAGATTTATACTAAAAAGTATGTTTCAAAGAGGGGGCGATTGCAAAATTTTACAGGGGGCGGTCGAGATTTGTACGTATATATAACAATTAAAAAAAATAGGGTGGGCGGCCGCCCCCCTCCCATGGGGGTAGGTCCGCCCCTATATATATATATATATACAATACATTTTAGAATGATAAGATGGTAATTTTATTCAAAGTATAAGACACATATACAACATTTTAAACATAGAGTACAAGTGATTTATGCAATAGTTTCACTTTTGCCCGCATTTAATTAACTTCTAATTATTGTATTATTTAATACAGAAAATTATTAATACATTATTTAATACTATATAATACATCTTTAAAGGATAAGATGGTAATTTCATTCAAAATGTAAGACACTTATACAATATTTTAAGCAAAAGTACAAGTGTTTTATGCAATAGTTTCACTTTTGCCCCCATTTAATTAACTTCTTCTAATTATTATATTATTTAATACAAATTATTAATACATTATTTAATAATGTGATATTTTTTAATTTACTTTGTTAGACCCAACAAATGCATTAAAGGATAATGTTTGTCATAATCAATTAAAATATGTTCTAACATTCAAACAATAATTTACTAACATATAAATAATATTAACATATATATCAAACACTAATTATTGTTTAAATTTCTTTTTCAGGTCTTGTAGATAAAAGGAATTTTTGCTAAGGATTAACAGCGGATGAACAAACATACAGCTAGGGGTGTGCATAGTGTGGTTAGGTGCGGTTAATACAATTTTCAAAACCGAAACCGATAATACCATTTTTTAACCGTAACCGAAACCGAAACTTCGTTTAACCACACTTCGGTTAGCCACCGCTTATGGTTAATTTGCGGTTAACTTCGGCTAATTAACCAATATATTTAACATATGCTTTTAAACATTGATCAAAGTCCCAGGTCAATAGGAAAAATTGCTATATCCGTTACTGACTATTAATAGGTTTTGATAAAGAGATTATGTCTTTTCAAAGCAGTGAAGTTGATCCATAACACTCTTTAAAGGATCAACTGAGCCTAAAGAGACATCTAATCTCTAGCCCACATCAATAGACCACAATTGAGGTGAGTCCCACTGGAGTGGAGGGAACTCATGTAGATTCAGCTACCACTACTGCAGGTGCCTCATTGAGCCCTCAAAACAGTGATAACATTGCTAAGACTAAATCTATAGCAACCAAACATTCTAATGACTTTGAAAGAGACATCATTATGCATGGGAAACCGGGGCATCAAGAAACCACTTCTGGTGGTGAGGAAGAACATATAAGGTATGTTACCTCATCTCCCCATGATTCTTCTCAGAAATATAAGGGAAGTATGCAACTCACCATAAATGACCTCCTAACTAAAGTATTCAATCATGAATTCAGGGTCAAGACTTTAGAGGAGAGGTGCGCCACTCAGCAACTTGAGATTGAAAACCTCAAGGCTAAACTAGTTGAGAAACAGACTAAGAGATCTATTAGGCATGTACCAATCCAGGTCTCAATGACTTCTTCCTCTAGCTCATCTAGCTCTCAAGATGATGCTACCAAAAAAGAAGAGAAAGTTCAGAGACAATCACACATGGCATTCACCAGCTCAGCCATCTTTATGCTCTCTTCAAGATATCCTATTAAGCATTGAGATGTTTTTTTTGAAGCCTCCTCTAGTCATTCTCCAGGTGGACCCAAGGTTGCTCAAAGATCTAAATAGATTTCTAACCTTGTTTCTTATTGGATCTTTAATGTGACAACCAGGTTCAGATGTTGTTGTGGCCTACTTTGGAGCTAAAGAGCTTCAGAGGATGAATACACCTTCTACTAATGTTAAGGGATTTGGTCAACCTAAAGTCCACATGGAACCTGAGATTGATCTAAAGGGAAAATAGAAACTGATGGTCCAACAACCAAAACAGTTGGGACAGATCGTGTATTGCCACAGACTTTCGAAGTTGAAGTCAAAGTTGCGGAAGAACAATTTCAATCTTCCGAAGCTGAGATGGAAGCTGTGGAAGGGCTTTACTCCTTGTCCAATGATCTTATCATCACAGATGCAATTCTGGAACTAACATATGAGGTGAATAGTGAGGAATTTCTCAAGTTGCGTATTACTCAAACACCTTCATCATCACATGCTCCAGTCACCACTCAACAACCTAAACCCTCTGCTCAAGAATCTCCAAAGTCTAAAGCTTTCGAAGATGTCAAAGGAAAGAGGAAGCTAACTGCACAAGAACTTCTAGAAGAGGAAAGGTTGGAAAAGTTAAGAAGAAAAGGAAGACTCCCCACAGGCAAACTACTAGCTGCAAGTAACAAAGCATTTGTAGCCAACCAAGGGGCAGTCAACAATCAGAAAAGAGTGAAAGTGATTAACAAACTTGTCAAGCTGGGAGCTACAAATGAAGACGTACTGCTTTGGCCATGTGAGGAGCTGATTGAGTTGGAGAAGGCAACCTTGCTGATAAGAGAACAAGAAGAAGCAGCAAGGTTGGCTTTGGAAGAAGAAAACTTGAGGAAGAAGGAGGAAGCTGATCAATAACTTAGGAGTGATAGGATAGCTTTCCTAAATTCCAGAGGATTCTTTCCTGAAGAACTTGCTCTATATGATAATGACATGATCTTGTTGCTTGTAAACAAAGAACAAGATCAAATGGAGAAGGAGAGAAAGAGGGCCTTCGGGGAAAAACTGAAGGAGAAAAAAAAGAAAGAAGATGATGCTCAGCTTGCAGCCATGAAGAAGTATGGGGACAAAGCCCAGATAAAGGACTATCTCAAGGCCCATGGCTTCTCAGGCAGGCAGGTTGGATCTATGTCTGTGAAGACCATGCAACGTATTGTCAGCGAGATCAATGCTGACATACGCTCAGGAAGAAGGAAAGAGATGTACCGAAGAGTACAAGGGGATGACTTTCACATCTACTCCACAATCACAACATCAACCTGAACATATCCCTTTTCCTTTCCCTATTAAAACTAAGCCAATCTCTGAGCCTTACACCTTGAACCCACATCATCAACCTTACCCACTTCCTCACCGACTCAATCCAAGCAACCACTAGAACTACCCATCCTCAAACCTAAAACCTTACCCAGAACCCAATCCTCATCCACCAGATAACCACCCAAGTCATCTGCTCATACACCTAAGCCTCTTTCCTTATAGGAATTTAAGGAAATCAAGAGCAAGCTCATCAACTGCACATCATTGAGCGATATCTTCTGTGAGGAGGAGTCTGTCAAACTGACTTACACTGATAACTCCTCAAGTTCCCTCACAAGAGAGCAATTCCTTGATCTCATAAGAGGAACACTAGACTAGGCCATCAAACTCCTTGGCCTCAACTCTGATTCATTGAATGATAAATAGAAGAAAATTAAAAGAAGGCTAGTGACTCTGCTAGATACAAGGAAAGGTGACAAGATTCTCAGTCAGCCTCTTGTGCCAAGAAAAAATATCATCCAGTGGAGGTTTGATGACTCCTCTCACAACTTTGTTATGTAGAGAGAGAATGGAGAGAGCAACAGGCTGAATGCTCCTTCTTTACTACACTCAAGCAGATTTGATATAGCTGAGTTAGCAGAGAAGCCGTTCTCCAATCCCTCCAACTCCGACATAGCTGATCAAATCAGAAATCATCTGAGTAGCGTTCATCTTGCTGAGCTAACTGCAAAAGCTAAGATTGAAAAGGAGTTGAAGTTGAGAGAGATTGAAGGCAAGAAAAGGTCAACTAGCAAAGGCAAAGCCTTTTTACATATAGTGGATGGCCCAGATTTGGAACCAATAGTTAGATTGGAGTATGACTATAACTCCCATTAACTAACTCTCATCAAAGGAATCAGAAGAGAGTACACATCATTCAAAGTGACAGACTGGACCTTCTGTCTACGAATGATTTGTATAAACTTCTCGGCACTACTTTTGGGAAGAACAAAGAAATAGACAAGTATATGTTTTCCCTAGTGCTGAAAGTTTTAAGGAGCAAGAACAAGTCAGGTTTTGGTAGTATCAGCCTAGGAGGAGTTTGTTGGATCAAGTAAGGCTGGTGCAACCAAAACCAAACACTTAGACTTTTTGAGTACAACAAATAAGGAACTTCCGAATACAACTTTAGCACTTCCGAATACATCTGCTGAACTTTCAAAGACATCTGCTGAACTTCCGAAGACATCTGCTGAACTTCCGAAGACAAGTCTAAGGAACTTCTGAAGATAAGCTTCAGCTTCCGAAGATAAAGTATATGCTTTTCCGAAGCTCAACACGTAGAAGAAAGAAGACTATAACTTTCGAAGTATGAAATCTCAAGGAAGTCTCAGAAGAAGTATCCACTTCCGAAGTATAAGTGGCTTCGGAAGAACAAGTTCTTCCGAAGCCAATTAACCTTTGGAAGTAGCTACTATGAACCAATGAACATAAGTATGATATCTCTGACACTCCGCTGCAAATCTCTAAGATACTGCATGACACTTTCCCACGTCCATGTAATTGACCATACTTTATTCTACTGTTCACACCTTATCAGTTAGTACAGTTGCCAATTTTAGTTGGTGACAAAAGGTAGGTCATGGATATGTTATGACTATCATATCTTAGATAATACTTTATCTAAGATATCTTAACTTTAGCTTTGTAATATTTGCTTTAGTCTAAGGTTTCCAGCTAGTATCAAAGTATATCGGTTGTAAGTAGTAGTATATATAGTTTATTATTGTAACTCATGTATTATGCTTTTAATAATCTTGTAAAACTTTGAGTTGAAAAGTAATATATTTAAGTATCTTGAAAATTATTCTATTGTGTTTACTCTAATTTATTTAGTATAATATCATCAATTTTAGAAAGATTTTGATTTATCACAAACCGAGTGGTACAATTAGTGAGTTTGAAAGAATAGTATCTGTGTTGAGTATAAAAACCGATCCCGTAACTTGCTTGTGCAGGAAACTTCAGTTGTGAAAAAGTAATTTAAAGAAAATATTTTACCACTTTCTGGCTAAATAATATACGTTATTCCGACTAAAAAAGTGAGTGAAAGACGTCAATTTTGCAATAATATTCAATAAAGAAAAAAAGACATGGATATGGATCCTTTAGAACATGTAATATCTACCCATAAAATCGTACCGACAGAATCAACATTTGTTTCTTTTTTAAAAATAAATTGTTCTTAAAAGGAGCGAAACTTGATATGAAATAAAGAATCATATTAACGTGATCCTATGGTCACCACTCACGTGACAGTGTCCTTTACCTCCAGCATTCTTCTTGTTTCTTTAATTTGTTTCTTTTCATATTACAAGATGATTTAACTTGCGCTCTAAAAACATAGAATGATTTAGTTCAACGACTACTGAATCAACAACTACATTTATCAATGGTGATTATTAGGATTAAGCTAGTAAATTAGGCATGTGTTTCCCGGTGGGTTTTATCTCGTTGAAGGGGAAATTTTAAAAATGTGACGTTAAAACGTTAACAACATCAAAATGCAAGTTGTAATTATAAATGCCCTAAAGGACAAAATATTACATAAAAGAATAGACGGCATATAACAACGTATATTAAAGTTAAAATGAAATATAAGAAACTCATATAAGAACGTATATTAAAATTAAAAATGAAGTACAAGAAACTTAAAGTAAGAAAAATAAAACCCTAAATTTAGTGAAATAAAACGAATTAAAACTGAAATAATAAAAATAACAAAAAATAATAAAAACAGATAAAAACTAATAAAAAAACAAGTACATAGAAAATAGAAGATTAAAAAAATGAAATAATTTAGTGACCCACAATAATCCAAAATATGAATTTCGTCGGTAACACTCTTAACTTTTATTTTTAACACTCTTAACTTTTATTTTTATTAGCAATAAAAATCTCAATAAATTCCATACATTTTCCTTCAATTTTGTTTTTATGTTTGTTTCATTTCATTCATAATTACTAATAGAAGTAAAATCCACTGTAAATTAATTATTATTATTTTTTTTTATAATTATACTATTAAAACTGTTATTACATAAATATGATAATGGAAAATGTAGCGGGAATATTATAACACTAACTTAAAAAAAGAGTATGTTATATTTACATTCTTTCTATTTTTTTCTATACATACATAAATATATATAAAGAGAGATGTGGATGTTCATATAACAAGTTTTAAGTGTTTATATAACCCAAACCTTATACAAATATATTTTTTTTGTTATTTAAAATATGTATATATAAAGAGAGAGAAAAAAAAATAAATCTGAAAAAAACTATAAAAAACAAATAAATCATAGACTGCTCTGCAGTCCATCGTATCAAGTATCAACCCTAGTCCAACAAATGCTAGAAGCATACCAAGAAACAACGATTACACGTGTCTTAATTTGATTGGAGCTGTACGATTACTAAGTAACTTTCGTAGCAGAGGACCACAGCTACAGTTTGAGAGACTGAATTAAACAGTCACTCACATGTATCAATTTTCATTTAAACCGACCCACTGTATCTATAACCCTCTCGGTCTCCGAAATTTACCTCCACTATCATATACTTTTCCGATTAGGGCTACGGCGATGCAAGGTATATCGATCTAATTCATCAGAATAATTGAATTGTTTATCTTTGGATTCCTTGTTATGTGTTAATTTTGCTCGATTAGCTTTGATTTAATTGCTATTGTCATTCTTCCAAGTTCTAGCTCGATGATCAATTTGCTACTATTCTTGCTATTACTGGAATTTTCTAGTAGAATGTTGATGATGATTCGGTTGCATTCATGGATTTTGGATCGGTTTACTTGTTACTGATTAGCTGAGTTCTAGACTTTGCTCGTACTTGTGTTGGCTATTTTACAGCTATTGGATTTGGTTTCTGAGTGTTGAATTTTGCTGGTTCTTTGATTCCAGTTGATTATGTGAATGTGATTTTGGAAATTCGCTTGGTAGTTTTGCACAATCACAAATTGATTCTGCGATTTTAGTAACTATTTGCTGCTGTCATTTTCCCCAAATTTGCTAGTTGAACAGGGTCGTAGTTAGACCTTTAATTTGGAGTTTCTTTATCTGGCCCTCTGGTTATACAACCTCTTTCTCTGATTTCAGTCCCCCTTGTTGCTAGAATTGAGCTGACCAGCTGCAGTAGACTGAACTAAGAAATTTGTACTCACTAATTAATACGGAGCTTATACTGAACTTATATTGGTGAACAAACAAGAGTAAATAGGCTAGAAAAAGCTCAAAGTTAAAAATGACATAACTTTTGATCCGTCTTAAGTTATAGGGCCTATAAATATGGACGGAAAGGGCTAAACGGCAATGTTGTTAGAACCACCATTGGTAGATTGCCCCTGACTCACATTCCTCATCCATATCCCTGAATTTTACTTCAGTTTTGGCGATTTTGATTCATTCTGTTTTGTTTGTAAAAACACATGAAATGTGGATTTTCTTAATTCACATGCATTTAATTTCAAGCCTGGATGTTTAATTTTGAATTTCCAAGCTTTGTCAATATGTGTCAAAAATAGAATCTTTCTATCGAAGAGGCTTGATTTAGGTTTTAATTCATTCAAAATTCTTCAAAGAGTGTGAGTTTTATCTTTTATCTATAGTGCCTCTGTTCTACTTCCTGAAACATTTGGTACATCAGCATTATTCATACTCAAAACTTCTAATCCTTCAATGTTTTGCAGATCATAAGGTGTTAGTTTTGATCACCATCTTCTACAGCATGGGATTACTCATGTAATTCAAACTCACAAATAAGCAGGTACATTAGCATTCTTGGCATAGAAACACATATAATCATACCCAAAACTTATAATCCTTTTTTGTTTTGCAGATCATAAGGTGTCTGTTCTGATCACCATCTTCAACAGCATGGACTCACGGCGGTGTGTCACTAGAAGAGGAATGACTAAGTACATGTTTCTTGCAGTTCTTATTCTCATGACACTTTCCTTTATAGCCATCTTTGACCACACCCAAAACATCAGTTCATTCTTGCGCCCCCTTTGGGACACACCGCCACCTCCATTCAAGTACATACCACACTATTATGCAGAAAATACCACCATTGACAACCTCTGCAGCCTCCATGGATGGTCCTTAGCTTCTGAACCACGTGATGTCTATGACGCGATCCTGTTCAACAACGAACTAGACTTGCTTGAACTGAGGTGGCGTGAACTGTACCCTTATGTCACCAAATTCATCATTCTTGAATCAAACATGACCTTCACCGGGATCCCCAAACCTCTCACCTTTGACCTTAATCGTGACCGTTTTGCTTTTGCTAAGGATAAAATAATTTACGGGTTTCTCCCTGTGAAACTGTCATCCGGGGCGCCTATTGATCCTTTTCTGATAGAATCACATCACCGGAGCATCATGAATGAGTTGATCCGGCGGTCAGGAATCTCCGATGGCGATCTTATAATTGTTTCAGACACTGATGAGATACCAAGTTCGCACACAGTCAAGCTTCTGAAATGGTGTGATGGATTGCCAACTATTCTGCATCTCGAAATGAGAAACTATGCTTACTCATTCGAGTTCCCCGTTGACTACAACAGCTGGCGAGCCACTGCTCAGCTATATAGCCGATGGACTAGATACCGCCACTCCCGCCAAACGGATCTCATCCTTTCTGATGCGGGATGGCACTGCAGCTTCTGCTTCAGGCACCTGAGTGAGTTTGTGACCAAGATGACGGCATACAGCCACGCTGATCGAGTGAAGAAAAAAGAGTATCTGGACTACTCGAGGATTCAGCGAAAGATCTGTCGTGGGGACGATCTTTATGATATGCTACCTGAGGAATATAGCTTTAAGAACTTGATCGGGAAGATGGGGTCGGTCCCTCGGTCGGCTTCAGCGGTTCATCTTCCGGCTTACTTGATAGAAAACGCAGAGAAGTTCAAGTTTCTTCTTCCTGGTGGTTGTCAGCGTTCACCGGAGTGAGATACCGGTTTTTGTTAGCAATCAAGTTTGTTTTTAAACCCATGAAGCTGCACACTGTTTCGTACACTTATGTATAGCATGTTTTGGATGACAAGAAGTCAACAACCAGTTGAGAGTTTAAAAAGATATATATCAATATATCAATTATTATATTTTCATATGGTTTACTGATAAATTGGTCATAGAAGTATTGTTCCTATATACTTATCTTTCAAATTATTTTAAAGTAAATTAGATCTTAATAAATTAAACTTTTACTAATTATAATAATCAGTACTACTTTCATTTAATAAATTTAACTTTCAACTTTTAGTTTGCTTGGTAAGGGCAATTAAATTCACACTTAATTGGCATTTACTTTTATTTTATCAATTTGATGTTGTTTGTATGTTTTGCTTTGACGTATGATTATTTAGGAAATGTTTAAATGAAAGGAAAATGTTCAAATAGAGATGGGTGTGGAAAGGTGGCAACCAAGGTGAATTCTCGGTTAGATCCATGAGGATGATGATATCCAGAAAAAACGTCCCCCAAAGAATTTGTTCTAGACTGGTGCAGGTGGTCCTCATAAAAGTTAATAATTCTAACATGGAGGGTTGATCTTGATCGAATTCCAACGCTTCAAGCTCTAAGAAAAAGAAATGTAAAAGTCCAATCTATTCTTTGTCCATTGTGCCTGCAGAATGATGAAACAAGCGAACATATCTCCACATCGTGCTATGTTGCTAACATGATTTGGACTTACATTAGCTCATGGTGTCACCTACCTCCGTTTTTGTTTTTTCCATCAAAGACCTTCTCCGACTTCATGAATCCATCTTGGAATCCTCCTCAAGGCGCCTTGCTGTCCACACCATCATTCTAACTATCATATGGTGTATATGGAAATCAAGAAATGAGATAATATTCAGGAGCAGGAAACTATGTCTCAACTCATTGCTGAACGACATAAAATGCGTTAGTTTCTTATGGGTAAAATATAGATCAAACATCAAGTATATTGCATGGGAGGATTGGTGTAAATTTAACTTATAGGTAGTTGTTTTATGATGATTGGGTGTTATGTTTACTTTTCTTTTTGGTTTGCTTGATGTAATTGGTTTCTCCTCTCTATCTTCTTGATGGAGTGTGATTAATAAAAGTTTTCTGTCTTTCTCACTTAAAACTAAAAAGTGTAAGAAGCAATCTTAATCATCATTTTTCGAGATTAAATTGTAGGGAAAATTTTGTCAAATTAGTATTTTAGGAATAATCACTTTTATTGATATTTTGCAAGTTCCAATATTTGTTAAATGTTCATAATTTTTATGTGCAACATTATTATTTTATAACAATTACACCATAAAAATGAATGTCTTTTTCTTTAAATCAAGTATAATATTGTTATATAAAAATAATTTTTTTATGTTTTAAGCTTATATCTCATCATTGTGTTTTTAGTACGGTTCATTATGTTTTTTTGTTAGTTATTATGTTTTATTAAAATGATGAATTTAAAAAAAATATATGTAATAATGGAATAACATTGTTATGTATCTTTAATATGTAAAATACAATAACTAAATAATAAACTAATTAATCAGTGACAATAAAAACATTGATAAAATAACACAATATCTCATTTTGTTTTTTTTATTGTCATAGATGTTATTTTAAAAAGATATGAGTTTTGAAAAATACATTGGTAAAATAACTTTATTTTGTGTTTCTAATTGTAAAACACAATAATATACAATAACTAGTTTATATAATCTATAAAAAACAATGATAAAAATAACACATTATGTTATGTTCTATATTATGAGTTTTGAAAAATACATTGATGAAGTATAATTGTAAAACCTAAGGATAGATAATAAGTTTACATAATCTGTACAAACAATAATAGAAATAACACAAAATGATCAAGAATGTAAACACAATGATAAATTTATATATATATATATATAATATATATATATATATATTATATATATATATATATATATATATATATATAACAATAATAGAAATAACGCAAAATGATCAAGAATTGCAATTATATTTTCGTGGGAACGATTTTATTTATATTTTATATAAAGATAAGAAATGAGGCTAACATTTATAATAATTTTGTAACATTCATAATGTTTAAATAACATGTTGTAACTAAATAAAATGAACACGACTTAAACAATAATTTTAGAGACAACGTTTGAAATAATAGTTTGTGTAGATTAAACTAGTATTTAAAGACTAGTTTTTTTACAAAAATACACTAATTATATATTTAGCCTTAGAATATTAAAATATAAAAATATAAGAATATATTTTTATGAATTACTATAGAAAAATAATTAAATGATTTAAAATAAACAAAGTTTATAAATTGATTTTTTATGATTTTTAGAAAATTTTATATAATTTTAAAATTGCAAAATAACTTTTAAAAAAATACATTGGAGGTCGCCGGGTTCGAAACCGGTGCCTCTAGGATGGAATGTATGCAAGGAACCAGTAAACCAAGGTCCTTAGCCGTGTTACAACTTAGTTTTAAAAACTTAACAACACAAACTCAAGTAAATCCCCAAACCAATGAACCCTAGATCGTTTGAATCCAAAATTGCGCATCAATTTGGTGTTATTACTTGAATTAACCATAGGGATTTTGTTCCCCAAGTAATTTCGAGTGTATATAGGTGTTTAACTTACCAAATTCGATCGGTATTCGATGATCACGTATAAACCTAAGTCGCGGCAGAGGAAGAATTGATTCACGTGGCAACCGTTGATGATAACTCAATTAACTTTGTGGGTAGATTCGTGTGATGTCCTCGATGCAAAACCCCTTGTAAATTTCGGTTTAAATAACTCGGAAGGTGGTTCTCGCTTAGCTTGCAGGTTCGCGGCGAAAGAGGTAGTCGAACAAGGTGAATCTGTGGGTTTTAGGTGTAATTGAGATTGATAATAGCTTAGAACTAGTTACACGATCGATTATGGTTCATTTAATTTGATTATTATTTGGTGTTAATTGGCGAACGATTTACGTTTGTGATCGACGGTTATCAAGCCCAAACGTCACCCATTACCGGCCTTAAACTCGAATTAAAGTGTGGTTATGGTCCGAATCGTTCCCACGAAGGGATTAGAAACGATTTGGATAAAAAAAGATGAATTCTGATAGTTTTCAGGGTGGCCGGAGTTTGGCTGTGGGTTTGGCCGGAAAAACGGGCAAGGGGACGGTTTGGGATGTTTTCAACGAATTTACAACTTTGGTCCCTGTAGTTTCATATCATTATTATTTCATGTGAAAACTTCATAATTAAGGTTTCTAGATTTGCAAATAAACCCCTAAATTTAATTAAAGTTCAAGTTTAAAACACTTTTAAGTTAATAATTTTTATAAATTATTATTATTATTGTTAGTATTATTATTATTATTATTATTATTACTATTGTTTAAGTTAGTATTACTAGTACATTATTATTATTATAGTTGTTATTGTTATTACTATTATTGTTATTACTAATATTATCATATTTATAATGATTATACAATTTAAGATGATTACACTCATACATTAAAGTTAATAATAACCAAGAAATAAGCATAACTAAGCCATAAACTTCATAAAAGACATGAATAGTCCTCGTAAGAATTTAACAAAGTTAACTTTCATTTAACGAAAATACGATATGTTACAGTCTTCCCAACTTAAAAATATTTCGTCTCGAAATTAAGAATGAAACTATACGAATAAGAATGGGTATTTCTTTTCATGTGCTCCTCACGTTCCCAAGTAAATTCGGCGCCACGTTTATTCTCCCAACGAACCTTGACAATTGGGGTAGTTGTGGTTCTAGTCTTTTTCATAATGCGATCCATGATCTCATCAGGTTTCTCAACAAAATGCAATGACTCGTTGATCTGAATGTCTTCCAGCGGAACATGCAGACTTTCGTCGGCCAAACACTTCCTCAAGTTTGAAACGTGGAACACAGGATAAACTCCACTAAGGTCGGAAGGTAACTCCAGTTGGTAAGCCACCTTTCTAACCCTTTTCAGGATTTTAAAAGGTCCTACAAATCTTGGAGCCAATTTACCCTTCTTTCCAAAGTGAACAACACCCTTCCACGGTGAAACCTTAAGAAGAACCATCTCCCCAACTTGGAATTCCGATGGCTTACGTCGCTTATCAGCATAGCTCTTTTGTCGACTTCTTGCCACTTTAAGGTTCTTGCGGATTATAGAGACTTTATCGGTCATTTCTTGTATAAGTTCGGGACCAGTGATGAAGTTTTCACCAATGTCAGTCCAGCAGATCGGTGAACGACATTTACGACCATAAAGTGCTTCGAATGGTGCCATCTTGATACTCGAGTGGTAACTATTGTTATACGAAAATTCTACGAGCGTTAGATGCGTATCCCAATCACCACCAAAGTCAAGGACACACAGGCGTAGCAAATCCTCTAAGGTTTAGATGGTTCGCTCGGTTTGACCATTAGTTTGAGGATGGTAAGCCGTGCTTAGATCCAATTGAGTACCCAAGAGTTCTTGCATCGATGTCCAAAAGTGCGAAGTGAAACGAGCGTCTCGGTTGGATGTGATATGCAAAGTGTAGAGAATATGCATAGAGGCTGAAGCAATCAAAGTCTTTTTGCATGCATGCTACACAAGTACTGAAGAAGAATGCTTTGGAAGTTTCACACATGCAACATAAATATTCTAAGTGTGAAATCTTCCAAAGCCAAGACCAATATCTTCCGAATCCAAAGATGAAGTCTTCCGAAGCTTCAGAGACAAAGTCTTCCAAAGCCTCAAATCTTGAAGACAGATTTCTTCCGAAGACTTTTAGTAACATGCTTTATCTAATGTACTATTCCATAAAGCTAGACACCTTTCCACTGCATCTCTGTAAAGTCACCAACTTGCATGAGTTGGTGAAAAGGTCCATGCTTTTGGTAACTGTACATTGAGGTCTTAAGTCTGTAACTTTCTACTTTATGTACTTTATCCTTTTGTAATAGATAAGGATGTAAGCCATGGCATGTCAAAGTCACAAAGTCAAAAAGGCAATGTGCCTTTTTGACTCTAGAATTGATTTTGTTTTGAGTCTAGTCAATTGTATCCAGCTGGCTTTCAAAGTATGGCCGACTGTAGGATGTAGTATAAGTATCTCATGTTCTTGTATCTTTTATATATGCTTTGTAACACTTGTCATAGAACATAGAGAAAGAAATATACTGCATTCTTGAGAACCATATACTTTTGCTCTTGTGTTCTGTCTCTTACATTACTTGTGTTCTTAGTGGCTTACTTGTGGTTAATCCAGTTTACTGTTTGATTAAGTTTTGGTTAATCTCCTCTTTATGTTGTTGTGTTGTAAGTGACCCCCTTCACCTGTCCTGTATTTGGTATCAGAGCATTCCAGGCTCTTGATATAAGATCTCACCATCTTAAGATCACTCACACACACAAATACTAAACTTTTCAAATGGTAGCCATTTCCATGACTGACATGGAAACTGGAACCATGAAAAAGTCCCCACTGATCACTCTTGATGACTTTGATACCTGGTGCCTGAGAGTGGAAGGTTTCATCAGGTCTCTAGACTCAAGAATGTGGGAGTCTGTTGAGAATGGACCTTACATACCTAGCACCCCCTCTGCTACTGGTGCTGGTATGATGCCCAAGGCTATGGAAAACTACTCTGATGAAGACAAGAAGAGAGTATAGATTGATAGAAAAGCCATGATAGCCCTTCAGACTGCTCTTCCAAACTCTGTATACAGAGGTTTCAAGAAGTGCAAAACAGCCAAGCAGCTGTGGGATGCATTAAAACTGATGTATGAGGGTTCCTTTGAAGCCAAGGAGAACAAGAAGGATCTCCTGAAGCAGTAGTTTGAAAACTTCACCTTCAAAACAGGTGAAAACATGACTCGGCAATACTTCAGGTATGTTGAGATTGTGGATACCCTTATGGATGGAGGAGTTCCTCTTGAGAACAGGGACATTGTAAGGAAGTTCATGTCCTCACTTCCTAGGCAGTGGACACACTACTGTGTGGTGATCAATAGGACTGGGAATCCAAAAACTCTTACTCTGACAGAGTTATATGGGATTCTTAGTGGCTACCGGATGGAGATGAACATGCAAGGTTCATCTGGCAACTCCAACAATCAAATGGGTTCAACCCTGCATGTGGTTGAAAGGGATAGCATATAACCTCAACATCATCTCATATGCTACCCTGAAAACTCACCAAAAGGTCCTTTCATCACCTTCCCAGAGACACCAAGGGAGAACTACACCCAAGGAAGCTCATTCCAAGAGACAAGTTCTTCTCAAGCATTTGTGTCTTTTGATGAAAGTTGTGGCAGCTTTCTATTCACCCTCGAAGACCTGGACTGTATCCATCCAGATGATCTGGAGTACATGGAGATAGTCCAGCAGATGGCTCTTCTCACTCACAGAGCCGAGAAGTTCTACAAGCGGACTGGAAGGAAGTTTCCAAGCAATGCAACTAGTGGAAAGTTTGGCCTGGACAAAGGCAAAGTCAAGTGTTACAACTATAACCTGATGGGCCACTTTGCCAAGGAGTGTAAGGCACCTAGAAAAAATAGTGGCCAAACACAGTCCAGACCCAACTACACTGACAAAGCTCCCCAGAATGAGAAGCCAAAGCAGCAGGCTGTTGTTGCTATTGAAGAAGGAAGCTTTGACTGGAGCTTTCAGGTGGAAGATGCTTCTCCAAACCAAGCACTAATGGCAGATCATGATGAAGCCAAGGTATTCGAACATCTTTGTACCCCAGAATGCATTGCTAAAGTAAATAGATACAGGTCCTATAACTTGGAGATGAGATCTGATTTTGAGTCCTTAAACATTTTAAAAGCTGATTTTAGAAAATCTAAAAATGATTATAAACTGAAGATAGAGGACTTAGAGAAAACAATTTCAGTTCTAAAACATGAACATACAGATTTTAGGACTCAAATCAAAGATCTTATAACCAAGTTAACTGAGTGCCAGGCTGAGTTATGATCAGCAAAGCCAGGGCAGACAAATGTGTTCTTGAAGAAGAGACCTTCAAGAACCTGATATCCTCATCCCTACACAATAAAGTGTGCTATCAAAACAAGCAGAGACTAGGATCAAATGAGATAGCTCCTCCACACATAATCTTGTCTGTAAGATCACCTAGGTGTGGAACTTGTGAAGATGAGCTTTCTCTCATAGATCCTTTGAGTGAAGAGGATGAAAAAGTGATAGTGAAGAATTCCTCTGAGAAGAGTGAAGAGGAGGATTCTAAGAAGGGCCACTATCCTTCTGAGGAGAAGAGAAAGACTGTGATGACCAAGTCAATGAAGAAGAACTTGATCAGAAAGAGCAAAAGGAAAGCAAGGAAGGCTTAAGAGATCAAGGCTACTTTTGACTCCAAGTAGAAAAAAGTGTTTATCTCTGCAAGGTTTGAAGTAGTAAAGACTGAAGACATCAAGCTAAACTCTTCTGCTAAGAATTCTGGTTCTTGTTCAAGTCATCTCAGTACCAAGAAGAAGACTGGTCTGCTGTGTACCAGTACTGCATAGCCTGGACCACCAAACTCCAAGAACAGTTCCCTGCCCAAAAGGACCGTCTCAACATCTACAAAGATGAAGGTGGAGAAGGGATGTGACCAAAGTCAGTCTTGTTCCCAGTAGAAGGCTCTTGGGAAGAAGAAAATAAAGTGTGTCATGTATGAAAGTACTGCTCATCTTGCCAAGGATTGTCCATACAATCCTAAAGGTACTCTTCACATGACCAAGACAAAGACTTCCAAGAGTTCCAAGACGATTCAAGCTTCGGAAGGAAAATTTGTTTCCTTCAGAAGCTCCAAATCTAAGAAGAAGGCAAGTGGAAGATTGCCTTTGGAAGAAAAGTTGGTCTCGAAAGGAAGGAATACTTCCGAAGCATTGAAGTCTCCTGCAGTGCCTGCAGGATCTTTTGAAGGCTCAGTCATCAAAACTTCCAAAGTATCAAAAGCTTCCAAATTATTGAAGGTCAAGTCCAAGACTTCAAAGGTGGTGTGGAAGTCTAAGAAAGACCAAGAGACTAAGAATTCTCCATCAAAAACAGCTCAAGATCCTCCTAGCACAACCATAGGATCTATTACTATTGCATTTCCTTCAGTTTCTCTTAATGAGCCCAAGACAAGTAAGGCTTGGGTTTCCAAATGTAACTAATCATTTTCTTTGTGTAGGGACAACTGAAGACAAACAAAAATGTCTGGATCATTGACAGTGGCTGTTCTAGGCACATGACAGGCTATAGGTCACTACTCCAGAACTTTGAAAGGATTGATGGAGGGTCAGTTGCCTTTGGAGGAGATGAAGGTGGTTACATTTTAGGAAGAGGCAAGGTCATAAATGGTAAGCTCAACATTGAAAAGATAAACTTTGTCAAGGATCTTGGGTACAATCTTTTGAGTGTATCCCAATTTTATGATCAGAGTCATAACATGCTCTTTACAGAGCATGAGTGCATTGTTCTCAAGCCCGGGATGGTCATTTCTCATGAGCATATTCTTCTTAGAGCCCCCAGGAAAGGGAACATGTACAAGATGGATTTGCAAGAAACATCTCCCTCTGGATAAGTTTCATGCTTTCTGTCTAAAGCCAATAGTGATGAGTCTTTCCTCTGGCATAAAAGAATATGCCATGTAAACTTTAAAACCATGAATAAACTGATTAAGAATGATTTGGTAACTGGAATGTCAAAGAAAGAGTTTACAAGTGATGACCATTATGTTGTGTAACATCTCGTATTTTTTTTTGTTAACTAAAAGTTAACTTCGTTTATTTTTAAGGGTCATTATTGTCAATTATGGAACCCATATGTTAGTTATGCTTATTCTTTGTAGTTGTCATTAAATTTAAATTTATAAAAGTTAAAAATAAAGACATTAAATAACATCAATTATAATAATAATAATAGTAATAATAATAGTAATAATAATAATAATAATAATTAAATAAATAAAAAAATTGTTGTAGTAGCAATAATATCAATTTGTAAAATTACTAGTCTTTGTATTGTTTTAAAACTTAATGGAATTAAGTTAGAACATAAAATGTTAAACAACAAACCATGGGGACCAAAGGTGTAATTAATCAAACCCAAACCCCACCCCCCTTTTCTTGCCCGTATTTCCGGCCAAACCCACGGCCAACTCCTGCCAAACTCCGGAGACATCCCAAACGCGCATATAAAAACTGAAAATCAAACCAAAACCGTTCCCAAACGCTTCGTGAAGATGATTCGAATCATTTGCTACCCTTAGTTGGGGTTTAGCGACGGTTACAAGGGCGTTCGAGCTCGAGTAATCGTCGATCATCAAACGTAAACCGTTTGGTAATTAAACTCGAATAATAACCAAATTAAATGAACCTTAATCGAATGTTAACTAGTTCTAAGCTGGTAACAACCTCAATTTCACCTGAAATCCACACAAACACTCGTTCGATTATCTCTCTCTTCGCGGACCTGCAACTCAACCGGACATCATCTTCCGAGCTTCAATTGACGAAATTCGCAAAGGGCTTTGCATCGAGGTCATCACGCGAAGCTTCCCACAAGTTTAATTTGATAATCGTTGAGGTTTGCCTATCCATCAAGACTTCCACGTCCGCAACGTTTCCTCGAGTGTTCAAACACCAATCCAATAACAATTCGGGTAATTAAAACTACCTTTATACTCGATTTCATATGGGGATCAAAAGCCCTAACCTTTCGATCGATTACAATGTTCATATGGGGCTCAATTTGATCGAACATGGTTCTAGGGTTTATATGAGAATTGGGGTTTTCGTTCGCGATGATTCTTAAGTTTTAAAACCGGGTTGTAACCGCGGCTGGATGCCTTGGTTCACTGGTTAAAACGCTCCCATCTCCACCTAGAGGTCCCGGGTTCGAACCCGGGCACCCTCTATTTGTTTAAAGATTGTTTTTTAGCCTTTAATTAAGTAAAAAAATTATTTTAAATATAAAAATAACTTTCACAAACTCTCAATTTTTTTTAAAATCATCTAAACCTTTTCTGTAAATTATTTCTTGAAAAAAAAACTTTTTATAAAAATTATTTACAAACATCTTAACTAAAATATCTTTATAAAAATAGATTTGTACGATAAGTCCAAACTTACTACATTATTGGAACTTTATGTTTTTCCTTGATTAGAAGATATAATAATAATTATTGAATTCAAATATATTTTTATAGCTAATTACGCAAGTTATTTACAAGGATTTAATTCCTTTAAAATCTTATAATTAGTATCTTTATTTCATCAAGTGAATCATAAACAAGTGTTTATTGAGTTGTTTTATAAATTTTTCCCCAATTCATATTAGAACCCTAGTGTTGTTATATCGTTAACCATATTATTGACCTAAATCTTATAATATATATATAGGTGCCTTGTGACGTTCATCTTGGAACAACGTTTATTATTATTCTTATTGATCTTCATTATATACTTATTTTAACATGTGAGTTTTCCTTGCCCCATTTTATCTTATTTCACACTACTTTGGGGTGAAACATGATTATCTATACATTGTACACTTATTAATGTTTGAGACTTGTAAGCACATGCAATTCATCTTATTATTATGTCATGGTTATTTGTGTATTGTAAGTGTTTATATGAGATACATAGTTTTGTTTACAATCATTAACTATTGCTAGCCTAGCGACGTCTTAGATCTTTGGGCCTGACAAGCCTATTTGGTGCTAAAGTCGATGTATTGCTGACTCCTAGGAGCCGTATGCTTGTGCACTAGGGAACCAAATACACTTAGCCAATCTTTTATACTTGTAATCAAGTCGAGGTTTGATTGTAACGTTATGTGTTCTATAACCTTACTAGCTTATAACCTATGACATGAATTGCTACTTGTAACCTTTTTCTTATTATGTATGAAAACCCTGGAAATTCACCAACTATTTTTAGTTGACTCTTATTTTTATCATGTTTCAGGTCAACCACAAGTTTAAAGTGATCCTTTTGAAGCATGCTATAATCTAGGACCTGGACCTAGATAATGAAATAAAAAGTTACATTATGTTATGTTATGTTTAACTTATTTCTTGTATAAGACTTATGATTGTATTTTTTTCCATTTCAAGACTTATGATAATAATATTTACTATTTAATATAGCGTTATGTGGCTGTGAACAATCTTAACCCTTACATCTCGACGTTTCCGCCGTCAAGGTTGGGGTGTGACATGTTGCATGCCTGAAAGGGAAGCGATATAAGGTATCTCACAAGCCTAAGGAAAGGAACTCCATCACTACTCCCCTACACTTGTTACATATGGATCTTTTTGGCCCCACCAGTGTAATGAGTCTAGGAAGGACCTCTTACTGTTTAGTGATCATAAATGACTTTACAAGATCCACTTGGGTCTTTTTCCTTAAGACTAAGGATGAGACTCCTGAGATTTTGAAGAGTTTCATCTTAAAGATTGAGAATCAATCTGATCACAAGGTCAAAATCATAAGATGTGATCAAGGAACCGAATTCAAGAACCAAATCCTTGATGCATTCTATGATGAAAAGGGTATTACAAGACAATACAATGCTCCTAGGACTCCTCAGCAGAATGGTGTTGTTGAGAGGAGAAACATGACACTGATTGAAGCTGCAAGAACCATGTTGTCTGACTCTAAGCTGCCCATCACCTTCTGGGCAGAGGCAGTCAACATTGTCTGCTATGTGCAGAATGAAGTTTTAGTAGTTAAGACTCATGGCAAGAATCCTTATGAACTTTGGCATAAGAGGAAACCTTTCATTGGTTTTCTCAGGTCATTTGGATGTCCTTGCACCATCTTGAATACCAAGGATAAAATTGCCAAATTTGCTGAGAAATCAGATGATGGACACTTCATTGGATACTCTTCTCAAGCTAAGGCTTACAGAGTATACAATCTCAAAACTTGAATTGTTGAGGAGTCAGCCAATGTGACTTTCAATGAACACACACCCTATGTGGCTGGTTTTGGTCCTGATTGGATCTTTGATCTTGATTTAGTTACCAACTGTTTTAACAAATCTTGTGAGACTATTTCAGAATCTACAGAAAATTAAAATACAGGTGATCCTGATCCAAGATTTGAGCTGAGAAGAGCTTTAAGTAACAAATCTTCAGCTCTAGTTGGAACTACTTCTGCAAATAAGATCAGCACCATAATGACAAACTCAGCTGATACATCTGGTATGCCTTCAATTTCCAGCTCAGAGGCTCCACAACCAGATAAGGATACTTCAGCTGTATAAGACAATGATGGTAGTGGTGAAAGTGATCAAGACTTTCTTGATGCTGATAACCACTCCATAGATGACAACATCAATGATGTCACGCACTCCCTGGATCAAGTCTCTCTTGATAAGTGTGCTAATATGGTGGGTGAAACTTCTGTGCCAGATCTAAATTTCTCTAATTTAGATCTTTCTCAGCAACTTACTGTGATCCCTCAGCTAAGGATCCACAAGTCCCACCCCACCACAAATATCATTGGAGATATTGTCATAGGGGTAAGAACAAGAGGACAAACCCATGAAGCAAATGTTTGTCTCCACTCTTGTTTCTTATCCCAGATAGAGCCAAAGAAAGTTGATGAGGCTTTGAAGGATGGAAGTTGGGTTGAAGCTATGCAAGAAGAGCTGCTTCAACTCAAAAGACAGAAAGTTTGGAACCTTTGTCCTCTTCCTCATGGAAAGGCTACCATTGGAACCAAATGGGTGTTTAGAAACAAGAAGGATGATAGAGGCATTATCATCAAGAACAAAGCTAGACTAGCTATTCAAGGATATACACAAGAAGAAGTAGTTGACTATCCTGTAGCAAGATTGGAAGCTGTTAGGATATTCTTGGCATTTGTTGCATCCAAGAACTTCAAGGTCTTTCAACTTGATGTGAAGTGTGCTTTTCTTTATGGGGTGATTGATGAGGAGGTGTATGTTAAACAACCGCCTGGTTTTGTAGATCCTGATCATCCTGATTATGTCTGCAAGTTTGACAAAGCTTTTTATGGGCTACATCAAGCACCCAGGAAGTGGTATGAGACACTATCTGAGTATCTTTGCAAACATGGATACATGAGAGGTACTATAGATGGAACTCTCTTCATCAAAGGACAGGGAAATGACATATTGCTAGTACACGTATATGTGGATGACATCATCTTTGGTTTAACTAATCCAAAGCTCTACAAAGACTTTGAGAAGCTGATGACGAATATATTTGAAATGAGTGCCATGGGGGAACTCAATTTCTTTCTGGGAATTCAAGTGAAGCAAGTTGAAGATGGCATCTTCATTAGGCAGTCAAAGGATGTTAGGACATACTCAAGAGGTTCAACATGACTAATTGTAAGATTGCTAAGACACCCATAGCTAGCAACCACTCCTTTGGACCTGATGTTGAGGGGGAGTGCGTAGATGAGCATTTATACAGGGCTATGATTGGGTCTCTTATGTATCTTACTGCTAGCAGGCCTGATATCATGTTTGCCACTTGCATCTGTGCAAGATATCAAGCTAACCCTAAGATGTCTCATTTTATCACTGTCAAAAGGATTTTAAGATACTTTAAGGTGCTTCAACACTTGTTTATGGTATCTCAAGAATCATGACTTCAATATGTATGCATACACATATAGTGATTATGGTGGTTGCAACATGACTGCAAAGTCTACATCTGGGGGATGTCAGTTTCTGGGTGGAAGGGTTGTCTCATGGCAATGCAAGAAACAATCCTGTGTCTCTGCATCAACTGTTAAAGCTGAATACATTGTTGCTGCAAGCGCTGTGCTCAAGTGCTTTGGATTCGGAATCGGATGCTGGACTATGTGTTCAACTTAAAGGAGACTCCCATTCGCATAGACAACAATAGTGCTATCTCAATCACAAAGAATCCTGTGCAGCACTCAAGGACCAAACACATCAATATCAGGTATCATTTAATAAGAGAAAATTATGAAAAGAGGTTAATTAAACTAGTTAAAGTTCACACAGACGAACAATATGCTGATCTGTTTACAAAGGCTTTTGATGAACAGAGATTTAAATATCTTGTATCAGCTATTGGGATGATCAACTTTGAGTAGGTTTTTCTTGAAACTAATTCTTATTATTTCTTAAATTATGTGCATCCTAAGTTGTCTAGTTTATCACTTTTATAAGCTCTTGTTTTTCTTTGGATGAAAATCTTTTTGAAAACTTTCCTTAGATTTATGAAAATTTTGATCCTTCGGAAGTTATATTTTTAACTTCGGAAGAAATTTATGCTTTTAAAACAAATAACTGCCCAAGTATTTTATCTTCAGAAGAAATTTCTGAAATATATTCCGAAGCTTAAAATTTTCTTTGCCACTTATATGTTTTCAACGACCTTCTTCTTCCAAAGCTAAATTAACTCTCGGAAGCTTTGTTCTTTTGTGTACAAAGTATTCAAGTTTTAATTTCTCTTCCGAAGCAAAATTTTTAAAACTCTCTGGAAATTCTTCCGAAGTCATTTTAGCTTCTGAAGGTTTTTCATTAAAACTTCCGAAGATAATTTACCTTCAGAAGCTTTTTGACTTCCAAGAAAACTACTTTTTGAGCAAAAGTAAACTAGTTTTTTAGAGGTGAGACCGACATCCAGATTTCAAAGTTTATCCTCTTTCATTAAACTTTGTCTAAAATCCTTTTCACATATAAACCCAACTGTTTCCCCTCTTTCTATCATCTGCTTCTTCCTCCAAACCTAAAACCCTAAATTTCTCTCTGAAATTTCTTTCTTCTTTCTTTTTTCATCCTTAAGCTACCTCATAATAGCCAACCCTGCTCACAGAAATGATCCTAACTTTACCATGCAGCTCCACAGACAACATAATCAGGTTGCTCTGTTAAGCTCTGAGAAAGATCCTCATTTCTTAGAGGTTTGTCGTTTCTTAGCTTTGTCTAACTACTTCACCTCCCTAGCCATTGATCCTCCACTCTATGAGGATCATCTGCTGAATTCTGGAAAACCTGCCAAGAGGTCATAATGGATGGGGAGAAGGCACTGTCTGCCACAGTGTAGGGGAAAACAATCTTCATCACTTTGGCCATCATCAATATGCATCTTTAGCTGGATGATGAAGAAGGTGAGGTGTTCTTCCCAAAGAAAGTTGTTAATCATTCCTTTGAGCAGATGGGTTATGAGGGAGATTTCTCTGTAAAGACCTTTAGGAAAGGAAAGGTCTCATCCCAGTGGAGATTCCTGCTCCATGTGGTCATTCACAACTTATCAAACAAGCACGGTGGATGGGACCAGATTCCTGAGGATCTCTCATTCATTATCCATGGAATGATTTAGGGGATCAAGTTCAGGTATTCTCAATTTGTTTATACTAACTTACTTGCAAACTTAGATTCCTTAGAATATTACATGTTTCCTAGATATGTCCAGTACATTCTTAAATGTGAATTGGGCTCACAGTTAAGGGAAACAGGTAACATTCTTAAACTGGGATAGATAAAACCCGGCATCTTTAAAATACTAAGAAAGGCCACTGTTGGCTTCTTTGGGGTAGAAACAGCCCTAGTCCCAAAAATGTTAGAGCTCATTGCTCAAGATGACAACCTAGCAGCACCAGCTAGTGTTGAACCCACACCTGCTACATTCTAACCACCTACACAGCCACAAATCACCATCACCTACCAAAGAAAATCCAAACGAACCCCTGCTCAGACTATTCAGTCTGTGGAGGCCCCCATACACTCACCCATACAGGAGGAAGTGAAAACTAGAGCTCTCACTTCTCCTGAGGAGCAGACCACTCCTATCTATTCACAAATTAGTGCTGAGGTTCCTCATGCTCAGCCTGATGAGATCATAAGCCAAACTACCTTATGCCATCACTCTGAGTCTCAACACTTAAGTGATCAACCTTCAGGGGAAAGTTACCATCCTCAGCCTTTAGATCTCAACCAACCAATCCCCAACCTTGACTTCTATACTGATGAAGATTTAGGTTTCAGTGAGTACCATGATTCTCTCTTCTTTTCCCCTACTTAAAGAGAGATGAGTGCTCCTGAGTCTCTATTTCTAGCCCACATCAGTCACCTACAACTGAAGTGGACACTTCTGAACCTGTTCAGGATGTCCATATGGAAGACGCTCTCACTTTTGAAAGTGATTACATCATTAAGACCTCAACCATGGCAACTCAGCCCACTGACATCTCAACTGAGATTGCCAGTGAGCAGAGGAAATCCAGCAGCCAAGAACCTGAAGCTGGTGGTGAGACTAAGGACTTTGTCCAATCATCTCATCCCCTAATGATTCTTCTGATGAAGATGAGATGAATTTAAGACTAAAGGTGCACAAACTGTCCAAAACATGCACCTATTTAGTATCCAAGGTTAGTTACCTTGAATCTCAAGTGACTACCTTGCATAACAGGGTCAATGATCAGCAACTTGAGATTTCATATCTTAAGGAAAAACTAGTTGGGAGATCTTTAAGAAGAGTTCAACCAAGAACACAAGAACCTGTGGATGTGATTGACCTAACTCCTGGCTCATCTATGCAAGTGAGTGATGCTACCAAAAAGGGAGAGAAAGTCATTACAGCTTCAGAACCTGGGAGTTCTTCAGGGAGTATGGACATTAGGACTCACCATCCTCACTTGCAATTGTGCCTACTCAGCAACCTCCTCAAATTCACATTGATGTGGACTACACAAATCCTTCATACAGAGTTTGTTTGAGGATGGGATACCAAGGGCTATGTCATCTCCACTATCTTCCAATCACATCATTGGGTCGAGGTATGACAGCAACAGGAGAGCCCTAATCATCATAAAATTTCAAGGACAACAAGAGATCTTCAATTTTCAGTCCCTAAACTATTATAACAGTCTAGATTTAGTCAACATGCCACTTGTCAATCCAAGCCAATCAAGACAAGCTGACAAGTTGGCACAAAGAATCTAAGACATGATCACTGCAAAGTTCAGCCTAAGAAGAAGACTGTGGGAATCAGGCAATGTCATGGTCAACTGGATGTTGAGGCAGACCCTAAGATTAGCTTCATAAGGGAAACTTTGACTGAAGGCCTAGTGACAGAACCTGAGAGCCCAGTCTTATCACCAACAACTGCTGCAGAGATCAATACCCTTTTTGAGACACCTGCTTGTGAAGGTGCTTCTCAACCTCTCTGTGGCTAGAGCTCAGAAGCTACACTCCACCCTGAGTCACAAAGGTCTATGAGTGACAAAGGGAAAAGAAAGATGACATCTAAGGACATTGAGGAGGAAAAGAGAGAGAGGAAAAGGAGGCTAAAGGGGGAAGGTTCCTTTTCTGGGTCTGCTAGACTCATGGAGACTGCAATCAGGGCTGCCCCCAAACCAGATACTCATAATGATTAGTTAAGGGCAGTCAGGATAAACTATCTACAGACAAGGAACTATAACATAGACAATGTCATCTCTCTCCCTTGGAGGAGTTAAATGAACTAGTTGACCTGGAAAGGTCAAGGGAGAAGGAGGCAGACGGTGCAGAGCTTCTAATACAAATCAAAGAAGATAGAAGAAAGAAAAGATTGTACAAGCATGTGCCTACCCTCTCCCCAGTTCTTGAAGCTGTATGGATTCTCCGAAAGGAGACTTGGCCCCATGTCAATCCACTATGGATGAGCATATCAGGGTGATCAAGAAGAAGATTAAAAGTGGAGAGCTAGTTGACTTACATTCCCTCCAAGTCAAGCCCCACCTAAAGTGGAGGTTAAGGTTGAACAACCAGAGACATCACAACCTGGACCTCCTGCTGAATCTCAGCAAGCTTCATCTTCTGATCCATAGCAGGGTGAGACTCACTCTTAATCTGAACCTGTGAGAGTAGAAGACCCAACTAAGAAAGACAATGAAGATCAATCCGGCACTGCACACCAGTCTTCTCAGTTAAAAGTTGCAAAGAGAAAGAAAAGGATGGCTTCTAAACCAAAGCAAAAGAAGAAGAAGAAAGAACATCCTGAGGATGTGCAGCAAGAGGATGCTGCATCATCTCCTATTCCAATAGCTCCTCTTGCATCAGAAAGACCCATCCTGTCCTGGACATACACTACAAATCCATAAATATGGCATGTCATCAGAGATCATGGCATTGAGAATGTCTACACTTGGCAAGACATGTTTCAGTTGCCTCTGCATGATCTCTTTGACATGAGAAGACATTTTGACAGTTTGAAGGATCCTGATCATATCATTAAGAAATGGCTAGTTATCATCTTGATGAGGATTGTTGATATCTGAAGTCTTCAAGAGTTTTGGTAGCATCAGCCAAGGGGGAGTTTGTAGAGAATATGCATAGAGGCTGAAGCAACCAAAGTCTTTCTGCATGCATGCTGCACAAGTACTGAAGAAGAATGCTTCGGAAGTTTCACACATGCAACAGAAATATTCTAAGTGTGAAATCTTCCGAAGCCAAGACCATATCTTCCTAAGCCAAAGATGAAGTCTTCCGAAGCTTCAGAGACAAAGTCTTCCGAAGCCTCAACTCTTGAAGACAAATTTCTTTCGAAGACTTTTAGTAACATACTTTATCTAATATAATATTCCATAAAGCTGGACACATTGCCGCTGCATCTTTGTAAAGTCACCAACTTGCATGAGTTGGTGAAAAGGTCCACGCTTTTGGTAACTGTACATTGAGATCTTAGGTCTGTAACTTTCTACTTCATTGATTTTGTTTTGAGTCTAGTCAATTGTATCCATCTGGCTTTCAAAGTATGGCCGGCTGTAGGATGTAGTATAAGTATCTCATGTTCTTGTATCTTTTATATATGCTTTGTAACACTTGTAATAAAACATAGATAAAGCAATATACTGCATTCTTGAAAACCATATACTTGTGCTCTTGTGTTCTGTCTCTTACATTACTTGTGTTCTTAGTGTTGTACTTGTGGTTAATCCAGTTTACCGTTTGATTAAGTTTTGGTTAATCTCCTCTTTGTGTTGTTATGTTGTAAGTGACCCCCTTCACCGGTCCTGCACAAAGGTACCCCATGACGACTTACAATTTCAATAACATATATACGAGCCAACCTTGATGTGTTGTAAGTGTCACTGTTAGGACCTGGTATTCGACTGAAATACCTAGAGATCACGTGTATACCAGATCAAATAGTGCGGAATCCTATTTGATTGCGATCCAATCAGTGAGAACACACGAAGAATCAATCAAGGATTGAAACTAACGTTAGAAATCGATAAGGAATCGATCTAATGTGTTCTATGAACTTGGAGAACGATTTGGAAGGTTTCTGGACAGCTAGGGTTCGACTTGAATTGTACTTGTTCGAATCTCCCCGTTTTTCACGAATTGAGTTGTATTTATAGGTTGGCACTATTCAATCGTGCGACTGAACCATTAGCTTGGTTCAGTCGTGCGATTGAACCATGCGTTGGTTCATTCGGGCGACTGAGTGTTCAGTCGTGCGACTGAGCCAATCTTATGTTACAGTCGTACGACTGGTCCAGTCTCCTGGTCCAGTCGTGCGACTGAGTCAATCGTGTGAAGTTCTTCATGTGTATGGTTCATTCGCATGAGCCATTCGCATGGGAACTTCATTAAGTTAAGTTTGAATGTTTTAGTTAATTAATATAATATTATATGTAATCATTCAAGTAATCATAAACCCAATCAATTCTTTACGACTCATTAATGAACTATTAAAATTATAAACAACACAATCTTAGGTTTTCCAGTAATGGCATTCATCTCAGACCTTCTAATATACCTTGTAGGTTGTTGAGGTCTGAAGTTAATCCACTGGTGTGGTACTCTTTCTTGAGGGCAGCCTCAAACCAGCCTGACATTTTTCTCGGGTCAGCATACAACGGCTTCAATTTGGCCAGCTGGTTGAGCTCAAATCCTGGTAGAGTCTTTAGATCATGTGGAAATCTAAAGTACTCTATGCCCTTTTCCTCTTAACGGCATAAACGTTAAGATCATCAAAATATGCCCATGCTATAATCCTGCCTGACACCGTATGATGTTTCTTGACGCTGTAGAACTTGGTGTAGGCATCCTTCTTCGGTGCAGCACGTTGGGCTCTGACTTCTTTAAAACATTCAGCCCACTCAGCCTTTCGAATGTATACGTCATCGTTTGAGGCTTGGGCTGTTCCTTCGGTCTTTCCTGCTTCCTGCTCCATCTTGTCTAGTACCTCAAATATCACTGACTAGGGACTCACCCAGATTGGGGACCACATTACCCTCGTTGTCAGCGTACTGAGGGTACTCTTCAGCAGCAATATCTTCAACCTCAACTTCATCAACGTCGTGTAGTTCGTCGTCACTGGTTGAATCAACTGTTGGAGCATCCTTGACAATGTCATCAGGATTGAGTCTGAACATCTCTGCCAGTTGCTCGTTAGATAGGTCGTGAATTATTTCACCTTCTTCAGGGTATAACTCACTGACCTTCTGACAATCCCTTGCAGATCAAGAATCATTGTGAGTTGAGACTTGATCTGTTGAAGGGGAGCAATATCAAACTCATCTCTATGGTACTTTGGATCTGTTTGATTTACACAGTTCACATTCAAATCATTAGTAATATATCAAACAAAATGCATTAAGTTAATATAAACATTCAGTACATGGTTTTTCAATACAGAATACAAAAGTAATTAAATACATAAAACATCCACTATTTACTTTTATCCTGAATGCTAGTCTCTTCATGTGAAGGGGCAGAAGCAGAAGCTGACTGATCTTGTCTGTTCTTTGTTCTCTTCTCTTGACCGGTAGCTGAGACAGATTCAGCTGCTTCTCCTTCTTCAGTCTCTTCATCTGCACACCACTCTTCTGTTTTTTCTTCATCAGAATCACTGTCATCATCATCATCATCATCATCATCATCATCTTCATTATCTCTGTCTCCATCCTTTATCTTTAGAGGTTCCTCCTTTGATCCTTTCAATTTTAGCAAAATGGACCTCTTAGCTTTTTCCAACTCCTCTATCTGCTTACCTGCTGCGACACTTTGCGCTCGGAGTTGGTCCAACTGTGTGTTCTGAGCAGCCAATTTCTGGGCCTGCTCCTCAATCACTCGATCCTGCCCTGCAATTTTAAGCGATTGTGCAGCAGTCAGGTCGGTAAGCTGGCGGATCTGAGAGGTCTTTTCCTCATCAGCCGCCAGCAATCGCAACACCATTCTATTTAAGGCTGACAGCTGTTCCTCTACCCCGATTGGAGGTAGAGGGGATCTAAAGGTGTGTGAGGGGTAGGCTGAGGGCTGGGTTTGGTGGCTAGTGGTGGTGGTGGAGGTGGTGAATATCGGGTCAGGTCTGGATGATAGTGGTGGTGAGTGTGGGGTGAATGATGTAGTGGTGGCAGGGGTCTGGCTTGTGGTGGTCGGTATGGTGGTGTCTGTGTCACTGTGGGGGAAGGTATGGTGGTGTCTGGTGTGTGGGAGAGGTATGGTGGTGGAAGGTGTGTCTGCAGAGGTGGTAGTGGTGGAAAGTATGGGGGATGTGGTGGTGATGAAGGTTACCTTACGCTTTTTCTTTTTCTGGCCATGGGGTTGAGCCATCCGTTTTCTCCTCGTTCCCTTCGAGGTGGATGCTCCCCCTTCAATCCCGCCTGAGGACCCTGGAGCATATGTTGGATCCGTCTCTGTATCTCCGGAGCCTCTCGGTTGTTCACCAACAACCCTCAACCCGTGTTCTGTGGGAACCACTTTCCTTCCCATAGTCCGGGTCAATGGTTCCTCATCAGATTCATCCTCATCCTCCTCGTTCAGAACAAAATCTTGATGAAATCCTGCTGACTCAGTTACCTCAGCAGGTGAGACAGACACCGAGGGAACAGAGTCAGACACAGTGCCTCTGGATGGAACAGCATCATCCCCACTGTCATCCTCCTCTGAATCATCAGTGGGGAGGACAATTGGCTCCACGTCGGAGTCACTGTCCTCGTGACGCCATTGGCGTCTCCCCGGTGCCACATAGCTTTCATCTGCTAAGTGGCCAATCATTCTTTTCACTTGGGGCTTAATCTGCTTTCCCCTGTAAACTCTCATCCTGCCCAGAGTAGTATCATCCATTATCTCTAAGGCCACGGCGTCATGACTCTCTTTGGGCAACTGTGGCAGCTTCTCGTTGAAGACGAGCTGTAAGAATCTGGGGTACATACAGAACCCCTCTTTCCCTTTACCTCCAAATTCTCCACCAAGTAGGAGAATATCATGCTGGAAAAACTGAAGGGGTGGTTCAGAACCAGTGCCACGTAGGCATTTTGAATCTGGTCTGAGAGGTCGTCAACCCACCCTCCTCGATGCTACACACTTGAGGATCACGTGTGCTAAGTACTTGTACTGGGGGCTCAGGTTGCTCTTGTTGAGCACACCTGAGTTGATATCCCCAGCGTACTTTATCCTTAGGAAGCATCCTCTTACTGTCAATGGATGTAGTTTGTAGGATGATCAGCGTCCTCCCCGAACTCTAGGACCCTCTGAATGTCGGCAGCAGAGATCTCAATATCTGGCCCAGTATGGAGCTCCTGATACAGTAAGCTCACGAGAGCGGTCCACCAAGGCATTTTCCAGAATGCCTGATGGAGTGATCTATAAGGCGTGCAAGGAGTGGAGATCGCCTTATAGATCCGGGACCGTCTCAGAAATGCTATAATGTCGGTGAACTCAGCCCCGTTCCTGGTGGTGTGATCCAAATGGGCACAGATGTTGTGCTTTGGATTTATGGTCCACTTTTCTGCCATTTATCTGTAACACACAAGACATAGAACTATTAATACATAAGACATGAAAACTTCTGTTCTAAGTGTAAAGTTGACAGTCATTTTGATTCATTCGTGCGAATGAATCATGCGACTGAAGTCAGTCGCCTGTTTGAGACATGCGATTGAGTTCAATCGGGTGTTTGAGGCATGCGATTGAGTTCAATCGGCTGTTTGAGGCATGCGATTGAGTTCAATCTGCTGACTGAGACATGCGATTGAGTTCAATCTGCCGACTGGACTCATTCGGGTGGTTCAGTCGGTCGAATGATCCAATCGCAAGGTTCAATCGTGCGATTGGAGTTCATTCGCACGACCAGTCGCTTGCCCCACTGTTCGATCGCCTGTGGGTCGAATCTTGACCAATCTAAGTCTTTTAACAGTGTGTAATGGTCCATTAGCCTCGTCTACTTGTCACTAATAACCTATTAAACTCAATTTTAACATTTTGCTTCATTTACATAGGTGATTAGGTCAATTCACAGTTCGGTTCTTGATTCAATCCAATGTCGCTATTGTAGTTCGGTGATGTACTAATTTTGGTAGGATTCAAGGAGTAGTGTACCTGTAAAACGTCACTGGAATGTAAGAATCTTAACCGCAATGTATATCAGAATCGGTGGCAATTTGACAGGGTAACGGTAATGAACGCGATTCGGGGTGTTTTGGGAGTGATGAGTGATATGCGATCGACTGAGACCCTTAAATACTGAACCTAGGTTCATTCGGCCGACTGGCCTCATTCGCTCAGTTCAATCGGGCGACTGAGGTTCAGTCGTACGATTGGCCTAGTCAATCGCATTCAGTCGGCCGACTGAGTCTCAGTCGGTCGACTGACTCATTCGGTCTCCTTCATTCGCCCCTTTAGTTGACCGACTGAGCCTCAGTCGGTCTACTGTTTCATTCTCCCCCTTCCATTCGGTCGAATGGATCAATTTCATGTCCATTCGGCCGATTGGAAGCCATTCGCATAGTTGGTCGATAACCATGATCCACTAGTGCGAATGGGTCACACTTTGTGAGTTTACAGTCATTTTTAACATTTACTATTCAGACCCTTTTCACTTTTGATAATAACATTGTAAGCTCTTAACCAATTCAGTCACTTCAGACGTGACCTTTTACATTTTGAAAACCATGTGGCCATCTCAGACATGACCCTTTTTAGGTAAGTTAATTCCCTTCTGATTTCCTGATGTAGTCCGACCGACACACAAATTAAAAGATAAACATAGGAACTTAAACTAACTACACAACTAAAGTTTATGTTTGGACTTGTGGAGAGAAAACCCTAAGATGAAAATCTAAGGGAGTTGATTAGGAGTAGACAGCTTTAACTTAGATTGATCATATCTGGACCAACTCAATTTTGGAATCATACAGGAATATCAAATCATTTTGGGACTTGTTATTAAAACTTTTTGATGCTTAATTCTCGGTGTTCATCCAGAGTCGTTAGCAACTTAAGGAAATCATACTGAAACTCTTAGATTTTCACATTGATTTGAACTCTTGAGAATGTAGCCACTAAGATTGTCAGTATATTTGTCCACTTAAATCCATACACAGACTTTTGACGCAGACTGGTGACTGATTTAGGTTTAATTATTTCAGCTAACATTTGTGGATCCCACACTTATATGGTAATCAACATTCCTCAGAGGTTTTGAGCGGTCTAGGTATTATTACAAGAAGAGACTATTCTTAGAGCTTTCAAAGAGAAGCCTGTCCTCAGGTCAGTGCCATCGCACAGCAGAGAGGCGGCAAACAACAATGAATTCTAGAATATCTAGGTTATGCTTATCCTCAGGTCAGTGCCATCGCACAGCAGAGAGGCACACAACCTATCTCCTTGTTAGAGCAGCTTATTTTATTTGACACAATATGCACCAACAACATAGTCATTAGCTTTATTGCATTTGTCTTTCATTTTTTCTTGCTTTGCTCTAATTATGGTCATCCGCACACTTTTGTGGCATTTAAATGCTCATTACCCCTTATTGGAATATATTTGATTGTGTTAACCAGTGATAAGATGGAAGCCCACAGTCAGTTGAACAACTTAGTTTGATCTTGAGATCACCAATCAGGTCTAATTGTCTATTGTGTTGAATCTACCAACATATCATTTGTGGTCTAGCAGCCTCTAAGTCTACTTTCTCTGTGTCACCTTAGGAGTTGCCAGTTTTCTATCATTTTCCCTTTTTATATTGCTTAGACTACACAGACTTATACTTTGAACTTTTGCATCTTTTCAAACCTTAATTTTAAAATCCCTCTTGATTTGTTCCTGTGTACTATCATATTCCAAAGGTATTGAATCGGTATCACAGACACAATCTACCTTATTTCAGCTAGTTACCCCTTCTCCCTCTTTTTTTTTAATATTAACTTGCTGACATATTCTCCCCCTAAAATACTAAAATCATTTCGGATTTAATTATTTTTGGATTTTAATAAACAGCAAGATAACATGAGTTTAAGTATAACAGACAAAAGAAAAGAAAAAACAGATAACATAAAATAAATAAACTTAACGAAACATACATCGGACTACACATTATTCTCATCAGGAATTACCTCACTTTTCTTTTAACGCCGTTGACCTCTAGCAAGTATTGAAAACGTGGTTTATCAAAGGCTTTTGTATAGAGGTCAGCACGTTGAAAATCAGTATTAATTTTAACCACATCTATTAAGGTCTTTTCAAAACAGTCTCTTATGAAGTGGTATTTAATACCGATGTGTTTGGTCTTAGGATGTTGAACCGGATTTTTGGTTACTGCAATTGCAGCAGAGTTATCAACAAAAATAGGAGTAGACGAGAATTTCAAACCGTAATCCCGCATTTGCTGTTGAATCCAAATGATTTGGGAACAGCAACTTGCAGCAGCAACATATTCGGCTTCACAGGTTGACAATGCAACCGATGTCTGCTTCTTACACTGCCATGTAACTAATCTTCTCCCAAAGAATTGACACCCTGCTGATGTAGACTTGTAGTTCATTTTGCAGCCTCCATAGTCCGAGTCACTATACGCTGTGAGCTCAAAATCGTCATCATGAGGATACCACAACCCCAGTGTGGGTGTACCCTTTAGATAGCGAAAGATCCTTTTGACCCCGATCAGATGATTGACCTTAGGTTTAGCCTGATATCTGGAACATAAACATGTAGCATACATGATATCAGGTCTTGAGGCAGTGAGATACATGAGAGATCCAATCATTCCTCGGTACATAGTGGCATCTACAAGATCTCCATTCTCATCAGGTGCTATATCATGATTCGTAGCAAGTGGAGTCCCAGCAGCAGAAGCATTCTCCATGTCAAAGCGACTGAGAATGTCTCCTACATACTTGGTCTGATGTAGAAAGATCCCATTAGGTGTTTGATCCACCTGTAACCCGAGAAAGAACTTCATCTCCCCCATCGCACTCATCTCAAACTCTTTCTTCATCACTGCTTCAAACTCTTTGCATAACTCTTCGTTCTTTGACCCGAAGATTATGTCATCAACATATATCTGTACAAGCAGTAGGTCACCATCCTTTTCTTTAATAAACAGTGTACAGTCAATGACTCCCCTGCGAAAGCCGTGTTTCACAAGATGAGTCGAGAGTTTCTCATACCAAGCTCGAGGAGCTTGATGAAGCCCATATAAAGCTTTGTCGAGCTTGTAAACTCTATCCCGATGATAAGGGTCTTCAAATCCCTCGGGTTGACTTACATAGACTGTTTCCCTGATTTCTCCATGAAGGAATGCACTCTTCACATCTAATTGGTAGACTTTAATCTTCATGTACGAGGCATAGGCAAGGAAGATACGAATAGCTTCCATCCTTGCCACGGGTGCAAACACCTCATTATAGTCAATCCCCTCGACTTGGCGAAAACCTTGAACCACCAGTCGAGCTTTGTTCCTGATAATGACTCCTTGGTCATCCTTCTTACATTTTAGTACCCATTTGGTGCCAATGACTTTAGCACCTTTAGGTCTATCAACCAGAGTCCATACACCTAACTTCTTAAACTGCAGAATCTCTTGCATGGCCCACACGCCATCATCATTTAGTTCACTGACATATTTTGGCTCAACCTGTGAGACAAAACATCGATAAGCACCATCATGAATGTAACCCTTCTCCATAACTGAGGCGTAATCAGCTGAGTATAGCTGATTTCGGGTTTGTACTCCTGATCGGACATCTCCAATAACATTGTCAAGGGGATGATAGACGTTTAGTTCGTGATCCTGGAGTAGTCGGCACAGTCACCTCCGAACCAAGATTGTGAACATATTGGTCTGCATCTGAGGAGGTTGGAGTTTGAGGTTCCGAAGTCGAGGGTGCATCACTTGTGGATGCTTGTGGACTTTCAGGAACTGGAACCTGTTCCTCCTGACTGTTCTGGTCATCTGCTTCAGTTTCATCTTCAGAGGAGGAGTCACTTTCATCGACTACCCTTCTGACTGAGTAGATGACTCTCCTCTGTGTGCTGGATGGAGTATTTAGAATATCATCATCAGTAGTAAGCTAACTCATCATCCGAGGGAGAGAGAGGGATGTTGAAGGATTTGAAGAATCCATCATAATCAAGAAGAAGTATGCAGGTCCTTTGCCTGTAGGTGGTGTGGTATATCTCTGAACGTCGACATTAACCACACTTCTACAAGACCCGTTGAGTTATTGTAAACTCGCTTGTTCGGTATGTTGTATCCTAGAAAAATTCCTTCAACTGCCTCTCGCTGAATTTTCCTTCTTGTGTCTTCTTCAGAAGTGTACACGGTGCGCCAAAAGGTCAAGATACTCCAAATTCGGTTTGCGTCTTTGAAGTAGCTCATAACATGTCTTTCCGTGGCGCTTGACTATTAGGACTGGTTCAGTGTATAGCACGCATTTGCCACTGCCTCGTTCCAGAATTGGATAGGCAGTTTCGAGTCTGCCAGCATAGTCCGGGCATTCTCTATCAAACTCCTGTTCTTTCTCTCAGCAACGCCATTCATCTGAGGTGTGTAGGCAGAAGTGAATTGATGCACAATTCCCTTTTCCTTGCAGTATGCCTCCATCCCTTGATTCTGGAATTCTGTCCCGTTGTCTGAGCGTATTTGTCGAACTTTGAGCTTGTAGAGTGATTCCAGTGTGGTTACTAATTCCTTGAATGTCTCCAAAGTTTCTGATTTTGATTTCAGAAACATTACCCAAGTGAACCTTGAGTAGTCATCAGTGACCACATAGCAGTACGCGTCGCCTGCAATGCTCCTTGTACTAACTGGACCAAACAGATCCATGTGAAGAAGCTCAAGAGGAAGTTCTATTGAATGAACTTTCTTTTCCTTATGAGACTTCTTTGTCTGTTTGCCTTTCTTGCAAGCTACACAAAAGTCAGGAAGTTGGAAGTTCTTGACATTCACTCCTCTAACTAAATCCTTCTGAATCAAATGATTCATCTTCCTTTGACTAATGTGTCCCATTCTCCGATGCCAGGAGATGGAATCCTTCTCAGTAGCTTTAGATAAGAAACACTGAACCTCATGATCCGTTGTGGCAGCTGTGACAGATCCAAGACATAAAGGTCTTTATATCTTGAAGCAGTCATCAGAACTTGGTCCTCTGGGATCATATAATCTTTCTTCAGCACGTAACACTTCTGGTTATCGAAGATGACTTTAAAACCTTTATCACAGATTTGGGAAACAGAAAGTAAGTTGTTCTGAAGTTGTTGAACGTAGTTCACTTTATCAAACTTAACTTTCTGATTTCCCACTTCTCCCTGAGCTGTGATATAGCCTCCTTTGTTTCCTGCAAAGGAAACATGCCCTCCTTTTATTTGTTTGACGTTAGATAAAAGGGCTCTATTTCCTGTCATGTGCCTGGATGCTCCGCTGTCTATAATCCACGTGTTAGTCTCAGCACTATATCGAACACCCTGCACATACAAAGTAATGAATCAGTTTAGGTTAGGAACCCAAGCTTTGACTGTCTTGGGTTTCCCAGAGGCATCACACATCATAAACTCCACCCATTGACCCTTAGAAGGTGAGGGTAACTCAGGTTCCTTCTTGTTATCAGTATCAGACACGAGGGTGGATTTTTCTTTCCATAAGCCAGATTTGTGCAATGCCTGTTTATGATAAACAGTCGTCTGCTTACAGGTTGGACTTTAGGTTCACTAGCTCTTCTAGGTGGAGTTAGAGAACTCCGCTTAGAAACCTAGGTCTAGAGTCCAGAAGATCAATCTTCTTCCTAGGTGTCTGATAGAAATGACAGTCGGAAGCAATGTGTCCACATTCTCCACAGTTGTAGCATGACCTGCTATCAACTTTATGAGTAGACTTTCTTTGTGGAGAAGTGCGTGACACTCTAGTAACATCAATCACTTTAGTTTTTGACTCTTGGATGTTTGATGTTTTCTCTGGTGTAACAACTTTACTGATTTAACCTGTTTTAGTTTTTGGTTAACTGGTTTTTGACTTGAAGCATGTGAAAAAGTAACATTTGAAGTCCTTTTAGGTTCTGATTTGACTCTATTTGACCCTGACTTAAATTAACTTTTTCAAATTCATTTTCCAGGTTAACACATGGCAATTTACCCTTTGCCTTTGAAGTGGCCTCCTTTTGTTTCTTACCAGATTCAGTAGATGAACATGAGGTGTCTGGATCAGTAACAAGAGGAGTGGTCACCACATGATCCTTGATGGGGTTATTATTTACTGGTCTAGACTTGGTGTTCATCAAGGTCTCAGGTGGTGGTGGAACCACTTTGTAGCCTAATCCCTCCCTGTTATTCCTTTCTCTCACTAAGTGTTGAACTATGTGTGAAGAACTAGTCCAACTATGCAGTTTCTGTTTTAATGATTAACTTCGACTTCTAAAACTGCCTTTGTTTCTTAGTGTCTTCTAGGGAGTTAAGATAGTACCTAATGTCGTTTGCTTGGTTAAAAGCCACTACTTCAGTTTCCCTAAGTTGTTTAGTCAATAGGTCTATCTTTTCTTTATAACAATGCTCATTTTGTTTTAGTACTCTATTTGCCTCAGTGCACAGACGTAAATCTTTTACTAAGTTATCATTATGATCTAATAACCTAGCAAATTTTTAATCTATGCTATCCTAAACGTGTCACAATCAGAACAAGCATGGTTATTAAAAATTTGGTCAGTGGTACTTACCTGAGTTGGTTCAGAAGTATTAGCCATCAGTGCCGCATCAGATGATTGGTGTTCTGTCGACTCTGGCTTTTCTGTCTCTGATGTGGAAACTTCCTCATTTGGCTTGTAACTGACCTCGGCTGCAGTTGTTTCTTCACTATGTGACATTGCAATTTCAACTGCTATATCACCTTCACTCGCAGAATCATCGTCAATATCCTCAACACTGGCAATGTTAGATTCTCCTGGTGAGACAAACCTGAAACTCCAATCCTGTCCTTCATCATCATGAGCAGTTAGTGCTTTTGGTCCTTGTTTGATGAAGTAGAATTAGAGGGTTGCTTGTCCTGGCGAGTAAAGGATGAGAACGGGTTCCCATTCCCCGTCTTCTTTGGCTTGACACATTCTCTTTTGAAGTGCCCCTTCTCACCACAGTTAAAGCAGGTCACTTTACTCTTGTCGAAGCCAAAGGTGGTGTCCTTAGTAGCAACCAAGTTCTGTCCAGTCTTTTTCACAAACTTCTTCGCCCTCCGAACAGCACTTGCTAAGGCCCACATTATATCCATTCTTTCAAGCTCCATCTCATCCACCTGCTCGTAGTCCTCATCTGCCAGATGGCAGTTTCCAATCTTCCCAGCAACAAGTCCATCATATGAATGAACCACTGCTGCTAAGAGATCCATATGCTCTCGTGCTACTTCCACGGTCACATTACCGAAGTTCTCGGTCTTCAGTTTGGTAGCGTTTGCTTCTGATCCAATATGATGGGTACATGATGACCCAGACGTGTCTGATCCAGAAGGAGAAGCATGTGAGGGACCTGACGAGCTAGACACAAACGCAGTCTGGAGGGGTGCTCCAGATGTCTTAGCTTGAGGCGTGGCGTTGTATAAAGCTGGATTTTGTGTGTACGAAGACTTCTGAGCTCTATACTTCATCCTTAGTGCTTCTTCTCGCAACTTAAGATGAAGTCATTTATATCCAGCTTTACAAGGATTCCATTCTGTCTCAGGTTAGACACGAATGTAGCCCACTTATCAGGCAACCCGTCTGCGAAGTTGCTTACTTTTTCTTCCATGGTAGTAGCCACTCCATGTGTATGCAATTCGCTCATCAAGTGGTAGAATCTATCTATGACTTCGTCCAAACTTTCATTACCAATTGATGAGAAGTTATCGAATTCCTTCTTTAACTCCTTTGCCTTGATTGCCTTCAATGATGCATTACCATCATATCTCTTCTCTAGCGCATCCCACAGTTTCTTGGACTGCTTGTTCTCGAATACTGGTGGAATATGTCTTTGGGGATAGACTGAGTGATCAATGCATAAACTCTTTTCTCTGCATTGTACTTTACTTTCTGTGCGTCTGTCATCCCGCTTAATGTTAGTTTAACCCCATCAGCTCCCACCGGTGTACTATAGCCTATCTCAATGGCTTCCCACAGATTAGGATCTACTCCATTAAGGTAAATCTCAAAACGTTGTTTCCAGTGGGGAAACTCATCTAAAGTCAAAAGCTTTGGTGGTTTATTGTGATTCCCCACCTCACTCTCAAGCAGCAACAGATTCTGTATCCTTGAGTCCTTCCCAGCAGTAAAGGCTGACATCTGATCTTCCATGACGAATAACTTATAATCTAATCAAACAAACTTTCACTGATGCGACTGAAGGATGCGAATGAGCTAATCGTGCGTATAAGCTCTGCGATTGGTTCAATCGTGCGAATGAACTGGGCGATTGGTTCAGTCGTGCGAATGAATCTGGTGCGTATGAGCTATGCGAACGAACGGTTCAGTCGGCGCCGAATGAAGGTGCGACTAGGTCCAATCGTGCGTATGAGCAATGCGAATGGAGTCCAGTTGTACGAATGAGTCAGTCGTGCGACTGAAGCTGCTGTTTTGCGAAAATTTCTAGGTTTGACGGGTTTCAGCCGTAAAAATTCGAAATTTCACAAGTTCTAATGCCTGAGTCCGTAGAAACCAAACGTCGATGAGCAGGGAACTTCCAAGATCACTTTTGATGCCAAAGATTGCGTTTTTAGTGTAAAAACACAAACTTTATGCAATCTTGATTGAATCAACACGTAATCACGAGCCAATAGCTCTGATACCACTTGTTAGGACCTGGTATTCGACTGAAATACCTAGAGATCACGTGTATACCAGATCAAATAGTGCGGAATCCTATTTGATTGGCGATCCAATCAGTGAGAACACACGAAGAATCAATCAAGGATTGAAACTAACGTTAGAAATCGATAAGGAATCGATCTAATGTGTTCTATGAACTTGGAGAACGATTTGGAAGGTTTTTGGACGGCTAGGGTTCGACTTGAATCGTACTTGATCGAATCTCTTCTGTTTTTCACGAATTGAGTTGTATTTATAGGTTGGCACTATTCAATCGTGCGACTGAACCATTAGTTCGGTTCAGTCGTGCGATTGAACCATGCGGTTGGTTCATTCGTGCGACTGAGCCAATCTTATGTTACAGTCGTACGACTGATCCAGTCTCCTGGTCCAGTCGTGCGACTGAGTCAATCGTGTGAAGTTCTTCATGCTTATGGTTCATTCGCATGAGTCATTCGCATGAGAACTTCATTAAGTTTGAATGTTTTAATTATTAATATAATATTATATGTAATCATTCAAGTAATTATAAACCCAATCAATTCAGTCACGACTCATTAATGAACTATTAAACATTATAACCAACAGACTATCAATATCAGTTCATTAATCATACCAAACAAGATCTATTACATCACATATCACGATCTAGGGACATACATGTATCAACAGTCACGTATGGGTATAAAATGTGCCGATTTGGTCAATTGGTCAACAATCACCCATATGCTATCATGTCCACGAGAGTTTCGTGATCAGTGTGGGACTTGGAATAGATAAATATGTCATCAATGAAGACGATCACAAACTTGTCTAGATAAGGCTTGTATACTCGGTTCATAAGATCCATGAAGACAGCAGAAGCATTGGTTAAACCAAAAGGCATGACCATGAACTCATAGTGCCCATAACTAGTACGGAACGCGGTCTTTGGGATATCATCATCATTGACTCGTAATTGGTGATATCCAGAATGTAGATCAATCTTCGAGAATATAGCAGCTCCTTGAAGTTGATCAAATAAGTCATCGATACGAGGAAGAGGATAGCTGTTCTTGATGGTAAGCTTGTTAAGCTCACGATAGTCGATGCACATACAAAATGACCCATCTTTATTCTTCACGAACAAAATAGGCGCACCCTAGCGCGAAGAGCTAGGACGAATGAAGCCCTTCTCGGATAGTTCTTGAAGTTGACTAGAGAGTTCTTGCATTTCTGATGATGCAATCCAATATGGTGACTTAGCCACGGGGTTGGCTCCCAGAATCAAATCAATTTTAAACTTGACTTCACGCACGGGAGGTAAACCACTAAGGTCATCGGGAATACTTCAGGAAAGTCTCGTACGGTCGGGACATCCTTAAGTTCTTTCCTTTTGACTTTTGTGTTGACCACATAAGCCAAGAAGCCATATACTTCTTGCTTAAGCACTTTCGGGCTTGAGTGCAAGACATGAGTTTAAGCCTTTTGGAAGACTTTTCACCGAACAATTTCAAAGTATCTCCAGAGGGTAGCGGTATAGGTATGCACTTCTCGAAACAAATGATCTCGGCATGGTGTTTGGCTAACCAATCCATACCAATGATGACGTCGAAGCTTCCAAGTTTCATAGGAATAAGATCGATAAGAAAATCGTGCATGTCAAGACTTAAGATGCAATCACGAATAATGACATCAACGGTGATCGGTTCTCCATCGGCAACTTCAACAGTGAGAGGTCTTTCTAGTTTCGTATGTAACTTAGCAAGTATGGGTTCAAACTCTAACGAAACAAAACTCTTATCGGCTCGAAAGTCAAATAGGACATGTGCATAAGTTTTATTAACAAGGAACATACTATTCACCACATCGTTGTTTGCTTGTCCTTGATTTGCATTAATGTTGAAAGCACGTCCTCGGGCTTATGGAACATTACCCATAAGACGAGGGCATTATGGGCGGAAATGACCAGGTTCCCCTAGTTGTAGCAAACACGGTTTGTGACCATTGCGGCGTTGTTAGGTGCAAGGTGACAAGTCGCCACCAAGTGACCATATTTACCGCATAAGGTACAGATACGATATGGTTGATTCCTTGATGGTGGTACCTACAGATGTTGCTCATAGGTTGAGGACTAGCATAGGCCCTAGCCCCAGGCACTTGTTCCACAGGTGCAGTCACAGGTACAAGTTGTTTTGGGGGTTGTTTGGGTGCAGCCACAGCATAGTTACGCGCCGGTGTGAACTTGCGCTTCTTGTTGTTGTTGTTGTGGGATGGTTCAGCTTTAATCTCCTTAACAGTCTCAGTAGCCATCTTTTCCACCTTTTTCGCACCCTTTACAGACATGGTGCCCTCTCGTATATGATTGTTGGTGAGTTGAGCGATGATAGTAATGGCTTCTTCCAAGGTTATGGGTTGGTTACCCACCACATCATCTTGAATTTGGGGTGGTACACCCTTGATGAACTTCTCGATGTTGCGGGGGACAGTTTCGACCATGTGAGGCAGTAGTATACTCAACTCATGATGCCTAGTTGAGTAGGCCAAATGGTCACCACCATCTTGCTTCAAGTTCTAGAATTCCTCCTCCAACATTTGTAATTCACTTCTCGGGTAGAACTTCGCGATGGTGATGTTCTTGAACTCTTCCCAGGTAAGTGCTAACACAGCTTCAGCACCACGATTTCTCTTTTCGCTATTCCACCAGGTAAGTGCCCTTTGTTGGAGCATACTAGTGGCATAATGAACTTTGAGTGCCTCGGGACACTCACAGTTGACAAAGGTATTTTCCATGCTCTCGAACCACTCAAGAAGACCAGTGGCTCCTTCCTTTCCACTATAACTAATGGGCTTGCAAGAGCTAAAGTGTTTGAAAGTACAAGTTTTGTTGTTGCGCCCTCGGTTAGCACTATTCTCCCCTTGACCATTTTCATTGTTGCTAGATTTGGTCATTAAGGTGCTATTGAGTTCATCAACCATGGTCGGAATGATGGCAGCCATTTTCCAGGCAATCATGGCAGCTAGCTTACGATCGAAACTTCCACGCTTTCCATGATAATGAGACATGCTGGAATATACAAAATGAGTTAGACACGAGAAAGAGAATAACAAGGAGCATATTTTAAACAAGGATAAGTCAAGAGTTGTAAGGCACATGGAATGGTTCCATTTGGTAACGCATTACTATTTGGTAACGTTGACACGCCAAGGTAAATTGACCCATTCGCCTTAGAAACTCGTGTATGTTGACCATAGTTTATACTCATCCCAGAAATCCCCAGGTAAGCATAACTAGTCCCGTAGGATTTATGCAATATGCTTGCCTTAGCCCGAGGGCCTTTCCCATGAAAACCAAGATACAGGTGTTTATGTGTCACACACATTTCTTAGGTTCATGAAATCAAACCTTGATGAGATTTTCCTTGATTAGACATAGAGTCTAAGGAATTATCCCACGATAACAAGTGTACGATCCCACGTGTCGTCAAGAATAAGTTTAAGAAGTTTCATTTGTCGAGGAGAGTCAAAGAGTCAAGGATAAGTTTAGGGAGACAAGTAACAAAGTTTTAACAATTACAAGGCAATCCTATCTAAGGTATCAAGTTGCACATAAGTATGACATAACATTATGTAGCATGCAAAACAATATCCTATTACAAGAATAATAATATTATTCTATAAGGTTCATACATAAATTATAGTCTAGGTCACCATTTCTAATAACCTAAATTCCTATAGTTATGGGCTCTGATACCAATCTGTCACACCCCAACCTTGACGGCGGAATCGTCGAGATGTGAGGGGTAAGATTGTTCACAGCCACATAACCCTAAATTTAAATGCAAATATTATTTTTATAAGTTTTAAAATGAAATACAATCATAAGTCTCAAAACATGAAATAGTTCCAAATAAGACAAAACATAACATAAACATTTTATTTATTTAACTAGGTCTAAATCCTAGTTTATTGCAAGCTTCAAACAATAACTTTAAACTTGAGCATTTCCTGAAACATGATAAAAAATAAAAGGTCAATTAAAATTTTAGTGAGTTTCCAAGGTTTCCATACATAATATAACAAGCTTACAAGTAGCAATTCATGTCATAGGTTATAAGTTAGCAAGGTTATAGAACACATATCGTTACAACCAAACCTCGACTTGATTACAAGTATATATGATTGGCTAAGTGTATTTGGTTCCCATGATGAACAAGCATACGCCATCAGGAGCGGGCAATACATCGGCTTTAGCACCAAATAGACTTGTTAGGCCCAAAGATCTAAGATGTCTCCAGGCTAGCAATAGTTAATGATTGCAAACAAATATGTATCTCATATAATCACTTACAACACACAAATAACCATGACAAAGTATAAAGATGAATTGCAAGTGCTTTACAAGTTCATACGTTTATAAGTGTATGTTGTATATGTATCATGTTTCACCCCAAAATAGTGTGAAATATATAAAAAGGGGCAAGGAAACTCACTTGTCAATTAAGTATGCAATGAAGATTAATAAAAATAATAATAAACGCCATTCCAATATGAATCGTCACAAGGCACCTAAATATATATATTCACAAGGTTAAAGTTTTATAATAAGTTTAACGAATTAACATGGACTAGGGTTCAACTTGATGTTTGGGGTTTTGTCGATTATATTTATTAAATGAAAAATCAATTATATTTTCGTGGGAACGAATTTATTTATATTTTATATAAAGATAAGAAATGAGGCTAACATTTATAATAATTTTGTAACATTCATAAAGTTTAAATAAAATATTGTAACTAAATAAAATGAACACGGCTTAAACAATAATTTTAGAGACAACGTTTGAAATAATAGTTTGTGTAGATTAAACTAGTATTTAAAGACTATTTTTTTTTACAAAAATACACTAATTATATCTTTAGCCTTAGAATATTAAAAATATAGAAATATAAGGATATATTTTTATGAATAACTATAGAAAAATGATTTAAAATAAACAAAGTTTATAAATTGATTTTTTATGATTTTTATAAAATTTTATATAATTTTAAAATTGCAAAATAACTTAAAAAAATACATTGGAGGTCGCCGGGTTCAAACCCGGGACCTCTAGGATGGAATGTATGCAAGGAACCAGTAAACCAAGGGCCTTAGTCGTGTTACAACTCAGTTTTAAAAACTTAACAACACAAACTCAAGCAAATCCCCAAACCAGTCAACCCTAGATCGTTTGAATCCAAAATTGCGCATCAATTTGGTGTTATTACTCGAATTAACCATAGGGCATTTTTTCCCCATGTAATTTCAAGTGTATATAGGTGTTTAACTTACCAGATCCGATCGGTATTCAATGATCACGTATAAACCTAAGTCGCGACTGAGAAAGAATTGATTCACGTAGCAATCGTTGATGATAACTCAATTAACTTTGTGGGTAGCTTCGTGTGATGTCCTAGATGCAAAACCCCTTGTAAATATCGGTTTAAATCACTCGAAAGGTGGTTCTCGCTTAGCTTGCAGGTTCGCGGCAAAAGAGGTAGTCGAACAAGGTGAATCTGTGGGTTTCAGGTGTAATTGAGATTGATAATAGCTTAGAACTAGTTACACGCTCGATTATGGTTCATTTAATTTTGTTATTATTAGGTGTTAATGGTCGAATGATTTACGTTTGTGATCGATGATTATCAAGCCCAAACGTCACCCATTACCGGCCTTAAACTTAAATTAAAGTGTGGTTATGGTCCGAATCGTTCCCATGAAGGGATTAGAAACGGTTTGGATAAAGAAATGATTAATTCCGATGGTTTTCGGGGTGGCTGGAGTTTGGCTGTGGATTTGGCCGGAAAAACGGGCAAGGGGGGGTTTGGGATGTTTTCAACGAATTTACAACTTTGGTCCTTGTAGTTTCATATCATTATTATTTCATATGAAAACTTTATAATTAAGGTTACTAGATTTACAAATAAGCCCCTAAATTTAATTAAAGTTCAAGTTTAAAACACTTTCAAGTTAATAATTTTTATAAATTATTATTATTATTGTTAGTATTATTATTATTATTACTATTGTTTAAGTTATTATTACTAGTACTTTATTATTATTATTATTATTATTATTATTATTATTATAGTTATTATAGTTGTTATTATTATTACTTATTGTTATTACTAATATTATCATATTTATTATGATTGTACAATTTAAGATGATTACACTCATACATTAAAATTAATAATAACCAAGAAAAAGCATAACTATGCCATAAACTTCATAAAAGACATGAATAGTACTCGTAAGAATTTAACAAAGTTAACTTTCAATTTAATGAAAATACGAGATATCACGTGACCTAAGAATTGGACTTCACGTAACCAGAACGCACACTTGGAGAATTTGGCGTACAACTTCTCCCTTGTTAAGGTCTCTAACACCTCCCGAATGTGATCGGCATGCTCCTCCTCGCTCTTCGAATAAATCAAGATATCATCAATAAACACAATCACTGATTTATCTAACATTGGCCGACACACTCGATTCATCAAGTCCATAAAAGCAGCTGGCGCATTGGTCAGGCCAAATAACATAATAAGAAATTCATAGTGACTGTAGCGCGTGCGAAAAGCTGTCTTAGGGATATCCTGCTCCTTCACCTTCAGCTGATGGTAACCAGATCGAAGATCTATCCTCGAAAACCAACTGGAACCTTGGAGCTGATCAAACAGATCATCTATTCTTGGTAGGGGGTATCGGTTCTTCATCGTCAACTTGTTCAGCTCTCGGTAGTCAATGCACATCCTCATACTACCGTCTTTCTTCTTCACAAACAGGACTGGAGCACCCTAGGGAGAGATACTCGGCCTAATGAACCCCTTATCAAGTAGCTCTTGCAACTATTCCAATACTTCTTTCATTTTCGTGGGAGCTAACCGATATGGTGCTTTGGCAACGGGTTGAGCACCGGTATCAAATCAATTTGGAACTCAATCTCATGATCCGGTGGCACACTGGGTAGGTCTTCCGGGAATACATCCGGGGGAATACGTCCGGGAAGTCACACACAAATGGTACATCAGATAGTTATGGTGTTGGCGCGTCCACATCCTTTACGTAGGCCAAGTAGGCACTACATCCACGCCTAATGCACTTTCCGCCACCGCCATTGAAATCATTTTCGGGATCGTTGTGACTCGATCACCATAAACTGTCACTTTATTCCCGTCAGGTGCTGTCAATCGAACATCTTCTTACGACACACGATGTTTGCTTCATAGGTTGCTAACCATTCCATCCCTAGTACTACGTCAAATCTTCCTAGGGTTATCACGTGTAACCTAGCAGCAAACCTATGACCCTCTAGTTCTATGGCACAGTCCTCTATCACATCAGTAATTCTAGTGGACTTACCAATAGCAGTTTCTACATCGAATGGTGCACTGAACTTTCTACTAATAACAGGCAACTTAGCACAGAAAGTAGTAGAAATAAAACTCCTACAAGCACCGGAATCAAACAATACAGAGGCACAAGTTTGGTTTACTAGAAACATACCTGACACAACATCGGGATCAGCTCTGGCTTCCTCCCGGGTCATAGTGTAAGCTCTAGCACTTGCCCTCTGCCCTCCTTCATCCGGCTTCTTCTTCTCTGCTCCAGAGCTCTCCGCCCTCGACTTCTTACAGTCTCTAGCGACGTGGCCAGGCTGGCCACACCTGAACCATACGTTCATCCCCATCCTGCACTCACCAGTATGCTCTCTTCCACATTTGTCACACCTCCTCAGCCCTGATCGAGATGTGACCACACGTCGGTCACCTACCTTTGCCACCTTCTTGTTTGGAGCAGTTCTACCACGCCCAAACCGTTTCTCATTCCAGTTCCGGCTACCACCATCCTTCTTATTCACCTCAGCCACCACCACCTCGCGCTCATCATATGATCTGCCAGCCAAGTCAACCGCCGACCTAAAAGTGCTCGGCCGGGTGGTGATCATATGCCTACGGATATCCGCCGGCAGCCCCTGGATGTATCTCTTAATCTTTCCTAATAGTGGTGTCACTTGATCGGGCACCAGTCGCGCCATTTCATTGAATTTGGTGGTGTACTGCTAGTGTGTCATCATTCCCGCCTCCAGCTGCAGGAAGTCTCTTTCTACCTTTTCCATCTCTCTGTGAGGACAGAATTCTTTAATCACTAACTTCTTCAGTTCAGGCCACCTCATTCTTCCAATGGCCCTGCTACCCTCGGCTTGGACAATGTTGTCCCACCAGTACAAAGCCGAGTTCACAAAAGAGTAGGTAGCGAATTTCACCTTCTGATCTTCATGACACTCACTGATATCGAGGACAGCCTCCATCTCCCTTACCCACCGGTGAGCAGCTGCCGCAGTGCCGTTTCCATCAAAAGTAGGGGCTTGCATCTCATAAACGCCCCATAGTTACAGCCTTGGGTCGCCTTCGGCGCAGGCTCTTCTTCTCCTCCTCCTCATCATCAAAGAGAACTGTTTCCGGCTCTGGTTGTTCATGTCCTCCGAGGACCTGTTTCTTTCCGTTCTTTCCCCTTCCCTAATTGCCTTGATCACTTCGGTCACCACAGACGGTAGAATCGTCTGCATGACCTGGTGAACCTCTTCCACCACAGCCTCCTTCACTGAGGCTCTCAGATTGGCGCTCTCGTCGCCACCCTCCGGATGAGGGGTCTCTGGTTTTTCATGAACCACTTTCTCACTCTGGGTCTCCCTCTCTTGGGTCGCGGAGCAGCACCGTGATCTCCACCACGAGAGGCTTTTGAAGATCTACCGCCAGCCATCCACTAAAAGCACACTATAAGATTAAAACACTAACGCGGTCATTCAAGGTAACACTCAGTTTATGTCAAGTATAGTAAGTCCCTAATTATAGTGGCCAGTTGTGATTAGCCACTTACTTTACTCTTCATACCCCAAGCATCTCCTATCCTGACTTAATCAATATCTAAATCTACTAAGAGCACATAATCAAATAGCATACGCACATAATACCGGTTAATCATTAAGAAAAGACATACCTCATGGCACGTAGCTACTTGAGCTGACATCCCTCCTTTTGTCCCATTTTCAGTTTAAGTTTAGGTTTTAAAATTTTATTTAACCCAATTCTCTTAAACTTTGGCTCTGATACCAACTTGTAAGGCCCCGTTCCCGGAAACCTCACAGTTGGTCAATCACAGCAGTTAAAACATTCAACATTATAATTATACAAACTTAAGCAGCGGAAATGATTTATCAAAAACCATTCATTTCATTTAAAACACTGTTGTTAAGCAATACATCATCATTAACTGTTTACAAAAGAATTATTTTAACACATTACAAAACAACAGTAACATAGAATACGAATGGATGTTAGTCTTTCCCTGCCAAGTAGCTTCACCCTCGTGCCATCCTCAGCAATAATTACCTGCCAACTGAAAATGTATAAAAGTCAGCGTTGCTGAGTGAGTTCTAGTTTTAAAAGTAATAAAATACTTTCTATATTTTGTATAAGAAATATTCTTTTCTGTAAAATACAACTCTGTACAGTATATGCGAGCACGCATTAACTATATGAACAAGTACTGTTCGATCTCTTTTCTGTATGCCTTGTATGTTCTGTAAACTTTTATCTTTATGTTTCACTTTCTGTATGGACCAGTGAGCAATACCCCAACTATATGCGCAATGGAAAACGAGTGATGGGCCATCTATATCCTTCGAAAGGGTCAATTATATCCCTCGAAAGGGTCAACTGTATCCCTCGAAAGGGTTCAGTGTACTGTGTACAAGGCCAACCCAATCACCCAGGACACGCTACAAAGGTCCTGCCAATCTCAATTGATCGGCCCTATGTGCATAATAGGGTAGCTAACCCGTAGCACAATTGAGCTAACGACAACATGGTCGTGCACCTCCCATAAGCTTGCAAGACTTGTTAACATTTTCATTAATGTTCCTCTTCTTTTCTTTATTGCTCTTTCACTTTATTATTACGATATACTTTACGTTACGATAATAACATCCTACGTAAAGTCACATACTATGAGTAATAATAATAGCAATAACAATAATAAGAAACAATCGTAAGTAATCATATCATGCATGAAACATCATCATTAATAAGCCCTTAGTCAACCTTGGTCAAAACCCTAAAGCAAAGACTCCTAGAAAGTTCTATAAAAATTTCTAAGTGCTTAGGCGCATGGAAACTATTTGGGCGCATGAGCCCTGTTCGGCGTTTCATCACTATGTAGGCGCATCTGCCAACACTTAATCATTTATCAGTTTAGGCGCATGAACTATTTAGGCGCATGGGCACTATTGGTGCATATGAACACTTAGGCGCATGAGTTATTTGGACGCATGGACACTTAGGCGCATGAGCCACTTGGGCGCATGGGCACTATTGGGGCGCATGGCCCTACACTTAGTCATCCGGCTAACATTTCTAGACGCATGGACCACTGTTCAGGCGCATGGGCTATACTTAAACATTTCTAAGGTAATCTTAGGCACATGGGCTACTGTTTAGGCGCATGGATTACACTTAAATCTTTCTAAGGCATTTTCAGGCGCATGAGCCTTATCTAGGCGCATGGACCTTCTGTTCAACATGTTTCCAGTATGTTTTCAAACCCAATCATCAAACCCATCTGTTCTAAGCTTAATGTGGCTATTCTAAACATGAACAACCTATAAGCATTCAAGAATCAACATCCAATCATGCACATTACATACGGGTAAACATACATAAGCTTTGAAAATCATTTTAATACATTTTCAGCCCCAAAGATAGTTTAAAAAAGTAACAATCGGGGTCTAGAACTCACCTGATGCAACTAGGGTATTTCTTCCTTTCTAACCCGCTTGCAATGAGTTCAAACACCTAAAAACAACACCAAACACACACACCCAAGCACATACACAAACACATAAGCACATATGCATATAACCGGGATAAAACCCGTCATGAACATTTAAAAACCTTGAATTCTTACCTTAAATTCACTTCTCTTCTTCTTCTTCAGCCGAGAGTTTTCCCCTACTCTCTCTCTCTAAAACCGAAGAAATGTTGATGTGAAGTGAGGGTGGGCGGCCATGCCCACCTTTACACCAACTTTTTCAAAGTTTTATCATTTTGGACACCTTTAGCCCCTCCACTTGGACTTTATTACTTTTCTTTCTTTTTATTTTTCATTTCTTGTCTTTTAAAATAACCGGGTGTTACAAGCCATTAATTAATATAGTTTTAATTTTTACTTTAATTTATTCATAAAAGGTATTTAGGTAATTTAATATTTAATAATTGCTTTTCTTTTTTTACTCCTTTAGTTAAGGTATTTTCTAATTAAATCATTGACTATTTTATGTATTCCTAAAATATATATTATTCAAATATACAGTCTTTTCATTCATCGAAGCTTCATTTTCAAACCAAAATCAGTTGTCCAGATCCCATGCAATTCTTCCCTTCAAACCAAAATAGAGATATATGAGTTACAGATTATCATATCCAAATAAAATAACAAACCTTTTGAATGAAGATTATATTAATCGAGAAATAATCATCTGAAGTTGTTTGAAATCAATCACAGATCATTCATATATGCATTTATTGTATATGGTTAGTATATGTTTCTCTTTTCTTTACGATGAAGATGAATTGAAAATTAGATGATGACGATGACGAAGATGATGGCGTTTATGATGACGACAACGGTGGCATAAAAATGGTTTCAGTTTTAATTCATTTTGAAGATGATAATGATGATGAATTTGTTTTCTTGAAAGTTTTTTTATGATGCACAATTAAGGTTTTGTTTGTACGGATAGTTTTTAAAAATATGAATTTGTGTAGCTTGTTTACATATATGTGAATCTATCTTTAAGCTTGTTACATATACTTACACGTCTGTAAGTTTGTTTATGTGTACGTAAACGTTAATTTTTTATTTTGTATATGCAAATCATAGTTATATCATGAAATTTTGGTAATTGTTTTTAGTTTGATTGTGTAAGTTTGGTTACATATATGTAAATTTAATATACTATATATGTTAATTGCTTGAGTTCGTACAATATTCATAAAACTAGTATATATGTAACCAGTTTATTTGTTGCCTTAAATCTAATACTATGTGTTCTTTATTTGTTTCATACACCAAGTTGATATGTAAACTGGTGGTGTAAAATGCAAATGTACTACCTTATGCATAAGTAATTTGTAAACTGTTAGCATACATCTTGTAAACTACATTGATTTATAAAAATATAAATTACTTAGTTTTTCTTTAATTCAGTAAATGAATGATTTTAAAAAAAATTGGTGAGATATTGAGTGGTAGTTGAGATTTTGCATATATTTAAATTTTGTATATGTAGTAGATTAGAGAGGAGAGGAGGAGAGAGATGAAATATTAGAGAGAATTAAATAAACAATAATTAATTAGAGAGAGAAATGTATTTTTACATCTATACCCTTTTACTAATTTTAACTCATTAAATTGAATAAATATTTATATTTTTTTTACTCTTTTAATCACAACCATTGATCAAATTAATCAATGGTTGTTATTAGTTCTGCTGGTTTTAAAATTAAGTCAAAGTCTTGAAAGAAATCTGGCCTTATATATATATATATTATATATATATATATATATATATATATATATATATATATATATATATATGTGTGGTGTGTGTGTGTGTGTGTGTGTGTGTACATATATATACATATATATATACATAAAACTAAAATAAATACCAACAGAATGTCAAAATAACAAATATATATATATATATATATATATATGTGTGTGTGTGTGTGTGTGTGTGTGTTGTATATATATACATATGTATATGAATATATATGTGTGTGTGTGTATGTATGTGTGTATATATACATACATACATATATATAAGGGTTCCTAAAAAACCATGTTAAACTAGAAAACTATTTATCCATCATTTATGTAATCAATGATTGAGATCATACAATGGTAAGATTGTAAATAAATAAGGGTTTAAGTAACTTAATTATAAGTTAATAAGAGTATAATAGACAATACCCATGTTTATATTATATGAAAGCTTTCTTTTAATTAAACCAATCCCAATAGTTACTTACTCTTTCTTCTCTCTCTCAAATTAAAATAAAATGTCTAACTCTCTCTCCTCTTCATCAATGTTTTTGTAACAAATTTAAACATTAGATCTTACTAATTTTTTTATATTAAAGTAACCGAATATATATGGAGTAAGAAAACAAACAAATGAACACCAGTTGAGTTACGTATATGTAATCACGTTATATAACAACCTGTTTCAATATGTAACATTGCATTACGTATATATAACATTGTATTACACACTAATTATGAAATATCTTACATATATGTAACCCGATCAAGTTTTAATTTCACCTTCAAAATGAAATTTTAAAATTTTCAAAGTAACTAATTCACGTTGATGAATTTTACTATGTATATACAATCATTTTATTAATGTATATGTATTTATAACACATATAACAAGAGCAAAACATTTTATTAAACTTGGAAATTTGCACATATGTAGACGTGGTTATGTATATGTAACATGATTTATACGTATATTGAGTTATACGTAACTTGATAAGTTACATATACGTAACACTAAAAAGAACACTAGAATATGTAGAAAATTGCAGTGAATAGATGGGCACCCATATCTTAACATGCTTATGTATATGTAACTCAACGAAGATGAAGATAAACAAAAAACTAAATCCTAATATAAAAAAGTTATGTATATGTAACCTAACACTCCATTCTTCCAGTTCTTCAGTTGCCTTAATCTGAAGTTATGTATATGAAATCCAAGTTACGTATATAAACCCAAGTTAAACATGTCTTCATTTTCTTCCTTTGTAACCATCCATGGTGACAAGAGCATCTTGGTTTCTTGAGCAGCGATGATGTCTTCATATATATATATATATATATATATATATATATATACACTGTTAGAGTCCACGCATTACATGGGTGGAATAATAAAACATATTAAAATCATTAGTTTTATAAATATTTTTATTTTTAAATGTTATTATCCATTGGTGAAATAAAAATATAATAAGTGACATCCGGTAATTTTCCGTTACCAAACTCCGTTAGTTCCGTTGAGTCTTGCATACACGTGTCGTAATCACACACTAGTTGTCGTTTAACGTTGGTGACCTAATAATAATTAATAATGTTAAATTTATGATAATCTAATTGTCAATGTGATTATGGTATTATGTTTATGTGTTTGCATGTTTTCAATGTAAATTAGGAAATTAATCATGTAACGTGGAAACGTGCCTATTTATTCATATGTTTTGTGTTTTTATAAAGATAAAATATATAATGGTTATTGTTAGTTTATATCTTTATATTAGTAAGTTAAAAACACTTTACAAAGAGTTTAAAGTCTAGTTTTGATAAAACACAAATTACAAGGGCTTGAATGATAAATATGCAAACTAAATTAAACAAAACACCCAAACCCTAATTCCCACCCCCCATTCGGCTGCAAACACCCACACACACCTTCACCATTGCGATTTCAACCAAGAACAAGCATCAAAGCCTCAGTTTTGTTCAATTTCAAGGATTACAACACGTTAGAAACATCAATTGCAAGTTCGCACACGTTTAAAGGTTAGATTTTTACAAGTTTTTGTGGGTTTTTCATGGTGGCCGAACCCTAATTCGTTTTTGTATGATCATGGGGTCGAAATTGATGTTCATTGATGATGTTAGTATGTTAGTTGGATTGAATACATGTTGTTTAACGTTGATTATGCATGAATTGTATGTTTTTAATGGATTGATCATGAACTTTGATTCTAGGCAAACCCTAATTCGAAATTGATAAGATTATGTATCATTGATGGTTGTTTGATGAATATATGATGATTAGTAGGTTGTATGAATGCTAGGATACATTGATCTTGCAAGAAATTGATGAATTGAAGTTGGTGTTCATAGGTTACTAATAATAGTAACTTTATTTCCATGACATGATGATCTAATGATAGATTGATGTTTTTGATGTGTTCATGATGATAATTAGATGCTAGATTGTTGATATGAATGCTAGAAATCTTAGAATGAATGTTGTTGTTCATATCTTGCCAAAAGTGGAAACTTTTGTTCATGATGATTAATGGATTATGATGATTAGGTATTTTTAATCATGTCTAGATGTTGTTATGAGCTTGAGATGGTATAATTGTAATTAATTCATGAATACATTGAGTGTTTGATAGAGGTTGGAATATACTTTCCCAAAAGGGAAACTTTATTTGCACAAAGTTTGAAGGATGATAGTTTGAACATGTTTGGGATGTTAGGAGCATGTTAGTAAGTTCATGGATGAATTCTAATGTGATAGAACATGTTAAATTAGTTGTATGGGATGCTTGGATAATCATGGGTGATGTTTGGACTTTGATGATCATGTATGATGTTGATGTTGGTTAGTAGTTAAGACATCATGTTTGGGACTGGAAATTGATTGTTGTGGTGTATGTTGAATGCAATGAATATGGTTAACGAATGTGAATATGATCATCATACACACGTGCGAATCTGAGGCCCCTACTTAGTAGGATTGGCAGGGTTTAGGATGTGAAGTCGTGAGTGGCTTCACATGGCATGTGGTGCGTGATTTGATCTTTGTGTGGCATGTTAGTTATGTTATAACTAATGGACATGTTAATGTTCTAGATTCGCATGACTTGTATGATACTTGATTGTATGATGATCTAAATGATACACCTGGATAATGTAGCATATATATGATCCATTTGAATGTTAACCATGTATGATATATGTGTATGATTGCTTGAATGGTTTACAACACATAAAGTCACCAACGGGTCAAACGGGTCAAACGGGTCAACTGGGTCAAACGTGTATGTTTTCTGAAACCTTGAGTCCTTGGTTGTAGTGTACTTAGGGTTTCACATGTTCTCTGTTTGCACGTACTCATGTACTTATATGATCTAGGTAACCTCTAAAGGTTTTCTGTCCACTCTGTCTGTCAAGTAAAAACTCTAAGTATCTATTACGCATACCAGATGAGTTCATACCCCACTCTTTACTTAATCTCTTTTGGGGGAGATAGCATACTGGTAAACTATAAACGCTTTATATATTCAAGTTGTGTATAATATTAATATAGTGTTGATATCATGGAAAAGTCCTCACACTTTCGAATTGTTAATATTGAATAGCGGGGAAATTTAGGTAGTACTACTGGGTCTGACGAGCCCCACCTGTGTGACTCGAGGTCAACCGGGTGCAATTTGTCCTATTGAACCTTTTCACAACCTGTTACGTCGTGACAGGAGGCAACAACGTAACACAGTCAGCTTCAATTGCGAAATCACTATGAGTTAATATTTATTGTTAATGGACTAGCTATTTGTTACAATGCACTACTTCTATATCTCTATTATTAAACTGCTTATGTTTGAATATCACTCTTGAACTCACCAACCATTGTGTTGATATTTTAGTATGCTATTCTCAGGTCATTAACTGTCTTGCCTTTAGGAGCACTACATGGTTTCACTTGCATTTCAGAACTTGGTCTTCAAGACATCTTTATTGTTTTTAATGGTTAATGTTTACTCAATTGGGTTGGCGCATGTTTTGCCATAGTATACATTTTTATTCTTTGGGTTGTTTTACAAAACGCTTCCGCCCAGTTTCAAGTTTATACTTTGGTTGATTTTATGTTAATTGTGGCATATAGAGTTGTTCTGAGTAACTACTGACTGTGATCCTGGTTTGTTCACACGCGGTAAAACTCCGCACGTGGATTTTGAGGGTGTGACATAATAAATATTTAAAAGTTATAACACATAATGAATTAGAAATTATTCCTCTATATTTAATATGTATTAATAAATTATTAAAATATGTAACTACATTATATTTTAAATGTTTAATTGTTTAGTTTACTTATTTACAATAATTATCATTTAATATGAGAAAAACAATAAACATAAATATAAATATATTTGTTGTAACATATTTTAGTTAAAAAAAGTCAAACTAATTATATTTATAATATTTGTATTTATTATGAGAGAGAGACGGAAAAATAATTTTTTTGTTATGCTAGAATGATAACACATGTAATTTGATCTGTTAAAATGATAACACATGTCTTAAAAAACATTATTTTATTATAGGTTATATATATATATATATATATATATATATATATATATATACACACACATATATATGTGTGTGTGAGTGTGTGCGCGCGCGCGCGTGTATTTACTATAATCCTACCTTAATTATAAGTGTAAGTGAAATGAAGAAGAAATATTTTATGATTATGCTAACGAGATTGTTATTAATAACAAAAGTATAAGTTGAAAGTGTATTAGTTAAATTAATAATATTAGTTATTATTGGTCAAAGTAATGGTCTGGATTATTAAAATATAGTGAAGTTATAGTTTATATTGATATTTTATAATTAAATTATATAACTAATATATATAAAAAAGTAAATGTATTAAGCACAGTATATTATAATTTATTTTACATACGATTATGAATAGTTTCAGATAGAAAACGTGTTACAAATTTGCATACTTCACATCCTATAATTTTAGTATTATTTATAAATTAAGGTAAGTACGTAATTCTATTTAGAGGGTATAAAGCTATCTTTAAAATAGGAACATGTTTATATGTTACTTAAATTATATGTTTTTATACAATACTCGCCTCATTTGTTTTTTTTAATTTAATTACTTCTTTTATACATGCCTCACAACTCACAAGGATGATAGTAACCTTGATTTAATGCCAGCTGTATTGCAATGGTTTAATTTATATTTGATCACATGGTTAGATTTGCAGGATTGATCTTTATCCCTTATATTTTAATATATTAATGAGTTAATCTCGGTTTTCGTCCTTGGGTTTTGCAAACTATCTCCACTTGAGTATCAATGTTTATTTTGTCTCTATTATTAGTCTGAGTTTTAAAAATCATTTTTATTTTCGTCCTTTTAACTAACGGTATTAAACTTTTCTGTTAATTGAGTGTTAAAAAGACCAAAATACCCCTAACACCTTACTTTTCACTTCCTCTCACACTCTTCTTTCTTCTTTCTCCAAAACACCACACACCACCGACATCACACAATGTCGACATAGATCTAGCTCTCCTCCTCAACGACTTGGGTCTATCACCTAACATCAAATCTCGACCTCTTAAAACCCTAACCTCATCGTCACTTCTATCTTCGATGTCATTTTCGTCAACATCAAGCAATGGAGCGAGCACCTGCGGGCGTTGCAAGTGCGATGAGAGCTTCATCGGTCAGATCTGGCCGTTGAAGAACAATCACCGACATTTCTTCTTTGTTGATCGGTCGGATCCGGCGGCCCACGACACCCCCTCAGCCAGATCCACCCTGCTCCGACGCATAAGCTCGACAACGACCCCGTCCACACCTCCTTCCACCGTTGCTTATCACCGGATCTCGGGTCGACCCGGGTCTCCATGCTACCCCAAAACCCGAACTGCAGCCCTTTCGCCATATACCTATCGTAAACAGATCTTGCTTCAAGGTCGGATAACGTCTCATACACCTCTCATACCCGAACAAACCTCATGGCCTCCGCCGTGTGTTGCGGCGATACATCAAGATGATACTTCAACTCCATCTTCTTATATGCATGTTTGATCTCCGACAGTGTTGCGTTCTCCGATATACCGAGAAGATCGTATAATGTCTCCATCTCCGGCGAGGTTTTCTGGCAACCGGTGGCGGAGGCGGTAGTTTTGGTGGTGATGTTGGGTGTTCGGATCATAATTAGGGAGATCTTCACATGCGTGTGGGTCAATTTGAATGAAACGTGTGATGAAAGTGATGAAATCGGTGTGATGGTGTTGATTACATTGACTAGGGGTATTTTGGTTTTTTTAACATTCACTTAACTCAAAAATGTTAACACCATTAGTCAAAAGGACGAAAATAGAAACGATTCGCAAAAATCATGCCAATAATGGAGACAAAATAAACGTTGGTACTCAAGTGGAGACAATTTACAAAACACAGGGACGAAAACCGAGATTAACTCTATCTTAATTTTGTCGAAAAGCTTGTTTAGAATACTAGAAGGGTACCCGTGCAATGCGGCGTGACGATATTTTACATTTGACATGTGCATTTAATATTTTGTTATTCTTGTAGTAGTTTACAAAAGTTTATTATGTTTTTTCTAAGCTAATTGAAACATCAAATAAATGAGTTTGCTACTTGTATATACGCATTAACTTATCGTAACTCACAAAATACAGATTGTTTCGGCAAAAAGTTTACACATGAAAAACGTTTAAAAATAAACATAGGTTAAGTTGTAGTCTCAAAATGTTTTTTAAATATGATAGATTAAAAGATATATCTGAAATGTTAAAACATATTAATTTTTTTTGGTTTATGGGTAGATTATATAAAGTTTTATACAAGTGTTAGTAAGTGTTAGGTTATTATGTAACTAATTATAAGGTATTGTGTAAATAATGTTATAAATACTATTTTATCCTCAAAATTTGTTGTATATTATATATTGATTTTAGTAAGTGTTCTTAATATTACGATATCTTAAAATACACATCTCATATATTTAATATATAGTATATCTTTATCCTTTATATCTTAACTTTGTCAGAAAAGCTTGTTTAGAATATAATTATTTAATTACTTTTATGGATATTTAATTTACACTACACGTCACGTGTTGTCACTCACAAGTACGTGAGCATGTCATTTTTCTTCGCTCTCCTCTCGTTATTACAAAAATTACGTAAATTAAATTGTAACTATTTACTAATTTAAATTTTATGATTAAAATTAAAATATTTATCGTTTTATTAAATTTTAATAATCTTCTTTATTATGTGAATTTTATTTTATATTTACACAATGTTTTTTCTTAATTTATTTTTTTCACTTTACAGATTTATCGCGCACTGAAAATCAGAGTAAAAAAACTTAAACTTTGTTTGAGATTGAAATTTTATAATATATTCTAAATTTAACTACTATTTATTTAATATTTTATTTATTTATTTACTGTTATACACAGTTTTTAGTCTGATTAAGTAATATAAAAAATTCAACTAAATATAATTTATTATGAATAATATAATTGTGTTACACATAATTATAAAACCTAATAATCATATCATAAAAAAAAACCTTTTTTCAATTAACAGTATAATATTGTTACTACTTATTGATTGGAAAACCTCAAATTATATATAATATCATTGTAGTATGTCGTTGACTGCACTAAAATTTTAAAGTTTTAGAAATTTGACACTAAAGTTGTAACGTTTGCTAAACAGCCTCCTCTGTTTTCATGCAAAACCCTTTGAGCAGGTTTACCACCCACACCACCGTCAGCCACCACCACTAATGACCATGTGAATCCCAGATCTAGGGTTTAAAACAGTAAATGAAGGCAAAAGGATGAACGAAGGCGCACACACCTTCACATCAACAAAGAGCAAAGAGGGATATCATATCTAATTTCTAAAGAAAGAAGACAAACCGGTTTCATGTGGTGAGTATAAACCATCAGAAATGGAAAAAGGCGGAGAGAGAGAGAGAGAGAAAGAAGGGAGAATGTAAGTTCGTGTCGTAAACCTAAACGTTAGGATGAAGAAGATGAAGCTTTGGAGAAGAAGATGAGGTTTTAAAAGTAGAGAGTTTATGGAAATTGATGGCTACCCATCTTGAAGTTCACTTCAACCCGTGTATTCTTAAACTATGTAGCAAAGTGTCCATATCTTTTTTTCTTTTTGTACAGAACTATCCATTCAACAATCTTAATCTGTACAAATCAAAACGTAAACTTTTTAAGTTACCATTTTAGGTTTACTAATATATTGATTAGTTCTTTTACCCTTGTATGAAATTTCCATATGTATTATTGACGTTTAGACACGGTTCAACAAGTTGCACACAACACATAGTTTGCGTTTAAGGTTTAGGATTTAGTATTATTCAACTAACAACAAATATTTGAGGATTTTTTTTAAATATATAAGAGTTCAATATATATAACGTAATTTTTTTAATAATACTACAAAATCAGTTCAATTTAAAGGATTTTGTCTAAGGCCCCTACTCTTTCGTTATCTAACATGGTCTTTTTTTACCGTAACAACGCACGAATCACAATTTGTAAAAAAAAACCAAACCCAAAAGAGACCCGCGGCAACACGCGGGTCTCAATTTCTAGTTTGAATTATTACACTACCACCGGAGGTGCTTCATAGGGGCCAGGGGGCCTGCCGCCCCCCCTTTATTTTTTCGTCCGTAGTGTTAAATTGTAGTTCGATAGTGTAAATTTTTGGCCCGGTAGTGTAAATTTTTATATAAATATTGAGTTCGCGCTCCCTAAAAAATTAGTTTCGCCCCTACCCCCCACGACATAGTTCAAGCTCTGCCACTATTAACACTACCATCGTGATCCTAAGTTTACTTAAGAAGACAACATAGCGAAAACTATTTCTCTTCTTTTTTTCCCTTTCTTTTATCATTTCTTCTTTCCTTTCTCTTCTTTTTATATTTTTTATAATTTGAAATGATTGATTTTAGTCTTTACTTTCTCTTCCTAAGTGAGCTCAATAACACAACTTTATAAATTTTCTTTCATTTTTTCTCAATTAAAAAAACTCCTGAACACAATTGTTTTTTTTCTTTACTTTCACTTTCCTTCTTTTCTCTCCTTAAATGAACTTGAAAATATAACGTACAAGCTACCGAAGACTTTTTCACCGGTACGGTCGAACCTACCATCTCAATTCTAGCAAGAAAAAGGATGACACCCCATGCCGAGTTCTGAACTCAAAATGATGGAGCTGAACATCGGATACTCTAACAAGCATTTCACAAATAAAATGTAAATAAGTTTGCTCTAACAATCTGTTGGTGTAAAGATCGAATGAGATTTCTATTGGAGCATATATTATCATATATAGTGTGTCCGTTGCTTGTCGAATAGTCTAGGCTTAATGTTATACACCTGATATGTTGTAAACACATGAAACTGGGTCATTCGCAGGAGCATATGCGAATGAGACTCAGTCGTACGACTGAGCCATGCTAATGGACCAGTCGTGCGACTGAAAGATGCGATTAGGGCATTCGTAAGACTGAACCATAAGTATGGTCCAGTCGTATGATTGAACCATACGCATGGCCCAGTCGTACGATTGAACCGTGTGCATGGTCCAATCGCACGAATGGGCCCAGTCGCATCTAATATGGGCCGAGGCCTATATATACCAGTTTCAATGTGTAGAGAGATCAAGGGTTTTGAGAGGAGTCTGCTCGAGGCCTAGGGCTGCCGGATGAGAGGGGAGATCATGCTCGATCTTCCCTTGCCAAGAGTCTTGATTCTTATGTTGTAACGAGCTTGTAATCGTTAGGTTTTATCAATGAAACCATTTTATTATAGTTCGTGTTATTGATTGTCTCTTGGGTTTTGATGTTGTTTATCCTTCCGTCAAGAACACGCTCGGATGTTTACCGATCCAGCCGACTTCACAATTGGTATCAGAGCCGGTTATTGCTGGAATGATCTAACAATCATTCTAGCAACCCGAGCTCTTGATTTCTGGATCGATTTCAGGTTCTATGACGTTAAACCCACTTCGTGTTCTTCGTGTTTTGCTCAGATCTCATTACGTGTGTTGTTTCTATGTTAAAATCGAACTCGAAACCACGTTCCAATCACCCTTGCGAATCTTATGATGTCTATGTTGGTTCGATTCATGTAAAATTCATAAGATTAGGTGTTTTTGGCAGCCCTGGCGGCTGCAGATCTGAAAAACTGCGTGCAAACCCGTTCATGCGACTGGGCCATGTGAATGGTCCATTCGTACGATTGGACCATGCTAATGGACCATTCGTACGACTGGACCAGTCGTATGTTCAGTCGTGCGACTGGACCAGTCTTATGTTCAATCGCATGAATGAGCCATTCGTATTGACTCATCCACATTTGTTCCAGACCAAAAAAAAAAGAGTCTGGAACTGCTCTTGCACAGATTTGAGGATGAGCAAAGCATATTCACCCTGAGGTTCTTTTGTCAAATACGTTCTATCTATACCCCATTATTCATCAGACTTCCAGAATAGATGAATGTAGTTAGAACACGAAAGAGAGAAGAGAAGATGTCAGCCGTCGGTGCTGATTTTGTGGGGTAGTCACTGACTATTTATGGGCCAATCAAGTTATATCTATCCGCACAGAGAGGATTCACATTCTTAGAAGGAATCCATGTATAGAGAAAGTGAAGACGTAGTCAGAAAGTGATGATGTGAGCTGGTTTCTGATGATGAATCTAAGTGTATGTTGATTTGGTTGAGATTGTCAGCTATGGATTGGAACCCTCTATCTTTCTCCCAGTACACTATATGAAGATGCCAAGGGAGCACAACGTTTATATATTGGGATATGCTGAATGTAAGGGGGAATTTCTGCAGGTGTTAATGTTAATCAGGTTAGCCTGTGTGAAGATTGAAGCAATGGAAAATTGTTCACGTCATTATCTGGAAAAATCAGTCATATGGGGAATCTTGCTGCTATGATGGTGTTCTTCAAAGTAAATGAAAGCTATTGTGCTTAAATTCATTTTCAGGGATACTGTAGCAACCTGACGGATCGGCAACGTTGGCGAATATGGTTTTTTGTTTGATTCTATTGGAAACCAGAGCAAAGATTGAATGAAGATTGTAAGAGGTCTTATCTACTATTCGCAAGCAACGTCCAAGGGGAAATTTGTTCGAGCATATATTGTCATATATAGTGTGTCTGTCGCTTGTCGAGTAGTCTAGGCTTAATGTTATACACCTGATATGTTGTAAACACATGAAACTAGGTCATTCGCAGGAGCATATGCGAATGAGACTCAGTCATACGACTGAACCATGCTAATGGACCAGTCGTGCGACTGAGAGATGCGATTGGGACATTCGTAAGACTGAACAATAAGTAAGGTCCAGTCGTACGATTGAACCATACGCATGGTCCAGTCGTACGATTGAACCATACGCATGGTCCAGTCGTACGATTGAACCATACGCATGGTCCAGTCGTACGATTGAACCGTACGCATGGTCCAATCGCACAAATGGGCCCAGTCGCATCTAATATGGGCTGAGGCCTATATATACCAGTTTCACTGTGTAGAGAGATCAAGGGTTTTGAGAGGAGTCTGCTCGGGGCCTAGGGCTGCCGGATGAGAGGGGAGATCATGCTCCATCTCCCATTGCCAAGAGTCTTGATTCTTATGTTGTAACGAGCTTGTAATCGTTAGGTTTTATCAATGAAACCATTTTATTATAGTTCGTGTTATTGATTGTCTCTTAGTTTTTTATGTTGTTTATCCTTTCGTCAAGAACATGCTCGGATGTTTACCGATCCAACCGACTTCACAATTTCAAAATCTTAAATTGTTATCCTTAAGATAATTGTATTTAGTCCCACATTGGCATGGGAACAAATCTTTATTTGGTTTATATGTATAAGCCTTCAATACATATTAAATTCTTATATTGCGTTTTACTCTATCACCAACCCGCGCGCAAGGGTGTGCAAAAACATGTTTATGGGTTGGAAATTTTCTAAACCAATGCGTCGTCCACGCGATATGCGGTCACGAATGCAGCTCCAAGAACTCGGGTTCACAAGAGGTCCTTTTTGCTATTAAAAGCTTCTTGTTTTTTTGCTACAATAATGACATAAATCGTTCTGCGTAATAATTTGTAATCGGTTACAATCCTCTTCTCTTCGTGTTTATATACCATCACAACAGATAGGTCATATACAAAGAAAAAACACCAGCAAAACCTCGACTACTTCATTTTTTCAACTATTTTAGGGAAAGTGTGACGTCCGACAGTTCGCTGCTTTAAACCGGTGTACCTTAGGAACAGACGAATCTGTTTTATGAATTATGTCAAACACAATCCCAGTTCTTCTCATCTTCTTTTTTGTTTATGTTCTTTGTTTGTCAGGATTTCTTTTGGCTGTTAATCATATAGTCTTTATTGATGTTACATTGAATCTGTTATTGTATTTGTTTCTGCAACTCGTCATTAATTAGCGATTTATAACAAACTTAAACAGATTGTTAACTAACTGTTCCTACTTGGTTATTCTCAGTTATGGATTTTCAGCCCCTGATCGAGCAACTGATTCCACCCTTCGTTGTATATGGGGTCTCTACGATCTTCACTCCTGTTGTTGTTGTTACCACTGTATTAGTAGCATCATTGCATAACACGGTTGCAAGCCACATAGAAACGTAAAAAGTTCACCGTTGTGAACTTCAAACATTGACAGCAAAATATGCTCTTCTATTTGACAATGTTATACCTTGCAAGATTCTTGACTGAAACATTGAAGTGGAAATGGATGCTCAATCTGTGAGCATGGTTCATGCTTGGAATCATTTTGGTTTCTTGTGTCATAACTATGTCCTTAACGACATGGTGGATTCACTGTATAACATGTATTGCAAAGCTAAGAATTCCAAAGAATTATGGGAGTCTTTGGAACACAAATACAAAATAGAAGCTATGGGCACTAAGAAATTTATGGTGACTAAATTCTTGGATTTTAAAATGATTGACTCCAAAACTGTTATGAGTCAAGTCCAAGAGTTGCAGGTTATTCTTCATGATATTCAAGTAGAAGGAATGATGCTCAACGAGACAAAAAAAAGTTGCAACTATGATAAAAAACTATCACCAAGCTAGATTTATTTTAAGAACTATCTTAAACATAAGCAAAAGGAAATGACCATTGAAGATCTTGTGGTCCATCATCGTATTGAAGAAGACAACAAAGTTGCTCAAAAAGAAATCTCAATTCCAAAATTTGTAAATGTTAATGTTATTAGTGTAACACCCGGTTATTTTAAAGTCAAAGAAAAGAATGAATAAAGTGAAAGAAAAGCAAAAAAAGGAGTAAAACCCAAGTCTAGGGGTAAAAAGTGTCCAAAAGGACAAAATGTTTGAAAAGTGGGTGTAAAAGGCGGTATGGTCGCCCATATGTCACATGCACCTCTGATTTTCGGGTTTTAGAGAAAGAAAGAGCAGCAAGTTCTCGGTTTTGAAGAAAGAACAAGGAAGAGTTCGAATTCAAGGTAAGAATTCATGCTTTTATGGTGTTCTTGACGGGTCTTATCCTCGGGTTTATGCTTATGTGTGTTTGTATGTGTCTGGGGTATGTTTTTAGTGGGTTTCTAGCAGTTGAATTCAATTTGCAAACGACTTTGGAGGAAGCCATACTCAAAAGCTGCAAAGGTGAGTTCTAGGACCCCTCTTTTACTGGTTTTTAACTGATTTTGGGGCTGGAAATGCATGAACGTATGTTTTCATTAAACTGGGTTTTGGACCCGTATGTTTGAATGTGTGTATGATGATGTTATGATGTGATGTGTGACTATGTTCATGCTTGATGACGTATAATTGTGTTTCTAAGGCTTAGAGGGTAAGAATTAAGCTTAGAACATGTTGAATGATGTATGGAAATTGAAAATGATGTTTTAGATCCACTTGATAAGTTTCTAAATCTGCCTAAGTATGAGGAAGTAAATGCGGATGAGCAAGTGAGTCAATGTGGATGAGCATTTGACTAAGTGCTGAAAATGCGGATGAGCAAGTAAGTCAATGCGGATGAGCATTTGACTAAGTAGGGAAATGTGGATGAGCATGTAAGTCAATGCGGATGAGCATTTGACTAAGTATGGAAATGCGGATGAGCAAGTAAGTCAATGCGGATGAGCATTTGACTAAGTATGGAAATGCGGATGACTAAAGTAAGTCAATGCGGAAGAAGTGAGTCAATGCGGATGAACTATAGTAAATGCGGATGAACTATAGTAAATGCGGATGAACTGTAGGAAATGCGGATGAACACTTAGAAAAAAATTCTGACTTTTTGAGAAATGAGGTAACACAGGCTTTGACCTAGGAGATTCCTAGGAGTTATGAATGCTGACTTATGGGGTCATAGATGGTATGATGGGCATGTAATGATGTGCGCTTATGCATGATAATGATGATGATGATGTTGCATGGTTACGCATGATGTATGTTATGTATGTATGATGCCCTGCATGATGATGTATGAATGATATGTTTATGTTCCTTGTGATGATATATGATTATCTTTCCTATGGCTTTACGTGTTATGATAATGAATGAATGAATGAATGAATGAAGTATTATGTAACGTAAAGTGAAAGATAATGAAAGAGGAACATGATGAATGAATGCATGCATTAATGAATGAATGTAAGAAAGCCTTGCAAGCAAATGTATGGAGGTTCACACCCAATGAAGGGTGTTAGCTCAACTTTGTGCGGGTTAGCCACCCCAGAAGGATGCACACTAGGGTCTAATCTTTGTGATTGATCATACGAATAGGATCCTTGCCGCTTGCCCTAGGTACTGGAGTCAGCTTCGTGCATAATGTTCGGGGTCTATGAGAGACCTCAGGCCTAGTTACCCACTTCGTGCACAATGTTCGGGGTATAGCTTAGGGCATTGATCCAGAATGAAAGAGAAAAGATGAATGGTGAATGTACTTGCCCTAGGTACTGGAGTCAGCTTCGTGCACAATGTTCGAGGTCTATGAGAGACCTCAGGCCCAGTTACCCGCTTCGTGCATAATGTTCGGGGTAATGTACATGTCACTAGAAGTAATGATGAATGAATGAAAGCATGAACGAAAGAATGACGAAGATAATAATGTTATTATCTGTATGTACGTACGATGTATGATCACGAACGAATTTAAAGTATAATATGATTTTAAAAGAAAGGATGGTTTTATGATAGAAAAGTATGTTTTGCTATAAAACTAGAACTCGCTTAGCAACGCTAACTTTTATGCATTTTCCAGTTGGCAGGTAGGGTTGCTGAAGATGGCACGAGGCAGCTGCTCAACTCTTTTGGATGGCATCCATATATTTAAACCTTTTGTGATGTAATACAACAATAAAATTTTGTAACTGACAAACGATGCATTGTTTTGCAAAAGTTTTTACGATGAAATGAAATGCCATTTGTTTTATGTTTCCGCTGCAATGTTTTGATGATTAAATGCAAAGTATATGTTTTATGTGCTATGAATTACCGGCTGTAAGCATCCCGGGAACGGGGCCTTACAAGTTGGTATCAGAGCCAAAGTTTAAGTGAAATGGGTAAATTTTCAAAATAAACTTTAGCTTAAACTGAGAATGGGACGGAATGAGAATGGGATGCCAATCTGAGTAGCTATGTGTCATCAGGTATTTATGTAATGATAACTGGTATTATGTGCGCATGGTATGTGGTTATGTGTTGTATATAGATTTAAATGCTGATGTAGTCAGTACAGGTAATGCTTGGGATGTGAAGAGTAAAGTAAGTGGCTAATCACAACTGGCCACTATAATTAGGGACTTGCTATACTTGCCATAAACTGAGCCATTTCCTTGAATGACCGTATTAGTGTTTAAATCTTTCAGTGTGAGTTAGAGGATGGCCGGTGGTATATCATCTAAAGTGTCACGTGGTGGCGGACGTGGTGCTGAACCACAGGTTACGAGAGGAAGGCCTACGGCCGAAAAGGTGGTTCATGAAGAACCAGAAACCCCTCATCCGGAGGGCGGAGATGAGAGTGCTAACCTAAGAGCCTCAGTGAAGGAGGCAGTTGTGGAAGAAGTGCATCAAGTCATACAGACGATCCTACCGTCTGTGGTGACCGAAGTGATAAAGGCAGTTAGAGAAGGGGAGAGAAGGGAAAGGAATAGACCTATGGGCAAAAGAAGACAGCCAGAGACTGAGACGGTTCCGTCTGATGACGAAGAAGAAGAGGAAGAAGCAGAGCCTGTGCAGGAGACGGTATGAGGCTGTAATTACGGGGTGTTTATGAGATGCAAGCCCCCTACTTTTGATGGTAACAGCACTGCTGCTGCTGCTCACCGGTGGGTGAGGGAAATGGAGACTGTACTTGATATCAGCGAGTGTCGAGAAGACCAGAAAGTTAAGTTCGCTACCCACACTTTTGTTGACTCGGCTATGTGCTGGTGGGACAATATAGTCCAAGTCGAGGGTAGTCGGACGATCGGAGAATGAGATGGTCGGAGTTGAAGAAGTTGGTGATCGAGGAGTTTTGTCCTCACCGGGAAATGGATAAGGTCGAGAGGGAATTTCTGCAACTGGAGGCAGGAATGATGACACACCAAGATTACACCACAAAGTTCAATGAAATGGCACGTCTGGTGCCGGATCAGGTAACACCTCTATCTCGGAAGATCAAGAGGTACATTCAGGGTTTGCCGACAGACATTCGCAGGCACATGATCGCTGCCCGACCAAGCACGTTTAGGTCAGCGGTGGATCTAGCAGGGAGATTGTATGATGAGAGGACTGTGGTGGTGGTGACTGAAAGTAATCGGAAGGGTGGAGGCGATAGAAACTAGAATGGGAAGAGGTTTGGTCGGGGTGGTGCCTCGACGAGTAGCAAGAAGGCTCGAGTGGATGACCGCTGTGTGGTCACATCAAGTGTGGGGTTGAAAAAGTTTGGCAAGTGTGGGAAGGAGCATGGTGGCGAGTGTAAATGGGGGTTGAATGTTTGTTTCAAGTGTGGGAAGCCTGGTCATATGGCTAGAGACTATGGAGGTGTGAAGTGTTTCAACTACGGGGGAAGTGGTCGTATGAGCAGGGAGTGTAAGAAGCCAAGAGTTGAGGGTTCGGGGGTGAAGAAAACGGGAGGTGAAGGACCAAGGGCGAGCGCCAGGGCATTCACGATGACACAGGAGGAGGCTAGAACGGACCCTGATGTTGTGTCCGGTACGTTTCCGGTGAACCAAACTTTAGCTTCTGTGTTATTTGATTTGAGTGCCAGTAAAAGTTTTATTTCTACTGCTTTCTGTGCTAAGCTGCATGTTATTAGTAGACGAGTTGATGCGCCCTTTGATGTAGAAACTGCCATAGGTAAGTCTACCAGGATTTCTGAGATGTTGGAGGGTTGTGATGTGGAGCTAGAAGGTCATAAGTTTCCTGTTAGACCGTTCGTGATGACCTTGGGTGGTTTTGATTTGGTTCTTGGGATGGATTGGTTAGCAGACTTCAAGGCGAACATTGTGTGCCGTAAGAAGATGATTCGTTTGATAACGCCTAATGGTAGTTCGGTGACGGTTTATGGTAATCGGGTGACTACGATTCCGAAGGTGATCTCAATGGCGGTGGCGGGAAAGTGTATGAGGTGCAAATGTAGTGCCTACTTGGCCTATGTAAAGGATGGGATACGCCAACACCACAACTATCCGATGTACCCGTTGTGTGTGACTTTCCAGATGTATTCCTAGAAGACTTATCAGGAGTCCCACCTGACCGTGAGATCGAGTTCCAAATTGACTTGATACCGGGTGCCCAACCTGTTGCCAAGGCACCGTATCGTTTGGCTCCGACAGAGATGAAAGAGTTGATGGAGCAGTTGCAAGAGCTACTTGATCACGGGTTCATTAGACCGAGTATCTCGCATTGGGGTGCTCCGGTCTTATTTGTAAACAAGAAGGACGGTAGTATGAGGATGTGTATTGACTACCGTGAGCTGAATAAGTTGACAGTGAAGAACCGCTACCCCTTACCGAGAATAGATTATGTGTTCGATCAGCTTCAGGGTGCCAGTTGGTTTTCAAGGATAGACCTTCGATCAGGTTATCATCAGCTTAAAGTGAAGGAGTCGGATATACCAAAAACAGCTTTTTGCACGCGCTATGGTCACTACGAGTTTCTTGTCATGTCCTTCGGTTTGACCAATGCGCCAGCTGCTTTTATGGATCTGATGAACCGGGTGTGTCGGCCGATGCTGGATAAATCAGTGATTGTGTTCATTGATGATATCCTGATTTATTCGAAGAACGAGATTGAGCATGCCGGTCATATTCGGGAGGTTCTGGAGATGTTGAGAAAGGACTGTACGCCAAATTCTCCAAGTGCGCATTTTGGTTGCGTGAGGTTCAATTCTTGGGTCATGTGGTGAATCCCGAAAGGATTAAGGTGGATCCGGCAAAGGTTGAGGTGGTTATGCAATGGAAGTCGCCAAAGGCGCCATCCGAGATTCGTAGCTTCTTGGGTTTGGCGGGCTACTATAGAAGGTTCATTCAAGACTTTTCCAAGATCGCTTCTCCACTAACTAAGTTGACCCGAAAAGATGTGAAGTTCGCATGGGGTCAAGCTCAAGAGAAGGCATTCGAAGAATTGAAGGCGAGATTGACTCAAGCTCCTGTTCTGTCATTACCCGATGGGAGTGAAGATCTGGTGGTTTATTCTGAGCTTCCTACTCAGGTTTGGGGTGCGTGTTAATGCAGAGAGGGAAGGTTATAGCCTATGCATCCTGACAGTTGAAGGTTCATGAGGTCAATTACCCTACTCATGACTTGGAGCTAGCAGTCGTGGTCTTTGCATTAAAGATTTGGAGGCACTATCTTTATGGTACGAAGTGCACCATTTTCACCGACCACAAGAGCTTCAAGTACTTCGTTGAGCAGAAGGATCTGAACATGATGTAGAGAAGATGGTTGGAGCTCATAAAGGATTACGATTATGAGATCCATTACCATCGGGCAAGGCCAATGTGGTGGCGGATGCCCTTAGCCGGAAAGAGAGGCCCGAGCCGATTCGGGTGAAAGCATATCAGCTGATCATGACCTCGGATGTGATGAAGCAAGCCAAAGAGTTTCAAGATGAAGCATTGAAAGAAGATCATCTTAACTCTAAAAGAATGAGAGGTCTGGTTGGGGAATTGTGTGAAAACACACTTGGTGTTAAAACTCGATTTGGTCGTGCGTGGATTCCTCGTTTTGGGGGTCTAAGAGTAAAGATAATGGATGAAGCTCACAGACTCGATACTCCATTCATCCAGGTGCCACAAAAATGTATCAGGATGTGAAGAAAGATTATTGGTGGCTGTGTATGAAGCGCGACGTGGTGGAGTATGTGAGTAAGTGCCTTACTTGCTTGCAAGTGAAGGCCGAGCATCAAAAGCCGTATGGGAAGATCCAACCTTTGGATATACTGGAATAGAAGTGGGAGCACATCACCATGGATTTCATTACGAAGCTACCACGTACGCCGAAAGGGTACGATGCCATATGGGTAATGGTGGACCGACTGATGAAGAGTGCTCACTTCCTACCGATTCGCGAGACATATTCATCTGAGAGCCTGGCTACCCTGTTCATCAAGGAGATTGTAACCCGTCATGGTATGCCGGTGTCCATTGTGTCTGATCGTGACACCCGATTTACATCTAAATTCTGGAAGAAATTCCACGACGCCATGGGGATGAGGTTACATATTAGTACGGCTTATCATCCCCAAACTGATGGTCAGTCAGAGAGGACCATTCAGACGTTGGAAGACATGCTTCGGGCATGTGTGATTGAGTTTGGAGGAAGTTGGGATGACCACTTACCGTTAGCTAAATTCTCGTACGACAATAGCTATCATGCCAGCATTGGCATGCCACCATACGAGATGTTATACGGTAGGAGATGCAGAACACCCGTTTGTTAGGGTGACATTGGTCAGAAGGAGTTGGGAAGCGTCGAGGTAATCGAGGCTACGACTGAGAAGCTTGAGAAGATCAAAGCCTTCATGAAGGCAGCCAAAGATAGACAAAAGTCGTATGTCGATAGACGACGTAACCGATTGAGTTCCAGGTGGGTGACCGGGTTATGTTGAAGGTGTCATCTTGGAAGGGTATTATTCCTTTCCGAAAGCGGGGCAAGTTGAGCCCAAGATACATAGGCCCTTTCCGAATCGTTGCTCGGGTAGGAGAGGTGGCCTATAGATTAGAGTTGCCCGATGAGTTAAGTGGAATTCATCCGACGTTCCATGTATCTCATCTAAGAAAGTGCTTAGCAGATGAAGGCATGATTGTTCCATTGGAGGATATCAAAGTAGGCGAATGGCTCAATTATGTGGAGCAACCAGTGGCAATCATTGATCGAAAGGAAAAGAGGCTGAGGAATAAAGTGGTTCCCCTTGTGCGTGTATAGTGGAAGCACAGGAAGGGATCTGAGTCTACGTGGGAGACTGAAGAAGAGATGAGACAACATTACCCACAATTCTTTGAGGAATAATAGGTTTCGGGGACGAAACCTATATAAGGGGGTGGACTTGTAACACCCGGTTATTTTAAAGTCAAAGAAAAGAATGAATAAAGTGAAAGAAAAGCAGAAAAAGGAGTAAAACCCAAGTCTAGGGGTAAAAAGTGTCCAAAAGGACAAAATGTTTGAAAAGTGGGTGTAAAAGGCGGTATGGCCGCCCATATGTCACATGCACCTCTGATTTTCGAGTTTTAGAGAAAGAAAGAGCAACAAGTTCTCGGTTTTGAAGAAAGAACAAGGAAGAGTTTGAATTCAAGGTAAGAATTCCCTCTTTTATGGTGTTCTTGACTGGTCTTATCCTCGGGTTTATTCTTATGTGTGTTTGTATGTGTTTGGGGTATGTTTTTAGTGGGTTTCTAGCAGTTGAATTGAATTTGCAAACGAGTTTGGAGGAAGCCATACTCAAAAGCTGGAAAGGTGAGTTCTAGGACCCCTCTTTTACTGGTTTTTAACTGATTTTGGGACTGGAAATGCATGAACGTATGTTTTCATTGAACTGGGTTTTGGACCCGTATGTTTGAATGTGTGTATGATGATGTTATGATGTGATGTGTGACTATGTTCATGCTTGATGACGTATGATTGTGTTTCTAAGGCTTAGAGGGTAAGAATTAAGCTTGGAACATGTTGAATGATGTATGGAAATTGAAAATGATGTTTTAGAACCACTTGATAAGTTTCTAAATCTGCCTAAGTGTGAGGAAGTAAATGCGGATGAGCATTTGACTAAGTAGGGAAATACGGATGAGCAAGTAAGTCAATGCGGATGAGCATTTGACTAAGTATGGAAATGCGGATGAGCAAGTAAGTCAATGCGGATGAGCATTTGACTAAGTATGGAAATGCGAATGACTGAAGTAAGTCAATGCGGAAGAAGTGAGTCAATGCGGATGAACTATAGTAAATGCGGATGAACTATAGTAAATGTGGATGAACTGTAGGAAATGCGGATGAGTATAGGAAATGCGGATGAACACTTAGAAAAAAATTCTAACTTTTTGAGAAATGAGGTAATGCAGGCTTTGACCTAGGAGATTCCTAGGAGTTATGAATGTTGACTTATGGGGTCATAGATGGTATGATGGGCATGTAATAATGTGCGCTTATGCATGATGATGATGATGATGATGTTGCATGGTTATGCATGATGTATGTTATGTATGTATGATGCCCTGCATGATGATGTATGAATGACATGTTTATGTTCCTTGTGATGATGTATGATTATCTTTCCTATGGCTTTACGTGTTATGATAACGAATGAATGAATGAACGAAGTATTATGTAACATAAAGTGAAAGATAATGAAATAGGACGTGATGAATGAATGCATGCATTAATGAATGAATGTAAGAAAGCCTTACAAGCAAATGTATGGAGGTTCACACTAATGAAGGGTGTTAGCTTAACTGTGTGCGGGTTAGCCACCCCAGAAGGATGCACACTGGGGTCTAATCTTTGTGATTGACCATACGAATAGGATCCTTTCCGCTTGCCCTAGGTACTGGAGTCAGCTTCGTGCACAATGTTCGGGGTCTATGAGAGACCTCAGGCCCAGTTACCCGCTTCGTGCACAATGTTCGGGGTAATGTACATGTCACTAGAAGTAATGATGAATGAATGAAAGTATGAACGAAAGAATGACAAAGATAATAATGTTATTATCTGTATATACGTACGATGTATGATCACGAACGAATGTAAAGTATAATATGATTTTAAAAGAAAGGAAGGTTTTATGATAGAAAAGTATGTTTTGCTATAAAACTAGAACTCGCTCAGCAACGCTGACTTTTATGTATTTTCCAGTTGGCAGGTAGGGTTGCTGAGGATGGCACGAGGCAGCTGCTCAGCTCTTTTGGATGGCATCCATATATTTAAAGCTTTTGTGATGTAATACAACAATAAAATTTTGTAACCAACAAATGATGCATTATTTTGCAAAAGTTTTTATGATGAAATGAAATGCCATTTGTTTTATGTTTTCGCTGCAATGTTTTGATGATTAAATGCAAAGTATATGTTTTATGTGCTATGAATTACCAGCTGTAAGCGTCCCGGGAACGGGGCCTTACAATTAGCATGGTCAATCCTTTAAGGGTAACAAAACACAGGACGGGCTGGGAAGAAACCAGATAGGAAAGGATTTCATCATAAACCTAGAGGTGTAATTGTGAAATAGAAATACAAGATACCTGTTACAATTACAACAAGTCAGGTCATCAGGAAAATGATAGTACAAGATATTGCTATGTGTACTTTTAAAAGTAAGGACGAGGCTATAGATAAGTTTATATTATTCAAAACTGAAGTTGAGAATCAACTTAATCAGAAAATTAAAATCGTAAGGAGCGACTTTGAAGGTGAATATGTTTCACCTTTTGTTGATGTATGTGCAAAATATGGAATCATACATGAGCTCACGCCACCTTACCCCCTCGATCAAATGGCATAGCGAAATGCAAAAATCACACTTTGAAAGAAATGATGAATGGCATGATTATAAGTTCTAGGATAAGCCAAAACATATGAGGGGAAGCAATTTATCGGTAAATTATTTCTTGAACATGATACCTAATAAGAAGAAAGATGTAACGCCATATGAATTATGGACATGATATAAACCATCATATAAATACTTGCACGTGTGGGGGTTCCTAGCCAAGTGGTAGTGACCCTACCGAAGCGTCTACTAATAGGACCTAAAACAATAGATTGGTATTTATAGGATACACCCTCCTAGTGGTGCATTTTGTTTTCTTGTGCATGATTCCAAGAACCCTGGAATACACAACGACACCATAATAGGATCTAAGGATGCTTCATGGTTTGAGCATATGTTCCCATTCTTGGGTAAAGGTGAATCGAGTTTTTCAAAACTGGTTAAGGAAATTATTCCAGAGGATGAGGTTGAAAATAATGAACCTCAAAACAATCAAAGACTGAGTAAGTTGAAATCCAAAAGAGTGAACGACAATGGACTAAAAAATTCTTTGTTCCTCATTTTCTTACCTTTATGGTAGAAGAGGAACTGCAAACATATCAGCAAGCAGTAAATTCTTTAAAGGACCTCAGTGGAAGGAGGGCATCAAAGTTGAGATAGAATCTATCTTAAAAAATCATACTTGGAAACTAATGGATCTTCCTCAAGGATGTAACCACTAGGAATCGATGGATATTCAAGAAAAAGATGAAGTCATATGGCACCATTGATAAGTACAAGGAAGGTTGGTAATCAAAGGATATAAACACGAGAAGGTTTAGATTACTTGATATATATATATACATATATATATACACACCAATGGATGTGAAAACAACTTTATTGAATGGAAATCTAGAGAAAGAGATTTACATGGAACAACCTGAAGGCTTCATAGCCACCAAATAAGAAAAGAAAGTGTGCAAACTTATAAAATCCTTGTATGGGTTAAAATAAGCTCCAAAACAATGGCACCAAAAGTTTGATCATGCCATGCTTGATGTTAGGTTCAAAATCAACAAATAGACAAATGTGTATATGGTGAAGGACACATCAGAGATATATATATATATATTATATATATATATATAATATTTATATATATATATATATATATATATATATATATGTATAATATATGTATATATATATATATGTATATATATATATATGTATATATATATGTGTGTATATATATATATGTATATATATATTATATATATATATATATATATATATGTATATATATATGTATATATATATGTATATATATATATGTGTATATATATATATATATATGTATATATATATATATATATATATATGTATATATATATATATATATGCATATATATATATATGTATATATATATAATATGTATATATATATATATGATATATGTTATTCTGTTTCTATATGTAGGTTATATTCTAATTACAGGAAGTGATATAAAATCATAACATCTATAAAGAGCATGTTAAAAGCAAGATTTAACATGAAAGACATGGGTTTGAAAATGTGATTATGAGAGAGTAAAAATGACACAAATCCAAAGTGGACTTGATTTAAGTCAATCGTGGACAAAATTCTTGAGAAGTTTAATGGAAATGACTCTAATGTAGCTAGAACTTCCATTAACACAAATCAACATCTAGCTAAGAATAAAGTAAACTTGTTAACTGGTTAGAATACTCAAGAATTATCAGCATCTTGATATATCTTATGAGTTGTACAAGATCAAACTTAGCATATGTTGTAAGCAAGCTAAGTAGATACGCGAGCAACCCAAGTTCAAGTCATTGGAAATGTATGACTCGGTTGCTTTGGTACTTAAGATACTCTCAAGAATACGGGTTGCATTATAACAGATATCCAGCAGTTATCAAAGGACACTGTGATGCAAATTGGATATTGACACGAATGATTCCAGAGCAACAAGTGAGTATGTATTCACACTTGGAGGTGCAACTATATTATGGAAATCGTCAAAACAAACGATCATGCTAGATCCACGATGGAAACAGAATTCATCACTTTAGATAAAGCGAGTGAAAAGGTAAAATGGCTACTTCAATTTGTTAAGGATATACCAAGATGGCCTAAGTCGACATCAGCCATTTGTATACATTATGGTAGCCAGTGGGAAATTGGCAGAGCTCATAGCACAATGTATAATAGTAATAGTAAGAACAAACATATTAGACGTAGACATTATACGGTATGACAAATACTCTCTACAAGAATTATCACTGTTGACTACATGAAGTCAAAGGATAATATCATGGATCCGCTAATAAAAGGCCTAAATAGAAAGTTAGTTTAGAAGTCCTTAATAGGAATAGGGCTAAAGCCCTTGAAAATTTAAAATTCATATGAAGAAAACCTAACTCAATAGACTAGAGATCCAAAGAATTGAGTTCAATAAGAAAACCTAAATGTATGAATTAGTGAGGTCATTATGGGGGGAGGGGGTAACCCTACGATTTGAAAGGGAGTTTCTTACAAAGTTTAGTAAACTTCCTAGTCCATTCTAAAAAATGACAAGTACGAGGCTAAGCCTATGGCTTTCAATGATTCGACTAATGTGTCCATATGTAGTGAATCACCTATGTGAGAGAGAAGTGGGGTAGCTCCAAAGGGTATTGCTTGAGTACAATACTTAATGGCTCTAGCGGAACCATGCATATGTTCATGACCATACCAAACATAACTATGAGGACTTAGTATTTTTAGGGAGAGTCTTATGTGAAACATATTATCACCTACATAAATAGCAGACGAGTTCAAAGACATCGCCATCCACTCAGAGCCAGTAGACAAGGTGTTTTTCTTGAGGGAAGGTTCAAAGGGTAACACCTACTTATCATTGCAAGATTCAACTGTTGAAATTTAATCAAAATGTTGATGTTTTTTTAGATTGACATCCATCATATGAGGGATTGTTGGTGTGAAGATTGAATAAGATGTTGAAATCTTAAATTGTTATCTTTAAGAGAATTGTATTTAGTCCCACATTAGTGTGAGAACAAATCTTTATTTATTTTATATGTTTAAGCCTCCAAAACATATTATATGATTATGTTGTGTTCTACTCAAGCATCTACCTACGCACAGCGGGCGTGTAGAAAACGGGTTTATGGGTTGGAAATTTCTTGAAACAATACGTCATTCATGTGACATGCAGACACGAATGAAGCTCCGAAAAATCGCGTTCAAACTGTTTTGATAATGATGATCTATACTGTCGAAACATTTTACTAATGATGATTATTTTTGTCGAATAACGACAATAATGACATAAACCATATTGCGTAATAAATTGTAATCGGTTACAATTCTCTTCTCTTCGTGTTTATATACCAACACAACAAAGAGGTCAGATACAACGAAAAATACACTAGCAAAAACTTGATTGCTTCATCTCTTCAACTTTCAGCTATTTTCAAGCAGGTGTAACGTCCGACAATGTTGCTTTGAACTGGTGTACCATGGGAACTAGATACAAATCTGTTTAAGCGAATTGCATCAAACACAAGTTTAGTTCTCCTTATCTTTTTTCTGTTTATGTTCTTTGTTTTCCAAAACTTCTTTTGGCTGCTAATCTTATAATTTTCATTGACGTTACATTGAATCTTCTATTGTATTGTTTCTACAATTCGTTTATGTACATTGATTAGCGATTTCTCACTTGAACGAAAACGACAACACAATTTCTAAAGCCACCCTAGGAGAATAGAACAAATGCACTGTTATTTGTTAGCCAATTTCTCTCATAACTCGTATAGAAGTTTATACTTGATTGTCGATTGCTATAAATCAGTGTTAATATTGGCTAGTTATGATCAATTAGGGGCCACTTGAATGAATAATGTGTAAGAAAGTTAGTCATGATCAACTAGGGCTAAGTCAAGTAAAATACGGGTAAATAGTGTCACTTACAATCAGTTAGGGGTGATTACTTTTAGTTATGGTCAATTAGGGACAATTGGACTAATGATAAAAAAAATTAGGACCAATATTGTCAACATTGGTTAATTATGTTTAATAATGATCATCGATCAGGGCGTGTGAGGGGCATTTAGCATCAATGTTGGTTAAGAATAGTCGATAGAGATCAATTAGGGACCTCACATGTTAAAGTCAGGTCATAAAAAAATAAAAAATAAATACATGAGGAAGAAGTAGCAATAAGATTGTCAATCCCACTTACCGTGCAAGAAGTCGATTATGAATAATAACGAAACTCCAAACAATAAAGACGACATGATTTATAAACGATGAGAAGTAATATAAAAACGACAAAAACAAAATGCTTTGTCACATGTTTTTAGGTGTCACAATTTCTATATTTTTTATTTTCAAAATAGAAAAATAAAAAATTAACTCCTTTTTTCAGACTAGTTTCATATAATCTGGTTCCAAACCAATTCTATCTGCTTCTTATTGGTTCGGTTCGTTTTTCATTCAAAACCTATTTGGGTCATCGGATGTTGGCTTGTCGACCAAAATGAACCACTTTAAAGCTGCTCCGATATATAAAAAGAGAAAAAAAAAGGAAATAAAGATTAAATAAGAAAAGATCGGTTTGAGCACCTCTAGCCGCTCCATTCTTTACGGGACGAAATTTTTTAACAAGTGTGTGTGATTGTTATATCTCTCATTTTATCATGATATAACAGATTATATAATTCTTCTTAATGCTTATTTATTTCAGTTTATTGTACATATGATATATCTTATATTCTGGTTGTAAAGTTTCTTTATTAATAAGGATTAAACTCAACTAAAAGTTACTTAACAATTATTCAATGACTTATATTTAAATCATATAGAAATAATGACTTGTACTTATTAATAATCTTAATCTCATACCCGATTTCAAAAAATATCTTATAGCTAGCACATTACCTGTCCTCTTGAATGTTTTCAGGTTTGAATGTTTTTATGTTTATTTTTTCATCACTATAAGAGTATTTACAACCCGTTCTTTATAAATTTGTGAGCGCGTTCTCTATATTATATAGAATAGTTATTAGTGGTTGTGAGTGGAGGATAAAGAACATGATACTATTCATCTTTATATTTGGTAAAATATTGTTTATTTCTATTAATTTTTTAATATTTGTTAAAAGTGGTTATGAGTATAGAAGAAAGAAAATATAATGATAAAAGTTTAAAAAAAATATTATTTTATTAAAAAGAAGAGAGAAAAAAAAATAATTATTTTTAATGTTATTATATAGATGAAAACGAAAAGTAATTTGTAAATACTCTAAGGCTAATGAATATACCCTTACCCCCCAAACGTAAACTAGACTTTGTTAACATGTTAATGTAATGAACCACTTCATCTACACAAACTGATGTAATATATATTTATTTTATTAAATTTAAGGTGAGATGAAGTAAAAAATAATAAAATAAGTAACATAACAACTACTTGAAATTATTGTCTCTAAAAAGTATACCCATCCATAGCCTAAAGAAACGTATGTGTGGGGATAGAAAAGTACGGAGAGGATGAAGTTGACAATAATCACGCGTCTCCAACTTCCAAAAAGAATAAAAATCGCCATCTTTTTCAATCTCTCTTATATCGCGATAAGAATCTCAAAATATCGCATTCGGCGATCTTATGAATGGTCCTCATCGTTACTTTTGACCGATTTCATGATAAGGACTTTTTATGTCATCATCATCCTCAAACAATAATAATTTCAATTCTTAAATGCTTATTGTTATTTGATTGATATGTAGCTTTCTTTAACCAAATTTCGTTGATGTATTGTTCATACTCAATGAGTTAATGCTTCTCATAAGTTTTTTAAAATTCGCCTCATTAAATGTATTAATCAACCTAAGCTTAAATCAACTTGAGCCTTAGCTCAAACTAATATTAAAAGACTTTCAACGAACCCAAAATTCACATATTAAGTTTGAGTAGACTCGAGCTCAAACAAACTCTTTACTTATACGTTATACATTTTTTATTTATCCAATTAAACTATATCTATATAAATAGTTGATATTATATATAAAACTAATAAACTATGACAAAGTACATAATGAAATCATAGATCATGTACTATATAATAAAGTATAATATATTATAACATATATAAATCTATTACCAAAAATATATTCAAATAAATAAATGATAACGTTTTATGTCAAATTCGAGTTTGAACTTGAAAATTTACTCACGAGGCAAGCATACATTTTTTTTAATAAACCTCTAAACTAACCAAACCTAAGCTTGCCTCTTAAGTTAAAACGAGGGAAGTTTTGGTTCGGCTTGGCTCGTGTATATTAAATACATGTACATAAGTTACATCACAACTTCACAAGGTTAACTTTTTAGTCTTTAAAGGTTATCATAACTTCTAGCCAAGCAAATATAACGTATATATAACGGGTTCAAATAAAAGTATAAAATTTTACTACCAACAATGCCAAACCCTAGTATCCCACACAACTAACTTATTCGGTGATAGATGATGTAATTTTTCCTCTTTCCTTTTTCTTTTTTCCAGTTATCCCATTGATTTGGTAACCTAGTATTAGACCGATTGTTCAATGTTCATGTGTTTTGATGTGAAGGTTGGTGCCCTATTTCATATATCCCTTTTATTAAACTATTGCATGGAACTTTAATTGTTTTGTCTACTTCTCACAACTTGTTGAACCAGATCTGACAGTGTATTTATTCTATATTTTGCAAACTTTTAATTTAAACTTAGTTTCATTATGTTATTTAATTTGCTAGTGTTAGTTGTGTTAATCTTAAAATGATGTTTGAGCTTATATTGAAGAGACTTGTATATTATTAAAGATTGTAGCTTTTTTATTCTAATCCTATAATATTCTCATAAAGAATCAATTAATATAACTGAGCCTTTATGATATGATCATGTTTATTACTCAAGGTTGTATAAATTGCTTAAAGCACTCTCAAAAACATACAGAAATAGTTTGCTTGACATCAACTCCATTGTAGGGGTGATATATATATATATATATATATATATATATATATATATATATATATATATATATATATATATATATATATATATATATATATGATATATTATATACATATATGTATGTATTATATATATACATATATGTATATATATACATATATGTATATATATATATACATATATGTATATATATATATAATAATCATACATATATGTATATATATATATACATATATGTATATATATATATATAATACATACATATATGTATATATATATATATACATATGTATATATATATATATATATACACATACATATATGTATAATATATATACATATGTATATATATATATACATATACATACATATATATATATAGATACATATATGTATATATATATACATATATGTATGTATATATATATAATATACATATGTATCTATATATATATATATATATACATATATGTTGTATATATGTATAATATATATACATATATATATATACATATATATATACATATATATATACATATACATATATAACATAGATATTATATATATACATATATAATTACATATACTATATGATATATATATATATATACATATATATATATATGTATATATACATATATAATATACATATCTATATATAATATATATATTATATACATATATATACACATATATATATACATATACATATATATAATATACATATACATATATATATATACATATATATATATATACATATATATACATATATACATAATATACATATATATACATATATATACATATATATATATATGTACATATATATATAGGATAGAATCAATACAAAACCTAAAATAATATTCAGAACTGCGAGAACCAATCACATCCGTTGATCGCTAAATTGTAATTTAATGACTTATTTTTTTAACAAAGGGCAATTGAGTAATTATATATTTTTATCTAGAATTAAATCCCTTTATTTACCCCTCTAAATTAGGAAATAACTATACTTTCTAATTTGTTTTTTCTTAAAATAATTTTGATTTTCAAATCATTCATTATGTATATACATATATATACATATATAATATATGTACATATATATATAGGATAGAATCAATACAAAACCTAAAATTATCTTCAGAACTGCGAGAACCAATCACATCCGTTGATCGCTAAATTGTAATTTAATTACTTATTTTTTTAACAAAGGGCAACTGAGTAATTATATATTTTTATCTAGAATTAAATCCCTTTATTTACCCCTCTAAATTAGGAAATAACTATACTTTCTAATTTGTTTTTTCTTAAAAAAATTTTGATTTTCAAATCATTCATCTGCACAATTAATCTCTAGCAGATTCGACTATCACTTTCTTGTGATTCAATATTGGAAATTTGTTCGAAGGGAGACATCATCTTCTATTGCACTAATGTTGTTGGGTGATTGAACCGACAAAAGCAATGGATAACTGCTAACGATGAATGAAGCTTGCTCTTGAATGGATAATTGACCGGTAAACGTTTAAAATATTTAGTCAAATATTGAGCATCTGTTTATGATTTTTTCATTATGAAAGCTTAATATTAAAAAACTATAATGTTATAAATTTTGATTGAATGTTTTAACTTATAAGACAATTAGACGCTGTATTTTTTTGCAACAATTTTTTTTTAATTTTAAAATCTTTTTATTTGATGATACTGAGTATTCTTTAAAATGTATTTCAATCCGTTTGTTGCTTTCAAGAAAGTTAAATAGATCGTAAATACCTGAATGGAAACAATGAATGTACCTGAAACTATGATTGTGCTTATAACTATGATTGTGCTTATAGCTAAAACCATGGTTGTAACCGGTAAAGCATTGAAGTATGATTAAAATTTTGATCAAGACGATGAATGTAATTTCCACAACTAGTTTGGTAATTTTTCATAATTTGTTGTTAATAATTCGCAACTAGAGTGTTGGTTTTCTAATTATGTATAGTTTCATATATATATTTACATACTAGGTCACAGGTCATGTAATACATTGATGGAATAAATAAATTGTATTTAAAATTATTAGTTTTATAAATATTTTATTTTCTAGATGTTATTATACGAAATAAAAATATAAAAAATATTTAAAAATTATAACACATAAGAATTATAAATTATTACTCTATATTAATATGTATTAAAAAGTATTAAAATAACTACATTTATATTGTATATGTTTAATAGTTTAATTTACTTATTTACAAAATTATCATTTAATATGAGAGAGACAAGAAACACACTATAAATATATTGTTTTAACATAGTTTAGTTAAAAAAGGAAAGTTAAATTAATTATTTTTATAAATTTCGTATTTATTATGAGAGAGAGGCGGAAAATAATTTTTTTGATATGCTAAAATGATGACACGTGTCACTTGACATACCAGAATGATGTCACGTATCTTAAGAAAACATTCTTTTATTATAGGTTATAGATTATAAATGTAGACGCATAGTAAAAACATCAATTTACATATAGAGTAAATTACTATTTACATCCCTGACGTTTATTCATTTTAACCACTTGCATCCTTGCGGTTTTAAAATTGTCATCTGGTCCCTAACATTTCACTTTTATATTCATTTGTATCCAAAAACTTAACACCGTTAGTTTTTCCGTTAATTTTTAATAAAAGACTAAAATGCCCCTAAGAATTAAAAATAAAACTAAAAAAATTGTGGGACCCTACATCTTCTGCTTCTTCTTCTTTGACCACCATAAATACACATTTACTTTCTCTCTCTCAAGCATAAACACAACCCACTCCACCAAATAACACCACCACCCACGTCTTCTTCTTCTTGTCTACATCCACCAGTCCACCACCACCCATCGACACCACACCCACCACCCGCCACCCATTAATGCTACCGCCAGCGTTGTCTAGACTGTCGCCAACTCAACTCAACTCTGGGTTGTTCCTCGCCTGTCTCCACCGCTGCCGTTGTCTATCCCTAGCGGTAACCGCTTCAAGCTGCTAAAGTCGATCTTCGATTCTACCGCATGTAGTCTCCAATTCGTTCGACAACGATACGTAACCAAAGGACGTAAGCGGTGGTGGTTCCACCAATGGCTGTTGGTTCAAATCGAGATCCATCACCATCTCATCGTTCATATCATCAGCCATCGGATTTTCCAGATCCCTAATTCGATTCCCCTAATTTTCCCACCTTCAACACAAATCAACACCAAAATCGACATAATTCAACACCTGATTAACACTAACGAAGTTGAATTTGGAGAATTGAAAGGCGCATGCGAATGAAAGAATGAATTTATTGAGTTGTGGAATCTGACCTGATGGAATTCTGACTTTCGATTTCTGCTATTATTTGTGCAGGATCGGTTAAGGGTCACTTAACACTTAGCTTTTCTCTCAAACTCACTTTGAACAACACTCGGATGAAGGTAGAGTCAATAAGAGTTGATCATAATATAGTAAGTAATACAGAACACAGAAAGTAATTTTCAAGGTACTTGTATATATTGGTTCTCAACTCAAATATTACAAGACTCTTACAAGCTTATCTTTTCAAGTTACAATGAGAAACTATATATAATACAACCTACAGCCGGATATACTTTGATACCAGCCGGGATCCTCTAACTAAAGCCTATACTACATGACTATAGTTTAAGGTATCTCGGATAAAGTCTTATCTGAGATTTGGTAGTCAGGACATGTCCCTGACTTACCTTTTTGTCACCAACTAAAGTTGGTAACATGTACTATCATAAAAAGGTAAACAATGGAATAAAGTATGGTCAACTACATGGCTCTTTGAGAAAACGCCATGCAGTATTAGAGGTCTGCAGCGGAGTGTCAGAGTCCATACTTATGCCCACTGGTTCATAGCAGTGTCTCCCGAAGGTTAAATGGCTTCGGAAGAGCAAGTACTTCCGAAGCCACTTATACTTCGGAAGAGGCTGCTTCTTCTAAGGCTTGGGAACTTCTTCTTTCCTTCATACTTCGGAAGTAGTCTTCTGATAAGACTTGACCTTCAGAAGCAAGCTCTTGACTTCGGAAGTAGTGTTCTGTCTTCGGAAGCTGATCTTTCACTTTATCTTCGGAAGAGCTCTACAACCTTCAGAAGTTCCATGCTAAGCCTTGGAAGTAGTGATGTGGCTTTAGTTGCACCAGCCTTCTTCTTGATCTAACAAACTTCCCCTAGGCTGATGCTACGAAAACCTTACTTGTTTATGCTTCTCAAAACTTTCAGCACCAAGGAGAGTAGATATTTATCTGTTTCCTTGTTCTTCCCTGATGTGGTGCTGAGGAGCTTGTACAAATTCTTGGTAGACAGGATGTCCAGTCTGTCAACTTGGATGATATGTACCCTCTGTTGTTGCCCTCTGAAAAGAGTTAGTTGATGGGAACTGTAATCATATTCTCATCTAACTATAGGTTCTAATTCAGGACCCTCTACCATTTGTAGAAAGGCAGTGCCTTTGGTAGGAGGTCTTTCCTTGTCTTCCTGTCTTCTCAATCTCAACTCTTCTTCAATCTTGGCCTTTGCAGTTAGCTCGGCTAGATGAAGACTGCTGAGATGATTTCTGATGAGTGTAGCAGCTTCAGATTTGGAGGGGTTGGAGAATGGCTTCTCTTCTAACTCAGCAATATCAAATCTGCTGGAGTGTAACAGAGAGGTTGCATTAGGTCTGTTGACTTCGCCATTCTCCCTCTCAACAACAAAGTTGTGAGAAGTTTCGTCGAACCTCCACCGGATTATTCCTTTTCTAGGCACAAGAGCCTGACTGGGAATCTTGTCCTCTTGCTTAGTATCCAGCAGAGTCACCCGTTTCCTTCTAAGTTTCTTCTCCTCATTATTCAATGAATCTGAGTTGAGACCCAGAAGTCTAGCTGCCTGGTCCAATGTTCCTCTAGGTAAATCAAGGAATTGATCTCTTGTGAGGAAACAAGAAGATCCATCAACATAGGTGGTATTGACGGAATCTTCATCACATGAGACTTCACTCAGAGTTGTGCAGTTGATGAGCTTGGTCTTGATTACCTTGAACTCCTCAAGAGAGAGAGTTGAGAAGGCTGGGGGGATGGTTGGGTAGGTTGTGGTTCATGGGTTCTCGGAAGTGTTTTTTGGTTGAAGGATGGGAAGTTTAGGTGGTTGAGGTGATGAGACGGGTGAGGGTAAGGATGTGGGTTCAGGGGTGATTGGCTCAGTCTTGATGGTGAAGGGTAAGGGTGTGGGTTCAGGTTATGGTTGAGTAGTTTCCGTGAAGGTCATCCCCTTCACCCTTCTGTACATCTCTTTTTTGGTTCCCAAGCGGATGTCAGCCTTGATTTCGCTGACAATCCGTTGGAGTGTCCTCTCTGACATGGGACCCACTTGCCTTCCAGAGAAGGCATGAGCCCGGAGATAGTCCTTCATCCAGGCCTTTTCACTAAGTTTTCTGGTTGCAGTGGTCTTTGCTTCTTCCTCCTCTCTTCATTTCCTTTAGCGTTTCTCTTGCAGCCTTTCTTCTCTCTTTCTCCATTTGATCCTGCTCATTGTTGTAGAGCCAAAGGATTGTTTCATTATCGTGTGGAGAGAGTTCTTGAAGATTGAAGCCTCTGGAGATTAGGAACTCTGTCCTTTCTCTCCTCTACTTCAAGTCAGCCTCCTTCTATTCTTCTTCTTTCTCTTTCTCTAAGGCCAACCTGGCTGCTTCCTGTTGTTTCTCAAGTTGCAGTCTGGTTGCCTTTTCCATTTCCACCAACTCCTCTAGTGGTAGCATGAATGTTTCTTCATTGGCAGCTCCCAATTGGATGAGCTGATCAATTATCTCTTCTCTCTTTTTTATTTTTGACAGCCTCCTGATTGGCTGCAGCTGCTTTTGTACTAGCAGCTAGCAACTTCTCAATTGGAAGTCTTCCTTTCTTCTTTAATTTCTCAATCTTTTCCTCTTCCTAAATTTCTTCCACAGTCATCTTCCTTTTCCTTTTGTTATTTTTAGAAGAGCCTAACTGTGGTGGTTCTTGGAGAGTGGATTCTGATTGTAAGAGAGACACAGAGGGTGTCTAGGATAGAGGTAGATTTAGAAGGTCCTCACAGTTCACCTCAGATGTCATTTCTAGGATAGCATCTGTGATGATCAGTTCCTTGGACATCTTGAACAGTCCTTCTGCAGCTTCCATTTCAGCTTCGGAAGACTTAGCTTCGGAAGACTCAGCTTGTTCTTCCAAGGCTTTAACTTCAGCTTCGGAAGTTTGAGGAGATGCATATTATATCCCGGTTGTTTAAGTTACTAGGCCATCAGTCCCTATTTCCCCTTTGAAATGAATCTTAGGTTCTATGTGGACCTTAGGTTGACCAACTTCTTCCACAGTAGTAGAAGGTGCATGTAAGGCCCCGTTCCCGGGACGCTTACAGTTGGGTTCTCATCGCACATAAAACGTATAATTACATTTGTATTTCATAAAATCGCAGCGGAAAACTAAAACAATATTTCATTTCCATGTAAATGCTTTTGCAAATTAATACAACATTCATTACAAAATAACTTGTTCGCATTACAATGCAAAAACATTAATCAAAAGAATGCCATCTAAAAGAGCCGAGTAGTCGCTCGTGCCATCCTCAGCAATCATTACCTGCCAACTGGAAACACAACAAAGTCAGCGTTGCTGAGTGAGTTCTAGTTTTATAAATAAAACATACTTTACTTTACATTCGTTCACGATCATACATCATACGTACATACAGATAATATCAATATTATCCTCATCATTCCGTTCATTAACTTTGCTCATTCACGTGTTACATTATCATTCACTTCTCTATCTAGATCCGGTCAGACTTTACCCTCTTCGTGGCACCCGGCCACGATTGCTGAGGTCGAATGACAAGGATCCTGCTCTGTAGATTATTCCGATAATTCATACACGTTCATTCATACTTCGTTCTTTCATACAAAATCTTTCGTTCATTTATACTTTCGTTCCTTCGAGTCTGTTGCGACAACCGGGTCGCTCACCTCATTAACAATCCCACGACTTCGCGCGATCCGAGTCTGTTGCAACCATATAGTTGCTCACCCCAATTGCCAATCTCAACAATAGCATGCTTTCCGAGTCTCTTGCAACCATAGGGTTGCTCACCTCATGGAAACTTCATAATAACGCATTGTCCGAGTCTGTTGCAACCGTAGGGGTGCTCACCTCATAGCAATCTCAAGGATTTCATACCATCTGAGTCTGTTGCAACAACAGGGTTGCTCACCTTATTGTCATTCTCATCGATGGCACGCTGTCCGAGTCTCTTGCAACCATCGAGTTGCTCACCTCATATATGTGCTTGCAAGCCTTTCTTCGTTCGTTCATCATTCAATAATGCATGCATTCTTACTTTATGTTCCCCTTTCATTATCTTTCACTTTATGTTACATAATACTTCATTCATTCATTAACATGACACATAAGGCCACAAAAAAGATAACATACATCATATTAAGGAACATATCATACACATTCATCATCATCACACAGGGCAATATCATGCATACATAACAAGCCCTAACATGCAACATCATCATCGTCATGTCCAACATGCTCTCTAAGGCCCCAATAGTCATCTTACATGCTCTTACAGGAACCTTTACGTCAAAACTTACATCTGCACTTTTCCCCGAAAGTCAGAAGTCAAACTACACTTTCCTCGGGTGTGACAGCCCTACTCGGGCGTGGACACCCTTCAGTCGCATGGCCTCCATGTGACTGAACATCATGCAAATGAACTAATACGGATGAATACCTATGGGAATGAACATCCAGTCGTGCGAATGGACAATGCGGATGGACCTCATGCGAATAGGATTAAGGCGGATGAGCACTTATGCAACTGGACCTTCAGTCGCATGACCCCCATGTGACTGGCCCTTCAATCGTGCGAATGGACATTCAATCATGCAAATGGACCCCAATCGCACCCTAATCGGCCGTATGGCCTCCATTCGGCCTCCAGTCGGTCGCCTAGCCCTAACTGATGCAGAATGCAGTTCATCCCGACTGCAGCCGAGGGTTTTCGGCCTCCAAACTCCTCTAAACTCATTTAAGCCCAAATCGACCATCCTAAACCTTAGGGATGCATACCACGACACCATTCAAGCACACACAAGCTCACAATCAAGCCACAAACGCATCATACATACACATACACATACACAAACGGGTCAACATACACATACTCAAAAACCCGATTTCAGATGTTTTCCAACCCCAAAATCGTTTGAAAACAAGTAAAAGTGGGGTTCTAGAACTCACACAAACGAGCACAACGACAAGAGCTTCGATTTGGCTTGCTACACGATGATTTTGGCGACCCGAACTAACTCGAACCAACTTTTTCTCCTTTTTCTCTTCTTCTCTCTATGAAATCTGAAATGTGGGGTGTGTGGGGAGAGTGGGCTGACCTCTCCCTACTAATATCACCACATTTCCCACTTTTCTTCGTTGACGAGTTTGGTCCCCCGACTTTGAACTTTATTTTCTTTTCTTTCTTCACCGGCTTCAAATTAATAATATCCGGGTGTTACAGTGCAGTTAGCCTTTGAAGCTCTTCGGCTCTGAAGTAAATCATTGCAGCATCTGGGCTTGGCTGATCAGTAGAGGATCTTAGTAGAAACTTGGTGAAGAGTCTGTAGAGATCTCTGTGCATCTTTGGTCGATTTGAAATACAACTTGAGATGGCTCAGACAAGTGATGACAGGAGTAGAAGATGTTGAGGTGAAGTATGAGTCTATGGGTCCTCAAGTGTTGTCTCTGAACATTCTCCCTATTTTTGGTAGCATCATCTTGAGAGCTAGATGAGCTAGAGGAAGAAGTCAATGAGACCTGAACAGGTACATGCTTAACAGATCTCTCGGTCTATATCTCAGCTAGTTGAGCTTGAGATTGTCAATCTCAAGTTGCTGAGCGGCGGACCTTCTTCTAAAGTCCTAACCAAGGATTCAAGGTTTGAGACTTTAGACAGAAGGTCTTTTATAAGGAGTTGCATGCTTTCCTCATCTTCTTTTGAAGAATCACGGGGAGATGAGGTAACATACCTAGTATGTTCAGCCTCGCCACCAGATGTGGTTTCTTGGCACCCTGGTTTCCCTTGCTGAATGATGTCTCTTTCAGAGTCATCAAACAACATGGTTGCCACAGTTTCAGTCTCAGAAATATTACCACTATCCATAGGGTCCATTGAGGCACCTTCTGTTGTGGCAGCTAAATCTGCATGAGTCCCCTCCACATCAGTGGGACTCACCTCAGTTATAGGTTGCTGATGGGGGCTAGAAATAAGGGATCTCGCTAGGCTCTGTTAATCTTGGAGAGGGTGTTGTAGATCAACTTCATTGTCGTGGAAAGATGTTATCTCTTCATCAGTTTTAAAAAGAAGGTCAGTGAAAGATAGGGATGGTAAGCCTACTGACCCGGGACTTTGGTCAATGTCTACAAGCATTGAGCCTTTGGTGGGGCTGCCCCTTGTTGGCTGCTCAGAAGAGTGTAGATACTCATCCTGAGGGCAGTTGGTTGGGTGTCAGGCTCATGGGTTTGAGACTGAGGAGACTCAAAACCCAAATCGAGGTCGAATGAGAAGGATGGTGAGACCTCAGATTGAGTGGGAGCCCATGTTTCCACTCTAGTCTTTTGGATGAACAGGAAGTGCTTGCTCAATCATAGTAGATTGAACAAGGGTTCATTTAGGGCGTCTCTAGTATGTGATGGTGATGGGTAGATAAGGCAGTGTTGGCATTGTGGAGGTGGTTGTGGTGTGGGTTCATCACTTATGGGGTGAACAGGGATGTCACCAGGAGCTATGCGCTCAATCATACCTAGAAGTAGAGAAGTGTACCTTCCAGTGAAGTTGGTGGACACCTTCTTCAAAGTTTTGAAGATGGTAGGCCTCAGGTGAGGGAGAGTCAGAGCAGCTGCACAGACAAGTATACTTTGTTCCAACTCACAGTTGATTATGTGTTGAATGAATCGAGGATACATGAAGAATGTCTCCCTTTAAAGATTCCCAATGAGATTGGTGAACACAAATCTTGACTAATTGAAGCGGAGGCCTCTCACCAGTCCATGAACTTAGCATACTAGTTCATAAGGGATTTGGTCCCATCCCCCAAATTTGTTGGACAGACAGTGGAGAACAACATGCAGGAGGAACTTCAGTTGTAGGAGAAGTTGTACTTATAGATTGATGACTTGCTCACATCTCACATATCCCATCCCATGAGGATATAAGTGTTGTCTAAATCTTCTTTGGGGAATCCGTAGGAGCTCTTCATCATGAAGCTCGAGATGCTCCCTGATAGTTGTTCAGTAATGACCAACTCTGTCCACAAATGCTGGACCTTAGTACACGAATCCCGTTTAGCGTTTCGACTTGACCATTTTCCCAAAATTCGGCCATCTGATTGGAGTAAACAGTGTGGTTAATAGTAAGGGCTGTGTAGTAAGATGATTGGGTGAGAAAGAAATGATTTCAGAGAAGTCAGCATCTCTTGAAGAATCAAGAAGTGCGACTTAGTTGTGCTGAGGGTTGAGTGCCATTGAAGAAAGGTGAATGAGGATGAATTTGAGCTGGGTAAAGTTGGAGTAGAGAAAATTTCTAGGGCAGTAAAAATTTCAAGTAAGAGGATGAAATTGAGTAGTCGAGATTATTTAAAAGAGGGTGGGAAGGCGGTAATGGGGGTAGGATAAGGTGATGTGATGTTTTAGTGGGGGAAATGACAGTGGCGGTAAGGTTAAAATCAGTTAAATAATCCAACATCATTAACAAAATCTTTGCTTTTTATAATGTGGGGCCCAAGAGATTTCCGTTACACAGTAAGATCTCTCTTCCAAGTATAGAACATTTCCGAAGGTAATTTGTCATACGAAGGCAATTCTTACTTCCGAAGCAAAGACTTTGCTTCCGAAGGTCAGGATTGCTTTCCGAATGGAGAGTGTGTATAAGCCTCAGAATTAGATTTGATATGAGATCAATCGCTTCTTCTGAGACCAAAAACTCTTCCGAGAAGAAAATATCCTTTGAGAAATTTTGCTTCGGAAGATATGAAAATAGCTTCTGAGGGTTAATTTCTCTTCGGAAAAAATTTATACTTAGAAAATTGCAGAGAGATCAGGGCTTAAATTGTATTGACATAGACATTACATATTAAAAGGTTTTCAAAAGAGGTGAACTAATTAATGTTTATCATCCCAATAGCTGTATGAGATACTTAAATCTTTGTTCATCAAAAGCTTTGGTGAACAAATCGGCATGTTGTTTATTTGAGTCAACTTTGATTAGTTGATCAGATTTTTTCATGAATCTCTCTAATGAAATGGTACCTGATATCAATATGCTTTGTCTTGGAATGCTTCACCGGATTTTTAGTAATGGAGATAGCACTATTGTTGTCAATATGGATAGGAGTACTCATAAAGTTGAATCCATAGTCTAACATCTGATTCTGAATCCATAGCAGTTGAGCACAGCAGCTAGCAGCACTAATGTATTCAGCTTCAGCAGTTGATGTAGAGACACTGGATTGCTTCTTGCAATGAGATGATCCTTCCACTAAGAAATTGACATCATCCTAATATGGATTTCTTGTCAATGTTACAGCCACCATAGTCATTGTCAGAGTATCCATAAGATTGAAATCTTTGTTTCTGGGATACCAGAGACCTAGTTTGGGTGCTCCTTTGAGGATCTGAGGATTCTCTTAACAGCAACTAGATGAGACACCTTTGGAGCAGCCTGATATCCTGCACAGATGCAGGTAGCGAACATGATATCGGTCTACTGGCTGTAAGATACGTCAGAGAACCAATAATTGCCCTATACTAATGTTGATCAGTATCCTCCCCCTCAAGGTCAGGACAAAGATTGTGGTTTCTGGGTATGGGTGTCTTGGCAGGCTTATAATCTTTCATCTCAAATCTTTCTAAGATGTCAGAAACATACTTAGATTGATTAATGAAAAACCCTTCTTTCATTTGCTTCTCCTGAATTCCAAGGAAAAAGTCTATTTTTCCCATGGAACTCATCTCAAACTTTTTCTTCATAATGCTTTCAAAGTCCTTACACATTTGGTCATTGAAGAATCGAATATGATGTCATCGACATAGACTTGAACAAGAAAAATGTCCTTTCCAAACTTCTGATGAAGAGAGTCTTGTCAATGGTACCTCTAGTGTAGCCATTCTTCGAAGAAACTGAGACAAAGTCTCATACCACAGCCTAGGCGCTTGGTGCAGCCCATATAGAGCTTTATCCAATTGCACACATAGTTGGGGTGTTGTGGGTCTTAAAATCATGGAGGTTGGCACAACATAGACTTCCCTATCTATACCCCATATAGAAAGGCACACTTGACATCAAGCTGGTAAACAGTGAAGTCCTTGGATGCAGCATAAGCAAGGAAGATCCTAACTGCCCGTATTGCAAGTCGGTGCAATAAAGACATCAGTATAATCGATTCCTTCCCTTGGGTGTATCCTTGAGCTACAAGTCTTGCTTTGTTCTTGATGATCAAGCCTTCTATTTCTCTTGTTTCTGAAAACCATTTAGTGCCTATAGGTACTTGACCAGATGGTAGCGGACAAAGGTTCCATACCTTCTGTCTTTTGATTGAAGTAGCCCTCTTGCATCGATTCAAGCCAGCTACTATCTTTCAGGCATCTTCCACCTTCTTGGGTTCCATCTAGGATAAAAATCATGAGTACAAGCAGACATTCCCATGATGAGTCTACCCTTTTGTTCTCACACCTTCAAAGACATCCCCTATGATGTTATCAGTTGGATGAGTGTTATTAATTTTAAGATGAGGAATCACTTCCAGCTACAGAGATAGATCCAGATTGGACATGTTTTGCTCAGGAGCTGGTACACTCTGTCCAGCTATTGTTTCAAAGTCATTCAATGAGGACTGATTGAATGAATGAGAAACATCATCAATGGTTGGTTGTGAGGTAGTATTAACAGTTGTTTGTTCCTTCAAAATACTACTTTCTTCTACCTGGTATTGTGGGGGATCACCTTATGAGTTTTAAGGCTTAGAAAGTGATTCACTTGTTGAAGCTTCACTATTCCTTGATATGGTTAAGCTGTCAGATCTGTGAATGGTGGAGACTTCATTTATTGCAGCTCTTGGAGAATTTGGAAGAGGTCTGGGTAGCTCAAACAGTTGATCATAAACAGCAGTATCAATATCATTTTGAGCACTTGTTCCAGCTAAAACATTCTCACAAGATGGTTTAGAATAGTTTGGAAACAATTCTAAATCAAAGATATGATCAGGGCCATTCCCCCTAACACAAGGAGTGTGCTCATTAACAACTATATTGGAGGATTCCTCAAATTGTTGATTTTTAATGTTGTATACTCTATAAGCTTTGGAGCTAGAAGAGTATCCAACAAAGATAGCATCATCAGACTTTTCAGCAAATTTTGCTAAATTTTCTTTTATGTTAAGTATGGTACACCTGCTGCCAAAGGACCTTAGAAAGCCAATGAACGGTGGCCTCTTGTTCCATAGCTCATAAGGGGTTTTTCCATGTCCATGCTGACTGCCTCTACCAGAATGTAAGAGGTAGTTTTGAATCAGCTAACATGGTTCGAGCAACCTCAATAAGTGGCATGTTTCTCCTCTCAGCAACACCATTTTGTTGAGGAGTTTTGGGAGCACTGTATTGTCTGGCAATCCCTTTTGAGACACCTTTCTGCTTTGGGTCAATCTTTAGCTTAGACTCAGCCACTTTCTTAGCAGTTCTTCTAATAGCTTAGCTCTGCTTCTTCTGGCCTTAGTGGTTAGGATTTGATCTTCACAGGAGGATATGGGTACTTCTACTTGTTCCTTTCCTATGGTGGCCACTATTGTTGCTTCATCCTTCAACTCTAGTAAGAAGGAGTGAGCAGTTGGAATCTCTTGCTCCTCAGTACCACATCTAGGTTGTCTAATAGACTCATAAGAGTGTGGTGGAGCAATTTCATTGGTTTCCAACCCTCCTTTGTTCTGATAATAGAGTTTGGAGTGGGAGGATGATGCAATAATAGCTTGGAAGTTTTGCTCAGAAATAGCATGCTTCCTGGACTGAGCCTTAGCAGTGACAAGCTGGGCTTGAGCCTCAGACAATTTAGATATCAAATCCTTGATTTGAGTCTTGTAGTTGGTGTGTTTATGTTTTAATAGAGACACAGTTTTCTCTAACTCCTCAATTTTCTTTTGATAGTCAGATTCAGCTCTCTTAAAATCAGATTTTAAAATAAATAAAGACTCAATATCATATCTGATTTCCATATTGTAATCTTGATAAAGTTTAACTTTAGCTATATAGGTTGGAGTGCAGAGATGTTCATATACATGAGTATCATATGTTCCTGCCATGAGAGCTTGAGCAGGAGTCACATCATGTACCATGAAGCTCCAGTCAACTTCTTGAGCCATTGCAGCTGTTTTAGTTGACTTTCTAGTGGGCTTAGAGGTTGAGGGATGTGTGGAGGCCTGTGGGGTTCCCGGATTGGTCTTGGGAGCCTTGCATTCCCTTGCAAAGTGACCGAGTTGGTTACATTGTAACCCTTTGCTTTGGTCTTGTCAAACCCAAACTTGCTGGTAGTTGGGTTTTGAGGGAATTGCCTTCCAGTTCTCTTAAAGAACTTCTTCGCCTATAAGTTAAAAGAGCCATCTGTTGGACAATGTCCACATACTCTACATCATCTGGATTGAAACACTCGAGATCGTCAAAACAGTTTGGAAATGACCGGAGTGTCCACTTCCTGAGACAAAGGCACAACTTTCCTGGAAGGAATTGTGTTGACCCTGTTGAGACCTTGGAGTCTCAGGAAAACTGATGTAAGGTCCAGAAGAGCAGGATGGCTGCTGGTAAGTCAGGCAGTGCTGAGGTTGTGAGGGTGCTGAGCCTTCTGCAACCATTAAAGCATTGCTAGCAGGAAGACTCAGAGGACGGCTTGCTTGGTGGCCTTTCTTATTTTCCATCTCTAAACGATATCCATCAAGGATGCCATAAAGTTCAGTCATAGTGAGAGTGTTCAGATTCTCTGTCCTCTTGATAGAGACACAGTAAAATGTCCACTCGTTTGGAAGAGCACTCATGAACTTTCTCGTGAGATCTCTGAGTTCAGGAGTGATCTTCACAGACTGAAGGGAGGAGATAAGATCCATATACCTAAAATACTACTGGCTGAGGGTCTCTCCAGCAATATAGGTGAAGTTCTCGAACTACTACTTCAGTGAGTCCTTCTTTGAGTCGTTGGAGCTTGAGTACATCTGAGCAAGAGCATCAAACAATTCCTTTGCAGACTTACAATGCTCAAACCCCACCATGATGGAGTTCGGTATTGTAGTTATAAGAATTGTCATAGCATTGCTATCAATATCTATCTTCTTTCGGTCTTCGTCAGAATAGTCTTCAACAGCCTTTTCAATCATGGCATCGTTTCCACCAGGTGATGCCACCTTAGGCTTATACGGGCCATTGACAATGGAGTTCCACATCTTGTTGTCTTGGTATCTGATGAAGCCTTCTATTCTCCTGCTCCAAGACCTGAAATTTTCAGGAGTAATGATGGGAGCCTTTGTCATGGTTCCCATCTCTACTTTGGACTTGTTAAGGGCCATTTTGAGTGAGTGAGTTGTAGGGATGAGTGAAAAACATGTTGATTTGGATAGTTAGATCACGCAATCAAGAGCTTGAGAAGCTCTGATACCAATTGCAGGATCGGTTAAGGGTCACTTAACACTTAGTTTTTCTCTCAAACTCACTTTGAACAACACTCGATTGAAGGTAGAGTCAATAAGAGTGATCAAAATATAGTAAGTAATACAGAACACAAAAAGTAATTTTCAAGGTACTTGTATATATTGGTTCTCAACTCAAATATTACAAGACTCTTACAAGCTTATCTTTTCAAGTTACAATGAGAAACTATATATAATACAACCTACAGCCGGATATACTTTGATACCAGCCGGGATCCTCTAACTAAAGCCTATACTACATGACTATAGTATAAGGTATCTCGAATAAAGTCTTATCTGAGATTTGGTAGTCAGGACATGTCCCTGACTTACCTTTTTGTCACCAACTAAAGTTGGTAACATGTACTATCATAAAAAGGTAAACAATGGAATAAAGTATGGTCGACTACATGGCTCTTTGAGAAAACGCCATGCAGTATTAGAGGTCTGCAGCGGAGTGTCAGAGTCCATACTTATGCCCACTGGTTCATAGCAGTGTCTCCCGAAGGTTAAATGGCTTCGGAAGAGCAAGTACTTCCGAAGCCACTTATACTTCGGAAGAGGCTGCTTCTTCTAAGGCTTGGGAACTTCTTCTTTCCTTCATACTCGGAAGTAGTCTTTTGATAAGACTTAACCTTCGGAAGCAAGCTCTTGACTTCAGAAGTAGTGTTCTGTCTTCGGAAGCTAATCTTTCACTTTATCTTCGGAAGAGCTCTACAACCTTCGGAAGTTACATGCTAAGCCTCGGAATCCTTTGCATGTAGCACCAAAATTATCCAAGTGATATGGTTTTGGTTGCACCAGCCTTCTTCTGATCTAATATTTTGGTTAGATCTATCGGAATTAAAGAGTTGAATGAAGGAGATGGCGGTCAGTATGGCGGCGACGGTGGAAGATTGGGGCGGAGCAACGACGATCATGGCGGCGTTGGACCGTCGGAGAGGATAAAGCACATGCCTTTGTGCACTTTTGGAGAAGGCTGCTAGTGGAAGTAAATATTATATTAAGGGAAGTTTCATCATTTTAATAATAATTTTAACAGGTTCATTAACAATGTTACTCATTTGAACTCAAATGGAGATAAAAATGAAACATATAGACTAAAATGAAGATAACATGAAACGTTAGGGGCGAGATGGCAATTTTGAAATCACAGAGATGCAAGTGGTTAAAATAAATAAATATCAAGGATGCAAGTGGTAATTTAGTCTTACATATATGTATATTTTCTCATGTCTATATTGACATATGTGTATACGAATTAAGAAGAACAATTTACATATATGTATCAAATACCTTGCACATATTCTGTATTAATAAACATTGTATTTAAGTTTATGTATATGTATATTTTTATCAAATACACATTAAGAAGGTCACTTACGGTTAATTTACTATATGTAAAATTCTATTAGTTGATTTACATATATTTAAACATAGACCATTTAACGATTTACGTATATGTTAATAAGATGTGATAAAAAGATTAAATATAAACTTAAAATATGTACATAGTTACTAAGCTGAAAAATGTATGATGAATATATATTTGCATATGTAAAAAGTTAGAAAGAACATAATGTAACACCCCGAATTTCTATTTAAACGAAAGGAAAAGAAAAGTAAATAGAAAGAGTAGAAATTGTGCACAAGTGGAGGGGAAAAAGTGTACAAAGTACAAAACCTTTTTTACTTTAAGGTTTTAAAGGGGCATGGTTGCCCATTCTTTCTTCTTCACCTTCTTCAAACGGCTGAAAAGAAGAAGAGAGAGAGCCCGGTTCTAGAGAGAGAAAGTGGAAGAAGCAGCTTCAAAGGTAAGTCTTCTCTTCTATAAGCTCAGTTTCAGCTGGGTTTTGAGTTCTTGACCGAAGTTCTGAATGTTTAGTGTTTGTTTTTGGGATTCAAGAGCTGAATCGAAGTGGGTCTTGAACTGGAAGAGTGTTGCTCAAAGGCTGCTCAAGGTGATTTTCTAGAACCCCTCTTTTACTGATTTTCAACTGATTTGGGGCTATTATGCATACTAAGTAAACATTTTGAAGGAAACCGTGAGTTTCAGCTTTATGTTCGAAATGATGTATGTATGTATGTATGTATGTTATAGTGTTGATTATGGGTTAGGGATGATGTATAGCATGTTTAGATGGCCTTAGTATGTTAGATCTGTGTTCGGGTATGATTAGAATGATAATCGGGTGATGTTGATAACATAGGAAATATTTCAGAATGTTTGATGAACATGAACAGTGGTCCATGCGCCCAGAGGTGGCTCATGCACCCAAACAGTTGTCCATGCGCCCAGCATGAGAGGCCAAACGCCTAAGTGTTGGCTATGCGCCCAAGGGTGGGTCATGTGCCCAAATAGTGGCCCATGCGTCCAGCATGTTGGCCATGCGTCTAAGTGTTGGCCATGCGCCCAAGGGTGGGTCATGCGCCTAAACAGTGGCCCATACGTCTAAGTGTTGGTCATGCACCCAAGTGTTGGCCATGCGCCTGAATAGTGCCATGCGTCCAAAGTGATTGAAACAGCTAAGTGTGGTGATGCGTCTGAACAGGTGCCATGCGCCTGAACAGGGCAGAAGCGCCCAAATAGTGCCCATGCGCCCAGACTGTTTTTACTTAGAATTTTTATGCTCATGCGCCTGGAAGGTCCCATGCGCCCAATTTGACTTGAGGTTTCTAAATGGTTTTTAAGGGGTACAATGGGAAGATAGGCCTGGTTATGATGTGATGGCTTATGTTTGATGTGTGTTATGCATGTATGATGTTGCTTGTATGGTGATGGTGTATGTTTATGTATGTTCCTTATTATGTATGTATGTCTTCCCTTAGCTTTGCGTTGAACGTTAATAAATGTAATGAAAGTATTATACAACGTAAAGTGGAAGATAAAGAAAAAAGGAACGTAGTGAATGAATGCATGCATTAGTAAAAGAAAAAGTATAGAAAGGCTTGCAAGCAATATGTATAGAGGTGCATGGCTCTAAATGCCTTAAGCTCTACCACGTGAGGTTCAGCAAATCCTAAAGTGTGCACGCAGGGGTTCCAGTCTTTGTGACTGACCTTCAGTGGTGTTACTCACTTCGGTGGGGGTGTTGTTACCCACTTCGGTGGGGGTGTTGTTACCGAGTTACGTATAACTTTGGGGGTGTGGCATAAGGCCAAGCATATGTATGAGGTGAGCGACTCTGTGTCGCAGCAGACTTGAAAGAGGTCCTTGTCGTGTATCCCGGTACTGTGTCAGTCTTCGGACATGAGTCGGGGGTTTGTGAGCAGGCCCCGGCACAGTATCAGTCTTCGGACATGAGTCAGGGGTATTGCATGAGACAGGATACAGATCGCGTACTCCGGTACTGTGTCAGTCTTCGGACATGAGTCGGGGGTTTGTGAGCAAGCCCCGGTACAGTATCAGTCTTCGGACATGAGTCGGGAGTATTGCATATGACGAAAGTGACGGATGATTAGATCCGTGTCATGTATCCCAGTACTGTGTCAGTCTTCAGACATGAGTCGGGGGTTTGTTTATTAGGCCCCGGCACAGTATCAGTCTTCGGACATGAGTCGGGGATATTGCATGAGACAAGATAATGAGGTGAGCGACTTTGTGTTGCAACAGACTCGGATAGAGTTCAATCCCTGTGACTGACTCATATGGGATCTTTGTCGCGTATCCCGGTGTTGTGTTAGTCTTCGGACATGAGTCGGGGGATTGTGAGCAGGCCTCGTCACAGCATCAGCTTTCGAGCATGAGTCGGTGATATTGCACGAGACAAGATTCGAGTAATAAAGAGTAATGAACGAAAGATAATGTATGAAAGAATGAACGTTAATGAATTATCGTAATAAAGTATTGAACATGATCCTTGTCATTCGACCTCAATAATCGTGGCTGAGTGCCACGAAGAGGGTAAAGTCTGACCGGATCTAGAAAGAGAAGTGAACGATAATGTAATACGTTGAATGAACAAAGTTAATGAACGTAATGACGAAGATAATAATGATATTATATGTATGCACGTATGATGCATGATCACAAACGGTTGTAAAGTATAGTATGTTTTGAAATAAAGTAAAGAACGGTTTTAACACAGAAAATAATGTTTTATTATAAAACTAGAACTCACTCAACGTCGCTGACTTTTGTATGCATGATAGTTGGCAGGTATATGTTGATGCTAAGGAGTTGCAGGCATAGATGCATAAGCTACTGGGAGCATTTTGAGGCTGGCATTTGTATTTTGACATGTCTTGTATTTTAAGATGAAAACAAATGTTGTAAATGACATGTTTTAGTTATTAATGAAAGTTTTAAATTCCGATGTAAAATAAATGTACGTTTTATAATGTTTTAAGTGCGATGAATGACCAGCTGTAAGCGTCCCGGGAACAGAACCTTACACATAAATAATTTGTATAAATAGTAAGAAAATAACGTAAATGATTTTACAAATAGTACAGAAAAAAACATAAATTTAACCATATTTGAATAGTAATAGTTAGGGAGATAAGAGAAAATATATAAATTAATTTACTTTTAAATTGGAGAGAGAATTTTTATAGTTGTACTAATATGTCATTAGCATTAATATCTAATCATCTAATTAAATGCAAATTTGCATTTTAAACTCATTTCAATCTAATCCATTGATTAAATAAATCAACGATTACAATTGGTTCTTTTGGTTTTAAAAATAAAGTTGGTTCTGAAAATAAAATTGGTTCTGAAAAGATTTTAACCCTACATATTATATATATATAATATATATATATATATATATATATATATATATATTATATATATATATATATATATATATATATATATATATATATATATATACTATATATATATATATATACTATATATATATATATATTATACTATATATATATATATATATATTATATATATATATATATACACTATATATATATATGGGAGGGTTCAAATGAGAATCACCTTTTTTTGAGAACTCTAAAACCAATCTCAGCCATTCATTTTTTATCACATGCTATTTTCCCCTTTTTTTAAAACGTTCATAAGCTTTTTTCATGACTTTATTTTTTCAAAAAAAAATCACCATAAAATTCAGTATTTTTTATCTTTCCAACGCCTACCATATTGATATACTTTTCTAAAAAAATCGTACATCCATTGTTTATATATGTGTAAATCTAGTTATACACATGTGAAGTAATGGATTTACACATGTGTAAATCCGATATTACACATATGTAAAATGAATTTCGTTAAAAACATGAATTTTTTTATTTTTTATAAAAAAAATTATGAAAGAGGGAAAGTAGGGGAACATAGTTGTGTTTTTATTTTTTTTTTATGTTTTTTTTGATTTATAAATTTTTAAATATATTTTTTTTAATTACAATTTTGCCATTGAGAACTAGTGGTTGAGATTGGTTCCTAGAGTTCTCACAAAAAAATGGTGTTCTGCAAAGTAAACGAAAGTTGTTGTGCCTAAATTCATTTTCAAGGATACTGTAGTAACCTGACGGATCGGCAACGTTGGCTAATATGGTTTTTCGTTTGATTCTATGGGCAACCAAAGCAAAGATTGACTGAAGATTGTAAGAGGTGTTATCTACTATTCGCAAGCAACGTCTAAGGGGGAATTTGTTGGAGCAATATAGTCATATATAGTGTGTCCGTCACTTGTCGAATAATCTAGGCCTAATGTATTACACCTGATATGTTGTAAACACATGAAACTGGGTCATTCGCAGGAGCATATGCGAATGAGACTCAGTCATACGACTGAGCCATGCTAATGGACCAGTCGTGCGACTGAGAGATGCGATTGGGACATTCGTAAGACTGAACCATAAGTATGGTCCAGTCGTACGATTGAACCATACGCATGGTCCGATTGGGCCTAGTCGCATCTAATATGGGCCGAGGCCTATATATACCAGTTTCAATGTATAGAGAGGGAAGGGTTTTGAGAGGAAGTCTGCCCGGAGCCTAGGGCTGCCGGATGAGAGGGGAGATCATGCTCGATCTTCCCCTTGCCAAGAGTCTTGATTCTTATGTTGTAACGAGCTTGTAATCGTTAGGTTTTATCAATGAAACCATTCAATTATAGTTCGTATTATTGATTGTCTCTTGGTTTTTGCTGTTTGTTTATCCTTCCGTCAAGAACATGCTCGGATGTTTATCGATCCAGCCGATTTCACAAATATATGTATATATATATGTATATATATGTATATATATAAAAAGATTTACAAGTAGCAATTCATGTCAATGGCTATGAATTATTCAAGTTTATAGAACACATATAGCTACAATCAAACCTTGACCAAGATTAAGATTACAAGTTTATAACGATTAGCTAAGTGTACTTGGTTCCCATGACGAACAAATCATACATCATTAGGAGCCGGAAATACATCGGCTTTAGCACCAAATAGGCTTGTTAGGCCCATAGATCTATGACGTCGCTAGGCTAGCAATAGTTAATGGTTGTCAACATATAATGTATCTCATATAACACTCACAATAATATCAATAACCATGACAAAAAGGTAAATATGAAATGCATGTGCATATACAAGTATCAAGATGTTTACAAGTGTAAGTTTATAAGGTTAACATGTTTCACCTCAAAATTTGTAAACTAAAGTAAAAATGGGCATGAGAAATCACAAAGAAAACTCACAAGTATAATGATGGTTGTCGAGTACATAAAAAACTTGGATGTCAAGAGTCAAAGATGATGTTCTAAATGATAAATAAAATAATAACTTGAGGTCGGAATTCATTACAAGAAGTTAGGACATTTAGAGAATGCTAAAAAGCGAAAGGTAAATTGAAAAAGGATTATTGCATCAATTTTAGATTTTGGACAGAATATTTGATATGTGTTTGAACATGTTTTAAAAATAGAAAAAGGTTTCATAAAATTATAAAATTTATATTTGACTAGTTCAAAGTTTGCCGGACAACTTTCATTCAGAAACATTTTTATTAAAAGATCTTTAAATATGTCAAAACAACAACACAAGATAGAAGGTGTTGAAATGCCCACTTATTTTATAAAGGTTATTGTTGAGTCGTCCGATCGAGTTTGAAGATGTATAAACGATCATTGAAAAGGTAATTCAATGAGCTTTATATTAGAGTCTGAGTTTACTCAACTTTAGTTTGTTATGACCAAGTTATGATTAGTTGAAGTCAGACTATATTCTGTCAAATATATAGTAAGACACTTATATGCACTTCTAAAATTGTTAAAGCATGAAATGGGTTAGAACAAATTTATTATGTTGATATATGGTATTTAAACTTCATTTGAGTTATAAAAAATATTCCAAGACTTTGGCATAGCCATCATTTAAAGAAATAATCTTGTGGAATAACCGAATGCGGCGGCATAGACGTCCATATGCAAACGGGATTCTTTGTTTACGTTAGTGTGTTCTTAGCTTGATTTAAGAATGATAGTGATTATTATAAAATTAGTGAAAGTTACAAGGTTAATGATCAAATGATAATGATTAAAATATAAAGATATTTAGTAAAAGAAAGAATAAAAGTAAAAACATAAAGTCATGAGAATAATTAGATGTTAGGATGCTTGAAACAATATAGAAATACATAATATAAGAACAATATAAAACTAACTTAGTATTAGAAACTTTTTAAAATTACTTCTAAAAGGAAATTCTTGAAATTTATTAAAACCAATGGATGAAAGAAAGATATATGAGTGAGATTTTTGGAGAATAAGCAATTGAAAAATGAGGCCTAAAGCTTGCTTTTATAGCTGAGGTTAGGAAAAGATTATGAATGGTGTTAATGATAAGTTACAAGTTTTTTGAAAGGAGGTTATGATTAGAATTTAAAATAATTATAAAATTAAATAATTTAAATAAATAAAATAATAATTACAATTTAAACTCTAAATTTAATTGAGTAATTTATTTTTTATTAAATCTTTATAAACATTATAATCTCACAAGAACTTGTGATTTGATTATTTATTTTAGTTGAATATTGTAAAATCTTATAGATTTTAATAACCTTTCAATATTTATAAAATTTATCTTATAATTATAGAATTTAAAGTAAATTGATTAAGTGACACATTTATTGTTTTTGGAACATATAAATAAATAAAATGATCAAATAATAAATTTGATTTACAATATTGATTCAAATGGGTTTGGGTTTGGGTTTATACTATGAAAGTGGGCGGATGGTTCATTCCGTATTTTTATATGGACTCATTAAAAAGGATACGCATATATATGACAGTGATACATATATGTAACACACAAGTTTACGCATACGTAACATTATGTTACGTATGCATAACAAGCTGTTTCCTTTACTTTAGTTGTCTCTACTTTGGAAGAATCATGATTATCTAATTTTTCAATTCAAATTATAAAAAGCAATAGATTTTATTATTTAAATATATATTAAATATAAAAGAAATGTGATAGGTGAGAGAAAAAAAAGAAAAATGTGTGTAAGTTATGAATTTTTTAATTAATGTGGCAAATTACCAAGTTAATTATTTTTTTATTTTTCCTATTTTGCTCTTAATGCCTATTAAACACCCATAATCTTCTATTTAATTACTAAAATGTCAATAATAATCTTAACCATAGATCAAAAAGATCAATTGTGAATAAATATTTTTTAGTTTTCAATTATAATATGATTTTCATTGGTATCCTTCTCTCTCTCTCTCTTTCTATATATATATATATATACACATATACATATATATATATATATATATATATTATATATATATATATATATATATATATATATATATATATATGTATATGTGTATATATATATATATATTAAGTCGTCTTTGATTAATTTGTTTACATGAATGCAACACATACACTCAGCATGATACATTTGATTAAATAATGTTAAGTAGTAATGTATAATCTCCCATGGCATTGCCACATTAGTCCTTTGCAAACATAATTCATGGGGGCAAGTTACTATACAAAGTATTATTTTCGTATGAAGCACGAAGTCATCAGGGCATGACATTTTTATTGACTTTTGCAAGTTTTTTAATTTATTTAACTGTTCATAACTTTTATGTATGAAATTAGTTTTTTTATAAAAATTACACAATAAAATCGAGTCTTTTTATCTTCAAAACAAGTACAATATTGTTATATAAAATTTTAATAATTTATTTTAAGTTTTTAAAACGAGTATAGTATTGTGTCTTTTAGTGCAGTTCATTATGTATTTTTATTAGTTATTGTGTTATTCCAAATTTTATTGTGTTTATCTGAAATGATGAATTATAAAAAAATATAATGATTAAATAACATTCTTGTGTATCTTTAACATATAAAATACAATATTAAATTAGCAACTAATTAATCTAATACACTAAAAACAATGATAAGATAACACAATGTCTCATTTTCTTTTTGATCATCATTGTGTAATCTTGAACATTGTGAGTTTTAAAAAATACAATGGTGAAATAATATCATTATGTACTTTTTAATTATAAAATACAATGATAGTTGATAACTAATCAATCTAATACATTAAAAAGAATGACAATTAACACAATGTCTTGTTTTATTTTTTAATTTTGAACAATATGAGTTTTAAAAAATACATTGATTAAATAACATTATTTTGTACTTCTAGTTGTAAAACATAATGATAGATAACAACAAATTTATATAATATATAAATATAATAATAAAAATAACACTTTGTGTTATTTTTAACACTATAAGTTTTAATAAATACATTGAAAAAAGTATATTATTATGCGTTTCTAATTGTAAAATATAATTTTAGATAACAAGTTTATATAATCTGTAAAATAATAATAATAACACAAATGATCTAAAACTTAAAATTCAATGATAAATACATATAACAAATATATAATATATATATATGACACAATAAGAGTATATGACACAATTAGCTGATTATTGACATAATGACCAAAATACCCTCATTATTAAAACAATAAAAGAACACGTGTAAAACCCACAATTCGTCTTAAGCCATTAAAATATGTTTGCTACTTGAATGCTATATTTTCTTATTCTAGTAGAATTGAAATCGATTTCTCTTTGCACATTATAGTAACTAGCATTCGATATCTGTGTTACGTGATAAAGATAATAATTTTTTTTATAGTAGGGTGAAACACGTCATGTTTATGCGTTGATAACTTGATATTCAACCCGAACACGATTCATATTTATATTCACGTTAAAACATTAACTCTAATGCGTACACTTAAAATCGCTTAACTCGAACATTACTGGTTTAATGTGTTTATCCATACTCATCAAACTGCCTTGTGGATTGGTGGTAACAATCAATTTGTAATAGATCATCTATCTATCTATCAATGTGTTTAACTAAACATAACAACAAATAATAAAACTTTTCAAACAATTAAATATAACAAACTAAAATCTACTTTTTCATCTACATTGCCCCCAACAACCATCCCTATTTATATGCACATATATAAAGTGATATCTCATCTCCTTCCTATAAAATAATGATAAATCTTGGGCCGACTTATTCATCCATGTTAATCTATAGAAAAATAAAATCGAAGCATGTTGTTGTGAAATAAGCTATCAGATGATAAGACAAACCACAAATCTCACACATTGATAAGCACGTGTACTTATCATTCACTTATCACATCCCACGTTTTATTCCTTATTATCTCGTTCAACTCGTATATTTCATCACTATTTATATCGTCTCCTGGTCGTTCATTCTCTCTCTCTCTCTAAAACTATCTACTTTCTCTCTCTACAAATTCTCTACAACAAGGAGAGAGAGAGACTGAAACCCTCCGATCTGATTTCATCCAATTCGAAGGTAATCGATGTTTTGATTTCTGATTTTAACCTAAATTAGACTCATATGCTGATTATACATGTAGATTGTTGTGTGTTGATGCATGATTGTAGGTTGATTAATGATTATGCATATGTGTATAGGTGTTTTGCGACTTTGCGTTATGTACATACGTGTCGGTTTTTGGAAATTTAGGTTTGTGTTGGATGAATGAAATGGAACAGTGTTTTGGTCGTGCTGTGTTTCGATTTGGTTTGTTAAATGTTACGGAAAATTGGAAATGGAGGTTGTACTGTTGTGGTTTGATTTTTGAGGATTCAGAGGATTGTGATTGTTTTATGTCTGTATTTATGTGTTTTTGATCAGGTTAGTTGCAGTTTTGGGGAGAAGGTGAAGTTATGGCGTCTCTCAGCAGAGAGCTTGTGTTTTTGATACTTCAGTTTCTGGATGAAGAGAAGTACAAAGAGACTGTTCACAAGTAGGGTTTAAAGGTTTTGGTTTTCTGTTTTGTAATTGTGGTTGTGGTTATGTGTAATTGGTTTGTTTTGTTGTGGAGGTTGGAGCAAGAATCTGGATTGTTCTTCAATATGCGGTATTTTGAGGAAATGGTAACGATTGGCCAGTGGGAGGAGGTGGTGAAATACCTGTCTGGATTTACAAAGATTGAGGATAACCGATATTCGATGAAGATCTTCTTTGAGATACAGAAGCAGAAGTATCTAGAAGCTTTGGATAAGTATGTTTAATTTGTATGGATTTTAAAGTTTGAGTTTTGATCACCTTGTATTTTACGATAATGATGCTATATGGTTCAAGTGGCAGGAAGGATCACGCTAAAGCTGTTGAAATTTTATTGAAGGATTTGAAAGTGTTTTCGACTTTTAATGAAGATCTTTTTAAAGAAATAACACAGCTTTTGACTTTAGAGAATTTCAGGTGAAGACATTAAGAGTGTCTGTTTCATGATATTAGCTGTATATGAATCTGAAATTTTGAAGCTTATTACATGATTTTGTAACTATTGAATGTTATATAAATGTGTTCAGAGACAATGAACAATTATCTAAATATGGAGATACCAAGTCTGCTAGGAGTATAATGCTGGGTGAACTTAAAAAGTTGATCGAAGCAAATCCCATTTTTCGCGATAAGCTAACTTTTCCAAGCTCAAAGGGTTCAAGACTGAGGACACTCATTAATCAAAGGTTTGTCTCTTGTGTTGTGGATATTGTGAATTTTGCCGTTGAATTCTAGCCATATACGACTTGCTTTTGAGCAAATGTTTTCGGATTGTAGTTTAAACTGGCAACATCAGCTATGCAAAAACCCAAAGATGAATCCCGATATAAAAACTCTGTTTGTTGATCACTGTTGTGGGCCGTCACAACCAAACAGTGCACATCTTCCATCCCCTGTTACGAATCCCTTAATGGGTGCAGTACCAAAGCCTTCCGGGTTTCTACCTTTGGGTGTTCATGGTGTAAGTGAGAAAGAAACAAACAGATTTATTATATTTTTAGCGGTTTAAAATTTCAAATATCATGGTCAACATGTCTTTGACTTCTATTTTCTGTTATGTATATCAAGCCTTTTCATGTAGCACCAGCACCTCTGCCTACAAATCTTACTGGCTGGATGGCAAATCCAGCTGTGGCTCATCCATCGGCTTCTGCTGGACCCATAGGCTTAGTTTCACCTAACGTTTCTGGTATGTGACTCAACAGATTATAAGCATTTATTGAGAAAAGCATCAAAGATTTGTGGTGATAATATAACAAATATCACGATTTTCTGCATTGTTTATTGCCACTTATGTAGTTGTTTGTTTTTTTGCCTGTTTCTCGCCGACATGGCAGCTATAACAAAACGACCTAGGACTCCTCCTGCTCACAGTCCAGCTATGGATTATCAACCTGCTGACTCTGAACATGTACACAAGAAAACAAGAGCTTTTGTGACATCTGATGAAGTATGAACTACTCTGGCTATTCTTTGCATAAGCTTAAGCTTACATTTTGTGTAAAATGTAAATTTTACTGTTTAAAGCTTAAGTGTTGGGTTTACTGTAATTCATCTATCTTGAATTAGTTCCCTGTTAGTACTAATTGTCTTACTGAATTCAACTATATGTTTATGACGTAATTTGGTTGATGGTAAATACTGCATATCCTTGATCTTCGTACAGGTCCATCGTACACCTGTAAATGAGTTACCCATCGGTTACACTGGTCAAAGCACATATTCATCTCAAGATCTCCCGAAAGTTGTGATGATGACCTTAAATCAGGGCTCATCTGTCAAGAGTATGGATTTTCACCCCATACAACAAATTCTGCTTCTTGGTTAGTTTCCCTATGTTATAGATATTAAACTTATGCTATATGCTGGTAGTTTATGCTCTCTGAAAATTTCAATTCTTGGTATTTTTTTAATGTGGTTGCTTGTTTTGTTTGATGTTGGGAATTATAAGTTGGAACAAATGCGGAGAACTTTTGATATGGGACTTAGGTAGCCGAGAGAGGGTTGCTCAGAAGAATTTCAAGGTTTGGGATCTTGGTGCTTGTTCAATGCCCTTTCAGGTTAAATTTTTAGTCTCTTTTTAAATAAAAATATTATTCATTAATAATCATTATTGATACACATATGAAGTAATTCCAATTACACATCAACTTTGTGTTTGTAATAGACAACTTTGACCAATGACTATACTGCATCAGTCAACCGTGTAACTTGGAGCCCTGATGGAACCATGTTCGGTAACCTAATAATTGTTGCAATATTTTAAAATACATGACTATAAACACCTTTTTATATTTGAATATCATGAACTTTCATATAGGTGTTGCATACTCAAAGAACATTGTGCAAATATACTCATATCATGGTGGTGGTGATATACGAAATCACTTGGAGGTAGTACACTTCTTCATATTAAATGTGTATGACTTATGTAACTATTGAATTTTACAGGATTTGATTTAATGCAGATTGAGGCCCACAATGGCAGTGTTAATGATCTTGCTTTCTCATACCCAAATAAAACACAGAGCATCGTAACTTGTGGAGATGATAGGCTAATAAAGGTTTGTATCTCATTACTTTTGCTTCATCTTAAGTGTTAAGAATTATGAAATCTGTGGTGTATAATATAAAGGTCCATGCAGGTGTGGAATGCAGTAACAGGGATAAACAGAATCAATTGAAGGTCATGAAGCACCAGTATATTCTGTATGCCCTCACTTTAAAGAAAATGTTCAGGTATCACCTTTCAAGTTCATGTTACCTAGTATTTCACTTCTTTTGTTGTAATATGTCTAACCTTATCTTCTTCTAAAACTAGTTTATTTTCTCAACGGCAACTGATGGGATTATTAAGGCGTGGCTGTATGACAACAATGGTTCAAGAGTTGACTATGCTGCACCAGGTCATGCATCCTCCACCATGGCATATAGTGATGATGGGACGCGATTATTTTCATGTGGGACAAATGAAAGTGGACAATCGTTCATTGTGGAATGGAACGAAAGTGAAGGTGCTATTAAACGTACATATAATGGGCTCGGGAAACGGGCCACTAGGCCTGTACAGTTCGATACTACGAAAAACCGTTACATTGTTGCTGGTGATGAGTGGCTAGTTAAGTATTGGAATATGGACAATTCTAATGGGTTGTTAGTCATTGATGCTGAGGGTGGTTTACCGGTAATATCTATCATCATATTCACTCATTTAATATATAGACATTTCCACTAGCTGATGATAATGGTTGATAAATTATTCATTTGTAGGCTTCTCCTTGTGTACGATTCAACAAAGAAGGAATGTTATTGGCTGTTTCAACAAGTGATAATGGAATTAAAATTCTAGCAAATTCAGATGGGGTTAGGGTTCTTAAAACCATGGAGAATCGTTCTTTTGATGCCTCAAGAGTCACATCTTCATCTGCTGTGAAGGTAAAAACGTTCTTGTTCTTCTTTTCATACATCAGATTATAGAATTAAATTGTTCAGAAATTAGAAACATGTACAGACTTCTGCAATGACAACATCAGGTGCTACTGCTAATGCAACCAGTGGACCAAGTATCATGGATAAAGTTACCGCAATGCCCCCAGTAGCTATGGCGGTCAGCATTATTGTTCTTATATTGATGTATACTAAGTCTTTACAAATTATATAATTTAATATTCATGGGGTGTGATTATAGATTAGTGAAAATCAGAATTTGGTAGATAGGCCTGTAATTGGAGATGAGGCTACAGAAAAATCTACAATGTGGAAAGTCACAGAAATATCTGAACCATCACATTGTCGTTTCTTAAGGCTTCCAGATAATACTTCATCAATGCGGGTACGTTTTGTAATATTTACTTTATTATGTTTTTACTAATATTTAGTTTTGTCTCATTTATTTTCAAAATTCAAACACATATGAAACAATATTAGGAGCTAATTCTCATGCACCCATCTGACGGGTTCCATGTGGCGTCCTCGGATAGCTTTTCTGTCTTGCTTATGATCGTGGAGACACGTGTTTAAGCTCATTTCCAAGTAGATACAATCTTTAAACATTTAACCATGTGTTACATTACAGGTCACAAGATTGATATACACAAATTCAGGACTTGCAGTTTTAGCTCTAGCAGCCAATGCTGTTCATAAACTATGGAAATGGCAGAAAAGTGATCATAATCCTACTGGGAAGGTATTTAATCTCTTAAATGTTCTTAATTGTATCATTACTTAATTTTGTTGTTTATGGTTATTTGGCTTGTTTAGGCAACTGCTAGTGTGGCACCTCAGATATGGCAACCAACTAGTGGTATATTAATGACAAATAATATCAGTGATACAACACCAAGGATTCCATTGCTTGCTTTGCACTATCGAAAAACGACTCATATGTCACGTCTGCTTCAGGCGGAAAGATCTGTTTGTTTAATATGACGACATTTAAGGTATCCTCATGCGTTATTGTTATCGAATATATATACAGCATATTCTTTATTTTGTATCACATCCATTTATTTATTTCTTTATATGTAGACTATGACTACATTCATGCCACCTCCGCCTGCAGCAACCTTTCTGGCCTTTCATCCACGAGATAACAATATTATTGCCATAGGCATGGATGATTCTTCTATCCACATATACAATGTCCGGGTTGATGAGGTTGTTTTAATATTTTATTATATTTATTAAAAATTCAAGTTGAGAGTACAACTGTTGATAAAAAGGAATTAATATTTCATTGTTCATTGACCAGGTCAAAACCAAGCTTAAAGGCCATCATAAAAGAATAACGAGCCTTGCATTCTCAAATGTTCTTAATGTTCTAGTATCTTCTGGTGCTGATTCTCAGGTAATATTTCCGTTCCGAATTCATTTCATGAATGAGATATGAATATATAGTGAGAATGTTTTATTATTATTTTTTTCTTTTCAGCTGTGTGTGTGGAGCGCAGATGGATGGGAGAAGCAAATGAGTAGACAATTGCAAATCCCAGGGGGACGTGCTGCTGCTCCTTTGCTGATACCCATGTACAATTTCACCAAGATCAAACACATTTGTTAGCCGTTCATGGAACTCAGATAGCCATTTTTGAAGCTCCTAAACTGGAATGCTTGAAGCAGGTTTGTTTCTTAATTATAAATGAATCTAGTTGACAATTCTTTCTTGTTTTTTTCTCTATTATATATAACTTATTTTTATTGTTCATGTTTAGTGGAGCCCTCGAGAGGCAAGTGGTGCAATAACACACGCTGCTTACTCATGTGATAGCCAAACAATATATGTCACTTTCGAGGATGGTACTATTGATATTCTAGCAGCATCAACACTCAGATTGCGCTGTCGGATCTGTTCTACTTCATATCTGCCCTCAAATCCAAAGTCAGTATTTGTATTTTCCAACTTCATATGTTATTATATGTAACATTTCGGTTTCAAATGGGAATCATTTAATATCTGAGAATCTGAGAACCAATTTAAATCTGCATCCACTTTTATCACGTGAACTTTTTTTTACATGGTGCATTTTTGTAATTAAGGTACAAACACATTAGGTCATTACATGATTCATCTATGAATACGCAATATGTATACTTATAGTCCTAGTAGGTGTTACTTGCGTATTTACTGTGAATACACTCCACATGGGGTGAATATGTGTGTTCACTCTAATTACGGAAATGCCACTGTGTTCATATAGTTTATTCACTTCAATACATGCACTCATGTTACTTGCATTCATAGTTGAATACACTATGTTTTTGCACTTGTTTTTTACTCGATTATGATAATGCCAAATATTTTTCAAGCAAATCTGCCAGCAAAAAGTTGGTTCTCAAGTACTTGATGGTTTTCATTTAAAGCTCACAATGTAATTATTTACATACATATATGTATGTCATATGTGCGTGTGTTTGTGTGTATGAACTTGTTATAATATATGTTATGAATTTTCAGTTCAAGGGTGTATCCACTTGTGGTTGCTGCACATCCATCTGAACCCAACCAGTTTGCTCTAGGACTCACAGATGGTGGTGTGTGCGTACTCGAGCCACTTGAGTCAGAAGGGAATTGGGGGGGCTCATCTGGTGCTGAAAATGGTGCCAGCTCAAGTACTAGCATCGTTGGTGCTGCTGCTGCGAATACAACTGATCAAGCTCAGAGATAGTCCTTATCAAATTTAAAAAAAAAAAACTTTTCAGAGCAAAGATGCAAGATTTAGGGGGTACAGTTACTTTATTATTACCAGAAACATAGTGGTTAAAATCTTTTAGATTAGAGGGGCAACATCAAGGATCTGTTTCTGACGCTATTACCTTTAGTAACATGCAAAAGAGTTTCGGTTTGTTCTGTAAATGTTATGAAGAAGAAACAGAAGGATGGGGTTTTGGGGTAAATGTGAATTCTCATGTTTTTTCAGACTACATTTTGATTACTTGCTCTTTAAAGTAGTTTTTTTTCCTGTGATTTACGTCTTATGTCATGTTTGGCTCATAAACATTTACATCATCACATAGATTGATTGTCGTGGTATAATCGTTGGTCAACGGAGCCTGGATTGATTATCGTGGTATAATCGTCGGTCAACGGATCAATTTAAACAGAGATTGGATGTTAACATGCAGGCAGGTGTTTAAGCAATGTAGATAACAGATGGGTCATATATCATAATTAAGCTCTTGAAATCAATGGAGGAATGTTGACAGAAAATGTTAATTCCAAGAGTGTGTAGATGACCAAAGTTGAAGGGGTAGTTCGTAATATTTTGTAATTGTTTGTTTAGTTTGTTAAAACGGTTCAGTTGTTGATTAGGTCATTGCATATAAGAATAAAATTGATTTCTTGATTAATTTTTTCATTCTTCTTGCTCTGATAATACGAGTGTGAGTCTTCTAGTAGCTGTTTTCATTGGTATCACGAAACCAAAAAGGAATCACGAAACGAAGGACTGGATTCTGATTCAAGATTTGGTGTGACCTACGAGAGAAAGAAGAACATGGCGAACGCAGGAGTTCCTAACAATCAGATCATCACGATCAAAGATACCGTATCAATTCACCTTCGATGTTCGGTACTTACATCAATAAATTATTCAATTTGGGCTGTAGCTGTAAAATTGAAAGAAAAGTTTTCAATGTGCATGGATTGTGGGAGGTAATTGAACCTTGGGGTGAGGGTGAAGTTGAGTCCAAGAAGAACAATACTACAATAGCGTACCTCTTCCAGGCAATACCAGAAGAATTGGTTCTTCAAGCGGTTAACAAGAAGACGGCTAAAGAGATCTGGGAATCGCTCAAGACCATATATGTTGGTGTCGACAGGGTGAAGAAGGAACGGCTTCAAACTCTTCGAAATGAGTTTGAACATCTAAGAATGAAGGATGGAGAGGATATCGATGCTTTTGCGGGAAAGTTAACTACTCTGGCCACAAGAGCTAGTGATCTTAGTTTGAAAATTTCTCTATTCGCTGATAGAAAAATTCATCCATATTGTAGGCATAATAGAACAGTTAGTTGATTTGGGCACATTAGTGCTCCAAGAAGCCATTGGACGTCTGAAAGCCTTCAAGGATAGAATGGGCTGAAGTCCAAACAAAACTTGGTTTCAAACAGGAGTGATCGACTGCTGCTTTCGTACTCTAAGTGGCAACCAAACATAAGAGCTTGGAGCCTCAAAGCCGAAGCAGAACCAAAACCAACTGCGGTACAAAGAAAAGAAGGGTGAGAACGATAAGAGGAAGAATTCAAACCAGCATGAAAGAAAAGGAAAAGATAAGTCAACAATAAAGTGTTTCAATTGTGATGAGTATGGGCATTATGCTTCTTAATACCCTACTGTAAAACCAAAAGATCAAAAAAAGAAAGAAGTCTGTGCTGGTTATAAGAGTCTATGTTGATGACTTATTAATTATAAGAAGTAAATTACTTTAAACAAGACATAAGATCAGAGTTTGAAATGTCAGATCTTGGATTGCTATGTTATTATTTGGGTATTGAGGTGATACAAAATAGTGAAGGGATTATGATTAATATTGTCATGACCTGCCAAAACGTAGATCGCAACATCCTAACTTTTATCAATTAGGGCACTTGTGAAGCCAACAAGGTTGCCTGGAAAAATCCAGAGCAACCCACACAATTCTGGAGCAACTTGGCAGCACCGGAAGGCACTTGAACATCCCGCAAAAAGAAGAGAAAATGTGGCTCAAAGGGCTGTCATGAAGAACTAACAAGTGCAGCCCTAAAGGATTCTGGAAATCTCTAGAAAACACTTCAATGTTCAACCATGAAAAGAACATGAAGGAAGCTAGATAGTTCCATGAATATATCTAGTGCCAGATATTTCTAGTACAGATATAAAATATTGTATACATACATATAGATATAGAACAATCTAAAATCCATATAACTACTATAAATAGGATGATGGTACCTCGTTTGCACACACCTAAGTCATTTGTAACATCAAAGCATTATACTTGTATTCCAAGTCATACAAGCATTCTACTTGTGTTGTAATCACACATCACAAGCATCTTACTTGTGTGCTACAAATCCAATATTCCTTACAAGACTTCCGCTGCAAAACCCATCCACATGAGATCAAGAAGGCTGACTTAGAACCAATCTAAGTGTCACACGAGAGCTGAACAAATCAATCCGTGACAATATGCTGAGAAAATTACTAAGATGACAGGAATGGAAGGGTACAATGAAACTTGTATCCAATGGAACCCGGTCTCAAGTTGGTAAAAGCTGAAAGAGGAGAAGATTGGGTCGTTGAGGTACTTAATGCAAACAAGGCCGGATTTAAGTTTTGTTGTTGGATATGTAAGTTAATTTATGCGGTTGCCGAAGGAGGCTCGTTTAAAAGCAGTGAAGTAAGTGATTTGGTACGTGAAGGGTACTATGCATTATGGTATCATTTTAAGAAAGGAGAAGGATGGACACTGCATGGCTATAGTGATAGTAGTTATCTCATTGGTGGTGATGATGGTAAAAGTACAACTGGGAATGTGTTTTACTATAATAGATCACCAGTGTTGTGGATGTCACAGAAGCAATCAAAAGTAGCTTTGTCTTCTTGTGAGGTGGAGTTTATGGCTGCAAGTTCAGCAGCTTGTCAAGCCATTTGGCTTCAAGGTTTAGTCGAAGAGGTGACTAGTAGAAAGGCTGAAATAGCGACCATACTAGTAGATAATACGTCTGCCATAGCCTTGATGAAAATCTTATTTTCATGGGCGGAGTAAGCACATAAACACTCGCTATCGTTTCATTCGTTAAATCTTATTTTCATGAAAATCTTATATTCGGGTGGAGCATGTTAGTAGGAGTATGTAAAGGGCATACATTTTGACAAAGGCTTTGCCTCACATTGAAATTTGTGAGATGAGGTTTTACTTGGAGTTGAAGATCTACTCGGAGCTTCTTGTAATTATACGGGAGTATGTTGACAGAAAATGTTATTTCCAAGACTGTGTAGATGACCAAAGTTGAAGGGGTAGTTTGTAATATTATGTAATTGTTTGTTTAGTTTGTTAAAACGGTTTAGTTGTTGATTAGGTCGTTGCATATAAAAAAGAAAGTTGATATCTTTTTCATTGTATTCACTTTTTTATTCTTCTTGTTCTAATAATATGAGTGTGAGTTTTCTGGTATCTGTTTTCAAGAAAGAGGGTTTGAGCTTTTTGGAATATACATTTATTTTCGTGGAGGAAACATTATTTTCTAGATGGAAACATGAATTTACGTTACATTTAAAAGGTTTAATGCCAAAACCTGAAGGGGAGAATGCAAGTATTCTTTAGAGGAAAAAATAAGTTTTATTATTACATGTAAAAAGGTTTCTACTATACATACATTCCAACCAAGACTATTAGACGTTGTAACTGGACTTGCTTGTTTGGAAGATTCAATTTCAATAAACCTAATGAAGAACAATTTCACCTATGCCTTGATAATGTAATAAGATTTTGGTTTCGTATTCTTGCAGATGATCATGATATAAGGATTTATGGCTTAAAGTTGCGAGAAATAACCACACCCATCTTATAAATACGTATATGGGCGGCTATTTTATAACAAGTAAAAAAATCTAAGAAGCGTAAGAAGCAACTATAATATACCAGTGTCTAAAGGACGAGGGGTAAACACATCCAACAAAAACCTGAAAACCTAGTAGCGGAGGCACAAGGTACAAATTAAAGATAATAATTTTTTTTTATTTTGTGGCATATTAAAAAAAACATTTAGATTCTTGATTTTGTGGTATATAAAGATTTTAAGAAACATTAAGATTCTTGATTTTGTGGTAAATATTTTTACAAGAAACATTAATATTCTTGATTTTGTGGTATTTAACTTTTTAACGAAATATAATAATGCATATAAAAGAACGGAGTTTTAAAATAATTCTACATTGAAAATTGATTTCTTTTTCATCTTTCACAGTTCACAACCTCATTTTGCCATCACACTATATTTGATTTGATCCTAATTATATATGCGAGAGTTCATTGCGAGGGAAAAAATAAAGTGACTAGGAACATCTTTCCTATAATTTTAATCTTAAGGTCCAAATCTAATTAGCCATGGGTATTTTGAGGAGATAAATCTATGGTTTCTCTCTCACCATATTAATTATAACAATTATTACTTTTATCGAACAGATTGCACCATACAAGCAGACCTTTTTTTAACTTCAAGTAGACACCTCAAATGATATACTGAACTTTTTTGCTAGGTCATTAAAAACTAGCTCAAATGTGAAGCAGACTTTTCACATTTGAAACAGAGTTTTGTCATATTGAAACAGTTTCACTGGTGCTAATTCATTTATAAGATCCTTTTACTATTCCATCGAACACCTAACATGTAAAAGTATGAGAACTTCCAAGTCATTTCATCAAACAACGCAAGAATTTTAGAATACATTTTGATTAACAAATTAGAGAACATATTAGCACCTACCGGTTAACTTAAAAGAAACTGGCAAACAAATCAATTAGTAAAGCCCTCTAAATTAAAATATTTTCTAAAACATTCAATCAAGATGAATTCTAAAACCTTATATATTTAACCCACAAAAAATCTACCATTGCCATTCATTGAATATTCACTAAAAACTGTAGCTTGACATCAGCTGGTAGGATACATATAATGAAGTGGTGGTGCATAATGAGCTTCTATCAGAAAGAACCACACCATTCCTGAGGTGTATGCCAAAGCTGAGGTTCATGGCCACCGTGAACGATTTCCTTGCGGGTTAACTGGCATTTTTGGACATGACGTTTGCTTTACACCAGACACAATGAGGGAGAGACAATTGATCTAAGCTGATAGGCTAAATCAAATAAAGGGTGGAGATGCTTGTTCCCATTTCTTTAGTGTGCTTAATGAACCTGTGTCTATATATACATATACATAGGAGGGGCAGAATGGTCCTTGGTGATTCTACTAGGGGCCATTTAGTATTTTAACCTAAAGTATGCCATTAAAGTGATATTACCATACTCATCATCAAAAACTGGTGTTATAATATTATTTCACAAGATTGTATTATGTTCTGTTACATTGGATCTCTTGGTAAAGATCTTTAAGAAAGATAGCACTGAAGGTTAAACACCAACAAAGCCAAGAGTCAGCAATGACCATACCACATATACACACAACAGCAACCAACAAATCATTCGACATCTTACAACTCCCTTCATTTACTCTTCATCTTGATTATTATTGTGTGCGACCCTGTCATAAAAATCATCAAATGGGCTGCATGCTTTTATCTTTATGTACACCCCCAGCCCAATTATCTAGTTCCGTTTTCGGCCTCGCCTTTTAGGGGTTTTTTTGGTGTTTGATGGGTTTGATTGAAGTGGCAGAAGTGTACCCCCTTTTAGCTCATCTGTATCATTGGCCTGAGCCAGTGTTTTCTGAGCTTCCATAAAAATTTGCAAGTCTCTTATCTGTAGTTAGGAATGCAACACTGATCATTCAGTTTTGGAAACAACAAATGGGTAATTGTTAGATTTTTTACCTGTTCTTGAAGATCTAGTATTTTCTCATCCTTCATTTTAAGTACTGAAGTTTCCCTGAAATGACGATGGCAAGCGAAGAATAAATAATTTTTGCAACCCATGGAATTAAGCTCTAAAACACTATATATGTCTTGGGTATTAGCTCTGATTTGGATCAATGTAGATTGCTAATAAAAACATGCTACAAGAAATTGGACATAGATGGCTAAATTACCTTCTCAATCTTGAATTTATAAAGTGCATGACTCGAAATAGTGTAGAGCAACCCGAAATACAAATGAGTAGAGATGGAGGAAACAGGTCGGCCCAAAAGGGGTAATTTTTGAGTTGTATCAGGTAGAAGCGAACAACAAACACATTTTAATATATTTTTTCTGAATTTAGAAATAGATAGTGTGTAAAATAAACTGCACAGAAACTATGCTATGGCATTTGGATGACTGTCACCCCGCTCGACATATTTTTTTAGTTAAATTATCCGGCTTAACCCAATAAAGATAAAAACTTAACTCAAATAGACCCATTTAATAAGTAATTGGGTTAATGTTACCACTTTTATCAAACAAACGTACCTTCCAATATCCCACTCATAGAGTAGGTCTAGGGAGGGTGGAATGATGGCAAACCTTACCTCTATTAAGGGGGATAACAAGGTAGCCTTTTGATATTGCCACTTCCATTGATGAGATTATTATTGAAATCATAATTTGTGTGTGTGTTCTATTTATTTATTTATTTATTTGTTTGTTTGTTTTTTGGGGATGTGTGTGTGTTTGGGGGGGTGTAAAGAATACAGTTGTGTACAAAGATAACTACCTCTCCTGAATGTCCTTGTACTTATTCTTCAAAGATTCTTGTTCTTTTGTAAGCTCTTCATTAATCTACCAACAAAGAACAAACATATAAATTGTATTGTTAAAATAGCAGTCATATTATGGATGACAGCATGCTGATCCAAAAACTAACATGTGAAACCGCCTTAGTCTCTTTGGAAAGTTCTTCCAGTTTATGTTGAATTTCCTGTGTCCTTTCAGCTTCAATTTTCTCTATTGTTTCAGCTATGCATATCTCCTTTTGACTTTTAGCCTCAGCAATTAGTGCTTCATAATGCTGAAAACATTTTCTTGTGACCAAAAGCTGTACAGTAAATTAACATTAACCAATAAAAAAGCATATCATAGATTTACGTACTTGTCGCTGGGTCTCCATCTGGGTTGCAAGAAGAAAGTTGTACTCATCCACAATCTGTTGCATTGGATCCAAAAATTCTTAACATTACATATGATTAAAAAAAATACAAATAATATGACAGGAATCTTACCGTATCAACTTTGCTGCTAAAAAGTGCCCCACCAAATTCATCATCCACTTTATCACCACAGTCACCTTCACTCGATTGATGATCCGTCGCAACTGACTTGCTACCAACTTTGGATTGATTTAATCGATGTACATACTTATCACCAACATAATCCCAAATCTGCTGTGTTTCTAGTTCGAGAGAATAACAATGTTGAGCTTGCCGATAATGCTCAATAGCATGCCCTTTTTCATACCTTTAACATCAACGCTAATTAAATATATATAGTAGCAATCAAAGTTATGAGTAGTTGAAACCCAAAAGAAAGATTAAAACGTTATTAGTAGTGTGTTACAGACCTTCCACATCCTACAAAACCACATATCAGACAGGCCCATGGGTTGCTAGATGTGCCACAAACTGCACAGGTTGGTTTACCATCGTGCTGCTGACAAAGTCGACAGACCTAAGACAAGAAAAAGTCAACCTCTTTTGTATTTCAATAAGCTACCAATGTAACAACTTAGTAGGTGACAAAATAAACACAAGGAACATCAAAGATATCAAAACTTAATTAGGATTCTGTTTGCACAATCATTTTTGTTACAATATCATGCGTATATCAAGAGTCTTGAAAGTCACCATTACTAAAGTATTTCAAATTAATAAGTCATCATTACTAGAATATTTCAAATTGATAAGTCAATTCATGCAAGGGGAGCTGGTTTAGGGGACAAACAGAACTACTCATATGTCAATATATTTTTACTCTGTGCTTTGCATACAAAATAAAGAAAACACCCACATAAAACTTTTGTGCAAAATCACATTCACAATACATAAATCCAATTATCAAAGAACTCAATCGTAACATAGAACCAACCTGGCAAGACAAGTAGGTCCACTTCGAGATACACGGACACTGAAACGAATGGTCACAATGTGTAATCTGTATAGCACTCGTGTCATGATCCAATCTCTCTACCATTTCAGGACAATCAAACAAATCACAAACAAAATCAAACCACACAACTAACAACACACCACCAACAATTTCACAGCAACTCACCAAGACACACAGGACAAGTAGGCAACTCTGTATACCCTAACTGAGGAATGCTAGCTACATCTGCAGAATCCGTATACTCCACCAACTGAGCAAAGTAGATATGACAAACCTCATTCTGAAAGATAGAACACAACAAAAAAATGTACCAAATTCGGATTTTCCTAATGAATCAAATTACAAAGCGCTCATGATCAACAACTACCTCAGAAGGACTAAATCGCTTTCCATGATAAGAAATACAGAATCCATCAGCGGCAGCTTGATTCGCTAGCTTGATAAGCACGCTATACCGATCCTCCACCGCATCGTTTCTTCAAAACACACACAAATCAATCCAAATCAAAAAAAGTTCAGTAACAACAACGACAACACAAGACAAGCGATGCTATACCTAATGAAACAGAGATCGGTGAACTCGTCAACGTGACGGCCACAATAGGCGATGAAATCTTCAAAGGAAAGGTAGTTAGGTACGGCGACGATGAAGACGACGGTGGTGCGGGTGGCGACGTTCCAGAGGGTCATGACGGGGTTAACGGAGGAGGAGGAGGTGAAGGGGAGGTTGCGGAAGAGGTGAACGACGCCTTTGAGTTCAATGGGAGTGAAGATGTTCTTCTTTGACCTAGGGTTTGAAGCTCCGGCGACGGCGGACTTGGTGGCGGAGGTGGCGGCACCACCGGCCAACGGCGGTGGTTGGGGGGCGTCGACGGTGTGGATTTTGAGGGTGAACATATTTTAATTTTTATTATTCTGATTCTGATTCTGATTCTTCTTCAGTGTGCTGCTGGATTCGATCTTGGCGGGGAAAGGAGACGAGAGATTGGGTTCAACAAAAACCAAAATAATAATAATAATAACAACAATAATAATAACAATAATAGTATACTGATTGCACCACTTTATACACCAGAATAGCAGTATAATAAATGATGAAATGAATATATAAAAAGCAAAGATTTAATGTATATTTTTTATTTATTATGAGAACAACTCCATGTGCCCTTACAAATCCATCTAAGGGGGTTGTTTGATAAAACTAACTGAGTAAGATCTGACTGAATCAGAAGCTGATCCAGTAAAAAGTTCTGACTGAATCTGCATTTGACGGAAACTTAACTATTTGATTTAGTATCTGACTGAAATCAAAACAACTCATCTAAACAAAGATCCCAAATCAACAACATATAATCTCAAATCATGTCATTCAGATCAACCAAAACAAACATAGCTGACCAAGTGATCGATGTCTAAAACATATTTATCTATCAATTTTAACTTATAGTGTGACAGTCCGTTTTTCCTTTGTGGTTTATCAGCCCTCATAAGGTAACTACATTCTTTTAATTCACAATTACCATCCACGTTTCACCATCCCGCATCTCCATATTACCTTAACGCTCCCTAATTGGTCAATTCAGCTCAATTACACAATCTCCTCTTCTAAAATCCCACCTAAACCTAACTCGCAAACTTCACTCCCTAAACCTAAACCTAAACCTAAATCACTTGTTACATAACCTACAGAGCAAAATGCACATACTAAAAGCTAACCTTTTCAAATCCTTTCCACACATCTGCATCATACAAAACACGAAAGTGTGATAAACTCATAAACACACACCAACCTTTTTGTTTTTGAAGTGAGTGCGGATCTTGCCGAGCTCTTTATCCACACAAAGGCGCTCTTGCTCTTTGTTCTGGCAATTACGGATTTCGGAGATGAAGACGAAGAGACCTCTCATGCCGGATAACGCCATCTCCGGTGAACTTCAGATCAGATCCAACGAAGATGTGATTGCGTGTGTGTGGAATCCAGCAGTTAGTTCGTTTGATTGTGGATCGGAATCGAGTTTCGGTTGAAGAAACGTTGTGAAGGTGAGATCAAACTATGGTGTGTGTGGAATCCAGCAGGGGAGGTGGATTTGGGTGTTGGTGGTGTGCAAATGGGGGCTGGTTTGGGTCAGCAACTCATTTTTTCAGGTTTGGGTCAGAAGAAATGACCCGATCAGCTGGCTCCACGCGAGTATCAAACAGGTTGATCCGTTGACCGAGTCAGCCAGGTCAGCCCAGTCAGACGTAAACAAACAACCCCTAAATTAGTTTTTCTTTTAAGTGATTGATACCTACAGTGATACGTTTTGGGCGGGTATAAATGTATAATCTAGTCAAGCGAGCTTAAAAACCGAGTTGAGGTAGATGATTTATCTTATCGAGCTTAAAATGTGGGTTGGACTCGGTTCATTTATATACGAGCCGAATAGTGCTAACTCACAAACCCACATGTATTTATTTTTCTAATATTTATTTTGTTATATTTTCTACCCGTATTCATATTCATGTATATAAAAACAAAATATAATATTTTTTATATTTGTTTATTCAAATGCTAAAACAATTATACAAGATTGGTATTTTACAAACTACAATTATCCTATTATGTTTTTATATTTGATTATACGTCTATTGTCTATTTAAATAATATAACATAAAATTGATTTTTAAGTTATAAAAATTATAATTTAAGCTTTATTTTAAACAATTATAATGAGCAAGCCAATCACGAAACAAGCAGATCTTGACTTAGACTTGGCTTCTTTAGAAATCAAGCCAAGCTGGCTCGGCTCCTTTATAAAAGAGTCAATTTCAAGTGTTTTATTTTTCAAGCTGTTTTTAAACGAGCTAAGAGCTGTGAACCCTTTGAAAAACGTTACTTTTTATGTATTAACTAATTTCAATTTTGTATGTATGATTTGCTAAATTTTTCTAACTTGAGTTATTATTATTTTTTGGTTATTCTTTTAACAATGTGGGATCTAAATTTTTTCATTACGGTGAGGAGCACAGAATATGTATATAACACATTGGATAAAATATACCGCAAGAAATTTACCAATATGAGTTCACTCGTGACTCCATGAGGCCTATAACAAATTAAATGCGTAGTTAAAATGTACCTATTCTAAGAAAATTAATCTTTATAAATCATAGTGGGTTTGTCTAAGTTTTTAAGGGTTACGTTTAAATGCAACATAAACAAAGAGTGATATATAAAGACATGAACTCACCTAACACACCTATAACGACCTAACTCTTGACGTGATGCTCCAAACACTCTCCATTGTTGGAATAATTTGAAAAAGGCATGACTCATCAAAACTAGAGGTGTTTTGTTGAAATTCATATATCACTTTTCAGAAAAAAATATTTTAACTGAACATATAACAATCTAAGCTTTGGTTAAAATTGATAACACCTTTTTTTAATCTAACCTTCTGACGTCCTCTCCCTTGAGTTGAAAAATTCATTTACATGATCGACTATTTTATAGTTTAATCATGTTTCACTTGTTTGTTCCTGAGCATACATCCAAATTGTTGTGGTCATTCTTGTCGGTTCATGCTTGTCACCCTCGAATTAGAAATGGGTTTGGATCAGAATGTAAAATGGTTTAGAATGGATTCGGGTCAGGATGAGTTTTGATCAGAATGAACCAGGTCAAAATGGATTTAGACTCAAAAACCACATTGATTAACAATTCTATATATAGATCAATCACAAGGTACTGGACATCCACTTCTAATGAATAAAAAATATAACTAAGTATTACTCCAATACCTTAAGTGGACTGTTCAAACCGCTTGACGCTCGCTTGACATTCTTTCGGAATTTGCTCGAAAAATATTCGTTTGAATTTTTGCTCGAGAAATGCTCGTTCGGATTTTTGCTCGAAAAATGTTCGTTCGAATTTTTGCTCGAAAAATGTTCGTTCGAATTTTTGCTCGAATCGTTTTGTAACCGAGCCGATCGGTTTGTAACCGAGCCGATCGGCTTGGATCGGTTTGTAACCGAGCCGATCGGCTTGGATCGGTTTGTAACCGACCCGATCGGCTTGGATCGGTTTGTAACCAAGCCAAGCACGAGCAAAGGTCCGCTTGGTTTGTTCGGATCGAATTAATATGTATATATAGTTTATACGTAGCACTCTAGTAGATTTAACCCATTTGATACAAATATATAATTATATTTATGTATAATTGATCAATCAACCTAATAAAGAATTCTACATTAACATTCAAGTAAAATTCTAAGCCGTTAAGAGATTTTTTCGATCATCTCCCGCTCACACCGTTATCGTTATCTACAATATGTTCTTTGCCTTATCAAATACAACCTTAACTTCATCCTTCGCCACAACGTATTGTAATCCATGAAAATATTATGTAATGAAATGTGACTGATTTTTAAGTCATTAAATCTTATTCGTTGCAGTATAAATCGTATGACACACAAAATAGTTGGGTTGTATAAATTGTTCGCCGCTCGTTTACGCTTGCTCAACGCTCACTCGAAAATTTAACGCTCAAAAAATACTCATTTGATTTTTCGCTCGGTTTGTAAACAAGCCAATCGGCTTGGTTCGTTTTGAAATCCGATCATGGAGCTTCAGTTTACTACGCCGGGTTGCCGACCCGTTCATCTGATATGACTCGTAAACCAATCTTGACCCGTTCATAAATCCAATATGTTTCTCGCTAACACTTAGATGTGAGACTAATTGTTGATTTTAAAGAAAAGATGAGGTGAAGAAACATGGGTTATGAGAAAATCTAATCAACTGTGACAACTGGCAATATCAGGTCAATACCCGACCTTGACTTGGTTATAATTACATCTATAATACTTGATTTTCAATTAAATTCCAATTATTGAAGTCGTTTCATGCATTGAAAAATTTCATATATTGCAAAATTTCAAGCATTACATTTCATGCATCGGTGATTCGGCGTAATTACCATTTATACATGCGATACAACCGGCACACACGAACATTGGTGATAACTAATATATGTGTAGTAATAAATACTTTAAATTGTTTCAAAGTATTTTAGATTCCAATTAAATACAATGGAAAATCTTAAATTTATAAATAAACCTAATCGCGTAAATAATATTTACCCGGAACGAATCATTTTAACGGACCTACTAATTACATGATGCATCTTAACATACCATAAATATTTATATATATTTATATATATATATATATGATATTATACAAGTTGTTACAATATTCTAATGCATTTTAAAAAGTAAAAAGTAAAAATATAAAAATATGTAAAAATACCTATGGTGCAACAAATACCACCTAAATACCCAATACTACACAAAATATGAAAACCAAAACCCCCCTTTCCCATGCATGTGGTCATCCAAGCCACCACCACATTACTCTTCCACCTCCTTTCCAATAAAGCTCACAAAACTTACAAGATTTGACAAAACACAACTTGCCATATTCATGAAGCCTCTCTTTTGATGTGTTAAAGCAACATGTCTACCTTACCACTCTTGGAACACCATTTCCCCATCCTTTGACCGTGAATAGGAGCCCATGTTCCAAGAACTTTACACTTAAAGAGGATTGAGTGTTATAAAAGACATGCACCTTTCACTTCAACTACACCAACACATCACACTCATCTTCTCTCTTTCTCCCTCTCTAAAATTCGGCCAAGACACTCCTACCACCACTCCATTTGATTTTCAACTTATTTTCTTCAAATCTTGGGTGATTCAAGTGCCTTTGGTTGAAGATCAAGTGATTTTTGAAGCTTTCAAGCATCCTACAACATCTTCCCCACCTATTTCTTGTTTGGTTCTTAGTTCAAAGGATCAAATCTTCTTTTCCTTGCATTTCAAGACTACCATCTTTTTCTCCTTGCTTGTTTAAGGTTAGCACTTTGTTTCTAATCTTCTATACACCATCATGATATGTTCATATTCACTAACTCATCCAAAAATGCTCTAGCAAAGTTTAAAAAGTAACAAAACATGTAAGACATCTTCTCGCAGATTCATGTTCTATGTTTTCGACACCATAACTCGACCTAAACATGGTCAAATGAACAGTTTCTTGAGCCTAACATTAACCTTAGGATGTCTAGTTTATAACCCATCCAACCTTGAAATTTTTAGATGACTATAATCTATCCAAAACGTGCAAACATGATTAAGGTGTTGAACCTGAATTTTTAGCAGAATAAATAGGGCTGAAAGATTGAGGCATAAGTTATACTTAAAGTAATCAAATGGAGATTTTCCTTCTGTGGTAATTTAGCTTAAAATGTTAGGTTAAAAGTACTATAGGCTCTATTTGTGAATGTAAGGTTTGACCCCTCAAAAAGGTGAAATCCCTGAACATGTACAGAAAAATGCTGCACTGACATATGTTGTTTCATGACCCATTTCGAGGGACTTAAACCTAGCTACATGTTGCAAGCTATATCTTTTTGGAATCCTAAGACATAGATCTAAATATGGTAAAATATCAGATTTTATAAAAATTCTTTGTATCATGAAAAGAAGATGACAACCAAACCCAAAAATCTCTTTGATTCTGTCAAATACTCATATTTATATAAAGTAAACTTTTGAAGATATTGATAAAAAAAGAGAAACCCATACACATGGAAAGTATAATACCATTATACTTATATAAAACACATTTAATACATTATGTACTTTTAGGAAGATAGATATGAAGACAAGAATCTAAATAAAATATTTACGACTCGACGTGTCTAATTAGTCGAGTGACATTTTCAAAACTAACTTTGTGGATGAGTGATGCATGACCATCTAGGGTTAGTGATCATGACCTCATAAATATATTGTGATTTTGTTTAGGAGATTCCTAGACCAATCATACGTACAGACTATTGCTAGAATTCACGCGTGCATTACAGGTGAGTTTCACGGTCACATTTTACTTATTTTCCTTTTGGGGGAGATTACATGCAAATTACTATTTTTCAGGACACATTTACTTGTTAATGATTTCACATGTTATATAAGTTGTTTACTTACCGTATAAAGTCCCCTGTTATCGGACCGTTAGTTTATTTCCCAAAGCGAGGTAATCATGGATAGTACTATTGGGTTTGACTACCCCCACCCAGATTAATTACCCTAATCTTGACTGGAGGTCTAAACTGGTGCATTATTAGCATGACACTCATGCTTACGGTAGGCATGGGTAGGGGCAATTTGTTACAGTTACAGTCTAGCTTCGGTTGCGGTGCTTATAATATTGTAGTATGTATGATCGACAATCAAATCATGGAAGACTTGTGGTCTATTACACTGTTTACTATTACTTTAAAGCCTGTGAACTCACCAACTTTATGTTGACATTTTTCATGCATGTTTTCTTAGGTAATTGATAGATGCACCAAGTTAAGCTAGCATGGAACATCTCATGTTTAGGGCCATTCATGCTGTTTGGGACATTCATTTTCGTAATTGTCACGTTTTGAAACAATTTACCTTATTACTATTGCTTTCGCAAATTAACTCTGAACAATGATGTATTTTAAACTTATTTGAGATGTATGTTTTACAAAACCATATAGTGGTCGATCAGTGACTATGAAATCATGACGTTCGCACCCCGCGGGAAACCGCTATGGTTTGGGGGTGTGACATCAACCCATCCTGACCCGTACTTTGATTTTTTATGACCCATCTTGACCCGTTGATCATTTTTCCTAGTTTTAAAGTTGTCTAACTTGACCCTCTTTGTAATATAGCTTAACCCCATTACTTTATTATTACTACCCAAATCAACTCAAATGTACTCACTTGGGTCCAAATTACCGGGTCTAGTATCTTTCTACACCCTGAAGCATAATCAGAAAAGCGATTGGTTTTGTTAAAGGCCGAAAAGCATAAGAACAGCCAAGGTTGCTGGAAATGTTTGCACAAGAACTTGAGGTTATGTAAGACTCCATGACGGAAGGGGACAAGTGTCTTCAAAAGGGAAATGCGAAATTAGATTCAAATTGTTGGTTGATGGGGACCCTGCGTTCGGTCGAGAGATAATGAGCCCATGACGGAAGGGACAAGTAATTCAAAAGGCAAAAGAAGAAAGAATTGAATCTTTATAATAGCTAGGAAACAGAGAGATTTGATTATGGAAGTAAAACATTATGTGATAAGGATGAAATAAACGCACTTCACCTGAAAGTCACAACCGATCACCACCTTCGCCATTGGCGGCAGCCTTCCCTGCCAACCTACGATGTTCAAATTGAATCTAAAAGATTGTGCTCATGAAACAAATTGGCACTTGCTTTGTTTGTTTCTGCACCTTCATATGTTAATGTCAGTGGTTCATTAAAAGCTTTCTCCTCGAACAAAAAAAGCCAAGTGGGAGGTGGGACTGGTGGTATCCACAAGTAAATTATGTAACATGACGGGTGCCCTTGATTCCTTACTGCTGAACGGTAAGTAGGATCTAGGGTCGTTGAGCCGCCAATAACTTCACCTTTATTGATCAGTCAGATGTAAGGAGTTCTAGAGAAAACATTAAAGAATAGTATATGAAATTAAGAATAAATTAACCGAAATTTTGAAGTTTACAGGACAAAGGCAGGCAGGCATATGAACAAAAACCAACTAGCATCTCAAGAAATCGTAAAGAAAAAAATAAACCATGGCTAAGAAAATAAAGAAACAATTCTTTGAATTTTTCTTTAACACAATTTGTTCAAATATGAGGTAATATACCGTAGTGATTACTTTTAATCCGTGAATAATGAAGCTGCAACGCTCTTCAATGATTCACATGCTTTCTGCAGATCAGATTCTGTGTGAGCAGCCGAGACATATATTCTAATACCGACAGGAAGATTGCATTTATCGACAAACGATCTTTTTGAAGTTGATACAAAAACCGAGTGTTCCTTCAGGACCTGCAATACCATTAACACAACAGTGAGATTCTATTCATTTGTGCTCCAATCATTCTTATGACCTAAACAAACAAAAAGCATTTAAGTAAACTTCTGTGCCTGAGTCTTTTGATGATGCACGTATGAATTGTATCATACAACCCAAGAAAGCATACTACTGGAAAGATTTTCAAGTCATAGGTTTAACACTTACCCGATCAGCAAGATCTTCAAGTAACTGAAGATCACTCTTCAATGATCCCATGGATTTTTTGAGCCGAAGGAAAACAAGGGGCGACATCATATCACTTGCAAGTTCCAGGCCCTGTATTCCTACCAATCCTGCATTTGTAAAAACATCAAGAATCCCGTCATATTATTAAGGTTTACTAAAACCATGAAAACTTTAATATGGACAACATTAGTTAAACGAATGTAATGAAAAGAAAGACAAACTAGAGGCGCTTTGTAGGCCAAATCAATAACCTGTGCTTAATATTTTGGAATTATCTCGTAACTTTGTTATGAGTTGAGGGTTTTCCTCTATGACATCAATAGCAGCAATTGCAGCACTTGCCAAGTATGGGGGAAGAGATGCAGAAAACACATAGCCTGAGCTGCTGAGGCGCTACAAAAACATACCATGTTAACGTAAGACACAAACCCGTCCTAATTTTTAAATGATATAATAGATGTAGAAGTGCTTGTACATACTTGGTGATCAACAACTCTGTGACTCCCAGTGCAAAACCCACCTTCTGAGGCCAATGCATGTCCCATAGCAGCAGTGATTATATCTATCTTATCAACCTACAACAATAAGACCAACATCACCTTTTACCTATATGTGTGTATATGAACACACACACCCCTATACATACATATGTGTGTATGTAGAGAGAGAGAGAGAGACTACCGGAACATGGTAGTATTCAGTTAGACCTCTGCCAGATTTGCCAAGCACACCAAAAGAGTTGCTCTCATCTAACAAAACACGAAACTTGTACTTCTCCTTCAGCTGGATAATTTCATCCAGTGGAGCAATTTGACCAGAATTCTGAAAATATTGATAGCATATATCAAACATTATAACGAACCCACGTATGAGCCAACTTTTCAAAACCTTGGTGAGCCCAAATTTCATTTGATGACTACCCAATAAAGATCAAGTCTAGTGCGGTTCAAGGTCGGCAGCTCAGCTAGCCTAATGTGCCAAGCCCGCCAAGCCTATACGAGCAACAATATATATCTAGCCTATTTAAGACTTCCGATTGTAGCTTAGATAATGTGTTTACTTGTAATGTTCACTTTTAGTTTGATATGAGCCTGTATGAACCAAGTGCTCAGCTTGACAGAAATGAGTTTAAGTAAAAACAATTATCGCTTAGTTAAACTAGAAATACCTGGTATACAGCTTCAACAACAATGTAGCGTCTCAGTTTCTTAGCTCGCTTATTGTCTTGAGTTACTTTCTCAAGTGTACTTTGTAGAGACTGCATGTCGTTGTGCTTAAAGTATACAATTGTGCTTCTTGACAAGTATAAGCCATTCTGTATCCCCCAGTGCACACCTTCATCTCTAAAAATAGCAAAGTGAACTTGTAAAAGAGAGCTACTACACGTACAACTTCAAAATCAAGTCCATTTTGTACATTTTTTGGAATGAATAGAATACTACTTAGCAAAGAGCAAAAGTTATAAAGAAAAACATAATACTTACACAACAATGATGTCTCCTTTCTTACAAAATGCCGGAATTGCACTAAACATAGTTGAGAGTCCATAAGAATAGAGTATGGAATCAGGAGTTCCCAAAAACTCTGCTATTCTGGTTTCACAGTCAAGGTGTACATCTAAAGGAAAAGATAAAAGTCAAAATAGTATGTAATTGCTTTCTAATAACATACAAGTACTTGAAATTGAGTTCAATACGAAATACTAAAAAGTTTATACCAATGGTTCCATAAAATTGACGGGGACCACAAGAACCAACACCATATTTCTCTAGCGAGGAAGTACATGAATCCTGTCATACTAAATTATATAAATAAACTATATGTAAACTGTTGAAGTAAATTATGAGGGTAGGTTACTCCATAGTTGTCAATAGCGAATAGCGGTAAATAGCGACAAGCCACCTATATGCTACGTAGCGAATAGCGATAAATAGCGCCCGCTATTTCGTGTTTAGCGATAAGGTAGTAGAAGCTTTAAGAAATGTTTTACATTCAATAAATAAACATGTTTAGCTATAAAGTAGTAGTATATATAAGCAAACACCACCAAAATTAGCTAAAATACTCTATTTGTGTCAATTTTATAGTAATAAAGAATAAAAAATATATAAAAATATAAAAAAATGCCACCGCAAGTCGCTATATACCGCTAAGTACTAGATAGCGGGCCTGGACCTTGTCGCGACGTAGCGCGCTATAGCGCCCGCTACGTTCGCTATTGACAACAGGGGGTTACTCACCAGTAACTTCTCATGGCCCATTAATCCTAAGTAATTTGCTGAAGCAAAGTTAATAACTTTTTTGCCATTGATAATTGTGTGAGGTCCTGCAGCACTGTAAGCAAAGCAATAGTTATAATAATGTATGACAATACAAAATATGTTTTAGATGCGTATATAGATAGCATGTCCAATTTCAACAAGTTACATGAACAATTCAAAACAGCTAACTTCGAAATACTACACATTATGCAATACTATGTTCATTATGCACATGATTGGAATTTCACAGTCACATGACCGGCTTTAGGTCATTTTGGATTTAACATTTTCATTTTGTGTAAATGCTTGCGATTCTACAAAAAAATGGAGAACAAATGAAAATTGTGTGAACAAACGGCATCAAGTCAAGCTAATAATATTTCATATCCAAATTCATATAGAATATGTGACAATTTTAATACATTTGAATAGTTATCAAGAATCCTAATCTAGTTATTGATCAAAGTAGCATAACCATAAATATGAATATAATTTGACCCAAAAAGGCAAAAGGTTTTTTAATTTTTTATTTTTTGGCACCATGGACCATTGGACCTACAATTAGAGGAAGTCATCTAGATTTGCATGTACACTTTATGTCTATGTATAATACACGTGTACATACATGTCAAAGGTAGTTGTGTGGTTATATATGCATGTCATAAAGTTGGAAGTATACACCTTTTATGTCAATTTATACTATATGAATGTATGCATGTATGTGTATGTCTAGAGAGAGAGGGAGAGAAACCTTAGCAGTACTGGAGCTTCCTTTTTCATCTCTTCTGTAACAGGTGGTATAAGAGACTCTGGTACCCATTCATCACACAGCTCATCAATCTCCTACAAACATCAGAAAAAATAAATAAATAAAAAGTCAAAACCAAAAAACTAGTAAAAAATAGTCAAACCTTTGTTGTTAAAGGGCGTTTAGGTGGCTTGTAACTCTTCTGAGATAGTAAAAAGATGATAACTACTAGGAGTAGACCTTCCACAAACAGATGACCTGCAAGTCAACATCAAAGAAAAAGTCAACCTTAGTACCATAAGTTTACTAGGATTCTAGGACCAATTAAAAGAGATTTCCATTAGATAACATACCTCCAATGGGCACCCCAAAAACAACAGCCCGAGCAAAAGGTGCATCATAAGCAAATGTGACCAATTCAGATGCATTTTTCAACAAACTCGTGAAAGCACTCGGAACATAGTTTGCTAAGTCCATTTTGCCTTACTCTACACAACTAATATCTCATGCACAGAAGGCGTCACCTTTTTAGTGCATTACACCTCAATGATCTCTCCAGCTCCCAATACCAGTCAACAAGTTTGCAAATGGTGGTGACAAGCTATGGACCAAAGGGGGCAAAGGATACCATATAACAAGCCACAAAGTCAGCATATAAAACTTTAAAGGTTGAAGACAAAACAACATGTCAAATAAGAAGACAATTCGTCTATAGTTTCAACACAGACTTTCTTTGTACCCACAACACTCATCAGTAATATAGCTACCTATTCTAACTGGAAAACTATATAATGGAGCCATTAGTTTGATACTTTGATCCACTTTACTTCATTCCTGATAGGTACAAGTGAATCAACACTAGATGAAAAAAAAAAGAAAACAAAAAGGAAAAAAAGATCACAATGATGATGAATCAAATAGTTAAACTATAATGATAGATTGTAACTCTGAGAGCTCAAATAATCTATGTTCCAGACTTCCAGAAATAAGTTACATTGAACAATAACAATTTCCACTAAAACAATTACCAGATCCAACGTCTTAACATATCTAACACTACAAAAGTTAACAAACTTCTTCAATTACAAACAACACATCCTCATTCCGAATTCATTTCCAATTGGATTAAACGCTAACGAGCAATAAACATGTTACAAGACGTTTTATAATCAAATCACGAATTAGAAGATAGGAATAACTAGATGCGTATTAATCTCGAAGGTTCGATACTTAATTAACGATAATGAAGGATGAATCACGATTAGAAGGATAGAAATAGGTGACTAACCTTGCTCCGAGTGAATGGATGGAAGAATGATGAGTAGATCGGGTGGTAAAAGTGTGATTTGATGCGTAATTCTGTAAGCTTAGGAGATTGAGAGATTGAAGAAGGGTGATTTGAGGAAGATGAATGATGCAGAGAAAATTAGCAGAAAATCGTAATGGCGTTTGATGGGTCAAAGATGAGAGGCTCCAGATAGAGTTTTTGGGTCTTTCGTCTTTGTGTTTCTTATGATTTGGGTTTTTGTTTTGTATGTTACAAAAATGGCTCTTTGGGAAAATGATAACCTCAAGATTTTGATTTTTCTCTCTTTGTATTGTAGGGGGCTTAAGGCCTCAAGCAAAAATTTAATTCTCATAAGATTTTATATTTTTAAAAGAAAAAATATCGCAAAATAGTAACCAAGTTTCAAAAGTGTTCTAATTTAGTCACTCATGTATATTTTTCTTAAATTGGACCTCCAAACGATCGAATCGAGTCATTACCAAATTTTATTATGACAAGAAAGTAATGATGGAAAAAACATTGGAGTTAGAATTTTTAATATATAAAATTATATTAAAAAAATATATGTTAATTATGAAAAAAATAAAAAAAGTCCCTAAAATTTACGTCAACGTTCTATATCAGCTTCAAAAGATAGAATTTTTTTTTCTAACTGAATCCAAAAGTATAACATGCTAAAAAATATGTTATGACTTTTAATTTGTATAAAATATAAAAATGAGTGATCTAATTGAAACACTTTTAAAACTTGAGTTACTTAATTGGAACACTTTTGAAAGTTGGTTACTATTTTACAGAGTTACCCCTTTTTAAAAAGAAGGTTAATTGTTTTTCTTCTCAATGTAGTTTCATGAAAATATTTATTTGGATTTATAGATTAATTTTTGTCATTTCAATCCAAAAGCTTATAGAAATTGTAGAGACATGTGTCCCTAGTTTCTTAACTTAATGTAATATGTTTTTATTGTCTTACACATATGTAATTGTACGGGTACCTAATGAAATACAATATGTGGTTGTGCTTATAATGTTGAATATTTTATTGGTTGGTATGTGATAACGCTTATTGAACTGACTATATAGGTTGTGGTTGTTTGAATAATATCTAAATCAATTAATGATTATGAAACATATTCAAACTTAATCATGTGAAGTTCTCATGCGATTGGCCCATGCTAATGGACCATACGCATAAACAACTTCATGCAAATGAACCAGTCGTATGAATGAACCAGGAGACTGGATCAGTCGCATGATTGTAACATGAGATTGACTCAGTTGCACGACTGAACACTCAGTTGTGCGAATGGATGAACCGCATGACTCAATCGCACGACTGAACCATGCAAATGGTCCAGTCGCACGATTGAGAAACCTTAACTTATAAATACCACTTAGATCGTGGAAAAACCAGACACTTTGAATATTTCGATACCCAGACGTACCCTAGCCATTCAGAGACCTCTAGCAACCTGTTCCAACTTCATAGATCGCAGTAGATCGATTGATAATCGTTCTTAACGTTTAGATTCAATCTTTAATTGATTTTACGTGCGTTCTCACTGATTGGATCGCCAATCAAATAGGATTCCGCACTATTTGATTCGGTATACTCGTAAATCTGTTAGTATTCGTCTAGTACATGATCCTAACAAGTGGTATCAGAGCTTTGGCTCTAGATTTACATGTGATTCAATCGTTTTGATATAAAAATTATGTTTTTACTCTAAAAACGCAATCTTTTGTGTCAAATCGGGTTTTAGACGTCTCCTGATCGTAAAGTTAAGTTTTTTCCGGCATACAACATTAGGGTTAGCAAAAATTCGTGTTTTTTGTGTTCAAACACCTTAAACCTACGAATTTTCGAAATCCAGCAGGCCCAGTCACACGATTGACTGAATCGCCCACTGAGTTCATACACATCCCCTATACGCACAATTGGACTCATTCGTACTTCCATTCGTACGACTGAGAAGCCTATTTGCATTGTTCAACCGCATTAGTTCGTTCGGCCGACTGAGTCATCCGCATTGTTTTAGTCGCACGATTGAACCATCCTAGGTCAATCGCCCGAATAGCCCAATCACACATCTTCATTCGCACTAATACAAAAGTTTGGTTTAAAGTTAAAGTTAATCGCAATGGAAGATCAATACTCAGCATTCACAGCAGGGAGAGACTCACGTATACAAAACTTACTGCTACTGGAGAATGAAGTGGGGAATCACAACAAGCCCCCAAAGATAATCACGTTAGACGAATACCCACAATGGAAGCAACGTTTCGAGATCTACTTAAATGGAGTAGATCCAAATCTGTGGGAGTCTATAGAGACGGGGTACATCATGCCTGTGGGAGCTGATGGTGTCAAACTCACACTTGGTGGCATGACTGACGGACAAAAGGTGAAATACAATACTGAAAAGAAAGTTTATGCTTTGCTTACACAGTCAATTCCGAAGGATATTTTCCATCAATTCTCGGAATACACACAAGCAAAGAAACTATGGGATGCATTGGAGAAAAGATATGACGGAAAAGCATCATTGAAGGTCATAAAGGCTAAGGCTTTAAGAAGGAGTTTGACAACTTCTCCTCGATGGGAAAAGAAAGCATAGATGATGTTATCGACATGTTCTACCACTTGATGAGTGAGATGCATACTCATGGAGTATCGACGTCAATGGAGGACAAAGTGTCCAACTTTGCAGACGGGCTGCCAGAGAAATGGGTCTCATTTGTCTCCAATCTCAGACAGAATGGTATGCTAACGAAGTTAGATATCAATGACTTCATTCTGAAGCTAAGAGAGGAAGAACTAAGAATGAAGTACAGAGCTCAAAAGGCTTCTTATGATCAGAATCCTGCACTGTACAACGCGACTCCTCAAGCCAAAACATCTAGAGCACCTCTTCAGATAGCTTTTGTATCAAGCTCGTATGGTCCTTCACCAGCCTCTACTTCAGGGTCAGAAACGTCAGGGTCGTCTGGTACCAAATACATTGAACCTGAAGCAAATGCAGCAAAGATGAAGACCAGAACTTCGGCAATGTGACAGTTGAGGTAGCTAAAGAGCACATGGATCTCTTAGCTGTAGTAGTCCACTCCTATGATGGACTAATTGCTGGTAAAATTGGAACTGCCATATGGCAGATGAGGATTATGAGCAGGTGGATGAGATAGAGTTGGAACGGATGGAAATAATGTGGGCCTTAGCCAGTACAGTCCGGAGAGCTAAGAAGTTTGTCAAAAAGACCAAACAAAATTTGATTGCGACTAAGGACACTACCTTCGGCTTTGATAAAACCAAGGCAACCTGCTTCAACTGCGGTGAGAAAGGGCACTTTAAAAAGGAGTGCGTGAAGCCAAAGAAGACTGGCTATGGGAATCCTTTCTCCTCTTTCAATCGTCAGGATAAACCCACTAGCAGTCCTACTTCATCAAGCAAGGATCCCAAAGCCTTGACTACTCATGATGATGAAGGACAGGACTAGAGCTTTCGGTTTGTCTTACCGGGAGAATCCAATATCGCTAATGTGGAGGATATTGATGATGATTCTGCCAGTGAAGGAGATATTGCAGTCGAACTCGTGATGTCAAACTCAGAGGAAACTGCACCAGTGGTCAACTACCTGCCTGAAGAAGGGAAAACTGCAACAACGTCAGAATCACCAGTTCCAGAAACACCAGACTCTGCATTGATGGCTGATTCATCAGATGCCGCTTAGGTAAGTACTACTGACCAGCTTTTTAATAATCATGCTTGTTCTGATTGTAATAAATTTAGAGAAAGCATTGATTTAAAATGTGCTAGGTTATTAGATCATAATGATAACTCAGTAAAGGACTTGGAACTATGCACTGAAGCTAACAGAGTGTTAAAACAAAATGAGCATAGTTACAAAGAAAAGATAGACCTTTTGAACAAATAGCTTAGGGAAACAGAAGTTGTAGTCTTTAACCAAGCTAATGACATTAGGTACTATCTAAACTCCCTAGAGGACACTAAGAAATAAAAGACAGTTTTAGAAGTAGAAGTTAATTCCCTAAAACAAAATTGCATAGTTGGACTAGTTCTTCACACATAGTCCAACACTTAGTGAGAGAGCGTAATAATGGGGAGGGTATGGGTTATAAAGTGGTTCCACCACCATATGAGACCTTGATGAACACTAAATTAAACCAATTAATAACAATCCAATCAAAGATCATGTGGTGTCCACTCCTCTTGTAAGTGATCCATATTCCGCATGTTCATCAAATGAATCTGGTACTAAACAAAAGGAGGCCACTTCAAAGGCAAAAGGTAAAATGGCTTGCGTTAATCTGGAATAAGAGTTTAAAAGGTTTAGTATGAAGTCTGGTTCAACAACTGTCAAATCTGAACCTAAAAAGGCCAGTATTGTTAACCAATCACATGCATCATGTCAAAGTCCAGAAAATAGAAAAAGAAAAAGATGTTAAAAATGTTAAAGCAATTAACTTTGTTAAACCAGACAAAACATCTAAACAATCAGAGTCAAAACCCAAACAAAGTAAGGTCACCTGGGTGTCACGTACATCTCCACAAAAACAGTTAAATCGTAAAGTCGAAAGCAGATCATGCTATAGTTATGGAGAGTATGGACACATTGCGTCTCATTGTCCTTACTATCAGACACCGAGGAGGAAAGTTGAACTTCCTGAACAAAAACCTAGCCCTTTTAAGAGGAACCCAGTGATGCCACCTAAAAGGGATAGTGAACCTAAAGTTAAACACATTAGCCAGTCGCCTGTTTATCACAAACAAGCCTTACACAAAGCTGGCTTATGGAAGGAAAAATCGACCTCATTATCTGATAGTGAGAACAAGAAGACATCTGAGCTTCCCTCACCCTTGAACGGTCAATGGGTAACATTTATGATGTGTGATGCCTCTGGGAAACCCAAGCTAGTAAAGGCTTGGGTCCCTAACCTGAACTAATGTTTTCAAACTGAATGTGCAGGGTGTTCGATATAGTGCTGAAACCAACACGTGGATTATAGACAGTGGAGCATCCAGGCACATGACAGGGAACATGGATCTCTTATCAAACATCAAACAGATAAAAGGAGGTCACGTTTCATTTGCTAGAAACAAAAGTGGGTACATCACAGCTCAAGGGGAAGTAGGTAATCAGAAAGTGAAGTTTGACAAGGTAAACTACATTCAACAACTTTAGAATAACTTGCTTTCTATTTCTCAAATTTGTGATAAAGACTTTAAGGTAGTATTTGACAAAAAGAAGTGCTATGTCCTGAAAAAGGACTTTGTCATCTTGGAGGATCAAGTATTAATGTCTGCCTCAAGATATAAGGACCTTTATGTCTTGGATCTATCAAAGGCCTCCACAACGGATCATGAAGTTCAGTGCTTCTTGTGAAAAGCTACTGAGAAGGAATCCATCTCCTGGCATAGAAGAATGGGACACATTAATCCACGGAAGATGAATCACTTGATCTAGAATGATCTAGTGAGAGGAGTTACATCAAAAACTTCTAACTTCCGGATTTCTATGTTTCGTGCAAGAAGGGCAAACAGACGAAGAAGTCTCATAAGGAAAAGAAAGTTCATTCTATCGAACTTCCTCTTGAACTTCTTCACATGGATCTGTTTGGTCCAGTCAGTACAAGAAGGATCGTAGGCGACTAGTACTGCTATGTAGTTACTGATGACTACTCAAGATTCACTTGGGTGATGTTTCTGAAATCCAAATCAGAAACATTTGAATCATTCAAGGAGTTAGTAACTACTCTGGAGTCCCTATACAAGTTGAAGGTACATCAAGTGCGCTCAAACAACGGAATCGAGTTCAAGAATCAATGGATGGATGCTTACTGCAAGGAAAAGGGAATTGTGCACCGGTTCACTTCTGCCTACACTCCTCAGATTAATGGTGTTGCTGAAAGGAAGAATCATAGCTTGATAGAGACAACACAGACAATGCTAGCAGACTCAAAACTGCCTATTCAATTCTGGAATGAAGTAGTTGCAAATGCATGTTATACGCTAAATCGGGTTCTGGTAGTTAAACGCCATGGAAAGACGTGTTACGAGCCACTTCAACGACGTAACCCTAATCTAGAGTGTCTCGAGCCATTTGGCGCTCTGTGCACCCTACTGAAGAAGACTCAGGAGGGAAAATTCAGCGAGAATGCTTATGAAGGTATCTTTATAGGATACAAGATACCGAACAAGAGGGTTTATAACAACTCTACGGGTCAGGTAAAAGTGTGGTGTAATGTTGATGTTCAAAGATACACCACATCACTTGCTGGAAAAGGACCCGCCTTCTTTTTCAACTATGATGGATTCTTCAAGTCCTTCGACATACCTCTCTCCATTTCTGATGATGAGTTAGCAACAAAGATGATGTATGATGTTCTAAACACACCATCTCAGGAATCTACATCATCTGGACTACAAGGCGATTCATCTAACAACTCAAGGGGAGCACTTAAAGATAGTGACTCTTTCTCTGATGAAGAAGCCCAACTAGGACTGTCATAGGAGCGTCAAGCCAGGTGATGGAATGTGGTTAGCATCTGACATTGATGCCTCTGCCTCGTCGGAACCTTAGAATCCTACTGCCTCAGATACTGAACCTAATGTTCATAATCTTGACTCTGAGGTAGTTGTTCCAACCACTCCTGGTTCACGACTAAATGTGTATCATCCTTTGGATAATGTCATTGGAGATGTGAGATCAGGAGTTCAGACCAGAAATCAGTTGTATTCAGCTGATTATGCCTTGGTGATGGAAAAGGGCTATCTTTATGATGGTGCATATCATTGCTTTGTGTCTCAGTTCGAGCCAAAGTATGTTAGTGAAGCCCTGAATGATGAGGCATGGGTGAGTGCCATGCAAGAAGAACTTCTTCAGTTCAAGAAGTTAGGTGTATGGACTCTGGTGGATAGGCCTAAAGGTGCTAAGGTCATTGGCATAAAATGGGTCTTGAAATGCAAGAAAGATGATGAAGGCGTGATCATCAGAACAAGGCTCGACTTGTTGTTCAAGGATTTCGACAAGTCGAGGGCATAACTACAATGAAGTGTTTGCACCCGTGGCAAGAATGGAAGCAATCCGTATCTTCCTTGCCTACGCATCGTATATGAAGATTAAAGTTTATCAACTTGATGTGAAGAGTGCATTCCTTCATGGTGAAATTAGAGAGACAGTGTACATCAGTCACCCGGGGGATTTGAGGATCCATGTCATCGGGACAGAGTTTACAAACTCGAAAAGGCTCTATATGGGCTTCATCAAGCTCCTAGAGCCTGGTATGAGAAACTCTCGACTCACCTTGTGAAACACGGATTTCGCAGAGGTGTCATTGATTGTACACTGTTCATAAAAGAAAAGGATGGAGATTTACTACTTGTCCAAATCTATGTCAATGACACAATCTTCGGTCCAAAGAACGATGATCTATGTAAAGAGTTTGAAGCAGTAATGAAGGCTGAGTTTGAGATGAGTGCCATGGGAGAGATGAAATTCTTTCTCAGGTTACAGTGGATCAGACACCAAAAGGGATTTTCCTACATCAGACCAGTATGTAGGAGATATTCTCAGTCAATTTGACATGAAGAATGCTTTCGCAGCTAGGACTCCACTAGCTACAAACCATGATGTAGCACCCGACGAGAATGGTGATCTGGTCGATGCCACCATGTACCGAGGTATGATTGGATCTCTCATGTACCTCACTGCCTCAAGACCTGATATCATGTACGCAACATGTTTATGTTCAAGATATCAGGCAAAGCCCAAAGTTAACCATCTGATAAGGGTCAAAAGGATCTTTCGTTATCTGAAGGGTACTCCAACACTTGGGTTGTGGTATCCTCATGATGATGATTTCGAGCTGACAACGTATAGTGACTCGGATTATGGTGGCTGTAAGATGAACTACAAGTCTACATTAGCGGGATGTCAATTCTTTTAGAGGAGATTAGTGACCTGGTAGTGTAAGAAGCAGACCTCGGTTGCTTTGTCAACCTGTGAAGCCGAATACGTTGCTGCTGCAAGTTGTTGGGTTCACAAATCATATGGATTAAACAGCAAATGCGGGACTACGGTTTGAAATTCTCTTCTACTCCTATTTTTGTTGTTAACTCTGCTGCAATCGCAGTAACTAAAAATCCGGCCCAACATCCTAAGACCAACATATCGGCATAAAATATCACTTTATACGTGATTGCTTTGAAAAGAATCTAATCGATGTGATTAAATAATACTGATTTTCAATGCGCTAACCTCTATACAAAGGCTTTTGATAAACCACGTTTTCTATATTTGTTAGAGGTCAACGGTGTTAAAAAGAAAAGTGATGTAATTCCCGATGATGACCATGTGTAGTCTGATGCTTATTGTCCATTTTTTCTTTTAATTTTTATTTTCTTTCTTTATTTGTTTAACTTCAAGTAGTTTAATTAAATTGATGTTATTTGGTCACCTACTAAAATCCCAAAAAGCGTAAATCGTTACGGGTTTAGAATTTAAGGGGGAGAATAGGTCAGTTAGTAACATTATAAAAAACGAGGGAGGAGGAAAGGCTAGCTGATAGAAAGTAAATCGTATCTGTGATACCAATTCAATGACTTTGGAAAATGATAGTACACAGGTAAAAATCACTTGGGACTTTAAAAGATTAAATAAAATAAGATGCGAAGTTCAAAGTATAAGTCTGTGTAGTCTGAGCAATATAAAAGGAAAAATGATAGTAAAACTAGCTACTACTAAGGTAACACAAAGAAAGTAGACCTAGAGATTGTTAGACCACAGATGATATGTCGGTAGATTCAACACAATAGATGATTAGACCTTGTTGGTGATCTCAAGAACAAACTAAGTTGTTCAACAAGCTGTGGGTTAACATCTTATCCCTGGTTAACACAATCAACAAAATTCCAATAAGGGGTGACGAGCAGAATAAGCGCCACAAATGTGGGCGTAAGACCAAAATATGAGCAGAAGCAATCAAACTAATAACTTATGTTGTTGGTGAGAACTGTGCAAAAAGATTAAATTGCTCAAACAAGAAGATAGGTTATGTGCCTCTCTGCTGTGCGGTGGCCCTGACCTGAGGATAAGCATAACCTATATATTCTAGACTTCATTGTTGTTTGCCGCCTCTCTGCTATGCGATGACACTGACCTGAGGAATGTTGATTACCATATAAGTGTGGGATCCACAAGTGCTTGTTGAAATAATCAAACCTTAAACTAGCACCAATCTGTGTCAAAAGTCCGTGTATGGATTTAAGAGGAATAATATACTGACAATCATCGTGGCTATAATTCTTGAAAGTCCAAATCAATGTTGGGATCTAATAGTACTAGTATGATTTCTTAAACTTGCTAACGACTCTAGATGAATAACAAGAATTGAGGATCAAAAGGTGTTGATAACATGCACCAAATGATTTGACTTGCATGTATGATTCCAAATTGAATTGGTCCATTTATGGTCAAAATAAATTAAAGCTGCCTATTCCGGAACCGAATCCATTAGATTTATATCTTAGGATTTACACCTCACACAAAACGAATAAAAACAAGTTTTAGTTTTGTATTTTAGTTTAAGTCTTTTAATTTTTTAAATTTAGTCAAATTCAATTTGTTTGATATCGGACTACACCATGGAATTCAATAGGGGATTTAATCATCTAAAAGGGTCACGTCTGAGGTGACCACACACGTTTTCAAAGGTAAAATCAGTCATGTTTGAGGTGACATATTGCTTAAAAGGATCACGTCTGAGGTGGTAAAATGTTTTTCAAGTTAAAATGATCATGTCTGAGATGATCAAATGCTCATAAAGTTTAATCAAAAGTTAAAAAGGGTTTAAGTGAGAAATGGTCATAAAGTCAAAATCATGAGTATGATCCAATCGCACGACTGGACCATGAGTATGGACCAACCATACGAATGGACCATACTCATGCACTAAACAGCCGAATGGCACATGAGTAGAACCATTCACCCGATTGGCTTATCAGAATGAGCCAGTCGACCGAATGGAACTGTGAGAATGAGTCAGTCGCCCGATTGAAATCTAGTCGGCCGACTGAATGTGATTGACTGAGCCAATCGCACGACTGAGGTCCATTCGCCCGAATGAACCCAACGAATGGGTCCAGTAGGCCGATTGAAATCAGATTCAATATAAATAGGGCCACAGTCGATCGCATTCAACTCATCACCCCTAATCGCCCTAAAATCGCACAGCCTACCGTTACTCTGCCAAAATTTCCTCTAACCCAAATATCTTGCTTATTCTCATATTCTGACATTCATTGGTGTTTATACATGTAAAATGCGGTGTGAACATGCCAAAAACTCCTTCGATTAGACTTAAAAATCAAGAAATTGGCCCTAACAAGATCCTACACCTTAAATGGACTAATAACCTAACTAAACCAAGTAAAATGTTGAAATAAAGGTTATTAGGTTATTCATATAAGGAATGCGAGTCTAAAGAACCATTAGTCGACGTCTAATTTCAAGAATTGGTTTATTTTTGAATCACAGTCGACCGAACAGTGCGTCATGCGACTGGACACCAGGATGAACTCCAATCGCACGATTGAGCTGGTTGAATGGCTCAATCGGCCGAATGGATCATAAGGATGAGCTCAGTCGGCCGACTTAACCAATCATTGGCTGAGTCAACCGATTGAACTCAGTCGCCTGCTCAGTCACCCGACTGAATCTAGTCGCATGCCAAGTCAACCGACTGAACACAGTCGCATGGTTCAATCGCATGAATGAACCAAAATGAATTCAACCAAGTTAATTGGAAGTGATTTGTGTTGGGTGGTTATCTAATGTCTACGTGTCTTGTGTTACAGATTGATGGCAGACAGATGGTCCATCACCCCAATCACAACATATGTGCTCATTTAGATTCTACGACTCGGAATGGTGCCGAGTTTGCAGGGATCATCGCTTTCCTCAAGCGATCCAGGATCCACAAGGTGATATCTACACCATGCACTCCCTACAGGTCTATTTAGCAGGCCTTCTGGGAGGGAGCATCGGTTGACCACTCTCATGAGCCGTACAACATCAGGAGCTCTATTTTTGGGATGGATATTGAGGTCACTGCCGAGGATATCAGGAGAGTACTTGGGTTGGGTGATGATGCAAACCACCCCACCAGACTTCACCCGCTGACAGTGAGAGGGTGCTTCTTGAGGATGAAGTACGCTAGGGATATTAATGCAGGTGTGCTCAACAAGAGCAACCTATGTTCCTACTACAAGTACTTGGCACATGTCCTCCTCAAGTGCTTGGCGTCACGAAGGGGTGGGTTTGATGATCTTTCATACTAGATTCAAAATGCCTATGTGGCACTGGTACTGAACCACCCTTTCAGATTTTCTAGCATGATATTCTCCTACTTGATAGAGAATTTGGAGACGAAGGGCAAAGAGGGTTTCTGCATGTACCCTAGGTTTTTACAGATGATCTTTGATGAGAAGCTGCCCACACTGCCCAAGGAGAGCCACGACGCTGTGGCGTTGGAGATCATGGATGATACGACACTGGGTCGTATGAAGGTTTACCGGGGAAAGCAGGTGAAACCCCTGGTAAAGAGACTCATCGGCCATCTGGCCAAGGTGGACTACGTGGCGCCAGGGAGGCGTAAATGGCGCCACGTAGACAGTGACTCGGATGTCGAGCAGCTGGAGCTCCCTGAAGATGACTCCGACGACGACGACAGCGGTAATGATGGAGATGCAAGGCCCACTCAACTGAGGGCCCCCATTGCTGATATAGCATCTCCAACATCCACCCAAGGTGGAACAGAGGCTGAAGGGTTCCATTAGGACTTTCGTCTTGATAGGAGGAGAGACAGACGAGGAGCGCTTGACTCGGATTGTAGGGAGTAGGGTGGTTGCCACTGACCGAGGCATTCGGGAGGTTGGAGGACTCCCTGACGAGTCTGGGGAGGTTGACACTGATCCTACTTATGCTCCCGATCAGCCCAGCAGTGTTCCAGGGGGAGCATCCACCTCGAGGGGCTCGAGGAAGAAAAGGATGGCTCAGCCCCACGGTTTGAAGAAGAAGAGGAGAGGATGACTTTCATCACCACTACCACTACTACCACCACTTCCACCACTCCACCTACTAGCACAACTACCACCATTCCCTCCACCACCTTATCTACCACCTCACACACTACTACCACAACCACTCCACCACCACCTTCATCTATACCACCCCCAATCTTCACCACTCCACCACCACCATCATTTATACCATCCCCAATCTTCACCACTCTACCACCACCTTCATCTATACCACCCCCAATCTTCACCACTACCACCACCACCACCACTAGCCACCATGCAGGATCGTCATCTTACCCCTCCTATCCATCCGGATCCTCTCTACCTCCTAGTGGGGTAGAGGAACCGCTCTCGGCACTTAACCGCTTGGTGCTGAAGCTGTTGGCAGCCGATGACGAGAAGATTGCCCAGATTTGTCAGTTAGTAGAACTTACTGCTGCACAAGCTCTACAGATATCTCAGCAGGTACAACTGATAGAGCAGCAGGCACAACAGATGGCTGCTTAGAGCTTAGAGATGTCCCAACTCTAGGAGCAACATGTCCAATCAGGAAAACGGATAGAGGAGTTGGAGGCGACCAACAAGACCATCATGCTGAGGCTTAAAGGATCAAAGGATAAGCCCTTAAGATCAGAGAAGGAGATGGAGATGATGGTGATAATGATGATAGTGATGATAATGATAATGATCAAGGGGAGGATACTGATGATGGTGATGATGTTGATGATGATGATGATGGAGATGATGATACTTCTGCTGCGGGTGCCACATCTGCAAGTGAAAGGAGGACCAAGAGAGCTCAGGGCCAAGGTGCCTCCACCTCAGTCCCGTCAGTAGAGGAGCACATGATACAAGACAAGAGTAATGCTTAGTTGTTTATGTTATTTAAATCATGTGTATTTGAATCTTATATCAAATTAATGTAATTAATGTTTATATTTATTTCTTGATGTTTACTGCTTTGATTGTTGACTAATGGTTGACGTGTTACATGTTTTAAATCAAGCAGATCCAAACTATCAAAGAGATGAATATGATGTTGCTCCCCTCTAACAGATCAAGACTCAGCTTACGATGATTCTTGATCTGTAGTACACTCCTGAAGAAGGAGAGATAACTCATGATCTCACAAACGAGCAACTTGCTGAAATATTCCAACTCAATCTAGATGAGATCGTGAAAGATGCTCCAACAGTCCATGTGGAAAGTGACGACGAGCTCAATGACGTTGATGAGATCGAGATTGAAGATGTCACGGACCAACACTATCTGGAGTACACTGACATTGAGGGTAATGTCGTTCCCAATCTGGGTGACAACCTTGTTAGCGAAACTTTTGAGACTCTGGATAAAATGGAGGAAGAGTCTGACAAGAAAGAAGAAAAGGCCCAAGCCTCGAAAGCTGAAGTCAAATTCAGAAAGGCTGAGTGGGCTGCATGCTTTGAAGAAATAAGAGCCCAACGCAGTGCTTCAACATCAACTGTCTACACCAAGCTGTACAAAGTGAAGAAACATCAAAAGGTGTCGGGCAAAATCATAGCATGTGCGTAATTTGAAGATCTTAATGTTTATGTAGTTAAACGTGAGAAAGGGATTGAGTACTTCAGGTTCCCACATGACCTAAAGACTCTTCCTGGATTTGAGCTAAACTAGTTAGCAAAGTTAAAATTGCTATACGCTGACCCACGCAAATTGCCAGGCTGGTTCGAAACTGCGCTAAAAAAGAGTACCACACCAGATGGGTCAACTTCAAACCTTAACAACCAACGAGGTATATCAGACGGTCTGAGGTTGATGCCATTACTGGAAAACCAAAAATAGTGCTGAAGTGGAGTCCTCCGCGCACAATGTCAAAGATCCCTCTATGGGAAATGCCACAAGACTTCACTCCACACTTCAAGTGGTGGTATTATGATTGGAGGACAGGAGACGCATTCATAGTTTTGAACAAGAATGGTGTAATGGAAACCATCAGGGTATTTAACCCAATGTGGCTTACAAACTTGTCTGTAGATGATGTTTATACATTATACAAGTGGCCATTATTCTATGACTCTCAAGATATTGTACAAGCTCTATAATTTCAGAATGTTATACGACTTTGTTTTGCTTTTGAGATACATGCCGGAGTCACTAGAGAAGAGAAGTACAAGAAGTTTGAGGAACTTATGAAGGATGTAAGACATTAGACGAAACTAGGTCCAAGGGGGAGTTTGTAGATACATGTGTCCCTAGTTTCTAAACTTAATGTAATATGTTTTTATTGTCTTACACATATGTAATTATACGGGTACCTAATGAAATATAATATGTGGTTATGCTTATAATGTTGAATATTTCATTGGTTGGTATGTGAAAACGCTTATTAAACTGACTATATAGGTTGTGGTTGTTTGAATAATATCTAATTCAATTAATGATTATGAAACATATTCAAACTTAATCATGTGAAGTTCTCATGTTATTGGCCCATGCTAATGGACCATACGCATGAACAACTTCATGCTAATGAACTAGTCGTATGAATGAACTAGGAGACTGGATCAGTCGCATGATTGTAACATGAGATTGACTCAGTTGCACGTCTGAACACTCAGTGTGCGAATGGATCAACCGCATGACTCAATCGCACGACTGAACCATGCAAATGGTCCAGTCGCACAATTGAGAAACCTTAACCTATAAATACCACTTAAATCGTGGAAAAACCAGACACTTTGAATATTTCGATAACCAGACGTACCCTAGCCATCCAGAGACCTCTAGCAACCTGTTCCAACTTTATAGATCGCAGTAGATCGATTGCTAATCGTTCTTAATGTTTAGATTCAATCTTTAATTGATTCTACGTGCGTTCTCACCGATTGAATCGCCAATCAAATAGGATTCCGCACTATTTGATTCGATATACTTGTAAATCTGTTAGTATTCGTCTGGTACACGATCCTAACAGATTTGTTACTTAATTCTATTTGACTACGTCTTATTAATAACGTTAACATTTTTTTGTTAAACTTTTCCTATTTGAGGGGTATTTTAGTCTTAATATTTACAAAATTATAAATAAACCATACATGGATAGAGTTTTATGCATTCAATCTGTTTATGTGATTGCAAAAGATAAATTCTAACCTCTAAAATCAATCTCGCTCGTCCCATTAATCAATAGCAAAAGCAGTAACCATACCCCCAATTTCATACCCAAAATAAATCGCAGGTAATGTTTAAATAACTCATGTTTGTTTGTTTTAAGGTAAGTTTATTCATTACCATCATAGTTTCTAGCATTATCGAATGTAATTGACTCTATTATTTGATTTAATATATTGGACCCTGTTGTATATTCTTCTTGATTTGGTGATACGGACGTACTATTTGAATAAATTATAACTATGAAGAATACCATTATTGATCGGGTGTTGATACTATCTGCCAATATTATAGTCTTTCATTGTGGAACAATTATGGCAAATTTAATATGCTCATATAGAACATTATCAATACTATTAGATGTCATGTTGTTTTTCGGGATGGTCACACGAAATAGTCGTGTAACGATAAGGACGGTCCATAGTAGTTTTGTTGTTTTGTCTTATTAATGTCTTTTAGTTGAGGTTTTTATGGTATTTTTGCTATTTTTGTTATATTATAGAATTTTATGGTTTAGAGTTTGTGGTTATAATAATTGGAATTTTATGGTTATATGGATTGCTGATGTTTTATTGTTTATTGTTTATTTTTCTTTTATGATGATTAGTGTTTTATGTTTACGAGTCCAACACTTGGTGATACATGACTTGCATGTTCTTTTATGATGTATGCTTCATACAGCTAGAGAGGTGTGACACCCAAAAATTTGGGGTTAAGCTAGACTGAAGATAATAAAAAGTGTGGATGCAACTGATAAACAAGTTACGAACTAATTATGTCGAAGAGGAAATTTACCCTAAAAATTTATTTTAAAAGGGAAATGCCACCCTTTTTGGTTATTTCTTGCATGCGAATCCCTCTAAAAGAGTACTGAGAGATTGAGAGAGAAAATAGAATGGGCGATTGGTTCTAGAGAAAGAATGTTAAGAAAAAGCTATGCATATGAATTTCTTCATACATTCAATAGTTCTGAAATCTTAGATTAAAATTATACTCTAATGTCAGGCCCGGTCTAGAGCATGTGTAGTCTGGATACCTGCATAGGGCCCATACTGAAGTGGGGCCAAATCAACTATGGATTCATTAGTTCTAGCCTCTAGGTAGCAAACAAAGACTCATTTAAATTATTAGTACACAGAGATGGCCCACACACAATTTGGTGTGTCCAATAATTAGTTTGTCAATTGATGAATGGAATAGAGGTCCACAATGGAAGTAATTTCATTGATTTTACTAAGGTAAAAAAACTAAAAATCAAATAACATGTTGTTTTTCTTTTTCAATCTAGTGCCGATATATTAGAATTAAACTCCTTCATCATGGTATTATTTTTATATACAAATTATAGGACTTTATAGCTAACTATTTTTATTTCTTTTACTTTACAAGAATATGGCCCGAAGTTGATGGAAGTAGGAAATGGGCTTCTTTCATGTGCGATGGTTCGAGCTTTCACTCTTGTGAGTTTAAGAGTGAAGAGAAATAGTTATGAGCGATTTTCTTTTTGGGTTGTTTTCATATGTGTTCATTTGTCTAGTTTCTATCTATATGTCATCACCTGGTACGTTTTCAAGTTTATAGTTTTGTTTTCATTCTTAAATGTTAACAATATTACTATTAAATAAAGTTAGATATCATCTATGTAATTGCATAAGAGTGGAATAAGTTATAATCAGAAATTACAAGTTTATATTTTAAGGGGCCTATTTTTACTTGACGCACAGAGCATCCAAAGTCTCGAGACCGGCCTTGATTGTACTCATAGAGTTGACATTTTTATATGAGGATGCATGTAGTTCTTGATATCTTCATCTCTACTTAGAGATTTTTTTAAGTTTATAAAAATATGAGTTTTATGTCCTTTAATTTTTACATGAGGTTTTGGGGCTAGTATGCATACTGAATGAGATTTACATGAAAGATTTGATGTTTGAATGTAAAATTTATATTTTTATGAAAATAGTTTGGGTTTTATTATGTTTATACATGCTTTAGCTTGCATGATGATAAGGCATGATTACCATAGATAGAACACCGTTTAATCTACTAAAATTGAATGGTAATGTTGAGAATATGTTAATCAAAGAATAGTAAAGTTAAGGCATTTCATTACCTCCATAACTACATAAGCGCCATGGACTATGAAACCATGTAAGGCCCTGTTCTCGGGACGCTTACAGTTGGATTCTCATCGCACATAAAACATATATTTACATTCATATTTCATAGTCATCGCAACAAAACATTTAAAATAATCTTTCATTCTCATGTGAATGCTTTTGCAAGTTAAGACAACATTCATTACAAAACGCAGTTTGTTCACATTACAATGCAAAAACATTAATCAAAAGAATGCCATCCCAAAAGAGCCGAGTAGCCGCCCGTGCCATCCTCAGCAATCATTACCTGCCAACTGAAAACACATAAAATCAGCGTTGCTGAGTGAGTTCTAGTTTTATAATAAAACATAATTTTCTATCGTTAAAACCGTTCTTTACTTTCTTTCAAATCATACAGCGCTTTACATTCATTCGTGACCATGCAATATACATACACATTGATAATATAATTATTATCTTTCATTACATTCGTTAACTTTCGTTCATTCTATACGTTCGTTCTCCCGAGTCTGTTGTGACAACATGGTCGCTCACCTCATTAGCAATCCTAACGATTGCACGTTATCCGAGTCTGTTGCAACCATAGGGTTGCTCACCTCCTTGCCAATCTCAAATTGCAACAACGGGGTTGCTCACCTCCTGGCAACTTCATGATAGCACGCTATCCGAGTCTGCTGCAACCATATTCGAAAGATACAAGAACATGAGATACTTATACTACATCCTACAGCCGCTATACTTTGAAAGCCAGCTGGATACAATTCACTAGACATAAAACAAAATCAATTGTAGAGTCAAAAGGCAGATTGCCTTTTGACTAGTGACTATGACATGCCATAGCTCACATCCTTATCTATTACAAAAAGGATAAAGTACATGAAGTAGAAAGTTACAGACTCAAGGCCTCAATGTACAGTTAACAAAAGCATGGACCTTTTCACCAACTCATGTAAGTTGGTGACCTTACAGAGGTGTAGCGGAAAGGTGTCCAGCTTTATGGAAAAGTACATTAGATAAAGCATGTGTTAAAAGTCTTCGAAAGAAATCTGTCTTCATAAGTTGAAGCTTCAGAAGACTTTGTCTCTGAGGCTTCAGAAGACTTCATATTTGGCTTCGGAAGATATTGGTCTTGGCTTCAGAAGATTTCACACTTAGAATATTTCTGTTGCATGTGTGAAACTTACTAAGCATTCTTCTTCATAATACTTGTGCAGCATGCAGGATAGACATTTGATATTTAGGTTGCATCAGCCTCTTCATTAATCTCTACACGGGTGTTACAAACTAGTAGTTACGGAGATATGATGTAATGGTTGTCTTGAAAGTTGCTTATTCCCACGTAAGTTCCTATACTTAGGAAATGTGAAAACATGTTAAGTAGAAACTAATGTAGGACTGTGTCACGCCCTCGATTTTGGTTATCCAGTGTTGTGTGAACCTATCAAGGTTGTTTCATTATTTTATTCGACAAATCATTTTCAAAGATATTTTATAGCGGAAATTCATTTAATAATAATAGTGTAATTCATAAATCTAGTCAAATCTTCAAAACTGAATCATTTATTAATTCATAAGATTTTTTACAAACCATATCCAAATTTACAAGTCACAAGATTTCATTCTAGAAATGCGTCCATCTCAGCTTCTCTCTTTGACTACATCTACAAAGTCTATACTGTAGCATAATTTAACATCATATTCAGGTCAATCATTCTTTACATGTAAGATATTTAAAAATTCAATATCAGCCTAAATATGCTGGTGAATACTATTTATTAAACCAAATAGTTATTATAATTAAGCATGAGAATATTAATTTAGATAACCATACTAGGCACATAGCATGAAATACACATTCACATTTTTCATTGTACAATGAAATAGTTTGTTATTGGGTCGCCTGTGGGACCATCAATGTCTAGGGAATCGTAATACTTTGGGCACCAAACCATTACTAGTCGTGCTTAGGCATAGTATCCTTCTCAAGGTCCCACCCTTTATATGTGTATCATTTATGATCTAGCCACACGTATAATCTTAGTGTGATGTTTGTCTTGTAATTTAGCATCATGAATTAATAAATTTATTTAATACTCATATTGGTTTTCAAAGATGATGGTGAATCTTAAGGATTCACAAGTTTATTTCAAGAAATAAATGTATTCACATTAAAGTTAAGAAGAAACTTTTTTGGTGTATAAAGGAGGTTTTGGGTTGCTTAAGAAATAAATGTATTCACATTAAAGCTAGGAATATTCAACAGATCTTTCAAGGGCTTCGGGTTGCTGAGTATTGAGCGAAGGTTCACGAAACAAGTCATGGAGAGGATTTGGACACGATTCCTGAGGTTAAGTGTGTGTAATTATAGGTGTGAGTGTGTGAGAAATGAGTTGAGAACTCACCTATTTATAAGTAAGGTCAGTTAACAGATGCAGCACACATCCATCGGGTGATGTGGTCCGCAACGTGTGCACTCTACACGTGTGACATGTGTCGCACATGCATTGCCTCAAGCCTATTTTTGTCCTGTGGCCCATATCCATCAATTGATGTGATCCGTATCATGGTACATGCATCAAAAGTTGCTTATTAGTCATCAACCACGTGTTATTTTTTAATCATTTCCTTAACCTAGTTGATGTGCCCCACCCCACTATCCCACAAATGTTTTGGGTCCTAGGTTTGATTTTAACTTGTGGTTTTTATAGACCACCTCTTCGTAGCTGACTTAATCGATACTTAGGCTCAAAATGAGATAATATGTAAAGTAGAAAGTGTATAGTAACACCTCAAGTTGTAGTAGTAACTATTTGAAGTTAAGAATGTCTTAGTTAAAGAGTTGAAGTAAGAAATATGTAAAGTAAACTAAAGTAATAATGCATGATAAAGAGCTAAAATATAATTGTTATTATTATTATGATAAATTGTTAATAAAATAACAAATTAACAACAATAATTACTAAAGAACAATACAGATGCACCAAAATGCTAAAGTTCACATGTGAAAACTAAATTTTAAAAGTCTTTAAAGTAAGGCTAAAGGAATCTATATTTATTGTATTCTCACCTGTCACATCCTGACCGACGGCGGAATCATCGAGGCGGACGAATGTGAAATGATTGTTCATAGCTCATGGAACTAAATAAATTGAAATAATACTAAAAGCCATTTTTCATTAAATACCACTAGACAAATAAGTCATTATAATACAACAAAGATTTAAACAACAACATAAGTTATTTAATTAAACTAAGTCGAAGTCCTATATAAGCAAAAAGAATTCCTCAAGTAGTAATCCTGAAACATGTTAAAAATAAGGGGTCAACTATGAAAGTTGGTGAGTTTCTATGGGTTAGGCATATATATATATATATATATATATATATATATATATATATATATATAATATATATATATATATAATATATATATATATAAAGATTTACAAGTAGCAATTCATGTCAATGGTTATGAATTATACAAGTTTATAGAACACATATAGCTAATCAAACCTTGACCAAGATTAAGATTACAAGTTTATAATGATTAGCTAAGTGTATTTGGTTCCCATGATGAACAAGTAATACATCATCAGGAGCTGGCAATAAATCGGCTTTAGCACCAATAGGCTTGTCAGGCCCATAGATCTATGACGTCGCTAGGCTAGCAATAATTAATGATTGTCAACATATAATGTATCTCATATAACCCTCACAATAATACAAATAACCATGACAAAAAGGTAAAGATTAATTGCATGTGCATTTACAAGTATCAAGATGTTTACAAGTGTAAGTTTATAAGTTAACATGTTTCACTCCAAAAGTTGTGAAATAAAGTAAAAATGGGCATGGAGAACTCACATGGAAACTCACAAGTATAGTGATGGTTGTAGAGTATATAAAAAAGCTTAGATGTCAAGAGTCAAATGTGATGTCCTAAATGATAAAAAAACAATAACTTAAGGTCAGAATTTATTACAAGAAGTTAGGATGCTTAGGAAATGCCAATAAGCGAAAGGTAGATTGAAAAACGATTATTGTACAAATTTTAGATTCTGGACAGAATGTTTGGTACGTGTTTAAACAAGTTTTTAAAATAGCAAAACATTTTATAAAATTATAAAAATTTACATTTGACTAGTTCAAAGTGTCACGAACAACTTTCTTTCAGAAACATTTTCATGAAAAGATCCGTAACAGGTCAAAACATCAGAACAAGACAGAAGGTGCTGAAACACGCACTTATCTTGTGAAGGTTATTTTTGAGTCGTCCGATTGAGTTTAAAGATTTATAAACTATCGTTAATAAGGTAATTCAATAAAATTAATATTGGAGTCATATTTTACGCAAATTTAGTTTGTTATGATCAAGTTATGGTCGGTTAAAGTCAAATTATATTCTGCCAAAATGTAGTAAGGCACTTATGTGCACTTTTAAAATCGTTAAAACAGAAACGGGTTAGAAAAAAATTATTATGTTGATATATGATATACTAGACTTCATTTGAGTTATATGAAAATATTTCAAGACTTCGGCATAGCCATCACTTAGGGAAATAATCTTGTGGAATAACCGAATGCGGCGGCATAGCCGTTCATATGCAAACGGGATTCTTTGTTTACGTTAGCTTGATTTAGGAATGTTAGTGATTCTTATAATGTTAGTGAATGTTAGAAATTTAGTGATAAAATGATAATGAATCAAATTAAAAGAAATTTAGTAGAAGAAAGAATAAAAGTAAAAACATAAACTCATGAGAACAATTTGATGTTAGGATGATTAAAACAATATAAAAATGTATAATATAAAAGCAATATAAGATTACCTTAGTGTTAGAAGAAACTTGAAGCTACTTGTAAAATACAATTCTTGAAATTGATTATAACCAAAGGATGATGAAAGGTTTATGTGAGAGATTTTTAGAGAATGAGCAAATGAAAAGTGAGGCCTAAGCCTTGCTTTTATAGTTGAGGTAAGGAGAAGGTTATGAATGGTGTTAATGGCGAGTTACAAGTATTTTAAAAGGGGGTTATGATTTTGAAATAAATATAAGATTAAATAAAATTAATAGATAAAAGAATAATTATAATTTAAAATTTTAATTTATTAAAACCTTAATTTTTAATTTAATCAACTTATTTTCTTATAAAATCTTTATAACTTTTATAAAAATTGTAACTTTATAATTTGATTATTTATTTTTAATAATTAAAATTCATAGTTACTAATAAAACTTTATAAGTTTATTGAAATTTATTTTATAACTTTATAATTTTTAATAAGTCTTTTCCATTTAGTTATTTCTTGTAAAATGATAAATACAAAATTTATACTTTTATGAAAAAGATTTATTTATAAATAATAAATTATTATTCATTGTTTAAATGATAAAATGAATACAAATTTTTCATTTTTTGCTTAAATTGCACATTTAACACTTTTGATTCATTAATATAAATAATAAAAAATTTAAATATTAAATTTTCCATCGTATTCAAGTTCAAAGTGAGTTCGGGTTTGGTTTCATAATTTTGAAATTCGGCGGATGTTACATCACCTATTAAAGAAGACATGTCTTGTGTATTATAACCCGCTAAAAAGACATTCCTTATGCATTCTTACCCACTAAAGGGCACATGCATTGTGCATTCCCACCGGTTAAAAAGTTACGCCTTATGTATCCTCACTTGCTAAAGGAGTTTTACCTAGCCTAAAATCACTTGAATCAAGATGACCACTTGACATGGATTGGGAAGCTACCTAGCTATGTTAAAGACTTGTATTCTAGTTAAAGACATGTTTTATTGAAGTTTTAATTGTAATGTTTAAAGACAATGATTTATGTAATGATGCTTAAATTCCACTATAGGAATGCTTGTTTAAAGTTTACTGATTTTGAATTCTAATGTTTAAATCTAGTTGCAAGATTACCTGAAAATAGAGCTTTACAAGAGAAGCCAATTTTAGATGGTTATCCTTAGATTTTATTTTATTTTACAAATGAAGTTCAAACTACAATTGTGATTATGTAAATAAATTGAACACGTAAAACCCCTCACGTAAGGGTGGATGTTTATTTTGTAATTAGTTTTGACAAAAGTGCCCCTCAAGAGGGAAGACTTAATAGAAAATATTAATAATGTTACTTAACTATAGTCAGATGTAATCAAATTACAAATTTTATGAAACCTTTTGAATTAAATAATAAGATTTAAATATTTCCATTCAAGTGACACTTTATCGAATCACATGGATGGAAAAAACACTTTTTAACTCTTTTAAAAATAACTATTAAATAAAAATTATAACCTTTTCAAATAAAGATATTGATATAAAAGAAAGGAAAGATTTATTCTATTACCCATTTTAATTAGTAATGATTTTCTTTTTGTTTTTATCTTCTACAATCATATTATGTATTATAATACATGTATATATTGATATCACTTAGTTGTTGCAATCCCCAAGTTCTTGCGGAACCACGTACAATCCGATCGAGCTTGGAGAACACCAAAGGCTATCTCGACATTCTTTCTTGCAGATTCGTGTTGCCTTTTAAATTCATTCATATTGTTGCCAGAAAAATAATCATCTCAAAGACGCTTATCCCCCTATTCATGATCCCATTTTATACTTCTACATTTTTTGTTTAGCTACGAAAACATTCAGTAACATGAGCTTCCATCACTTCTACATGTGTTTTGTTCATATCATCATCCTCAATTCTTTTAACATCATATGCACAAAATCTATAAAAAGATGAATGAGTGGATTTACATCACTAATTGAACTTATTTTTATGTTGAAATTATAAAAAAATGAGAAAATTTTGAAATATGAAAGTTAGAAAAGATTAAAAGTGTTAAAAAAAGAAAAAAACATAAATGTTTGTATTATCCTATATATGAAAAACTAAGATGAGGAATAGGAAAGTGTATGTCTTTTGGATATTGACCACCACTCTTTTCTAAGGTTTCATGTTTAGCCGATGTGTGTTCTTCCTTAAAATCAAGGGTTGCAATGGAGATGGAGATTAGAGGTGGGTGGCCACCAACATGCAGGCGGTTAAGATGGTCGATGTTCCATTTGGCCGCCCTGTAACACTGTCGCTTCTACCGATGGTGGATGTTCTGTCTTGTCACTGACGGCTATGGTAACCGTTGGCCTCTCTATTGCTGTTGATGTCAACGCTGGTGATGGCAGCCACGGTGGCTGCGGGTGGAGATGTTGTTGACGTTGGTTGCCGCTCCGCCTCTTATTTTAGGTTGAGGTGGGGCCAACGATGGTAACAACGGGGATGGTGGTTGTACAATCACTATTATGTATCTTCCCCTTATGATCTATCTATTACCCTATTAGGGTTTACTGATCTTGTCATCGGCCATCACTGTTATATCGACGTCAGTTGCCTCTCAGTCTCCCATTTTAGGTTGAGGTGGGGCTAGCGGCGGTGATGGAAATGGTACAACAATATGACCACATTTGTTTTCTCTCCCCCTCGCAATATGTCGGTTACCCTATTAGGGTTTTCCATTTAGGTTGTTCACCATCTCTATGACTTTTTCTGATTGAGCATTTTGATGTTATTTACCTGACCAACCTTATAGTCCTTGCGCTTTGTCATGGATTATGACTGATGACTCATTTGAGGCATCATGTTGGTGCCTCTGGTTTTGAATTACGGTTTAGAACCCTAACCAATGTGTCTGATCTTGAATGTTTGAATTTTGATTTATCTTTGGTCTATTAAGCTGCTCTATGAAGTTGGCGTGTTGTGTTGTTGGAGGTGTGATGAGTATTCGTTTATGTGAGCCTCTGTTATTTGATCAGTTTTAAGTGTTGTATGTCCCTATATATGTGTTTCGATGATGTTGAACATTGTTCATCTAACCTTCCACTGTTTTGGTACCTCACATAGGGGTGAGCAAAAAAACCAAAATTACCGAACTATAACCAAAATAACCGATGCAACCGAACCGATAAACCGAAACGCTAGAAAACCGACAGTTTGGTTTGATGATGTTTAATAACCGAATTTTTCGGTTTGGTTTTGGTTTTGCTTGTAAGAAAAACTGAAAAAACCGAACCGAAACCATATAATCAAACTTGTAAATTTAGAGGTGTAATCATATACTTATAAAAATTATTAGCCTATTAGTTACTTATTTAACTTGTGTTATCTAAAAGAGATTAATTATTTAGGTTTCAAGAATAATATTTATTTATTTTTATTTGAATTGGTAAATATTTAGGTTTCAAGATGTGACGTCCGGTAAATTTCCGTTATCAAACTCCGTTAGTTCCGTTGAGTCTTGCATACACGGGTCGTAAGCACACACTAGTTGTCATTTAACGTTGATGACTAATAATATTAGTAATGTTACATTATTGATAATCTAATTGACAATGTGATTATGGTATTATGTTTATGTGTTTGCATGTTTTAAATGTTAATTAGGAAATTAATCACGTAACGTGGAAACGTGCCTATTTATTCGTATGTCTTGTGTTTTTATAAAGATAAAATATATAATAATTATCATTAGTTTATATCTTTATATTATTAAGTTAAAAACACTTTACAAAGAGTTTAAAGTTTAGTTTTTATAAAATACCAAAACACAAGGGTTTAAATGGTAATTATGCAAACTAAATTAAACAAAACACCCAAACACTAGCCCTCCACCCCCATTCGGCCGCAACCTACATTCCCAACCCCTCCCCACTTCGAATTAGACTTAGAACAAGCAAGATATCACGAAATTGGTTCGATTTCAAGGTTTAGGACACGTTGGAATCATCAATTGCAAGCAACTACACGTTTAGAGGTTAGATTTTACATGTTTTTGTGAGTTCTTGTTGGTGGCCGAAACCTAATTCGATTTTGTATTTTCATGTGGTCGAAATTGATGTTAGTTGATGATGTTAGTATGTTAGTTGGATTGAATACATATTGTTTAACGTTGATTATGCATGAATTGTATGTTTTTAATGGATTGATCATGAGCTTTGATCCTAGGCAAACCCTAATTCAAAATTGATAAGATTATGTATGATTGATGATTGTTTGATGAATGTATGATGATTAGTAGGTTGTATGAATGCTAGGATACATTGATCTTGCAAAGAATTGATGAATTGATGTAGGTGTTCATAGGTTACTAATAATAGTAATTTTATTTCCATGACATGATGATCTAATGATAGATTGATGTTGTTGATGTGTTCATGATGATAATTAGATGCTAGATTGTTGATATGAATGCTAGAAATCTTAGAATGAATGTTGTTGTTCATATCTTGCCAAAAGTGGAAACTTTTGTTCAGAGATTATGATGACTAGGTATTTTTAATCATGTTTAGATGTTGTTATGAGCTTGAGATGGTATAATTGTAATGAATTCATGAATACATTGAGTGTTTGATAGAGGTTGGAATGTACTTTCCCAAAAGGGAAGCTTTATTTGCACAAAGTTTGAAGGATGATAGTTTGAACATGTTTGGGATGTTAGGAGCATGTTAGTAAGTTCATGGATGAATTCTAATGTGATAGAACATGTTAAATTAGTTGTATGGGATGCTTGGATAATCATGGGTGTTGTTTGGACTTTGATGATCATGTATGATGTTGATGTTGGTTAGTAGTTAAGACATCATGTTGGGACTGGAAATTGATTATTGTGGTGTATGTTGAATGCAATGAACATGGTTAATAAATATGATTGTGATCATCATACACGCGTGCGAATCTGAGGCCCCTACTTAGTAGGATTGGCAGGGTTTAGGATGTGAAGTCGTGAGTGGCTTCACATGGCATGTGGTGCGTGATTTGATCTTTGTGTGGCATGTTAGTTATGTTATAACTAGTGGACATGTTAATGTTCTAGATTCGCATGACTTGTATGATACTTGGTTGTATGATGATCTAAGTGATACACCTGGATAATATAGCATACATATGATCCATTTGAATGTTAACCATGTATGATATATGTGTATGATTGCTTGAATGGTTTACAACACATAAAGTCACCAACGGGTCAAACGGGTCAACTGGGTCAAATGTGTCTGTTTTCTGAAACCTTGAGTCATTGGTTGTAGTGTACTTAGGGTTTCATATGTTCTCTGTTTGCATGTACTCATGTACTTATATGATCTAGGTAACCTCTGATGGTTGTCTGTCCACTCTGTCTGTCAAGTAAAACTCTAAGTATCTATTACGCATATTAGGTGAGTTCATGCCCCACTCTTTACTTAATCTCTTTTGGGGGAGATAGCATACCGGTAAACTACAAACACTTAATATAGTATTGATATCATGGAAAAGTCCTCACACTTTTGAATTGTTAATATTGAATAGCGGGGAAATTTGGGTAGTACTACTGGGTCTGACGAGCCCCACCTGTGTGACTCGAGGTCAACCGGGTGCAATTTGTCCTATTGAACATTGTCACGACATGTTAAGTCGTGACAGGAGGCAACAACGTAACACAGTTAGCTTCAATTGCGAAATCACTATGAGTTAATATTTATTGTTAATGGACTAGCTATCTGTTACAATGCACTACTTCTATATCTGTATTATTAAACTTTTATGTTTGAATATCACTCTTGAACTCACCAACCATTGTGTTGACATTTTAGTATGCTATTCTCAGGTCATTAGCTTGCTTGCCTTTAGGAGCACTACATGGTTTCACTTGCATTCTAAGACTCGGTCTTCAAGACATCTTTATTGTTTTAATGGTTAATGTTTACTCTTTTGGGTTGGCGCATGTTTTTCCATAGTATACATTTTTATTTCTTTGGGTTGTTTTACAAAACGCTTCCGCACAGTTTAAAGTTTATACTTTGGTTGATTTTATTTTAATTATGGCATATAGAGTCGTTCTGAGTAACTATTGACTGTGATCATGGTTTGTTCACACGCCTCGCGGTTAAAACTCCGCACGTGGATTTTGAGGGTGTGACACAAGAATAATATTTATTTATTTTTATTTGAATTGATAGATTAAAATGTTTTATTGAATATATTGCTCTTATATTTTATGAATTGCATTTAATTTTAATGTGAACTAAATTATAAAAATATATAGATTATATTTAGCGATCAACAAAATAATGTAAGTTCAAAGTTTTTGGCTTAGATTCATTACTTTAAAACAATTTTTTCTAAAACATGAAACACAAATGATAAAACCAAAAAACCAAAAACCGAACCGAAACCGAAGTTAAAACTGAAAACCAAAAACCGAAAAAAAAAAACTAAAACCAAACGGTTTTAAAAACCTAAAAACCGAAATATCGGTTTTTGGTTTTGGTTTTAGGCCAAAACCGAACCAAACCGACCATGCACACCCCTACCTCAACATATATGAGTTTAGAGGAAATATGATGTCGGTTGTCTTGGCTTGGCAACGTTAATGTTATGCAGCTGCAACTGAACATTGCTTTTGCAAAACTATGTGTTGCATAAGCATGAGCTCATTTGAGACATTTTGTGCTAAGGCTATGATTGTTGTGAAAAAATTAAGTTAGTTTCTTTGGTTTAGCATCCCTTTATGGCCTTCAGCCGTAACTAGATATTAGTTACAAGCCTTATTAACTCATATCATTATGATATCATTGTGTGTGATTCTTGTAATTATGACTATAATGTAGGGGTTTGATCTTGTAATTGTATTGCTTATGCAATAGTAATGGTTGGTGCGTTTATGACTACGATGATATGTTTGAGCCCTATTACCTAATCGACGTCCTTGTGATTGAACTTGCCGTGAAGCGCGAGCGGAAAGCCAACTAATTTATAATAAAAAAAGATAGCCGTTCTGAGATAGTTTGAAAAAAATGAAATTTATAAATATAGCCGGTTAGGGAAATTTGAATTTTAAATTCATAAAAGAAATAAAAATCTTTAAACTTTAAAATTTAATAATTAGAAGTAATACATTATTATAAACAATAATAGACTAGTTAAATTAAAAAAATATTTTTTAAAAAAAATGTACGTTATAGACTTTTAATACTTTAGAAATCAATTTAAGCTTTATAACTATATATTATATTAACAAAATATATTATTATTTTAATTATTATTATTATTATTATTATATTATTTGTCATGACATATTATGAATTATTAGATGCGATTTTTCAAAGCAGATTTAATCATCAAAAAGAAGTTTTACTTCCTGCTGCTAGAGATGAATGAAACAAACTAGGTTTCAAGACTTTAAAAAAGTAAATGAGTATGTCTGTACTGTATTCAAAATATGCTCAACTCTTCAATTTTATGAGCATATAGTTACTGAGGATGATATACTAGAGAAAAGTCTGTCCACATTTCATGCATCAAATATGAGTTTGCAAAACCAATACAGATTGCTAAACTTTAAGAAATTTTCTCATCTAACTTCATATCTCCTTATAGTGGAGAAAAATAACGAGTTATTAATGAAAAATCATCAAGATCGCCCTACTTGTTCACTAGCAATCCTAGAAGTCAATGCTAATGACAACAAAAAATTTAGACGTAAATGGGAATAAGGTCGTGTGCGAGGCTGTGGTGTTGGCCATTTTGATAAAATTCATTTTAATGATCGTAATCATCCTTACAAATGGAATAAAAATTACCGAGGTAATTCTCGTGTCCGTGGTCGTGGACATGGTTGTGGCCGTGGTCGTGGTCTTGGACAACGAACTAACAATTTCAACCAACAAAACAAGTTTAAAAATAAAGTTGGCAATTCTCAAAATTATGTCAGTTCATGTTTTAGATGTGGTAGTACAAACCATTGGTCAAAATCTTGTCTCACTGCCCACATCTATACGAACTATACCAATCATCCCTTAAAAGGAAAGAGAAAGAAGTGAACCATGTGGATATATTTGATTACATCAACGTTGAGCTAAATAACTCAGATTTTATCGGTGATTTGGAACTTTGAAAGATATGTTGCTAGATTATAATAATTGTCTGCAACAATTATGTAATTCTCTTATTTAAGTGTCTTTAATTATGTTTAATTATTTTTCTTTCCATGTATGGTGTTAACTATATGAATGAAATTCTTGTTAAAAAGACTTATTATATGCTTCTTATTTGTCCTAATATTTGAAAATACAAAAAATGACTCTTATTGGAGCACAAGGCCAAACAATGAAGGAGATATGTGTATAGCAGATAGTGGAGCTACGCACACTATACTTAAATCCAAGAAATATTTTTATGAAATGAAACCAACAAAAGAAACCATTGATACAACAAACTTGATAGAAGGAGTTGGAAAGGCTAATTAGTATTATCAAATGGTACAAATCTTTTAATAGAAAATGCCTTATTTTCCCAAGGATCAATGGGAAACTTATTAAGTTTAAAAAACATATATCATAACGGATATGATACTTGGTCAATGACCGTTGAAATGAAAAATATTTGCATATTATGAGCAAAAGTAACATATTAGAATAACTGCCAATGCTCCATTCTGGTTTGCATTACACACATATTAATATGCCACAAGCACATATGGCAGTTAAAGAGAACTTTTGTGATCTTAAGAAATTCAAGTTTTGGCATGATAGAATAGGCCATCCAGGGTCTATAATGATGAAAATGATAACTGAAAGTACACATGGATATCCATTGAAAGATCAAAAGATTTCACAATCAAATAAAATGTTGTATTGGGAAGCTAGTTACTAGACCTTCATTATTAAAAGTTGAAAAGAAATTACTTATGTTTCTTGATAGAATTCAAGGTGATATATGTGGACCAATCCATCCATCATATGGACCACTTAAACACTTTATGGTTTTAATAGATGCATCAAGCAAATGGTCTCATGTCTTTTTATTATCAACTCGTAATGTAGCATTTACTAAATTCCATTCTCAAATTATTAAATTATAGGCACATTTCCCTAATTATACAGTTAAAAGAGTGAGACTTGATGAAGAACATGCATAGGTTGGACTCACCTTAGATTAGATTGTTTATATTTCCTTGAAATAGGTCTTATGTTAGCTTACTTTTATATGTAGTTAGCTTTATTTTGTTTTGCAGTCCAGCGAAACTTCATAGTCAGGTGTTTAGTTCTCTCAGTGAAACTATTGTTTCTGCCGAGTGAAACTATAGTTTCGGCAGAACAGTTTCGCTGGCAGTGAAACTTTCTGTGAAACTAATCATTTATCCTTGTGCAAGTAACCTTTGTAAGTAGTCATTTCACAGAAATATCATTGTGCTTTATTATTATTGAGTATATTGATCATCATTGTCTTACTTTGACTGACTTATTATTGTTCTCAATCTTCATCATCTTTTTTGTCTATTGTTTGTATTTGATATTGTGCTTTTATGAATGATCTCTATGCTAGGTCTAATATCATTTTAAACTCTTTTCTTTAAACATGTTATTTTCTTTATAATAATAAAAATAAAAAAATTGAAATTTCCACATCTTTCTTAGGTGTAGAAATTTAGGGGGAGAGTAAGTAAATAAAAATGAAAAGAGAACTGGGAACTTGAGTCGAGATGACGGGAAATGATTGTATATCTTTTGGATAGATTGTTTGTGCATGATTTGCGTTTAAAATAAGAAATGATAGTAACTGATGCTGTTATTTGATTCGCATCTAATTTTAATGTGCAAATAATAGAAAAACAAATAATTCTTTAATGATATGCTTGATAGACTCAGCCTGAAGAATAAAGTAGATAGCAACATAATGATTTAAATTAAAATATATGCTTAAGGATGTCTGCTTTTACATAATCATTTTGGCCTACACGAAAACTGAGTCCTGACAAAAATTGGATTGAGAATTATGACATAAATCATATAAGCCATATCCTAGAGCCATGTTTGGTGTATTTATTTGTCTTGTGTTGTGCTAATCTCCTCTGCTGTATGAAAGTACTGACCTGGAGTGATGATCTCCTTTCCTATACGATAGTACTGACCTAGAGCTCTCATCGGCACATGATTAAATGGTCATCTCCTTTGTTATACGTGAGTATAGACCTAGAGCTCTCACCATTTTGGTCTTAGTAGTGTCAAATCATCTAAATGATGAATTCATCACAGAATACAATATTCTGTTGATAATCACTTGCACACTAATGCACAAGCCTTGTTCTATAATGATCGTATCAAAATTCAAGAAATCCTAAGGTTGGGTGAGGGTTTTTGCCAAATGATTGTGGGGTCCTAGTACTCTAAAGTATTTAATCGAACCTTAACAAATCATCTGATGCTTGTTGAAAAAGATAGGGCATGGGTTTAAGTGGACAAACATGACAGCAATCGTTTTTGATCTGTTTGAGAATTTCAAAAATCATTCAAAGACTGTGATTAGATTCAGTTATCCGTGTATCTTATTGCTTGTCGATGATTAATTTCATCTTTGTGCTAAAGTATATCCTGGGGATGTGATCTCATAATTGATTCAGTTCTCGGTCATAATAAATTATTTCTTAAAATCTTTTTAAGTTCAGCGAAATTATACTTTCGTAGACAGTTTCGCAGGGCGAAATTGCAGTTGCGTTCAGTGCTTTCGCTCTGTGCAAAGTCAATTTCGACAAGAGTTTCGCCCGACGAAATTGTAGCTTCACCCGGCGAAACTCTAGTTTCACTCTCTGCGAAACTATTTGCTATTTAACTTATTTTGTGAAATTACTTTCTCATTTTCGCGCAATCGAAGGTTTAGACATCTTAGGGTTTTTCAGTGACCTTCGTGTGCGTATTTGACGTACTATGATTTTGTTATTGATTGACCGTTGTATCTTACTCGCAAGTGAGTTTCGAACTCAGAACCATAACTTAAGCGAAGTTAAACTGCAACATTGTGAGTTTATTCGATCGAAACTCTTCGGTACCTTCGCAGTTCTTACTGCGAAAGAACCGATAGTCCAACAAAACTGAACGAAAGTTCATGATTTTTGGTGAAACTGTGAGGTTATGCTGTCCGAGCAAACTTAATAGTTTCTCTATGCCGAAGCTATACTTTCAGCCTGTCAAATCTACTTCATTGTCCTGCCAAAACTAATGTTCCTTTGCTGGCAAAACTATATTTTCGCTTGCTGAAACTAAAATTCATTCTGTGAATCTATAGTTTCGGCTAGCGAAATTAATTTAATTTTTGTGTAATCTTTATTCTTTTCTCATCCTTATTTCATACTAACATTTAATACTTTATTCTAATGCATTTCATTTGTCTTTCAGATTTAATGGTGAATCTAAAGTTTGATGAGAGAAACAATATCACCGCCATCTTAGACGATACACATCCTAAAGCAGCTGGCTTTAGAGACTGCATTCGCTGTCTGCAAAGATCTCCTATTGCTTATGCTATATCTCATTCTACTACTATCTATGATCTTCACATTAGAGATTTTTGTAGATCAGCTGAGTATGATACAAGAGGAAACACACAGAGGATTATTGCTAGTCTTGGAAAATGAGGTGACCATTACAGCTGAGATAGTCTTGAGGATACTAAGACTAGACGAAGATACATGAGAGGAAGTTTCTGTGACTAATGCGGAGGTGTTTGAGACGTTTAGGCGGATAGGATACGAGGGACCAGCCTTTGGCACAAGAAAAGAGATCAAAAAGTCATTCCTTTCCAAGGAATGGAGATACATAGCTCACGTCTTTATTATGTGTTTAGATCACCGTAAAGGTGGATCAAATGGGCTGAATCTAGACTGGGCAAAAGCTATGGTGTTATGCTGTAGAGGAGAGAAGGCAAACATTGCTAAGTTGATATTTGCATGTATGGTAGAGAATGTGATGGCACTAAAGAAGGATAAATGGCTGCTTTATCCTAGATTTCTGCAGATGATGTTTGATGATCTAATTCCTAATTTGCCAAGACACGGGGAGGTTAAAAGGTTGGTGCAGATGAACACCCGTATCTTCGCAGCCTGTTGTGCCATCCGTCACGACTTCAGTGGAAGAATTACTCATCTGTGGGAAAACATGTATCCACCTGAAAGATGGAGTTATATTAGGAGTGTGGACGAGTCTAAAAATAAAAGAGCTGAGGAGACCAGGGCACAACAAACAAATGTTGCTAAGAAAAGAAAAAGAAATGCCAAGGAAAAGGATTATGACTTTGAAGAGGAGGTGAATGAAATGGCTGAGGAGGTAAGGGCTGAGAAAGAGAGAAGGTCGAAGAAGAAAGCTGATGTGGGAGAGTCTGGAAGAAGAACTAAACAGAGGCACCAACCATTTACAAAGACTCAATAAGAGAGGAAAGAGGTGGATTAGATGAAGATGTGATTAGAAATCTCAACAACTCTCTTGCTAATGAACTAAGCATGATGAAAACAAAACTTACTAATCAAGAGATTAGAGAGAGTCAAAAGGATGAGGTAATTGAAGGTATGAAGAAGATGTTGGTGGACCAAAGCTGTTAATAAAGAAGTTGTTTGAGCAGATAAATGAGTTAAAAGCTGATGCCGGCCTACCCAATCAACTAACTCAATATGAGTTAGATTATTTAACTTATACTTCCAAATACCCATTCCTGAATATGGGTACATCCTCCAGGGCAGGAGAGGGCACATCTGGTGCAACAACTGAAGGAGTAGGAGGTTCTAGAGTGGAGAAGGAGAATGAAAATATGGAGAATGTGGAGGAGATAATGGAAGCCGGGTTTGTCAATATGGTATTTGACATAGATAAATATTTGGTTGGTGAGGAGGTAGTGGGGGAGAAATCTGTTGAAAGGGAAGCTGAAAAAAGGAAAGGGCTAATCGATGAAGAAGAAGATGATGAACATCAGGTTGGCTATGATTCAGAACTAGAATTTTATGAGGTTGATGAGAGGCCATTAGTATATGTAGCCAAAAAGGGAGACTCAGATGGAGATGTGTTTAAATGGCTAAAGAGGAATGGTTTGTCAAAGAAAAAGAGCCTGAAGAACTGACTCCCCTATTCCAAACTTGGAAGGGTTGAGCAAAAAGGAGGCAGACAAGAGAATCATCAGTTGGTGTTATAACCCTAGCCTCAAAAATTTTTATGACCAAGAGAAGAGGGAGTGGCATCTCTTACATGCACAAAAGGATGTCTTTCAAGACCTTACCCAAATAGGATCTGAGGAGGCTGGTAGTATTGCCATTATTGAACGCCCATCTTAGTGAAAGAGCCTCATTGTTGGAGAAGGAGATAAAAAATGGCTTGAATGACAATTTTGAGTCCTTCGGATTTACAAAAGCGGAGAGAAGAAGATTGAAGAAGGACAAGGACTGGGAGACAAGGAAGGGAAAGATTATGCTAAGGGTGAAACCCCAAAGACCGTGAATAGGGTCAGATTGGTAGATCCCCTCCCCTAGCAACTACAAAACTTTGAGAAGTGGTTTTATGACAACAATATGGGGTAGGCGGTAATCAGAGTAAAGAATGGTGGTGAATTCAAAGTATTTGATCTGATGGAGCTATTTAGTTTTTGTGATGAAGATCTGCTGGTTATTTGCGAGAATCATATTAAAGCAGGTGCGGGTGATGAGACGAGAAAGGAAGCCAGTCTATTTATGATTGTGGCCAATAAGATCAGAGGTGTGAGGGCAAAGGTGAAGAGGCTTGCAGAGAGAGTAAGGGCCCAAGATGATCTAAACATGGACGTACAAGATTTGACTAGACAATTTGAGCAAGATAGTGCTCATCCCAAAAGGGCTAATGAAGCAGGAAGAGACCAGAGTGAATCATTTGATGAAGCCCCTAAGGAGGTTGCTGCAGGAGCTGTAAAGGACATATCAAAGGCAACGGGGGAGACTGGAGCTGACTAGACAAATCAAGACGATTGAAGGTGGTGAGTTCCAACCTAGGGGGAGTATTGAAGATCATGCATAGGTTGGACTCACCTTAGATTAGATTGTTTATATTTCCTTGTAATAGGTCTTATGTTAGCTTACTTTTGTATGTAGTTAGCTTTATTTTGTTTTGCAGTCCAGTGAAACTGTGAGCGAAACTATAGTTTGGCTCACAGTCAGTTGTTTAGTTCTCTCGGCAAAACTATAGTTTCGGTAGAACAGTTTTGCTGGCAGCGAAACTGTCTGTGAAACTAAGATTGCTATATATAGTTTTGATCATTTTCATTGTTGATTAATCTTGCAAAACCCTAATCGTTTATCCTTATTACAAATAACCTTTGTAAGCAGTTATTTCACAGAAATATCATTGTGCTTTGTTATTATTGAGTATATTGATCATCATTGTCTTACTTTGATTGACTTGTTATTTTTCTCAATCTTCATCATCTTTCTTGTCTATTGTTTGTATTTGATATCGGACGATTCAAAAACTCATTTGTACTGCAAATTGATCAAATGGACCAACACTTGATAATGCATGTGAATTTACATCAAATGATTTTCATGACTATTGTATGTTTGTTGGAATTGTTGTTGAATACCTTGTTGCTCATGTACATACACAAAATGGTTTAGCTGATTCGATAATCAAATGTTTGCGATTAATAGCTAGACCATTAATTATGAGAACAAGACTTCTTATGTCTATTTAGGTCAGGCAAATTTACATGCTGGATCATTAATTAGTACGGGGCCAAGTGCAAATCATAAGTACTCTCCTTTACAACTGTTTTTGGCAATGAGACAAATATTTCCTACCTTAGAATCTTTGGATATGCGGTGTATGTTCCTATTGGACCACTGCAACACATAAAAATGGGTCCTCAAAGAAGGTTGGAAATATATTTTGATATGAAACAACTTCCATTACAAGATATCTTGAACCTTTAACATGTGATGTATTTACGACATATTTTGCTGATTGCCACTTTAATGAGGCAAATTTCTTTGCATTAGGGGGAGAAAATAAAAAAGAACAAAATGACGTGTCGTGGTCTGAGCCCTTTTTGTTGCATTTTGATCCAAGGACAAAACAATGGGATATAGAAGTTCAAAAGATAATATATCTGCAAAAAGTTTCAAATCAATTGCCTGATGCATTTACAGATACAAAAAGAGTAACTAAATCTTATATACCAGCTACAAATGGTCTAGCTCGAGTTGATATTCCAAATAAGGAAATAGATAAAAAAAAATCCCAGAAACGTTTGAAACGTGGAAGACCGATTGGATCAAAAGATAAAAATCCTCAAAAAAGGAAAATATTTGAAAGGAAATTGATCTTAAAGAAAATTACAATGATAAGACACTAAGTGTCCAACATTTCTTAGAGAAAAAAGTGAACAAAGAGATGTCAATCAACTATGGGCATATGCATACATTATGGAATCAAAATGAAGTGGAAAATATTAATGATGTATTCTCCTATTCTGTAGTAAGTGATATTATGCACGAAGATGATGCTCCTGAACCAAAATCTGTAAATGATTGTCAAAATCGACATGATTGGGATAAATGGAAAGATGCCATGCAAGCTAAACTAAATTTTCTTAACAAACAAAAGCTTTTTGGACCCATTACCTACGCATGAAAATCCTGTTAGGTACAAATGGGGTTTTGTGCGAAAACAAAATGAGAAAAATGAAGTTACAAGATATAAAGCTAGGCTAGTAGCTCAAGGTTTTTCTTAAAGGCCAGGAATTAACTATGAGGAAATGTATTATTGTATTATGGATGCAATAACCTTTAAATATTTAATCAGCTTACCAGTATCTAAAAATTTAGATATGCGTTTTATGGATGTCATTACAACTTACTTGTATGGATCACTTGATAATGATATTTATATGAAAATTCCTGAAGGATTTAAAATCCCTATGGTGTGTTCAAAACCTAATAAAATGTATTCGATCAAATTACAAAGGTCCTTATATCGATTGAAACAATCTGAAAGGATGTGGTACAATCGTTTGAGTGATTTGACTAGTAAAGGATACACAAATAACCTTATTTGTCCATGTGTCTTTATTAAGAAAATAGCATCAAGATATGTGATCATAGCTATATATGTTGATGACTTAAATGTAATTAGGACGTAAAAGGAAATTTATGAAACGATTATTCTTCTAAAGAATGAATTTGAAATGAAAGACCATGGGAAAACCAAATATTATCTTGGTTTACCAATTGAGCATATTCATAATGGAATACTTGTGCATCAATGAAATTATACTGAAAAGATTTTAAAACATTTTAATATGGACAAGGAAAATTCCCTAAGCACCCTGCAGGATCGATATATCTCACTAAACACTTGTTTTCTCTCAAACTCACTTGTACTCACACTGTTATGATGAAGCAGAATCTCTCAAATAATTAATTATAATATACTAACTAACTTAAGAACATAAAAGAATAATTTTCAAGGTACTTTTATATATTACTTCTCAACTCAAAGTTTACAAGACTCTTACAATCATGATACAAGAGTTACAATGAGAATCTATATATATACTATCACCTACAATCGGTTATACTTTGATACCGGCTGGAATCCTATAACTAAAGAAGATAGTACAAAACTATAGTTAAGGTATCTTTGATAATGTCTTATCTAAGATATGGTAGTTATGACATGTCCATGATTTAACTTTTGTCACCAACTAAATTTGGCAACTATACTAACAAATAAAGGTGAACAGTGGAATATAGTATGGTCAACTACATGGTCTTTTGGGAAAACGCTATGAAGTATCAGAGGTTTGCAGTGGAGTGTTAGAGAACCATACTTATGTCCCCTGGTCCATAGAAGCATCTTCCGAAGGTTAATTGGCTTCGGAAGAACAAGTTCTTCCGAGTCTTTTACACTTCAGAAGAGGCTGCTTCTTCTGTGGCTTGAGGGCTTCTTCTTCGGAAGTCATTGTCTTTGAATTCTCATAAGTATGAACTTTGGAAGAAAGGACTTTGTCTTCGAAAGTTGGAGCTTTTCCTTCGGAAGATGATCTTGCACTTTGTCTTCGGAAGAACTCCATTTCCTTTGGAAGTCCATACTTAGCTTCGGAAGTCCTTTATAAGTTGCACCAAAAATAGTCTAAGTGTTTGGTTTTGGTTGCACCATATTTTTAAGATCCAACACACCCCAATGGTCGTTAGATCACTCAATACTGATAATGACCCATTTTAACCTTGTGATGAAAGTGAAAAAGTTTTTGGTCCAGAGGTACCATATCTTAATAAAATTGGAGGTCTTATGTATCTTACAAAGTGTCAAGGCCAGACATTCCTTTGCAGTTAATTTGTTGGTAAGGTTTAGTTCATCTCCCATAAAAAGACATTGATATGGGATCAAACATATTTTTTGATATCTTTTGTAGAGATTATTTGAAGAGGCTGAAGCAACCAAACACACAAAGTCTTTATGCATGCATGCTACACAAGTACTTAACAAGAATGCTTTAGAAGTTTCACACATGGATGGAGGAGTTGCTCTTGAGAATAGAGACATTGTAAGGAAGTTCATGTCCTCACTTCCTAGGCAATGGACACACTACTGTGTGGTGATCAAAAGGACTGAGAACCTCAAAACTCTCGCTCTGATAGAGTTATATGGGATTCTCAGTGGCTACCAGATGGAGATGAACATGCAAGGTTCATTTGACAACTCCAACAATGAAATGGGTTCAGCCCTTCATGTGGTTGAAAGGGATAGCATAGAACCCCAACATCATCTCATATGCTACCCTGACAACTCACCAAAGGGTCCTTTCATCACCTTCCCAGAGACAGCAAGGGAGAACTACACTCAAGGAAGCCCATTCTAAGAGTCAAGTTCTTCTTAAGCCTTTGTGTCTTCTGATGAAAGTCGGGGCAGCTCTCTTTTTACCCTTGAAGACCTGGACTGTATCCATCCAAATGATCTGGAGTACATGGAGATAGTCCAGCAGATGGCTCTTCTCACTCATAGAGCAAAGAAGTTCTACAAGCGGACTGGAAGGAAGTTCCCTAGCAATGCAACCAGTGGAAAGTTTGGGCTGGACAAAGGCAAAGTCAAGTGTTACAACTATAACTTGATAGGCCACTTTGCCAGGGAGTGTAAGGCACCTAGAACAAATGGTGGCCAAACACAATCCAGACCAAACTACACTGATAAAGCCACCCAGAATGAGAAGCCAAAGCAACAGGTTGTTGTTGCTGTTGAAGAAGAAGGCTTTGACTGGAGCTTTCAGGTGGAAGATGCTTCTCCAAACCAAGCACTGATGGTAGATTATGATGATGCCAAGGTATTGGAACATCTCTATACCCCTGAATGCATTGCTAAAGTAAATAGATACAGGTCCTACAACTTGGAAATGAGATATGTCTTGAGTCCTTAACATTTTAAAAGCTAATTTTAGAAAGTCTGAAATGATTATAAACTGAAGATAGAGGACTTAGAGAAAACTATTTTAGTTCTAAAACATGAGCATACAAACTTTAGGACTCAGATCAAGGATCTCATAACTAAGCATACAAACTTTAGGACTCTTTACATTTGCATGTGATCATACATCATACGTACGCATATATAATATCATTATTATCTTCATCATTCATTCATTAACTTTCTTTCACATTCATTTGATACTTTCTTACTTTCATTCGTACGTTCATTTCTTTCGATGACATGTACATTACCCCAAACATTGTGCACGAAGCGGGTAACTGGGCTTGAGGTCTTTCATAGTGTAGAGATTAATGAAGAGGCTGATGCAACCTAAACATCCTTAGTCTTTCCTGCATGCTGCACACGTGCATTGAAGTGGAATGCTTTGGAAGTTTCACATGTGCAACAGAAACACTCTAAGTGTGAAATCTTCTGAAGCCAAGACCAACATCTTCCGAAGCCAAGACCAACATCTTCCGAAGCCAAGACCAACATCTTCCGAAGCCAAGACCAACATCTTCCGAAGCCAAAGATGAAGTCTTCCGAAGCCTAAGAGACAAAGTCTTCCGAAGCTTCAAGTTCATGAAGACAGATTTCTTCCGAAGACTTTTAGTAACATGCTTTATCTGATGTACTATTCCATAAAGCTAGACACCTTTCCGTTGCAACTCTCCAAGTCACCAACTAACATGGTTTGGTGAAAAGGTCCATGCTTTTGGTAACTCTACATTGAGGTCTTGAGTCTGTAACTTCTACTTTATGTACTTTATCCTTTTGTAATAGATAAGGATGTGAGCTATGGCATGTCATAGTCACAGGTCAAAAGGCAATCTGCCTTTGACTCTACAATTGATTTTGTGTGTGTCTAGTCAATTGTATCAGCTGGCTTTCAAAGTATAGCGGTTGGTTGTAGGATATTGTATAAGTATCTCATGTTCTTGTATCTTTTGAATATGCTTTTGTAACACTTGTAATAGAACATAGAGAAAGCAATATACTGCATTCTTGAAAACCAAAATTTGTGTTCTTTGTGTTCTGTCTCATATATTACTTGTGTTCTTAGTGTCACCACTTGGTTAATCAAGTTTACTGTTTGATCTAAGTTTAGTTTATCTCCTCTTTGTGTTGTTGTGTTGTAACTCTTCACCCTTCAACGATCCTGCATTTGGTATCAGAGCTTCCAGGCTCTTGATGTAAGATCTCACCATCTTTAGATCCCTCACACACACAAATACTAAACTTTTCAAATGGAAGCCATTTCCAAAACTGATATGGAAACTGGAACCATGAACAAGTCCCCACTGATCACTCTTGATGAGTTTGACACCTGGTGTTTAAGAATGGAAGGTTTCATCAGGTCTCTTGATTCAAGAATGTGGGAGTCTATTGAGAATGGACCTTTCATACCCAGCACACCTTCTGCTACTGGTGCTGGTATGATCCCCAAAGATGTGGCTAACTACTCTGATGAAGATAGGAAGAGAGTAGAGATAGACAGAATAGCCATGACAGCTCTTCAAACTGCCCTTCCAAACTCTGTGTACAGAGGTTTCAAGAAGTGCAAAACAGTCAAGCAGCTGTGGGATGCACTGAAACTGATGTATGAGGGTTCTTCTGAAGCCAAGGAGAACAAGAAGGATCTCTGAAGCAGCAGTTTGAAAACTTCACCTTCAAAACAGGTGAAACCATGACTCAGCAGTACTTCAGGTATGTTGAGATTATGGATACCCTAGTGGATGGAGGAGTTTCTCTTGAAAACAGAGACATTGTAAGGAAGTTCATGTCCTCACTTCCTAGGCAGTGGACACACTACTGTGTGGTGATCAAGAGAACTGAAAAATCTCAAAACTCTTACTCTGACAGAGTTATATGGGATTCTTAGTGGATACCAGATGGAGACGAACATGCGAGGTTCATCTGGAAACTCCAACAATCAAATGGGTTCAGCCCTACATGTGGTTGAAAGGGATAGCATAGAACCCAAACATCATCTCTTATGCTACCCTGACAACTCACCAAGGGTCCTTTCATCACCTTCCCGAGACACCAAAGGAGAAACACTCAAGGAAGCCCATTCCAAGAGACAAGCTCTTCTCAAGCTTTGTGTCTTCTGATGAAAGCTGTGGCAACTCTCTTTTCACTCTTGAAGACCTGGACTGTATCCATCCAGATGATCTGGAATACATGGAAATAGTCCAGCAGATGGCTCTTCTCACTCTCAGAGCCAAGAAGTTCTACAAAAGGACTGGAAGGAAGTTTCCAAGCAATGCAACCAGTGGAAAGTTTGGACTGGACAAAGGCAAAGTAAAGTGTTACAACTGTAACCTGATGGGCCACTTTGCCAGAGAGTGTAAGGCACCTAGAACAAATGGTGGCCAAACACAATCCAGACCAAACTACACTGACAAAGCTCTCCATAATGAGAAGTCAAGTAGAAAAGCTGTGTTGTGTTAAAGAAGGAGGCTTTGACTGGAGTTCAGGTTGAAGATGCCTCTCCAAACCAAGCACTGATGGCAGATCATGATGAAGCTAAGGTATTGGAACATCTTTGTACTCCTGAACGCATTGCTAAAGTTAACAGGTACAGGTCCTATAACTTGGAACTGAGATCAGATATTGAGTCCTTAAACATTTTAAAATCTGATTTTAGAAAGTCTGAAAATTATTATAAGCTGAAAATAGAGGACTTAGAGAAAACCATTTCAGTTCTAAAACATGAACACATAGATTTTAGGACTCAAATTAAAGATCTCATAACCAAGTTAACTGAGTGCCAGGCTGAGCTTGTGATCAGCAAAGCCAGGGCAAAAAAGAGTGTTCTTGAAGAAGTGACCTTCAAGAACATGATATCCTCATCCCTACACAGCAAAGTGTCTATCAAAACAGACAGGGACTGGGATCCAATGAGATAGCTCCTCCACACACAATCTTGGCAGTTAAGATCTCCTAGGCATGGAACTTGTGAAGATGAGCTCCTCTCATAGATCCTATGAGTGAGGAGGATGAAGAAGAGATAGTGAAGAATCCCTCTACAAAAGTGAAGAGGAGGATTCCAAGAAGGGCCACTATCCTTCTGAGGAGAAAGTGAAGATTGTGATGACCAGTCCATGAGAAAGAACTTGATCAGAAAGAGCAAAAGAAAGGCAAGGAAGGCTCAAGAGATCAAGGCTACTTTCGACTCTAAGCAGAAACAAGTTTTTATTTCTGCAGGGTTTAAAGTGGTAGGGACTGAAGACATCAACCAAAACTCTGCTAAGAGTTCTGGTTCTTGCTCAACTCATCTCACAGCAAGAAGAAGACTGATCTGTTGTACCACTGTTGCACAGCCTGGTCCATCAAAACTCCAAACATAGTTCTCAGCCCAAGAGGACTGTCTCAACATTGCAAAGATGAAGGTGGAGAAGGAAGTGACCAAAGACAGTCTTAATCTCAAGACAAGGCTCTTATGAAGAAGAAAAGAAATGTGTCATGTATGACAGCACCACTCACATTGCAAAGGATTGTCCCTTCAATCCTAAAGGTACTCCATACGATCAAAAAAAGGCTTCAAAGAGTTCTAAGAAGATTCAGACTTTGGAAGGAAAAAAGTTTCCTTCGGAAGTTCCAAATCTAACAAGAAGGGAAGTGGAAATTCTCTTCGGAAGAATATTTGGTCTCGGAAGAAGGAGTTCTTCTGAAGCACTGAAGTCTGTTGCAGTGTTTGCAGAATCTTCTGAAGGTTCAGTCATCAAAACTTCTGAAGCTCCAAAAGGTTCTAAAGTTTGAAGGTCAAGTCCAAGACTCCAAAGGTGGTGTGGACGTTTAAGAAAGACCAAGTGACTGAAATTTCTCCATTAAAAACAGCTCAAGATCCTCTTAGTACAACCATAGGATCTATTACTGTTAAATACCTTCTGCAAATGAGCCCAAGACAAGCAAGGCTTGGGTTTCCAGATGTAACTAATCATTCTCTTTTGGCAGAATAGCTGAAGACAGACAGAAATGTCTGGATCATAGACAGTGGCTGCTCTAGGCACATGACTGGTAATAGGTCACTACTCTAGAACTTTGAAAGGATTGATGGAGGACCTGTTGCTTTTGGAGGAGATGAAGGTGGTTACATTTCTGGTAGGGGCAAGGTCACAAATGGTAAGCTCAGCATAAAAAAGGTAAACTTTGTAAAGGAGCTTGGATACAATCTTCTGAGTGTATCTCAATTTTGTGATCAGAGTCATAACATGCTCTTTACTGAGCATGAGTGCATTGTTCTTAAGCCTGGTGTGGTCATTCCTCATGAGCATATCCTGCTTAGAGCCCCAGGAAAGGAAACATGTACAAGATGGATTTGCAAGAAACCTTCCTCTGGAGAAGTTTCATGCTTTCTGTCTAAAGCCAATAGTGATGAGTCTTTCCTATGGCATAAAATAATGTGCCATGTAAGCTTTAAGAACATGAATAAGTTAATTAAGCATGACTTGGTAACTGGAATGCCAAAGAAAGAGTTTACAAGTGATGACCACTGTGTTGCATGCCTGAAAGGGAAGCAACATAAGGTATCTCACAAGCCTAAGGAAAAGAACTCAATCACTACTCCCTTACACTTGTTACATGGATCTCTTTGGCCCCACCAGTGTAAAGTTTAGGAAGGACCTTATACTGTCTAGTGATCACAGATGACTTTACAAGATTCACTTGGGTTTTCTTCCTTAGAACTAAGGATGAGACTCCTGAGATTCTGAAGAATTTCATCTTAAAGATTGAGAATCAATCTGATCACAAGGTCAAGATCATAAGATGTGATCAAGGAACCGAATTTAAGAACCATATCCTTGACACATTCTGTGATGAAAAGGGTATTACAAGACAATTTAGTGCTCCCAGGACTCCTCAGCAAAACGGTGTGCTGAGAGGAGAAACAGGACACTGATTGAAGCTGCAAGAACCATGTTGTCTGACTCTAAACTACCCATCACCTTCTGGGCAGAGGCAGTCAACACTGCCTGCTATGTGCAGAACAGAGTTTTAGTAGTTAAGACTCATGGCAAGACTCCTTATGAACTTTGGCACAAGAGGAGACCTTTCATTGGTTTTCTCAGGTCATTTGGATGTCCTTGCACCATCTTGAATACCAAAGATCAAATTGCCAAGTTTGCTGAGAAATCAGATGATGGACACTTTATTGGATACTCTTCCCAAGCTAAGGCTTATAGAGTGTACAATCTCAGAACTAGAATTGTTGAGGAGTCAGCCAATGTGACTTTCAATGAACACACAACTTGTGTTACTGGTTCTGGTCCAGATTGGTTGTTTGATCTTGATTTGGTTACCAACTGTTTTAACAAATCTTGTGAGAATGTTTCAGGATCTGCAGAAAATTTGAATACAGATGATCCTGATCCAAGATTTGAGCTAGGAAGATCTTCAAGGCACATATCTTCAGCTCCAGTTGGAACCACTTCTGCAAATGAGGTTTCTATCAGCCCTACAATGACAAATTCAGCTGATACATCTGGTATGCCTTCAAATTCCAGCTCAGAGGCTCTACAACCAGATAAGAACACCTCAACTGTGGAAGACAACAATGGTGATGGTGACAGTGACCAAGAATTTCTTGATGCCACTAACACACCCATAGATGAGAACATCAATGATGTCACACACTGCTTGGATCAAGTTTCACTTGAAAAGTGTGCTGATGTGGTGGGAGAAACATCTATGCCAGATCTAAATTTCTCAAATTTAGATCTTTCTCAACAACTTGTTGTGATCCCTCAACTTAGGATCCACAAGTCTCACCCTACCACAAACATCATTGGAGATGTTATCTTAAGGGTAAAGACAAGAGGACAAATCCATGAAGCAAATGTTTGTCTTCACTCTTGTTTTCTATCCCAGATAGAGCCAAAGAAAGTTAATGAAGCTCTAAAGGATGGAAGTTGGGTTGAAGCTATGCAACAAGAGCTTCTTCAATTCAGAAGGCAGAAAGTTTGGAACCATTGTCCTCTTCCTTCTGGGAAGACTACCATTGGAACCAAATGGGTGTTTAGGAACAAGAAAGATGATAGAGGCATCATCATCAAGAACAAAGCTAGACTGGTTGTTCAAGGATACACACAAGAAGAAGGGATTGACTACACTGATGTCTTTGCTCCAGTGGCAAGATTTGAAGCTATTAGGATATTCCTGGCATTTGCTGCATCCACGAACTTCAAGGTTTTTCAACTTGATGTGAAGTGTGCCTTTTTGTATGGAGTGATAGATGAAGAGGTTTATGTCAAACAGCCACCTGGTTTTGTAGATCCTGATCATCCTGATCATGTCTGCAAGCTTGACAAAGCTCTCTATGGGCTGCATCAGGCACCCAGGAAGTGGTATGAGACACTGTCTGAGTATCTCTGTAACATGGATACAGGAGGAGTACTATAGATGGAACTCTCTTCATCAAAGGACAAGGGAAAGACATATTGCTAGTTCAGGTATATGTGGATGACATCATCTTGGTTCAACTAATCCAAAGCTCTGCAAAGACTTTGAGAAGCTGATGAAAGACAGATTTGAAATGAGTGCCATGGGGGAACTCAATTCTTTTTGGGAATTCAAGTGAAGCAAGTTGAAGATGGCATCTTCATAAGTCAGTCAAAGTATGTTCAGGACATACTCAAGAGGTTAATATGACTGACTGTAAGATTGCTAAGACACCCATAGCCAGAAACCACTCTCTTGGTCCTGATCTTGAGGGGGAGTGTGTAGATGAGCATTTATACAAGGCTATGATGGGTCTCTTATGTATCTTACTGCTAGCAGGCCTGATATCATGTTTGCTACATGTATTTGTGCAAGATATCAAGCCAACCCTAAGATGTCTCACCTTATCACTGTCAAGAGGATTCTAAGATACCTCAAGGGTGCATCAACACTTGGCTATGGTATCCCAAGAATTCCGACTTAATCTGTATGCCTATACAGATAGTGATTAGGTGGTTGCAACATGACTGCAAAGTCTACATCTGGGGGATGTCAATTTCTTGGTGGAAGGGTTGTCTCATGGCAATGCAAGAAACAATCATGTGTCTCTGCATCAACTGCTGAAGCTGAATACATTGCTGCTGCAAGCTGCTGTGCTCAAGTACTTGGATTCAAAATCAGATGCTGGACTATGGGTTAAACTTCAAGGAGACTCCCATTCACATAGACAACAACAGTGCTATCTCAATCACAGAGAACCCTGTGCAGCACTCAAGGACAAAGCACATCAATATCAGGTATCATTTAATAAGAGATAACTATGAAAAGGATTAATTAAACTAGTCAGGTTCACACAGATGAACAATATGCTGATCTGTTTACAAAGGCTTTTGATGAACAGAGATTTAAATATCTTATATCAGCTATTGGGATGAAAACTTGATAAGCTTTTCTTAAAACTAATTCTTATTATTCCTTAAAATATGTGTGTCCTAAGTTGTCTAGTTCATCACTTTCATAAGCTCATGTTTTCTTTGGATGAAAAATTTCTTTTTGAAGACTTTCTTAGATTTTTAAATTTCTGATACTTTGAAAGTTTTTTTTAACTTCGAAGTAAATCATGCCTTCAAATTAAATAACTGTCTAAGAAGTTACCTTCGGAAGAGTTTTCAAAATTATCTTCCAAGCTTAAATATTTGTCTTAGACACTTACTAAATTTTAGGACCATTTACTTCGAAGCAAAATTAACTCTCGGAAGCTTTGTCTGTTTACACACAAAGCATCAAGCTTTAATTCGTTCCGAAGCAAAATTTTCAAATCTCTCAGGAATTCTTCCGAAGTCATTTTAGCTTCGGAAGCTTTTTAATTAAAACTTCCGAAGATAATTAACCTTCGGAAGCTTTTGACTTCCAAGAAAACTACTTTTTGAGCAAAAAGTAAACTACTTTTTCAGAGGTGGGACGACATCCGGATTTCAAAGTTTATCCTCTTTCATTAAACTTTATCTGAAATCCTCTCACATATAAACCCAACGGTTTCCCCTCTTTCTATCATCTGTTCTTCCTCCAAACCTAAAAACCCAAATTTCTCTTGAAATTTCTCTTTCTTCTTCCTTCATTCTTAAGCTACTTCAAAATGGCCAACCTTGCTCACAGAAATGATCCCAACTTTACCATGCAGTTACACAGACAACACAATCAAGTTGCTCTGTTATGCTCTGAGAAAGATCTTCATTTCTTAGAGGTTTGTCGTTTCTTGTCTCTATCGAACTACTTCACCTCCCTCACCATTGATCCTCCACACTATGAGGATCAGTTGCTTGAATTCTGGAAGACCTGCCAAGAGGTCATTATGGATGGGGAGAAGGCACTGTCTGCCACAGTGCAGGGGAGAACAATCCTCATCACTCCGGCCATCATCAACAGACATCTTCAGCTGGATGATGAAGAAGGTGAGGTGTTCTTTCCAAGGAAGCTGTTAATCATTCCTTTGAGCATATGGGGTATGAGGGAGATTTCTCTATAAAGACCTTCAGGAAAGGGAAGGTCTCATCCCAATGGAGATTCCTGCTCCATGTGGTCATCCACATCTTATCAAACAAGCATGGTGGATGGGACCAGATTCCTGAAGATCTCTCCTTATAGTCCATGGAATGGTTCAAGGGGTCAAATTCAGGTACTCTCAGTTTTTTTATACAAATTTGCTTGCTAATTTAGACTCCTTAGAATATTACATGTTTTAGATATGTCCAGTACATTCTTAACTGTGAACTGGGCTCACAGTTAAGGGAAACAAGTAACATTCTTAAATTGGGACAGATGAAGCCTGGCATCTTTAAAATATTAAGAAAGTCCACTGTTGGATTCTCTAGGGTAGAAACAGCCCTAGTCCAAAAATGTTAGAGCTCATTGCTCAAGGTGACACCCTAGCAGCACAAGCTAGTGTTGAACCCACACCTGCTACTTCCCACAACCACCACCAGCCTCAAATCTCCATCACCTACCAAAGAAAATACAAACGAACTCCTGCTCAGACTATTCAGTCTGTGCAGGTCCCCATACACTCACCCATACAGGAAGAAGTGGACACTGGAGCTCCCACTTTCCTCAGGAGAGTAGACCACTCATATCTCTTCAAGAATCAGTGCTAAGATTCCTCATGCTTAGCCTGATGAGCTCATTAGCCCTACTGCCTTAAGCCATCACTCTGAGTCTCAACACTCAAGTGATCAACCTTCAGGGGACAGTTACCATCCCCAGCCTATAGATCTTAACCAACCCATTCCCAACCTTGACTTCTATACTGATGAAGATATAGGTTTCAGTGAGTATAATGAATCTCTCTTCTTTCCCTCTACTCAAAGAGAGATGAGTACTATTGAGTCTCCTACATCTATCCCACATCAGTCACCTACAACTGAGGTGGACACTACTGAACCTGTTCAGGATGTCCATATGGAAGAGGCTCTCACTTCTGAAAGTGACTACATCATTAAGACCTCAACCATGGCAACTTAGCCCACTGACATCTCAACTGAGACTGCCAGTGAGCAGAGGAAATACAGTAGCCAAGAACTTAGAACTGGTCATGAGAGAAAGGACTCTGGTCCAATCTTCTCCACCCGCAGTGATTCTTTTGATGAAGATGAGGGGGATCTAAGACTAAAAGTGCAAAAAATGTCTAAAACATGCACTTACCTAGTCTCAAAGGTCAGTCACCTTGAATCTCAGGTGACTACCTTACAAAACAGGATCAATGATCAGCAACTTGAGATTTCATATCTTAAGGAAAAACTAGCTGGGATACCCTTAAGGAGAGCTCAACCAGGAACACAAGAACCTGTGGATGTGATTGACCAATCCTCCTGCTCACCTCAGCAAGTGGGTGATGCTACCAAAAAGGGAGAGAAAGTCATTCCAGCCACAGAACCTGGGAGTTCCTCCGAAAGAATGGACATTGAAGACTCACCATCCTCACTTGCAACTGTGCATTCTCAGCAACCTCCTCTAGTTCACATTGATGTGGACTACACAGACTCCTTCATACAAAGTCTGTATGAGGATAGGATACCAAGGGCTATGTCACCTTCATTGTCACACCCCAACCTTGACGGCGGAAACGTCGAGATGTGAGGGTTACGATTGTTCACAGCCACATAACGCTATTTATTAAATCCAAATGTATTAATCATAAGATTGAATTGCAACATTACAAGCAAAAGTTTCAACAAAGAATACATCATGTACAATTGCTACAAATAACATGATCATCCATTTATCTCTAGGTCCAATCCTAGATTTGATAAGCTTTAAAGAGTAGAACACATACTTGAGGTATTCCTGAAACATGTTAAAAAATAAAAGGGGTCAACATAAAAATGTTGGTGAGCATTCCATAGTTTTCAATACATAAGTATATAAAAGATGGCAATACAAGTCATAAGTTAGTGAATAAAGTGATTAGGGATGTTATGAACAATGCAACAATCAAACCTCGACAAAAGTTTTACAAGTCTCAAACGTTAAAAGTATATACGATCAGCTAAGTGTACTCGGATCAACCAAGCAGGCTTGTCTTACCCATAGATCTATGACTTCCCTGGGCTAGCAATAGTTAATGATTGTACATATAACGCCATAACATGGTAACCACAAAAGTTCAACTAACCACAACTTTACAAGATGAATTCCATAGGTTTACAAGTCTCAAATAAGTTTACAAGTGCAATGATAATATGTTAACATGTTTCACCCCAAAGTGTGAAAATAAGCAAAAGGGGTATGGAAATACTCACTTTGATATAAGCATTACAAGATGATAATTAAAGATTAAAGGATGACCCAAAGTATTCCCAAGTATTCATTACAAGGCACCTAAATATGTATTACAAGATGAAGATTAATAATATGATTATCATTCAAATAATGATTAGGGTTTCGATTGGAATTTGGGGGGTTTTAATAATTACATTTTATAGATATATTATAATACAATCGTTCACGTTTTGATTTAATATATATATATATATAATATATAATATTTAAGATTAAGAATAATAATGAAACATTCAATGATTGAATTTATTAATTTTATAAAGAATAAATACAATGTGCGAAAAGAAATAATTAATTCGATATTTAATTATTAAATTTTGGTAAAGATAATTGAATACTTTTTAAATGACTTGTAGGATAATTTATAATTACTTAAATCATTTTATTAAGTTTTTAAGCCTTTAAATGATCTTTATAATATTGAAACTGTTAAAATAAGAATAAAGAATCATTGAAAATTACATTGTTTCATAACTTTCAAGATATAAAAATAAACGTTAACGAATAACTTTATTTACTAATTATGATATAACATACCTAAAAGATTAAACGAATAATTTAATATTCATCATATAAATTTATAATGTTTTGAAAATAATATCCATTTAAAATAACGTGATGTAAACGATGAATATTTAAAGGAAACGTTTGGACCATTAATTTATGAATTACTATTTAAAATAACCAAGAAAAGTATTTTATTAAAAAGAATATTTAATTATTTAAATTCAGAAAAAAAAGTATAAAAATGATTTGACGATTTTAAAAATATTAGAAGTTTACAAAAATCCATTATTTTAATTTGAGGGCTAAAAAGCCTTTAAAAAAATTAATTGCAGGAGGCCGGGTTCGAACCCGTGACCTCTTGCATATAATGTGAGATGGTAACGGTTGGGCTAAAGCCCATTTCTTGTTTACAAACAGAAATTAATTAATAAAAACCCTTTTTCAAATGATTTCCCAATTCATAAGAACCCTAGAATGATTTTGATCAAAATTGAACCCCGATTCGATTCAATTACAGGTTAGATTCATGGGGCTTTGTTTCTCCATGTTAAACCGAGAACAATGATGTGCAGAACTTACGTTAATGAGTTCGAATGATGAGAATGATGATAAGGATAGCCACGACTAAAGCGAAGCTGGTTTGAGATCCAAACATTGGTGATAATCCAATTAATCTTGCAGATTTAACTTAGAGTCGGTGTTAAGCAAAAGCCCTCTTCCAATTTGGTTTAATAAAGCTCCTAGCATGGATCACGGTTAGGCTACAGGTCGCGAATGAAGATGGTGACAGAATTCGAGGTTTGCGTTTGTTTCAGATGAAATCGAAGGTTGTATTCGATCAACGATAGCTAGATTATTGTTTATGTTGAGTTAATTAGATTATTATTGTGTTTTAATGTTCAAACGGCTATGAGATTAAAAGGATTTCGGTTATTCGGTCGAATGACATTTGTAACCGATGTTTTAAACGAAATTATGATGTATTTAGGTTCGAAACGGTTTCAAGGATTATCTTAAACGATTTGGTGTCTAATTGCGAAGGTTTTTCGATGATTTTGAGGTTGTCGGAGCTCCGCCGGAGCTCCGCCGGTGGTCGACGGGGATAAAGGGGAAAGGGGTTGGGTTTTTTTGTAATTTTACACATTCAGCCCCTTAGGTTTTATATTGTTATTATTTTATGCCAAAACTTAAAAAAAACAAAGTTTTAATATTTACATTTTCAACCCTATACTTTATATAACCCAAATTTTAAATGATTACACCATTTATTTATTTTAAAAGAATATATATACAAAAATTATAAATCTTGTTAAATATTAATTATTAACTTGTTAAAGTGGTTAAAAGAAAATAACCTTTATATATTTATTTATCTTCATAAATCCCATAGGAATTTTAAAGTCTCATATTATTTTATAATAATTATAACTTCTTCAATAATATATGTAAAATCTCATAAGTTTATAAACTTACTAAATGGAAGATTAAATGTAAATTTAAATCACAAATTTCACAAAGTTAGTTAAATAACATATTATTGTTTTAAAACCACCAAAATGAAATAAGTAGTTTAAATGATATGTTTGATTTATATAACAAACAAACGGGTTCGGGTCTATATTTTATTTTAAAAAAAAGCAGATGTTACAGTCTCCCCCACTTTAAGAAATTTCGTCCCGAAATTTAATCACAAGGGGACTAATCTCAAAGATATGAGAAGATTTGGATTTCTTGTCACATTTGCAAGTGACACTTGGAACGTTTAATTCATTGAGTTTAATTATGATATTTTGATATGTTTAAATTTGTTAAATTTCATAATTCCTGATTTCATGTGTTTCCTGGCAAAAGGATCAAGATTATAAATTTAGAATTCTAACTAAAACGTTTTTTGTATTTTAGATGATTCAAGACGATTAGGAAGGTTTTTGTCATGAGTGAAGCACCAGGTTATTAATCTAGAGTTTTTAGTTGATAAACGTTTGTATTTTAAACAGTTCAAGACAATGGGAAAGTTTTGTCACGAGGGACACATTGAGTATTAGTGTGATACGAGGCTTGAAGATATGTTCGGGATGCTTTTGGATGGGATATGGGATTCATAATAGTTTTTCAAGAAATAACCTTAACAAGGCTCTTAGATGATCAATTTCTTGTTTATTATTTAAGGTTTTCAAAGTTTCATTAGTTTAACATTGATACGAGAATCGTGTTTGTTATGATTAAGGATTCAATTTAGAATAAAAGCATCATTGTAATAGGCTTTCGGGATAAGTGTAGTTTTAAGGAAAAGATATTTAGAAAGATTTTCAAGGGTCATTAAGAGAAATGGGATAAAGAGTTAAACAAAGACATCGTTCATGATCGGATTGGAATTTAAGTAATACTAAATATCGACGATAAAGGCAATCACAAATAGCTTTCCAAGTACGACTTACACACGCGGTTCACCAAAACCCATGAACACAACCGTACATTGCTATAACTAGAAAGGCATGGCATAAATTTATAATAACTTTATCTTGTACGAAAGATTGTTTTAGGAGTGTCATCTTCATGCAGATAGGTTTCGATGATAATTCGGAATGGAAGTTGATAATTAAGAAATAAATGGTTCCATATAGCTAGATCAAATCAAAATATAAGGATAAAGGGGAAATAATCAATTTAAGAATTTAAATGCTCCAAGCTTGGAATCAACATCAACCTAGAGCAATCGGGTCTCCTTTCAAGTTCAGAGATCATGCTTTGGCTTGATAGGTCGAAACACTAACATTGTTTCACCCAGCAAGTTAGTACATGTTTCTCGTCACTTGATTACAAACTTGGTAAGTTGAAGATCAAGAAATGAGAATAGTCATCAAGGTGTGGTTTTCACTCCTAACTTGATGGTGTCTTCTCAAGGTATGACCTCTAACTTACCAATCAAAAAGCTTGATCCCAACTCATTATTGAGGATCTACAGAAATAAAACTAGGTAACTCACCATTAAGGTAAGGGACATCACTCCTATCTTAACGGTGAAGTTTTACAAAAACAAAATATAACCGGATGAACTTCTTTATCAAAATCCAGAATTCACTCCTACTTTGATAAAGTCGTCTCATTTGAGCAAATACAATTCATAAAGATGATATTACGATCAAGGTATGGAATTCATGCCTATCTTGATGATTGAATTTCATAATAGCAAGAAAACAATCGAAGATTGACATTTGTCACCAAAGTACGGGTTTCAATCCTATTTTGGTGAGATCATGTCATTTGTGAAATGTCATTCCAAAGAAAAATAATTGAATCAATCCTCAAGATAAGGTAATCACCCCAATCCAGAGGATGAAATTTCATAAAACACGCGATTGGAAACCATTTATCGAAACGAATAGAGAATCATCAAAGTAAAGGAATCACCCTTGTTTTGATGAGTTAGAATCATTTAGGAGATACAAATGTTCTTAGTTATAGGTTGACTTACAAACTCTTGCATCTCCCATGGTGCAAACGGTATGAAGTTTGACATAACAGCGAAAAGAAAAAGAATATCAATTAGAAATTCGAAAAAAAAAAATTCAAGTTACATCAATGTAACAAAAGGAAAAATCATGCTTACAAGCTTAAGATCAAAGTTTGAGATAGCAGAATTTGTCATGATGGTGTTCAAATCTTGAATAATTTAAATCAGGAAGGCAAAATCAAAGACAAGAATGATTCGACATCATAAGGAGATGTGAACATTCGATTCACAATCGAAGGGAATACATGGACTTCTCAAGATATGAGATCAGCCATAACCTTATTAAAGACATGCGTACTTATAAGCGATCACTCATCTCAAAGGTTTCAAGTCACGTAAATGAATTCAATGATCGAGTCAAATCACCATTACACTTTGCCTAGACAAAATATCCCGAGATGTAGGAATTCCACCTACAGCATTTCATGTTCTTAGTTATGGGACACATCCTTAAGAAGACTTGAGAACAATAAGTAACGGTTTAAACTTTTAAGGGCCACTCGGTTTAGATTCCCAATATCTTTGGATATATTAAGAGTCATGCACGTGTTGGTCAAGGTATAGAAATAGATACATGAAACGCCCAACGTGTAGCGATGTTTAAATGTAGGATTTGAAATGTAGAATGGGTTCAATATTAACAGAAACATTATATATGTTAAAAATGAGAAGATATTGAAACTTTGGTAATAAACCAGTTCAAGAAAATCAAGGATTTTTAAGATACAAAGAGGATGGTTCCATTTGGTAACGCATTACCATTTGAAATCGTTGACACGTCAAGGTAAATTGACCCATTTGCCATAGAGACTTGTGTATGTTGACCATAGTTTATCACTCATCCCAGAAATCCCCAGGTAAGCATAACTGGTCTCATAATGAGATTTATACGATATGCTTGCCTTAGCCCGAAGGCCTTTTGCCAGGAAATCCAGAATACAGGTGTCTATGTGTTACACAAATTTCTTTGGTTTATGAAACCAAAACCTTGATGAGATTTACATAAATTAGACATAGAGTCTAAGGAATTGAACCCACGACGATAAGTGTAGATTCCACATGTCGTTGAGAATAAGTTTAGGAAGTTCATTTGTCGGGGAGGGTCAAAGAGTCAAAGTTAAGTTTAGGGAGACAAGTAACTAAGTTTAAGCATTCATAAGGCAATCCTATGCTAAGGCATCAAGTTGCACAAAAGGCATAACATTATGTAGCATGCAAACAATAAGCAAGCACAAAAGTATAATGATCTTTTTATGAGGTTCATGCAACTATAGTCTAGGTCACCATTTCTAATAACCTAATTCCCTATAGTTATGGGCTCTGATACCAATCTGTCACACCCCAACCTTGACGGCGGAAACGTCGAGATGTGAGGGTTACGATTGTTCACAGCCACATAACGCTATTTATTAAATCCAAATGTATTAATCATAAGATTGAATTGCAACATTACAAGCAAAAGTTTCAACAAAGAATACATCATGTACAATTGCTACAAATAACATGATCATCCATTTATCTCTAGGTCCAATCCTAGATGTGATAAGCTTTAAAGAGTAGAACACATACTTGAGGTATTCCTGAAACATGTTAAAAAATAAAAGGGGTCAACATAAAAATGTTGGTGAGCATTCCATAGTTTTCAATACATAAGTATATAAAAGATGGCAATTCAAGTCATAAGTTAGTGAATAAAGTGATTAGGGATGTTATGAACAATGCAACAATCAAACCTCGACAAAAGTTTTACAAGTCTCAAACGTTAAAAGTATATACGATCAGCTAAGTGTACTCGGATCAACCAAGCAGGCTTGTCTTACCCATAGATCTATGACTTCGCTGGGCTAGCAATAGTTAATGATTGTACATATAACGCCATAACATGGTAACCACAAAAGTTCAACTAACCACAACTTTACAAGATGAATTGCCATAGGTTTGCAAGTCTCAAATAAGTTTACAAGTGCAATGATAATATGTTAACATGTTTCACCCCAAAATGTGAAAATAAGCAAAAGGGGTATGGAAATACTCACTTTGATATAAGCATTACAAGATGATAATTAAAGATTAAAGGATGACCCAAAGTATTCCCAAGTATTCATTACAAGGCACCTAAATATGTATTACAAGATGAAGATTAATAATATGATTATCATTCAAATAATGATTAGGGTTTCGATTGGAATTTGGGGGGTTTTAATAATTACATTTTATAGATATATTATAATACAATCGTTTACGTTTTGATTTAATATATATATATATATATATATATATATATATATATATATATATAATATTTAAGATTAAGAATGATAATGAAACATTCAATGATTAAATTTATTAATTTCATAAAGAATAAATACAATGTGCGAAAAGAAATAATTAATTCGATATTTAATTATTTAAATTTTGGTAAAGATAATTGAATACCTTTTTAAATGACTTGTAGGATAATTTATAATTACTTAAATCATTTTATTAAGTTTTTAAGCCTTTAAATGATCTTTATAATATTGAAACTGTTAAAATAAGAATAAAGAATCATTGAAAATTGCATTGTTTCATAACTTTCAAGATATAAAATAAAAGTTAACGAATAACTTTATTTACTAATTATGATATAACATACCTAAAAGATTAAACGAATAATTTAATATTTATCATATAAATTTATAATGTTTTGAAAATAATATCCATTTAAAATAACGTGATGTAAACGATGAATATTAAAGGAAACGTTTGGACCATTAATTTATGAATTACTATTTAAAATAACCAAGAAAAGTATTTTATTAAAAGAATATTTAATTATTTAAATTCAGAAAAAAAAGTATAAAAATGATTTGACGATTTTAAAAATATTAGAAGTTTACAAAAATCCATTATTTTAATTTGAGGGCTAAAAAGCCTTAAAAAAATTAATTGCAGGAGGCCGGGTTCGAACCCGTGACCTCTTGCATATAATGTGAGATGGTAACCGGTTGGGCTAAAGCCCATTTCTGTTTACAAAGAGAAATTAATTAATAAAAACCCTTTTTCAAATGATTTTCCAATTCATAAGAACCCTAGAATGATTTTGATCAAAATTGAACCCCGATTCGATTCAATTACAGGTTAGATTCATGGGGCTTTGTTTCTCCATGTTAAACCGAGAACAATGATGTGCGGAACTTACGTTAATGAGTTCGAATTGATGAGAATGATGATAAGGATAGCCGCGACTAAAGCGAAGCTGGTTTGAGATCCAAACATTGGTGATAATCCAATTAATCCTGCAGATTTAACTTAGATTCGGTGTTAAGCAAAAGCCCTCTTCCAATTTGGTTTAATAAAGCTCCTAGCATGGATCACGGTTAGGCTACAGGTCGCGAATGAAGATAGTGACAGAATTCGAGGTTTGCATTTGTTTCAGATGAAATCGAAGGTTGTATTCGACCAACGATAGCTAGATTATTGTTTATGTTGAGTTAATTAGATTATTATTGTGTTTTAATGTTCAAACGGCTATGAGATTAAAAGGATTTCGGTTATTCGGTCGAATGACATTTGTAACCGATGTTTTAAACGAAATTATGATGTATTTAGGTTCGAAACGGTTTCAAGGATTATCTTAAACGATTTGGTGTCTAATTGCGAAGGTTTTTCGATGATTTTGAGGTTGCCGGAGCTCCGCCGGAGCTCCGCCGATGGTCGACGGGGATAAAGGGGAAAGGGGTTGGGTTTTTTTGTAATTTTACACATTCAGCCCCTTAGGTTTTATATTGTTATTATTTTATGCCAAAACTTTAAAAAAAAAAGTTTTAATATTTACATTTTCAACCCTATACTTTATATAACCCAAATTTTAAATGATTACACCATTTATTTATTTTAAAAGAATATATATACAAAAATTATAAATCTTGTTAAATATTAATTATTAACTTGTTAAAGTAGTTAAAAGAAAATAACCTTTATATATTATTTATCTTCATAAATCCCATAGGAATTTTAAAGTCTCATATTATTTTATAATAATTATAACTTCTTCAATAATATATGTAAAATCTCATAAGTTTATAAACTTACTAAATGGAAGATTAAATGTAAATTTAAATCACAAATTTCACAAAGTTAGTTAAATAACATATTATTGTTTCAAAACCACCAAAATGAAATAAGTAGTTTAAATGATATGTTTGATTTATATAACAAACAAACGGGTTCGGGTCTATATTTTATTTAAAAAAAAGCAGATGTTACATTCATCATCCTTCAATCACATTATTGGGTGGAGGTATGACAACAACAGGAAAGCCCTCATTATCATAAGAGTTCAAGGACAACAAGAAGTCTTTAATTTTCAGAACTTGGACTACTATGAAGGTCTGGATCTAGTCAACATGCTACTTGTCAACCCAAGCCAATCAAGACAAGCTGATAGACTAGCTAGAAGAATCCAAGACAGGATCATTGTAGAGTTCAGTCTAAGAAGGAGACTAAGGCAATCAGGCAATGTCATCGGTTAACTGGATGTTGAGGCAGACCCTAAGATTAGCTTTATAGGGGAAACCTTGACTGAAGGCCCAGTGACAGAACCTGAGAGCCCTGTCTCATAATCTCCAACTGCTGCAGAGATCCATATTCCTTCTGAGACACCTGCTGGTGAAGGTGCTTCTCAACCTCTCTCTGGCCTGAGCTCAGATGTTGCAACGAGCAATGAAGGCCAAAGCTCTCTCCACCCTGAGTCACAAACGTCTGTGAGTGACAAAGGGAAAAGAAAGATGACATCTGAGGAGATTGAGAAGGAGGAGAGAGAGAGGAAAAGGAGGCTAAGGGGAGAAAGTTCCTCTACTGAGTCTCTAAGACTCATGGAGTCTGCAATCAGGGCTGCCCCCAGACCAGATACTCAGAATAATGAGTTAAGGGCAGTCAAGATTAACTATCTGCAGACTAGGAACTATGACATAGATAGTGTCATTTCTCTCCCCTTTGATGAATTAAATGAGTTGGTTGATCTGGAAAGGTCAAGAGAGAAGAAGGAGGCAGAAGATGCAGAACTCCTAGTACAAGTCAAAGAAGAGAGAAGAAGAAAAAGACTATACAAAGGTATGCCTACCCTCTCACCAGTTCAAGAAAGTCCTGAACAAGAGGATGTGGTTCAACAAGAACCTCAAGTAGATAAGGAAGAAGACATAATCAAGATGATTAACTACCTGAGTGCCATAGGCCTCTATCAGGAAGATGCACTCCTTCCCTTACCTTATGACTATGTTGAGTTTGAGTACTTAAAACAACTTGAGCTTGAGTTAGTCAAGGAAAGAAAGACAACAAAGAAGAAGCTAAGGGAAGAAGCTGCAAAGTCAAGAGCCATCATCCAAAACATCATGAAGAAGTCTGCTGATAGGCAGAGGATGATGAGCTTCTTGAAGCTGTATGGATTCTCCGGAAGGAGACTTGGACCCATGTCTCTATCCACTATGGATGAGCATATTAGGGTAATCAAGCAGAAGATTAAGACTGGAGAGCTCACTGACTTACACTCCACTCCAAGTCAGGCCCCACCTGAAGTGGAGGTTAAGGTTGAACAAACAGACACAACACAACCTGGACCTCCTGCTAATGCTCAGCAAGCTTCATTGTGACATCCGGTAAATTTCCTTTACCAAGCTCCGTTAGTTCCGTTAAGTCTTGCATACACGTGTCGTGAGCACACTAGTTGTCGTTTAACATTGGTGACTTAATAATATTTAATAATGTTAAACTAATGTTAATTAAATTGATTCTGTGATTGTTGTGTTAAAATTATGTGTTTACGCGATTTAATTGTTGATTGTAGAAATAATCGCGTAACGCGGAAACGTGCCTATTTGTTCGTATGTCTTGTGTTTTTGCAAAGATAAATTATGTAATGAATATTATTAGTTCATATCTTTGTATTTTTAAGTTAAAGGCATTTTAAAAAGAGTTTAAAGTCTAGTTTTTATAAAATACCAAAACACAAGGGTTTAAAGGGTAAATATGTAAATTAAATTAAGTAAAACATAAACCCTAGCCCCCACCCCCATGTGCGACCGTAACCCTCCTCCTCACCTCTCAAACTGCGATTTTGATCAAGATTAAGCAAGAACACATTGGATTTGATCGATCTCAAGGCATACAACGCATTACAAGTCTCAATTTTGTTACATTACACGTTTAAAGGTTAGATTTTTCATGTTTTTGTGATGTTCTTCATTATGGCCGAACCTTAAATCACAAAATTGTGTTCTTGGTGTTGAGTTTTGATCAATTGATGATGTTTATATGTTAGTTAGGTTGAATACATGTTAGTTAACGTCGATCATGGATGAATTACATGTTTTTAGTGGTTTAATCATGGTTTTGATTCTAGTCAAACCCCAATTCGATTTTGGGCATGATTATGGATGAATGATGGTTGTTTGATGAATGTGTGGTGATTAATAAGTTGTATGAATGTTAGGAATCATGAATCTTGCAAGAAATCAATGATTTAGGGTTGATGTTCATAGGTTACTAATAATAGTAACTTTATTTGCATGAAATGTTGAATTATGGATGTTATGATGTTATGGGTGTGTTCATGGTGATAATTAGATGTTAGATTGTTGTTGTGATCATTGGAAATTCAAGAAAACATGTTATAGTTTATACATTACTAAAGATAGTAACTTTTGGATATGATTTGGGAATTATGATGTTTGGATGTGGTTGATCATGCTTAGATGTTAGTATGAGCTTGAATTGGTATATTATTGATGATTCATGTATGCTTTGGATGTTTGATAGATTTTGGGATGTTCTTTCCCAAAAGGGAAACTTTATTTGTGTAAACGTTGAAGTATGATGTTATGATCATGTTTGGGATGATAGGAACCTGCTATTATGTTCAAGGATAGATTCTAGTGTGATAGAACGTGTGAAATTAGTTGTATGGCATGCTTGGATAATCATGTGTGATATTTGGACTTGGTGATCATGTATGGTTTGGATGTTGTGTAGTAGTAGGACATCATGCTTGGGTCTGGTAATTGATTGTTGTGATGTTGTGAATGCAATGCATATGCTTAAAGAATATGGTTATGATCATTATACACGCGTGCGGATCTGAGGCCCCTACTTAGTAGGATTGGCAGGGTTTAGGATGTGAAGTCGTGAGTGGCTTCACATGGCATGTGATGAATGGTTGAACTTTGTGTGACGTGTTAGTTGTATTATAACTAATGGTTATGTTAATGTTCTAGATTCGCATGACTTGTATAGTACTTGACTGTATGATGATCTAAGTGATACACCTGGTTGATATAGCATACGTATGATACTATTTGAATGTTAATCATGTATGTTGTATGTGCTCATTGGCTTTAATTGAATTATAACTCATAATGTCACCAACGGGTCAAACGGGTCAACTAGGTCAAACGTGTCTATTTTTCTGGAAGCTTGAGTCTTTGGTTTTGGTATGATTAGGGTTCCACATGTCTTTTATTTACACGTACTTATGTACTCACATGATCTAGGTAACCTTTGAAGGTTGGCTATCCTCTCGTTTCTCAAAATAAACCCTAAGTACCTTTGCATACATCAGGTGAGTTCATGCCCCACTCTTTACTTAATCTCTTTTGGGGGAGATAGCATACTGGTACTTATACGAACGCTTCCACTATTTAAGTTGTGTATAATATTAATATAGTGTTGTTTACCATGAGAAAAGTCCTCACACTTTTGAATTGTTAATATTTAATAGCGGGAAAACTTGGGTAGTACTACTGGGTCTAACGAGCCCCACCTGTGTGACTCGAGGTCAACCGGGTGCAATTTGTCCTATTGAACATTGTCACGACATGGTAAGTCATGACAGGAGGCAACAACTATCACAGTCAGCTTCAATTGCAAAATCACTATGTATTAATATTTACTGATAATAGACTAGCTATCTATTACCATACACTGCTTATATTTATCGCAACTGTTTACATGTTTATTGAACTCAAACTCTTGAACTCACCACCTATGTGTTGACATTTTAGTATGCTTTTCTCAGGTCCTTAGCTTGCTTGCCATAGGAGCACTGCACGGTTCACTGCATTTTAAGACACTTTGCTTCAAGAAAAGTTGACATTTAACAATTATAGTTTACTTTCTGGGTTGGCACTTGTTTTGCCATAAGTTATACTTTATAGACTTGGGTTGTTTTCAAAAACGCTTCCGCATTGTTTAAAGTTGGTATTTTGGTTAATTATGTTTAAATTATGGCATTTAGAGTCGTTCTGAATAACTATTGACTGTGATCCTGGTTTGTTCACACGCCTCGCGGTAAAACTCCGTAAGTGGATTTTGAGGGTGTGACAGATTGGTATCAGAGCCATTGGTTATAGGGAACTAGGTTGCATACACACTAGACTATAACCGCACAGTTAGTTAGTTACCTGTTTCTTGTTCCATCGACTGTACACTCATTGGCATACACATCACATTATCTGCACAGCATGGCATCGTCTTCAAGAGCTCCGGGTAAACGACCTGAATCACCTACACGATCTGAATCCCCACCTCCCGCACATGATGGATTCGATTGGCCCAGACTGGCTTATCCCCGAGAGGAGATTGACTGGGATCAACCATTCGCGTTGATGAAGCGTGACCCTCCGCGTGACTGGCGTTCTTATCCTAGGTTTGTTGACCACATCATGTTTAGGGAACGCGTACCTGTCCTAAAGCCAAGGACTAGGAACAATGCCAATCAACCCATGCTTTCACTCCCACGAACGGCGCAGTCCAACGAGCAACTGATTGCTGCACTGATGGCTGCACTGGATACTGAACAACATCGTGTAAGACGACTCACGGGTGATGTCTATACACTACAGCAAGAGGTGTACAACCTAAGACATCAATTGGACGAACTCAAGGAAGAACACGGGAAGACGCTGAACGGTTGTCACCGTATGCAAGATGGTGTTATGGCACTCCAAGGACGCGTGACTGCTCGTGAACAGTGGGACGCCATAGCCGATAATAGGATTGCCATATTAGAAGCTCAACTAGCAGCACTCCAGATTGCTATAGCTCCTGCTCCTGCCACAGACTCTGAGGATGAGGAGGATCCCGAGGAGGGACCCGAGGAAGAGGAACTGGAGGAGATGGAGGATGATAGTGATGGGTCAGACATTGTCGATTGACTTCTTTATATGACTTAGACTACATAGTGTTTTCTTTTTGAAACCTATGTGGGAAGGGTTGTTTCCCCACACGAACGACAAAACTTCAATTTTGACATTGCTAAATACATTGTGACTTATTGCAATTTATTTACTTTGGTTATTATTTTTGTTATGAATGTTGTGGTTGTGATGATACGTTATTTCTTTCATTTACTGTTTACTACGCTTCAATGAGTTAAATGTGTATGATTTACTCATTATTGTATTGTGATATAAAGTGAAAAGAATGGACGCTCGTGGACGTGGACGTGGACGTGGTCATGGACGTGGACGTGGCGTGGCACCGGAGAACAGGGTGGTGGTGCTATTAACATGACTCCCGCGGATTGGCTGCTCTAATTAATGAGCATGTTCAGGGCGCAGTGGCTGCTGCCCACGCGGGTCAACCGGCAGGTAAACAATGATAGAAAAACAAATCTGATATCCTTTATAACTGTAGGGGATGTTTGATTAATGTGTGTTGTGTTAAAACAGGACCACCAGTGTGTACATACAAGTCCTTCATGGACTGTAAACCACACACCTACAGCGGTACAGAGGATGCTGTAGGGCTTGTACGCTGGTTTGAGAAGACTGAGTCTGTTTTCTCCAAATGTAACTGTCCACCGGCGGATCAAGTAAAGTATGCCACCGGGACTTTGGAGGGTGCTGCCCTGTCTTGGTGGAACGCGCAAGTCCAGATGCTTGACAAGCGATGGCAAATGGACTCCCCTGGAATGAGTTCAAGGATATGATGATCGAGGAGTACTGTCCTCGAAACGAGGTGCAAAAGTTGGAGATGGAATTCTGGTAGCTTAAGATGAAGGGTTCAGAAATGAGGCTTATACGACCCATACTCATGAGCTGGCTACATTGTGTCCAGGAATGGTTAATGAGACACATAAGAGAATCGAGCACTACATACGAGGATTGGTGCCTAAAATCCAAAGTATGGTAACAGCTTCTAACCCGACTACGATTCAGCAGGCCATCCAAATTACCCATAGACTTACTGATCAGGCAGTAGAGCAAGGGCGGTTACCCAAACGGGGCGCTGTGGTGAGCGTGCCCGACAACAAAAGAAGTGGGATGCTCCCAGCAACAGCAATAACAATCATCATCATCATCGTCTGGCGGTCAACAACAATCCAACAGCAGCAACAGCCAGTTCAGCAGCAGCAGCAGCGCGGTTCGATAATAACCGCAATTTCAACCAAACTGCCCCAAATAACCAAGGACCCAGCGGTTACGGCGGCAGACATCCCAAATGCCCACGGTGTAACTACCACCATGTGGGACGGTGTGATAACTTCAAGTGTCAACGTTGTGGAAAGATTGGACACGCTGCGAAGGATTGCCGTGGTGAACTGATGAAGAGGTCACACAATCTCAAGAAACCCCCAGGGTTGTTTTGAGTGTGGGAAAGAAGGGCATTACAAACGAAACTGCCCACAACTAGAAGGAACGGAAATGGCAACAACAACAACAACAACACCAACAATCATGGGAACAACAACAACAATGGCAATAATAAACAATGGTGGTAATGGCACTGGAAATGGCGGCAATAGAGATGGAGCCAAGGGAGAGCCTTCGTCATTGGCTCAGGTGAGGCTCTAAATGATCCCACAACTGTTACTGGTAGATTCCCTGTAAATGGTTGTTTTGCTACGGTACTATTTGATACTGGAGCCGATAGGAGTTTTGTGTCCTTAAAATTCTGTAGTCTTTTAAGTGATATACCCTCTGCTTTAGAATCTAAGTACACTGTGGAATTAGCCGACGGTAAACAAATCCGTGTAACGCATATCCTTAAAGACTGTAGGATAGAACTTGCTGGTCATACTTTCGCTATAGATCTCATGCCTGTTACGCTGGGGAGTTTTGATGTTGTGATAGGCATGGATTGGCTCTCTAGCAAGCAAGCGGAAGTCATATGTCACGAGAAGATTATACGGATCCCGGTTGGTGATCAAATTCTTACCGTCAAAGGTGATAGGAGTGGTGCTGTGATAGGCATCATCTCGTATATGAAAGCTCAAAAGTTGTTACGGAAGGGCCGCGTGGCTATCCTAGCACTTGTAACCGATAAGCAAAAGGGAAGAAAAGAGAATGGAGGATATTCCGTAGTACGCGACTTTCCGGAGGTGTTCCCAGAAGATCTTCCTGGATTACCACCGCAACGCCAAGTGGAATTCCAGATTGAATTGACTCCCGGCGCAACCCCGATTGCTAGAGCACCTTATCGATTAGCACCAAACAAACTACAGGAGTTGTCGTCACAACTTCAGGAGCTTTTGGATAAGGGCTTTATTCGACCTAGTACATCACCTTGGGGAGCTCCTGTACTCTTTGTTAAGAAGAAGGATGGCACATTTCGGATGTGCATCGATTATCGAGAGTTAAACAAAGTAACAGTCAAGAAACGATACCCTTTACCTCGTATCGACGACTTGTTCGATCAGCTTCAAGGATCAAGCTATTACTCGAAGATTGACTTGAGATCTGGTTATCATCAACTCAGAGTTCGAGAAGAAGACATTCCCAAGACTGCATTTCGTACTCGTTATGGTCATTATGAGTTCTTGGTCATGCCTTTTGGGTGACTAATGCACCTGCTGTGTTCATGGACCTCATGAACCGTGTGTGCAAACCTTATCTTGATCAGTTTGTCATTGTGTTCATCGATGATATACTGATATACTCTAGGACCAAGGAGGAGCATGAAGAGCACTTACGAATGATCTTGGAACTGTTGAAAAATGAGCAGCTGTATGCTAAATTCTCAAAGTGTGACTTTTGGATAAGAGAAGTACAGTTCCTAGGTCATATTGTTAATGAGAAAGGAATACACGTTGATCCTGCCAAAATTGAGGCGATAAAGAATTGGACTACACCCAAAACACCAAGTGAGATAAGACAATTTCTTGGATTAGCAGGATATTACCGCCAATTCATAGAAGGATTTTCTAAGATCGCACAACCTCTCACAGCCTTGACTCACAAAGGAACGACATAAAAATGGGCTGAGAGCCAAGAATCAGCTTTCCAATTATTAAAACAAAAACTCTGTACTGCCCCGATATTAGCATTACCCGAGGGAAGATGACTTTGTGGTGTATTGCGATGCATCCATTCAAGGATTGGGTTGCGTCTTGATGCAACGAGACAAGGTGATAGCTTACGCCTCGAGACAACTAAAGGTACATGAGAAGAACTATACTACCCATGACTTAGAATTGGGCGCAGTAGTTTTTGCCTTAAAGATCTGGAGACATATTTGTACGGTACCAAGTGCACAATCTACACCGATCACAAGAGTCTTCAACATATCTTTGAGCAAAAAGAGTTGAATATGAGGCAGCGACGTTGGGTGGAACTACTAAATGATTATGATTGCGCAATTAAGTATCATCCGGGAAAGGCGAACGTAGTTGCCGATGCTTTAAGCAGGAAGGAAACAGCTAAACCCCGACGGGTGCGAGCTTTACAGCTTACTATCAGTACCCAACTGCCCGAACAAGTTAAGGAGGCACAAATGGAAGCTTAAAGGTGGAAAATATTGGTTCTGAATTGTTAAGGGGAATGGATAAGCAGCTAGTGATGAAAGAGGATGGAATTCGGTATTTCATGGATAGACTTTGGGTGCCTGTTCATGGAAATCTGAGAGATTTGGTTATGAGCGAGGCACACAAATCTAAGTATTCTATACATCCTGGATCCGACAAGATGTACCATGACCTAAAGGCTCACTATGGTGGCCTAACATGAAAGTGGATGTAGCTACGTACGTGAGCAAGTGTTTGACCTGCTCGAAGGTGAAAGTGGAATATCAAAAACCATCCGGACTATTACAACAACCCGAGATTCCAATGTGGAAATGGGAACAAATCTCCATGGATTTTATTACTAAGCTACCCCGGACTAGTACTGGTTGTGACACGATATGGGTTATTGTGGATCGATTGACAAAGTCTGCTCATTTCCTTGCAATAAAGGAAACCGACAAGATGGAGAAGTTAACTCGCCTGTACCTCAAGGAGATCGTTTCGAGACATGGGGTACCGATCTCAATTATCTCCGACCGTGACGCTCGTTTCACGTCACATTTCTGGCAATCATTGCAGAAATCTTTGGGTACACGTTTGGATATGAGTACTGCATATCATCCACAGACGGATGGTCAGAGTGAGCGTACTATACAGACGTTGGAGGATATGCTACGTGCTTGTGTGATTGACTTCGGGAATAACTGGGAAATTCACCTGCCATTGGTGGAGTTTTCTTATAACAACAGTTATCACACTAGTATACAAGCAGCACCTTTCGAGGCGTTGTATGGGAGAAAATGTCGATCACCGGTTTGCTGGGCAGAAATTGGTGATAGTCAGATAACAGGTCCCGAGTTAATTCATGAGACGACTGAGAAAATTATACAGATACGAACCGTATGGCTGCAGCGCGAGACAGGCAAAAGAGTTATGCTGACAAGAGACGGAAACCTTTAGAGTTTTAGGTTGGTGACAAGGTTTTATTGAAAGTCTCACCATGGAAAGGCGTAGTTCGGTTTGGTAAACGAGGGAAACTAAATCCGAGGTACGTTGGACCATTTGAGATAGTGGAAAGAATAGGTCCAGTAGCCTATCGATTAGCCCTACCTGATTCGCTGAGCGGAATTCATGATGTATTTCACGTGTCAAACTTGAAGAAGTGCATAACTGATGAAACGACGGTCGTACCTCTAGAAGAAATTCAGGTGGATGAACAATTGCGTTTTATTGAGGAACCAGTGGAGGTGATGGACCGTGAGGTGAAAACACTTAAGCAGAGCAAGATACCTATTGTTAAAATCCGTTGGAATTCGCGACGTGGACCGGAAATCACATGGGAACGGGAAGATCAAATGAAGCTTAAGTACCCTCAACTATTCGAAGGGACGATGCCAGCAGACGAAGGTATTGATTTAAATTTCGGGACGAAATTTCTTTCAACATGGGGATGATGTGACAACTCATCCAAAACTCACTCGATTTCGATTTCTATGTGCCAATGCAGTAGACCAGTGATGGAAACCAGTGATGGAACACTCTCACCATGTAACGCAATTTTCGGGACGAAAATTCTTTCAACATGGGGATAATGTGACATCCGGTAAATTTCCTTTACCAAGCTCCGTTAGTTCCGTTAAGTCTTGCATACACGTGTCGTGAGCACACTAGTTGTCGTTTAACATTGGTGACTTAATAATATTTAATAATGTTAAACTAATGTTAATTAAATTGATTATGTGATTGTTGTGTTAAAATTATGTGTTTACGCGATTTAATTGCTGATTGTAGAAATTAATCGCGTAACGCGGAACGTGCCTATTTGTTCGTATGTCTTGTGTTTTTGCAAAGATTAATTATGTAATGAATATTATAGTTCATATCTTTGTATTTTTAAGTTAAAGGCATTTTAAAAAGAGTTTAAAGTCTAGTTTTTATAAAATACCAAAACACAAGGGTTTAAAGGGTAAATATGTAAATTAAATTAAGTAAAACATAAACCCTAGCCCCCACCCCCCATGTGCGACCGTAACCCTCCTCCTCACCTCTCAAACCTGCGATTTTGATCAAGATTAGCAAGAACACATTGGATTTGATCGATCTCAAGCATACAACGCATTACAAGTCTCAATTTTGTTACATTACACGTTTAAAGGTTAGATTTTTCATGTTTTTGTGATGTTCTTCATTATGGCCGAACCTTAAATCACAAAATTGTGTTCTTGGTGTTGAGTTTTGATCAATTGATGATGTTTATATGTTAGTTAGGTTGAATACATGTTAGTTAACGTCGATCATGGATGAATTACATGTTTTTAGTGGTTTAATCATGGGTTTTGATTCTAGTCAACCCTAATTCGATTTTGGGCATGATTTGGATGAATGATGGTTGTTTGATGATGTGTGTGATTAATAAGTTGTATGAATGTTAGGAATCATGAATCTTGCAAGAAATCAATGATTTAGGGTTGATGTTCATAGGTTACTAATAATAGTAACTTTATTTGCATGAAATGTTGAATTATGGATGTTATGATGTTATGGGTGTGTTCATGGTGATAATTAGATGTTAGATTGTTGTTGTGATCATTGGAAATTCAAGAAAACATGTTATAGTTTATACATTACTAAGATAGTAACTTTTGGATATGATTTGGTGAATTATGATGTTTGGATGTGGTTGATCATGCTTAGATGTTAGTATGAGCTTGAATTGGTATATTATTGATGAATTCATGTATGCTTTGGATGTTTGATAGATTTTGGGATGTTCTTTCCCAAAAGGGAAACTTTATTTGTGTAAACGTTGAAGTATGATGTTATGATCATGTTTGGGATGATAGGAACCTGCTATTATGTTCAAGGATAGATTCCAGTGTGATAGAACGTGTGAAATTAGTTGTATGGCATGCTTGGATAATCATGTGTGATATTTGGACTTGGTGATCATGTATGGTTTGGATGTTGTGTAGTAGTAGGACATCATGCTTGGGTCTGGTAATTGATTGTTGTGATGTTGTGAATGCAATGCATATGCTTAAAGAATATGGTTATGATCATTATACACGCGTGCGGATCTGAGGCCCCTACTTAGTAGGATTGGCAGGTTTAGGATGTGAAGTCGTGAGTGGCTTCACATGGCATGTGATGAATGGTTGAACTTTGTGTGACGTGTTAGTTGTATTATAACTAATGGTTATGTTAATGTTCTAGATTCGCATGACTTGTATAGTACTTGACTGTATGATGATCTAAGTGATACACCTGGTTGATATAGCATACGTATGATACTATTTGAATGTTAATCATGTATGTTGTATGTGCTCATTGGCTTTAATTGAATTATAACTCATAATGTCACCAACGGTCAAACGGGTCAACTAGGTCAAACGTGTCTATTTTTCTGGAAGCTTGAGTCTTTGGTTTTGGTATGATTAGGGTTCCACATGTCTTTTATTTACACGTACTTATGTACTCACATGATCTAGGTAACCTTTGAAGGTTGGCTATCCTCTCGTTTCTCAAATAAACCCTAAGTACCTTTGCATACATCAGGTGAGTTCATGCCCCCTCTTTACTTAATCTCTTTTGGGGGAGATAGCATACTGGTACTTATACGAACGCTTCCACTATTTAAGTTGTGTATAAAATTAATATAGTGCTGTTTACCATGAGAAAAGTCCTCACACTTTTGAATTGTTAATATTTAATAGCGGGGAAACTTGGGTAGTACTACTGGGTCTGACGAGCCCCACCTGTGTGACTCGAGGTCAACCGGGCAATTTGTCCTATTGAACATTGTCACGACATGGTAAGTCGTGACAGGAGGCAACAACTATCACAGTCAGCTTCAATTGCAAAATCACTATGTATTAATATTTACTGATAATAGACTAGCTATCTATTACCATACACTGCTTATATTTATCGCAACTGTTTACATGTTTATTGAACTCAAACTCTTGAACTCACCAACCTATGTGTTGACATTTTAGTATGCTTTTCTCAGGTCCTTAGCTTGCTTGCCATAGGAGCACTGCACGGTTCACTGCATTTTAAGACACTTTGCTTCAAGACAAGTTGACATTTAACAATTATAGTTTACTTTCTGGGTTGGCACTTGTTTTGCCATAAGTTATACTTTTAGACTTGGTTTTTTCAAAAACGCTTCCGCATTGTTTAAAGTTGGTATTTTGGTTAATTATGTTTAAATTATGGCATTTAGAGTCGTTCTAAGTAACTATTGACTATGATCCTGGTTTGTTCACACGCCTCGCGGTAAAACTCCGCAAGTGGATTTTGAGGGTGTGACATTCATCTTCTGATCCACAGCAGGATCAACCTCCTTCTCCATCTGAACCTGAGAGAGAGAAAGTCCCAACTGAGAAAGACAGTGAAGATCAATCTGTGCTGTAGGCCAGTCTTCTCAGTTAAAATTTGGAAAGAGAAAGAAAAAGATGGCTTCTAACCAATCTAAGAAGAAGAAGAAGCTTGAATCCCCTTCTGAACCTCAGGATGAATCAGCGTGAGGATGTGTAGCCAGAGGAAGCTCAATCAACTCCAACTTCATTAGCTCCTCTAGCATCAGGAAGACCCATCTTGTCTTGGACATACACCACAAATCCAGAAAGGTGGCATGTTATTAGAGATCAAGGCATTGAAGACATCTATACATGGCAAGATATGTTTCAGTTGCCTCTGCATGATCTCTTTGACATGAGAAGACACTTTGACAGCCTGAAGAATCCTGATCATCTTATGAAGAAAGGAATGGTGATCATCCTAATGAGGACTGTTAATATCTGAAGTTTTCTAAATGTTTTGGTAGCATCAGCCTAGGGGTGTTTGTAGAGATTAATGAAGAGGATGATGCAACCTAAACATCCTTAGTCTTTCCTGCATGCTGCACAAGTGCATTGAAGTGGAATGCTTCAGAAGTTTCACATGTGCAACAGAAACACTCTAAGTGTGAAATCTTCCGAAGCCAAGACCAACATCTTCCGAAGCCAAAGATGAAGTCTTCCGAAGCCTCAGAGACAAAGTCTTCCGAAGCTTCAAGTTCATGAAGACAGATTTCTTCTGAATACTTTTAGTAACATGTTTTATCTGATGTATTGTTCCATAAAGCTAGACACCTTTCCGCTGCAACTCTGCAAGTCACCAACTAACATGGTTTGGTGAAAAGGTCCATGCTTTTGGTAACTCTACATTGAGGTCTTGAGTCTGTAACTTTCTTCTTTATGTACTTTATCCTTTTTGTAATAGATAAGGATGTGAGCTATGGCATGTCATAGTCACAGGTCAAAAGGCAATCTGCCTTTTGACTCTACAATTGATTTTGTGTGTGTCTAGTGAATTGTATCCAGCTGCTTTCAAAGTATAGCCGGCTGTGCGATGTTGTATAAGTATCTCATGTTCTTGTATCTTTTGAATATGCTTTTGTAACACTTGTAATATGACAGGATCAGTGATCTCAAGTTTGATGGATTAGAGTGTAACGTAGCGGAATAAGAACAAGATTAGACAAATTATAGCAAGAATTTGATATTCGTATGCATTAAGAACAAATACGGTTGTAAAGAGAATATATTTCTGTGAAAAGAATGTTTCAATAATATCAAATGTTTCTGCTCAATCATTCACAGATTACAATTAGGTTGACACTCCTTATATAGAGTGCAATCACTACTGATATCACGGGATAGTGACATCTGGCAGATTTATTACAAAAATAACTAAAACTTAACAAACTACTGAATGTTCACAACTACTGAGACATATCAGAGTGCTAAGTATAAAACATAAAACTACTGATACAAAACTACTGAAACTACAACGACTGAAGAACAAGCTCTTCAGTCGTTTTACAAAACTACTGAAAAGAAAAACATAAAACTACTGAAAGAAAACTACTGAAAGAAAACCATCACAACTACTGAAGAAGACCTCTTCAGCTGTTGTGACAACGACTGATACTTGGTCTTCAGCACTTGTCTTCAGACTTTGTCTTCAGCACTTGTCTTCAGACTTTGTCTTCAGCACTTGTGTCTTCAGACTTTGTCTTCAGCACTTGTGTCTTCAGACTTTGTCTTCAGCACTTGTGTCTTCAGACTTTGTCTTCAGCACTTGTGTCTTCAGACTTTGTCTTCAGCTGTTGTGGACTTCAACAGTTGTTGTGACGTCTGTGGGACTTAAGGTTTTTCTGATCCGGCTCATTGGTTCTTTTGGTCCAACATAATAGAACATAGAGAAAGAAATATACTTCATTCTTGAAAACCAAACATTTGTGTTCTTTGTGTTCTGTCTCATATATTACTTGTGTTTTAGTGTCACCACTTGGTTAATCCAGATTACTGTTTGATCTAAGTTTAGTTTATCTCCTCTTTGTGTTGTTGTGTTGTAACTCTTCACCCTTCAATGATCCTGCACATAGACCTTGAACATTGTGCACGAAGCTGACTCCAGCACCTAGGGCAAGTACATTCACCATTCATCTTTTCTCTTTCATTCCGAATCAATGCATTATACTATACCCCGAACATTGTGCACGAAGCTGGTTATTGGGCCTGAGGTCTTTCATAGACCTCGAAAATTGTGCACAAAGCTGACTCCAGCACCTAGGGCAAGCGGCAAGGATCCCATACATATGGTCAATCACAAAGATTGGACCCCAATGTGCATCCTTCTGGGGTAGCTAACCCACACACCGTTGAGCTAACACCATTCATTGGGTGTGAACATCCATACATTTGCTTGCAAGCCTTTCTTACATTCATTCATTTATTAATGCATTCATTCATTTGTTACGTTCCTCTTTCATTATCTTCCACTTTACATTACATAATACTTTTCGTTCATTCATTAATATGCAAGGAAAGCCATAGGAAGACAATCAAGTAAAGCAAGGAACATAGCATTTCTTTTTGTTCATCCACATTTCTTTTGTTCTTCTGCATTTCTTTTTGTTCATCCGCATTTCCCTTTTGTTCATCTGCATTTCCCTTTTGTTCTTCCGCATTTCTTTTTGTTCTTCCACATTTCTTTTTACACTTAGGCAGTTTTCTAAATTCAGGCGTATGAACTACTGTTTGGGCGCATGAGCAGTCTAGGGCACACTTATCATCATAATTCGGTCCCCAAACACCATCTATCATGCTCTTAGCTTAATTATATATTCTAAGCCTTAGAAACAAAACCATAACATCATCAAGCATGAACATAGATTAAAATCACACCATACTCGCAACATACACACATTCAACATACCAGTATGAAACCCAGGTTTTATAAAAAGTTCAATCATGCATCCCCAGCCCAAAAATCAGTTAAAAACATGTAAAAGAGGGGTTCTAGAACTCACCTTTGCAGCTCTTGAGTATGGCTTCTCCCAAACTCGTTTGCAATTGAGTTCAAGCGCCTAGAAACCCACTAAAAACACACACCCAAACACACAAAACACACATAAGCATACAACGGAGGCAAGGCCAGTTAAGAACACTTAAAAACCATGAATTTCTTACCTTGATTCGAATTTTCAGCTCTTGTTCTTCAAAATCCGAATATGCACTTTCTCTTTCTAAACATCTGATGATTTGGGGTTGTAAGAAGAGAGTGGACAGCCATGCCCACTTTACACCCACTTTTCCATCCTTTTTGACACTTTTTACCCCTCAACTTGGGTAAAATATATTTTCTTTATTTTTCTTCACTTTATTCTTTCTATCTTTCTTTAAGTTTAAAAATAACCTGGTGTTACAAAGCTATGCAAGAGGAGCTGCTTCAATTCAAAAGATAGAAAGTTTGGAACCTTTGTTCTCTTCCTCATAGGAAGACTACTACTAGAACCAAATAGGTGTTTAGGAACAAGAAGGATGATAGAGCCATTATTATCAAGAAAAAAGCTAGACTAGTTGTTCAAGGATACACACAAGAAGAAGGGATTGACTACACTGATGTCTTTGCTCCTATAGCAAGACTGGAAGCTGTTAGGATATTCCTGGCATTTGCTGCATCCAAGAACTTCAAGGTCTTTCAACTTGATGTGAAGTGTGCTTTTCTTTATGCAATGATTGATGAAGAGGTGTATGTCAAACAACCACCTGGTTTTGTAGATCCTGATCATCCTGATTATGTCTGCAAGCTTGACAAAGCTCTTTATGGGCTGCATCAGGCACCCAGGAAGTGGTATGAGACACTCTCTGAGTATCTTTGCAAACATGGATACATGAGAGGTACTATAGATGGAACTCTCTTTATCAAAGGACAGAGAAATGACATATTGCTTGTTCAAGTATATGTGGATCACATCATCTTTGGTTCAACTAATCCAAAGCTCTGTAAAGACTTTAAGAAGATGATGAAGGACAGATTTGAAATGAGTGCCATGGGGGAACTCAATTTCTTTCTGGGAATTCAAGTGAAGCAAGTTGAAGATGGCATCTTCATTAGTCAGTCAAAGTATGTTCAGGACATACTCAAGAGGTTCAACATGACTGATTGTAAGATTGCTAAGACACCCATAGCCAGAAACCACTCCTTTGGACCTGATCTTGAGGGGGAGTGTGTAGATGAACACTTATACAGGGTATGATGGGTCTTTTATGTATCTTACAGCTAGCAGGCCTGATATCATGTTTGCTACATGTATTTATACAAGATATCAAGCCAACCCTAAGATGTCTCACCTTATCACTGTCAAGAGGATTCTAAGATACCTCAAAGGTGCTTCAACACTTGGTCTATGGTATCCTAAGAATTCTGACTTTAATGTGTATGCTTACACAGATAGTGATTATGATGGTTGCAACATGACTGCAAAGTCTACATCTGAGGGATGTCAGTTTCTTGGTGAAAGGGTTGTCTTATGGTAATGTAAGAAACAATCCTGTGTCTCTGCATCAACTGCTGAAGCTGAATACATTGCTACAGCAAGCTGCTGTGCTCAAGTGCTTTGGATTCAGAATCAGATGCTAGACTATGGGTTAAACTTCAAGGAGACTCCCATTCACATAGACAACAATAGTGTTATCTCAATCACAGAGAATCCTGTGCAGCACTCAAGACCAAACACATCAACATCAGGTATCATTAATAAGAGAAACTATGAAAAGGGATTAATTAAACTAGTCAAAGTTCACACAGATGAACAATATGCTAATCTGTTTACAAAGGCTTTTGATGAACAGATATTTAAATATCTAATATCAGTTATTGGGATGATCAACTTTGAGTAGGTTTTTCTAAAACTAATTCTTATTATTTCTTAAAATATGTGTGTCCTAAGTTGTCTAGTTCATCACTTTCATAAGCTCTTGTTTTTTGGATAAAACTTTTGAAGACTTTCCTTAGAATTATGATAATTTTGATCCTTCGAGTTATGTTTTTAACTTCGGAAGAAACTTATGTGTTGGACCAAAAGAACCAATGAGCCTGATCAGAGAAACCTCTAAGTCCCACAAGTCATCACAACAGCTGAAGAAGACCTGATCAGCTGTTCTACAAAGTCTGAAGAATACAACTGCTGAAGTATTTCTGAAGTACTGAAGACAAAGACTGAGACAACAGCTGAAGATCTAAAGTCTGAAGACTTCAACAAGTACTGACAAGACTGAAGATCAACAGCTGAAAGACAAAGTCTGATGTTCAAGTACTGAAGACATCAGCTGATGTTAACAGCTGATGACACAGCTGAAGAGGGCTTCTTCAGTTTTGTGATGGTTTTTCTTCTTCAGTAGTTTTCTTTTCCTTTCAGTAGTTTGTTTACTTTTCAGTAGTTTTATTTCCTTTTCAGTACTTTAAACAACTGAAGAGTTGTTCTTCAGTTGTTGTAGTATCAGTAGTTTTATGTTTTCAGTAGTTAAATAAGATGTTTAACACTTAGGAACATTTTTAAGAAGATGTCAGTTGTTGACATCTTCATAGTTGTTAAACATCAGTAGTTATAAAACGGTTACATGTCACTTTCATGACATCAGCCTACGTCATTCTTTCCTTTATAAGGAAGGACGACTCACCTGTAATCGTGCCTTTGAGGCCGACAATCTTAATGCAATATTCCTTTTGTCGGATATTATCTCTCTATAATAACATCTTTTTATCGCTTTATATCGAATGTTCTTGCTTGAATTTGTCTAATCTGAGCTATCCGCTGCTATATTTGTTCAATCGATTAAACCAAGGGCTGAGATCCTAACAAATGGTATCAGAGCAGGTTAATCATTGATCGATCTAACAATTGATCATTGAAACTGTTCAATCGCTCTAAGTTTGATCGAATTAGCAAATTCGCAGGATCTGTTATAGAGATTGAGAGTGTATCGCTTCTGGCCGTTTATTTGAGGTTTTGTGTGGTTCTGAGCTAAATTTATTGTGATTTTACTTGAATCGGTCTAAATTTCACAATGACTACTTCTTCGAATGATCCTTTCAATACTGGATCCTCTACCAAGCCTCCGATCTTGGTGAGGAATGAGTATAACATTGGCAAAGAAGATTGCTCCATCACCTGTCTGTAATAGCTCAGTTTGTTGGACATCTGTGGTACATGGACCACATAAGCCAATGGTGAATGATCCGGAAACAAACCAGTTGGTTCCAAAGAAGAGGAGCAATACTCCGATTGGACAAGAAGTTGTTTGAAATCGATGCAAAAGCCCATGGAATTTTGGCTATGGCTATTCCTAATGAGATTTACTCTGGGCTTCTGCATTGTGAGTCTGCTCATGACCTCTGGAATGCCATCAAAGAACAATTTGGTGGTACTGATGAGGTTTTAGCAAACAAAAGGGAAATCCTCGCCCAACAATATGAGACTTTCTCTCATAGAAAGGGTGAGACTCTGACTCAACAATTTGAGCGGTTTCATGTTTAATCTTTGAATTGAAAATGGTTAAACATGAATATACCAGGAGTCAGATGAACCATAGATTCCTAAGATCACTGTCTGAGAGATGGAACACATATACCATTGTTCTACGCTCAAATGCTGATGTTGATCGCCTATCTCTCACCCAACTTCATGGGAAACTGCTTACATTCGAGAGAGAGATAGAGCAGAAAAGGAAATTGGTTTCATCTGGCAAGCTTACTGAGGATTTTGTCCAGGGAACACTGCCCTGATTGGACATCAAGAGTCAGAATATTTCATCTGAAGCCAGTATGATGAGCATATTGATTTCTCTACAAACACTTCTGAGTCTGCCTTGTGAGTGTTGATAGTTATTCTGCTTAGTAATAGTGACAATCTATGTTTCATCATGGATGATCTCAGGGGATTGCTGATGATGACTTAGAAGAGATGGATATTTGAGCCAAATGGCCTTGATAAATATCAGATCTCAGAAGTTCTACAAAAGAACTGGAAGGAAATTCCCAGGACTCTCTGGCAAAACCAAAGTTGGTTTTGACAAGAGTAAGTTGAAGTGTCATAATGCACATGCTTGCCACAGGCTTGCACTTTGCAAGAGAATGTAGATAATCTGGATCAACTCTCCTGCACCTTTTGTGACTTTCCCTGGCAATAGTCAACAAACAGAGGGCAACAACCTGTCAATTCTGGTTATCATCATCAACCACAATCTCCTGCATATTTTGTTCCACAGGGGCCAATGCCATATCCATACCCCTGCTATTACATGCCACAACCAGGCCAGGTTCAAGCACCTACTGCTCAGCAACCACATGCACTCCCTGAGCCCCAACCATCCCAATCTCATCAACCTAATCAACCTCAACAACACAGCTTCTTCACACCAGGAGTTGTTGACTGGAGCAGCTTACCAGATGATGTGTCTGGTAATGAACAACTGCTCTCAGGTGCTGGTCAACATGGTGGTGAGCATCCTTTTGGAAATCTAGCTCTCATGGCTTTGGAATCCTCTGATGGATCATCCTCAAGTACCTCTTCAACACAGGTATCACAGGTATCCTCTGAGGCTAAGCCAAATTATGTTCTGAAACTTGCATAGCAGCATTTGCCTCTATTAGAGAAGCAAATGTGGCTTTAATCAATAAAAATGTAGAGCTAGAACAAATAATTTCCAAAATAAAGCTGAGTTTGAGTCTGTGCTGAAAGAGAAAACTGATGAGATTTATAATTAAAATGCCAAATCTCTGATGATAAGCTAGGGAGGATGTACTCTTAGAGAAGTACAAAGACCTCAAAGATACTCTTGCTGTCACCCAGGTAAGTGTGATCGATGGGTACATCTTGCAAGGGCTTTGAAATGCTTCTTAGTAAGCAAACAGCTTCCAATGTGAAGTTTGGAATTGGTTATAATCACACTACTCCTCCTACAGATTTTGCTTCAAGAGCAGGAGTAGAATCTGATGGAGAAAGTAATGACCAATCCACCTCATCATGTGATTCACTACTTGATAGAGCACCATCAGTAGTTGAAGTCAGTAGTAATCCCTCTGTGAACCTATCAGCTGATATTGATGGTTCAACTGCTGACACTCACATGATCAATGAGTTGATCAACCCAAGTGTTATCCCTAGAAGTACTGAGAGTACTGGAGAGCAGGGGATAACATCTGGAGTTCAAATCCCAATAACTGACAGCACTAAGAGAAGAAAACTGTCAGTAGGAAGGATTTGAAGCCTACTAAGGAGGTGACAAGAAGGCAAAAAGTGCTTCTAAACTGCTGAAGAGCAAGTCTTCAGTAGTTTCATCTTCTTCGTTGATGATCAACAGAAGATGAAGAAGAAACCATGTGAAATATGTGGTCTATTCAATCATCTCACAGATGATTGTTGGTACAAAAGGGATCCAAACTCAAACAAAAGGAAAAATTAAGAAAACTTGGCTAAAATGAAAACTGAGTTTGAGTCCAAGTTTGTACCAGCAGCATCAAATCCTGTTACTCCTATGTCCAAAAAAAATCTAAAAGGGAAGGAGTGCAACAGGCAATAGCTGAGGTTGCTCAAAAGAAGATGGTGCAACACAAGAACTCATCATCAAACACCAATACCAATGTGTCTGAAGAGCTGAAAGCTCTTTCCCAGAATCAGACACAGCTGGTAATGATGTTCAACATCTGTTGGGAAGAGTTAACCAACTTGATGGCCCTGTTGAAACCCCAGAAAAGGAGATCCAAGCCAAAGGATTCCTCTTCTACACCATCTCCTTCACCTCAAGCTATTGTGCCCAATAAACCTGTTAGTTTACCATCTATTGATGAGACCAGGCCCAAAACCAAAAGGTTTGGGTCTCCAAAACTAACTGATTGTTTATTTATGCAGGGTTCTTCAACATGCCAAAGTAGCATCTGGTATGTAGACAGTGGGGATCTATGCATATGACTGGGAACAACTCACTTCTTAATGACTACTCTCCAGGAAGGAAGGTTTTGTTTCCTTTGGCAATGATGCAAGAGGTTACATCATCGGGAAGGGCTTTGTTTCCAATGGGGAAATAAGGTTTGATGATGTCAACCATGTGGAAAATCTCAAGTATAATCTCTTGAGTGTCAGTCAATGTGTGACAAAGGCCATGTTGCCCTTTTCACAAGCCAGAACTGCAGGATTCTGTCATCCAAAGTTCTGAGTTTGATTGACAAGGTATTGGATGCTCACACTCTCCTGAAGGCCAACAGGACAGGAAGAGTGTATGCCTTAGATCTTTCCAAGAAAATAGATCTCAAAGGCCATCCTTGCCTATTTTCCAAGGCCTCTCCTCAAGAATCTAATCTATGGCATAGAAGGCTGGGACATGTTAACTTCAAGAACATGAATCAGCTGATACACCATAGTTTAGTAAGGGGAATGCCTATGAAGGAGTTCAAGTGTGAAAACAACTGCACTGCTTTTTTGAAAGGAAAACAGCACAAGGTTTCATTCCCACCTATTGAAGAACCAAAGTCCACTGCTTGCTTACAACTTCTTCACATGGATCTCTTTGGTCCTGTGAGAGTGATGAGCATGGCAAAGAAGAATACTGTCTGGTAATTGTGGATGATTACTCCAGATTTGTATGGACTTTCTTTCTACATTCAAAGGATGAAGCTGCACAGAAGATCATAAACTTTGTGTTGTATGCTGAGAAGCAGTATTCCCTCTCAGTCAAGTGTATTAGAAGTGACAATGGAACAGAATTCAGGAACAATACACTTGATGAGTTCTACCTTTCCAAGGGAATAAAGAGGCAGTTTAGTATTCCAAGAACTCCTGAACAGAATGGAGTTGTGGAGAGAAAGAACAGGACCCTCATTGAAGCTGCAAGGTCTATGTTGGCTGATTCTGGACTGCCATTGACCTTTGGGCTGAAGCTGTCAACACAGCATGCTATGTGCAGAATAGAGTGCTAATAAATCAGAGGTTGATGAAGACTCCATATGAAGTTCTACATCATTTGGCCCCTCTCATTTCATTCTTTAGAGCATTTGGGTGTCCCTGTTTCATTCTCAACACAAAGGATCAGCTCCAGAAATTTGATCCTAAGGTGGATGCAGGGTACTTTGTTGGTTATTCATCAACTTGCAAGGCATACAGAGTCTTCAACTGCAGAACAAAGATGGTTGAAGAGACTCTACATGTCAAGTTCAATGAATCTCCAAAGGACAAGATTCCACAAAGCCCTGTGGAGCTCTTTGATTTGGACATACTGCAATATGTTCCTTATCAATCTCCTGCTGTTGCTCCTGTCAACAGTTCACCACCTGGTGTTACTGCTGATGATGATGATGATAGTAGTAATCACCTCTTCAGGTTTAGTGACAACTGCCTGAGTCCTCTAAACCTGATGCTCCTGTAGCTCCAGCAGCACCATCCACAACAAATGCTGATGAGATTTCTGCATCCTCAACTTCATTTGAGTTGCCACCATCTTCATGGTTTCAAGAATCTGCATCAACATCTGCTGCTGCTGAAGGTCCTACAAACACTTGCACAGATTTAATTGTTTACCAAGAGCTGAAAAATCACCCAATGTCTCAAATCCTTGGTGATATCACTGCTGGTGTTTCAACCAGAAGCCAGTTGTCCAATTTCTGCTTCTATGCTCTCTTCATCAGTCAGCTAGAGCCAAAGAACTATCATGTAGCTTTGAGAGACAATGGATGGTTGAAGCCATGCAGCTTGAGCTTCTTCAGTTCAAAAACAGCAAGTGTGGGAGCTTGTTCCTCTACCCCCAGGTAAGTGTGCAATAGGCACTAAATGGGTGTTTAGGAATAAAACTGATGAAATGGGCTAATTGTTAAGAACAAGGCCAGACTGGTTGTGCAGGGTTTGCACAAGAAGAAGGTATTGATTATGATGAAACCTTTGCCCCTGTAGCCAGACTGGAGCAATTAGATTGTTTTTAGCCTATGCTGCACTCCACAATCTTAAAGTTTTTCAAATGGATGTCAAAAGTGCTTTTCTATATGGTAACATAAAAGAAGAAGTTTATGTGTGTCAACCACCAGGTTTTGAGGATAATAAGCACCCAGAATGGGTATATAAGCTTGATAAAGCTCTTTATGGGTTGAAACAAGCACCTAGAGCCTGGTATGAGACCTTATCAAACTTTCTTCTACAGAATAATTTCACTAGAGGCTCCATAGATAAAACTTTATTTATTAAGAAGGTGGATCAGCATAAGCTACTTGTTCAAATTTATGTTGATGATATTATATTTGCATCCTCTGATCCCCAATTGTGTGTGGAATTCCAAACTTAATGCAACAGAAGTTTGAAATGAGTGCAATGGGAGAATTACAGTTCTTTCTAGGTTTGCAAATCAAACAAAAAGCTGATGGAATTTTCATTCATCAGTCTAAATACACAAAAGATCTTTTGAATAAGTTTGATTTACAAAACTGTAAACCCTGTTCTACTCCCATGTGCAACACCACACAATTGGATGTTGATCAGAAAGGTAAAGGTGTTGATGAACCCTTTACAGATGTATGATTGGTTCCTTGATGTATTTAACAGCTTCTAGACCAGATATTATGTTTGCTACATGTGTTTGTGCTAGATTTCAGGCTGCACCTAAGGAGTCTCATCTGATTGCAGTCAAGAGGATCTTTAGATATCTGCAAGGTACACAATCTCTAGGCTTATGGTATTCCACTGGACATTCTTGCAAATTAGTTGCTTTCTCTCTGATAGTGACTATGCAGGGTGTAAGTTGACCAGGAAATCAACTTCTGGTGGATGTCAATTCCTAGGCAACTGTTTGATTTCTTGGCAGAGTAAGAACAAACATCTGTTGCTACATCCACTGCTGAAGCCGAGTACATTGCTGCTGCAAGTTGTACATCCCAAGTACTCTGGCTTCAGAATCAACTTTTGGATTATGGCATTACAGAGACTAAGACTCCATTATTAATGGATAGTGCTTCAGCTCTTTGCATTGTCAAAAATCCGTCCAGCACTCTAGGACCAAACATATAGAAATTAGACATCATTTTATAAGAGATTGTTTTGAAAAGGGTCTAATTAATCCTATGTTTGTGCCTAGTGCTGATGAGCTTGCAGACATTTTTACTAAGCCTTTGGATAGTTCAACTTTCCACAACCTGGTGTTAAGGCTTGGTATGCTGCAGCTAGAATAAGTGACAACTACTGATGATCTCAGTAATTACTGATGATCATTGGTAACCATGTCACATATAGTACTGATGAGTTATTTTACCCTCAGTAGTTTTTATAACTACTGAAGGCTAAATGCTTTAAGTACTGTACTTTATCTGTTCTAAACTACTGATGTAGTTACAACTACTGAAATCAGTAAACAGATAAGTACTGATGTCCTATGAAACAACTGAAAACAGCAAAAAGGCTGATGAGTAAGTGTTGAGGACAGTATGAAACAGCTGAAAGGCTATGAATTGACGACAACTACTGATGAGTACTCTCTCTTCAGTAGTTCACAAACTGCTGTTTCTTCATAAACAACTGAAGCAATACCATGTCTTCTAGTATTTCACAACTACTGATGACTAACACCAAGTCTTCAGTTGTTTACAACAACTGATGGCAAAACCACGGTCTTCAGTAGTTTCACAACTACTGATGACTAATACCAAGTCCTCAGTTGTTTCAACATCTGAAGTCCAACTTGTCTTCAGTAGTTTTTAAAACTACTGATGCTAAATCAGAGACTTCAGTTGTTTCAACGTCTGATTGTAAACACCATGTCTTCAGTTGTTTTATAACTGCTGACCACACCAATACCATCAGTCGTTTCAAACCTCTGAAAGTTAATACCACGTCATCAGTTGTTTCAAATACTGATGACTAACACCAAAACCTTCAGTCGTTTCATAACCCGTACCCTATATATATCCGATCCCTCTTTCAGAGTTTTTCATTCTTTCACGACCTAAAATTTCAAAAGCTCTGAAAACTTTTCACTTCATTAATGGCGACCATGCAACTCAAGCCTCGACACAACTGTGTCGCGTACCTCACTAAATCGCCCTTCTGGACCAAATTCGATAATGCTATAGATCTTATGGTCCAATCACCACTGAAAACGCCTTTCCTCCTAAATCCAATCATTTATGCCGATTCGCTACATCAGTTTTGGACGAATGCAACTGTTAATGGAAATCTATCCATTCGTCCATCAACTCTCATAAGGTGGTCATCTCTACTGCTACCATCCGCCAGATATTACTATTAGATGATGCTGCCTACCCTGTTGGATATCCTAAGCGCCAACTTGATCTTTCATTTGGACAACATGGATATCAAGGCGATCTTAGTGCTTCGACCATCCTGAAGAAACATTTTCCAGATGCTGAACGCTTGATATTTCATATGTAAATGTTTGCCTGGCCCCGAAGACTTCTTCTTGGGATCAACTGTCTTCCAGATGGCAACAGGTAATGTTCTCTATCCTTGAACAAGAACCACTAAACTTTTCTGAAATATTTTTCTTGAAATCAAGGATATGGCCACAAACCACTTTCTAACCGTTGGATACTATATCCTCGTTTATAATGGCCATAATAGAATCAGCTTCATGCTGAGGGACTAGTTGGTCTGGGAGTCCCTGCTTTGGCTGTATTGCCGGAGGTATACTCCCGACACAACACTGACCAAACTCTTAAACAGCTGCCAAGCTGCGCAAACCCACGCAGCTGGAACCCACAGCCTCCACTTCCACATCCAAAGTCCCCTCCAAACCCACAAAGAAGAAGCCTAAGAAGGCTACTCAGGGAGTTGAGTCCCCTGAGGATGCTCCTGCTGCACCAAAGCAGTTATCTCTACTGGAAATAACCCCCCAGTAGAGACTATGACTCCACCAACCGAAGCCGCTCAGGTTTCCTCTCAAAAGGAACCTGATGCAACCACTCAAAGGGAAGCCACACTGCTGGGATCCTCCTCACTTGAGGGATTACCATTGAAGAGCACCACTTGTCCCGGGTGCACACTGCTTCCACACCCTCTCCTGATGCAACCGCCCCTCAAAGCCCTACAATTATTGTTGCAAAAGTGCTGACGCAGTTGCATTCCTCACCCCCCACCCAGACACCAATCACTACTGGGATAACCTCAACACCTGAGGGGGAGGATCACAATGCTTCTGTCAACCCACAGCACAGGGGTATCATGTTCCCTTCTAGTGTAGACAAGGAGGTGCGAACCTTCTGGTGAGGCTGCCACTGCCTCTGACTCAGCAAATGACCAGGTGCAGTTGGTAACATCTCTAAGACCTCACCAGCGGCAACAGCTGATGAAGGACATAGTCCTGAGGCTGGAAGTCCCCAGAACCAAGAACAAGGGGCACATGCTATAATTGATCTACACTCAAGGCATGTTCATCCTGACTCTGTCAGGAGTCAGGTGATTCAGTATCAACTGATGATGACCTGAGCTTCTTCTATGATGTAGTTGCTCAAAACACCATCCTAGAGGATGAGGTTAGCAGACTCAAAGAGCTGCTGGCCAAGATGTCTCAGGATGAAAGTCCATCTGCCACCACAATACACCCACAGATGGCACCTTCTTCTGAAGGTCCCCTACACACTGAGCCAATACATACTTCCAAGCCACCAGCCTCTGCTTTTGGCACTGATTCTCAGGAACAGAACCATCCTGATCAATCAGTTGCTAACCTTCAAAAATCCCTACCTCTCATCACTCCCATGATCACAGATATAGTGATCAAAGCCCTTGATGAGAGGCTTCCTACAATAATACAACCCCTGGTGGAGGAGTTGGTGACCAAATCCCTTTCTACTGCTCAAACCCAATGCACCAACAAAGGGGGAGAGTCAGTCAGTTAAAGGAAAAAGAAGAGGACAGATGGAGAAGGAGTTGGCTGTTAAAGTGTGAATGAGAGGAGAAGGAGAGTGAGAAGAGAGCTGAAGTGAATGAAAGTCAAAAAGACTTTCATGTCACATATCAAAAGAGGAAAGGAGAGTCTGAGAAGGAGAAGGAGCTGAATGATATGGTGAAAGAAGCTGATGCCAACCATAACCGTTCAATGGATAAAATCATTGATCAGTTTATAGGCAAGTTTTTGACATCCAACAACTAGACTCCGAGATCAGAAGTTTGGAAACAGAGGAGATCAACTCAAGATGGGCTAGCTATGATGCCTTAGAAAGAGAAAGGCTGGAGATAATGATAGATTTTAGCTAAATACTTGGGAAGATCTCTGATTGAAATAAGGCCTGGACCAGGGACAACATCTTGGCAATAACCACCAAGATTTGTTCGTCTGAAGCATACTCCAAAGGTTTAGTGATTGAGGCATTGAATGAAGCTGGGGTTGGAATCGAAAAGAACTGACAAAATTTACCAAAGCCTCCCTTACAGCCAAATGCTAAAACAGTCTGAAAAGCCTCTATCCTCAAAATCACTACCTCCACAACCCACTAAAACAACCCCTTTACCCTCTAAACCAACCATCCAACCCACAAAACCAAATCCTTTACCCCCAAAACCCACTGCCAGTGATGTACCTAGACAAAAGAAAAGAAAGGTACTGAGGCCTGATGAAGAAGAAGAGGAGGATGAAGACAGACTGCCACTCTCTGCAGTTATCACTTTGCCTAAGGCTAAACCAATGTCCATCACTCCTGCTTCTCAAATGCATGATGTGATGATAAAGATTGAAGAGGAAAGATGCAAAGACATGATGAGGAAATGCTGAAAAGCATTGACAAAGCATATGCCACATCCTCTTCAATGATTCCATGAAAAGAAGTTTAAGATTGTACACCCTTGCTAATACCTTTCAATACCAAGGGAAAAGTAAGGATATGGCCTGATCCTAGGGTGGCACCCCAGATTGTCAAGAAAGAAATTCCTTCAAAATACAAGGGCCAAGTGAAGAGGTTGTCGACGAAGACATCACTGTGGTTCTTGTAGTGTCCCCTGGGAAATTGTAGAAGAGTTCAAGAAAGCCTATGAAGCCAAACAACCACCTCAAAAGATGTTGGAGAACAAAATTATAAAGAAGGATTGGTTTACAAAAGACTTGAAAACTTCAAACAAGATGAGCTCAACCTGCTCTTAGAAGGACTCATCCAGATGAGTTTGCTTACAGACAAATAACCACGGTTGAGCTCAAGAATGGAAAACAGGCCAAGTACATATCTGAAGTGTATGGCCGAGAAGGATTATTTGATGGTGTGCCCGAGGTGCTGACAATGGATGAGCAGATCATGTTTCTAAGGGCTTACACCAGGGAATCCTATAGGCTGATACACGGGAAGTAGATCTCATGGTTGGGGTAACAGCTCAGTGTCCAAGTCCCCATACAGAGCTCCCAACCATATCATGCAAGACAGATCATCAAAGACTTCTTCCCAGGCCAGTGCTGAAAAAGGGTCACTTCTCATCTGATCAAGAGGATAAAAAGACCAATCTATCTGCCAAAATAAGTGGACTCGTCAATAACTTAGAGGTTTTGGTTGCATTGGTTCAGGGGAGTTTGTTGGACCAAAAGAACCAATGAGCCTGATCAGAGAAACCTCTAAGTCCCACAAGTCATCACAACAGCTGAAGAAGACCTGATCAGCTGTTCTACAAAGTCTGAAGAATACAACTGCTGAAGTTTTCTGAAGTACTGAAGACAAAGACTGAGACAACAGCTGAAGATCTAAAGTCTGAAGACTTCAACAAGTATTGAAGACAAAGACTGAAGATCAACAGCTAAAAGACAAAGTCTGATGTTCAAGTACTGAAGACATCAGCTGATGTTAACAGCTGATGACAACAGCTGAAGAGGGCTTCTTCAGTTGTTGTGATGGTTTTTCTTCTTCAGTAGTTTTCTTTTCCTTTCAGTAGTTTGTTTACTTTTCAGTAGTTTTATTTCCTTTTCAGTACTTGTAAACAACTGAAGAGGTTGTTCTTCATTGTTGTAGTATCAGTAGTTTTATGTTTTTCAGTAGTTGTAAATAAGATGTTTAACACTTAGGAACATTTGTAAGAAGATGTCAGTTGTTGACATCTTCAGTAGTTGTTAAACATCAGTAGTTATAAAACGGTTACATGTCACTTTCAAGTGACATCAGCCTACGTCATTATTTCCTTTATAAGGAAGGACGACTCACCTGTAATCGTGCCTTTGAGGCCGACAACTTAATGCAATATTCCTTTTGTCGGATATTCTCTCTCTATAACAACATTCTTTTATCGCTTTATATCGAATGTTCTTGCTTGAATTTGTCTAATTCTGAGCTATTCCGCTGCTATATTTGTTCAATCGATTAAACCAAGGGCTGAGATCCTAACATTATGCCTTTAAAACAACTAACTGCCCATATTTTACCTTCGGAAGAAATTTCTGAAATATCTTCTGTAGCTTAAAATCTCCTTTGGCACTTATATGTTTTCAAGGATAATCTTCTTCCAAAACAAATTAACTCTTGGAAGTTTTTTTCCTTTGAACAAAATTCTCAAGTCTTAGTTTTCTTCCGAAGTCAAAATTCTCAGAATCCTTAGGAAATTCTTCTGAAATCATTTTAGCTTCGGAAGCTTTTTCATTAAACTTCTAAAGATAATTTACCTTCGGAAGCTTTTTGACTTCTAAGAAAACCACTTATTGAGCAAAAGTGAACTATTTTTTCAGAGGTGAGACCGACATTCAGATTTCAAAGTTTATCCTCTTTCATTAAACTTTATCTGAAATCCTTTTCACATATAACCTAATAGTTTCCCCCTCTTTCTATCATTTGCTTCTTTCCTCCAAACCTAAATCCCGAAATTCTCTCTGAAATCACTTTCTTTCATCTTTCTTCAACCTTAAGCTCTCTCAAAATGGTCAACCTCATCACAGAAATGACCCAAACTTTACCATGCAGTTACACAGGCAACACAACTAGGTTGCTCTGTTAAGCTTTGAGAAAGATCCTCATTTCTTAGAGGTTTGTTGTTTCTTAACTCTATCAAGCTACTTCACCTCCCTAACCATTGATCCTCCTCTTTATGAGGATCAACTACTGGAATTCAGGAAGACCTGTCAAAAGGTCATAATGGATGGGGAGAAGGCACTGTTTGCCACAGATGAAGAAGGTGAGGTGTTCTTTCCAAAAGAAGCTATTACCAGTCCTTCGCGTAGATGGGCTATGAGGGAGATTACTCTGTTAAGACCTTCAGGAAAGGGAAGGTCTCATCCCAATGGAAATTACTGCTCCATGTGGTTATCTATAGCTTATCAAACAAGCATGGTGGATGGGACCAAATTCCTGAGGATCTCTCCTTTATTGTCCATGGGATGGTTCAAGGGGTCAAGTTCAAGTATTCTCAGTTTGTTTATACTAATCTGCTTGAAAACTTGGACGCCTTAGAATATTACATGTTCCTTAGATATGTTTAGTACATTCTTAACTGTTACTGTGCTCACAGTTAAGGAGAACATGTAATATTCTTAAACTGGGACAAATGAAGCCGACATCTTTAAAATTTTGAGAAAGCCCACTGTTGGCTTCTCTGGGGTAAAACAACCCTTGTTCCAAAAATGTTAGAGCTCATTGCTCAAGGTGACAACCTAGCAGCACCAGCTAGTGTTGAACCCACACCTTCTACTTCCCAACCACCTCAACACCTACAAATCACCCTCACCTACCAAAGAAAATCCAAACGAACCCTTACTCAGACTATTCAGTCTGTGGAGGCCTCTATACACTCACCCACACAGGAAGAAGTGGACACTAAGCTCCCACTTCTCCTGAGGAGCAGACCACTCCTATCTCTTCCAGGATTAGTGTTGAGGTTCCTCATGCTCAGCCTGATGAGCTCATAAGCCCAAATGCCTTAAGCCATCACTCTGAGTCTCAACACTCAGGTGATCAACCTTCATGGGACAGTTACCATCCCTAGCCTTTGGACTTAAACCAACCTATCCCCAACCTTGACTTCTACACTGATGAAGATCTAGGTTTGAGTGAATACCATGATTCTCTCTTCTTTTCCCCTACTCAAAGAGAGATAAGTGCTTCTGAGGCTCCTATTTCTAGCCCACATCAGTCTCTTACTACTGAGGTGGACACTCCTAAACCTATTCAGGATGTCCATATGGAAGAGGCTATAACTTTTGAAAGTGATTACATCATTAAGACCTCAACCATGGCAACTCTGCCCACTAACATCTCAACTGAGATTGCTAGTGAGCAGGAAATCCAGCAGCTAAGAACCTGAAGCTGGTGGTGAGAGAGAGGACTCTGGTCTAATCATCTCATCCCCTAATGACTCTTCTAATGAAGATCAGGGGAATTTAAGACTAAAGGTGCAAAACTGTCTTAAACATGCACCTATTTAGTCTCCAAGGTCAGTCACCTTGAATCTCAAGTGACTACCTTGCAAAATAGGGTCAATGATCGGCAACTTGAGATTTCTTATCATAAGGACCAACTAGCTGGGAGACCTTTAAGAGGAGCTCAACCAGAAACACAAGAACCTGTGGGTGTGATTGACCTAAATCCTAGCTCACTATGCAAGTGGGTGATGCTACCAAAAAGGGGGAGAAAGTCATTACAATCACAGAACCTAGGAGTTATTCAGAGAGAGTGGACATTAAGGACTCACCATCCTCACTTTCAATTGTGCACACTCAGCAACTTTCTCAAGTTCACATTGATGTGGACTACATAGACTCCTTCATACAGAGTCTGTTTGAGGAAGGTATACCAAGGGCTATGTCATCTCCACCATCTTCAAATCACATCATTGGGTGGAGGTATGACAGCAACAGAAGAGCCCTAATCATCATTAGCGTTCAAGGGCAGCAAGAGATCTTCAACTTTCAGACCTTGAACTTCTATGAAGGTCTGGATTTAGTTAACATGCCATTTGTTAATCCAAGCCAATCAAGACAAGCTGACAAGTTGGCTCAAGAATCCAAGACCGGATCATTGCAGAGTTCAGCTTTAGAAGAAGACTAAGGCAATCAGGCAATCTCATCGGTCAACTAGATGTTGAGGCAGACCCTAAGATTAGTTTCATAGGGGAAACCTTGACCGAAGGCCCAATGACAGAACCTGAGAGCCCTGTCTCATCACCCACAACTGCTACAGAGATCAATATGCTTTTTGAAACACCTACTGGTGAAGGTGCTTCTCAACCTCTCTCTGGCCAGAGCTTGGAAGCTACACCAAGCAATGAAGGCCAAGGCTCTCTCCACCTTGAGTCACAAAGGTCTGTGAGTGACAAAGGAAAAGAAAAATGACTTCTGAGGAGATTGAGGAGAAGAGAGTGAGGAAAAGGAAGCTAAGGGGGAGAAAGTTCCTCTTCTGAGTCTGCAAGACTCATGGAGTCTGCTATCAGGGCTGCCCCCAAGACTAGATACTCAGAATGATGAGTTAGGGTGGTCATGATAAACTACCTGCACACAAGGAATTATGACATAGACAATGTCATTTCTCTCCCCTTGGAGGAACTGAATGAACTGGTTGACTTGGAAAGGTCAAAGGAGAAGAAAGAGGCAGATTATGCAAAGCTACTGGTACAAATCAAAGAACACAGAAGAAAGAAAAGATTATACAAGCATGTGCCTACTCTCTCCCCAGTTCAAGAGAGTCCTGCACATGAGGATGTGGTTCAATAAGAACCTCAGCTAGACAGAGAAGAAGAAAGGATCAAGATGATCAACTACCTGAGTGCCACAAGCCTCTATCAGGCAAATGCACTTCTTCCCTTATCCTATGACTATGTGAGTTTGAGTATTTAAAACAACTTGAACTTGAGATAGTCAAGGAAAGAAAGATAACCAAAAGGAAGCTAACGTAACAAGTTGCTAAGTCAAGAGCCATCATCCAGGAAAACATGAAGAAATCTGCAGATAGGTAGAGGATGATGAGCTTTTTGAAGCTGTATAGATTCTCTGGAAGGAGACTTGGTCCCATGTCTTTATCCACTATGGATGAGCATATCACGGTGATCAAGCAGAAGATAAAGAGTGGAGAGTTGGTTGACTTACATTCCCTTCCAAGTCAAGCTCCACCTGAAGTGGAGGTTAAGGTTGAACAACCAAAGACAACACAATCTGGACCTCCAGCTAAACCTCAGCAAGCTTCATCTTCTGATCCATAGCAGGGTCAACGTCCCTCTCATTTTGAACCTGTGAGAGTGGAAGACCCACTGAGAAAGACAATGAAGATCAATCAGGTGTTGCAGGCCAGTCATCTCAGTTAAAAGTAATAAAGAGAAAGAAAAGAGCCAAAGACAAAGAAGAAGAAGACTGCATCCTTTTCTGAACCTCAGGATGAGTCAAAACATCCTGAGGATGTGCAGCCAGAGGATGCTCCATCATCTCCCATTCCAATAGCTCCTCTAGCATCAGAAAGACCCATCCTGTCCTGGACATACACTACAAATCTAGAAAGGTGGCATGTCATTAGAGATCATGGCATTGAGAATGTCTATACATGGCAATACATGTTCAATCTGCCTCTGCATGATCTCTTTGACATGAGAAGACACTTTGATAGTGTGAAGGATCCTAATCATCTTATGAAGCTGGTTATTATCCTGATGAGGACTATTGACATCTGAAGTCTTTAAGTGTTTTGGTAGCATCAGCCTAGGGGGAGTTTGTAGAGATTATTTGAAGAGGCTGAAGCAACCAAACACACAAAGTCTTTCCGCATGCATGTTGCACAAGTACTAAACAAGAATGCTTCAGAAGTTTCACACAAGCAACAGAAACATTCTAAGTGCGAAATCTTCCAAGCCAAGACCAATATCTTCGGAAGCCAAAGATGAAGTCTTCCGATGCTTCAGAGACAAAGTCTTCCGAAGCTCAACACTTGAAGACAAATTTCTTCTGAAGACTTTTAACAACATTCTTTATCTGATGTACTTTTCCATAAAGCTGGACCTTTTTCTGTTGCAACTCTGTAAAGTCACCAACTTATATGAGTTGGTGAAAAGGTCCATGCTTTTGGTAACTGTACATTGAGGTTTTGAGTCTGTAAAATGTCTACTTCATGTACTTTATCCTTTTTGTAATAGATAAGGATGTGAGTTATGGCATGTCATAGTCACAAGTCAAAAGGCAATTTGCCTTTTGACTCTACAATTGATTATGTTTTGTGTCTAGTCAATTGTATCCAGCTGGCTTTCATAGTATGGCCAGTTGTAGGATGTAGTATAAGTATCTCATGTTCTTGTAACTTTATTTAATGCTTTGTAACACTTGTAATAAAACATTGAGAAAGCAATATACTGCAACCTTGAAAACCATCTCCTTATGTATCTGCTCTTGAGTTCTGTCTTTAATTACTTGTGTTCTTAGTGTCTTTACTTGTGGTTAATCCAGTTCACTATTTGATTAAGTTAAGTTACTCTCCTCTTTGTGTTGTTATGTTGTAAGTGACCACCCTTCAACAATCCTGTAATAAGGAGCTATTGATTTAGGCTTGTTTTATCCTAATGATTCAAAAGAAGGTTTAGTTGGTTATGCAAATGCAAGTTATTTAGCTAATCCTCATAAGGCCAGATCTCAAACCGAATAAGTGTTTAAGAGTGGAGGAACAAAAATTTCATGGAGGTCTAAAAAACAAACACTTGTTGCAACTTCCTCAACTCATGCTGAAGTCATTGCACTACATGAAGCTTCTAGAAAATATGTATGGTTAAGGTTTATGAAACAACTTGTATTAACTTATTGTGGACTAGAGAAAGAAATAGATCCAACACCAATCTACGAAGATAATGCAGCTTGTGTCTCGCAAGTGAAATAAGGGTATATCAAAAGTGACCTTACGAAACATATACCTCCAAGATTCTTTTCATACACTCAAGACCTTATTAAATATAAACAAGTTGAAATTGAATACGTTCAATTTAGCAAGCTGCACTCTTTTTTCCTTAGCTAAAGTTTTTTCCCATTGGGTTTTTAGCAAAGTTTTTAATGAGAAAGTATTTCAAGACAAAGATTGAAAAAGTGACATCCAAGAGGGAGTGTCATGAAATATCATGAATTATTGGATGTGATTGTTCAAAGCCTAAAAAGTAAAATTATATACTAGTTGACTCCTAAAAAATTACCTATCAAATAGTACATGTATTTGTAGTATAAATACTACATCCATGACAATAAGAAGATGCATCATCTTTAATAAAATTCAAGAGTTATACATTTATTCTCATCTTTCTCTAAATTCTCTTTAAACTATTTTAGTTATTCTAATAATGTTATGATAGTTATAAGATAATTATATTATATTATTATTATTATTATTATTATTATTATTATTATTATTATTATTATTATTATTATATTATTATTATTATTTAAAGCCCAACCCCGGTCCCACCCTACCTGCAAAGAATGCTAGCATTCTTTCATATTCATGCAAATGGACTTTTCTTTTAAAAAACACATTCTTCAATAAGAGCATCTTTAATAACAAGGATTTTCATGATTCTTGAGAATAAGTTGATGAATTTAAGCAAAGATAGTGCTGAAGTGGAGGAGAGACGAGAGACAAAAGTTCTTGTTGATGGATGACAAAAAACGAGGGATGTGAGGGGAGATGAGCGAGAATGTGTCCAATTTATTTAGGAAAGAGAAGACTATGTGAGTGGACCAGCAAGTGAGGTAAGTATAGGGCAAGAGAGAGAAAGAAAGGGTAATGATGTGGTATTTTTTTCATCTCACCATATTGGGGATGCTTTAAGGAGTAATATAAAAATGACACATGACATCAAAAAAACAACCAAATTTTTATAAATAGTGATGTCTTAGACCATAATGAGGTCTCAAGAACAAGTCTTATGTGGTATTATTTTATTTTTTTCTCTCATGCCATAGGTTATAAGTTAGTAAGGTTATAGAACACATATCGTTACAACCAAACCTCGACTTGATTACAAGTATATATGATTGGCTAAGTATATTTGGTTCCCATGATGAACAAGCATACATCATCAGGAGCCGGCAATACCTCGGCTTTAGCACCAAATAGGCTTGTCAGGTCCAAAGATCTAAGACGTCGCCAGGCTAGCAATAGTTAATGATTGTAAACAAACTATGTATCTCATATAATCACTTACAACACATAAATAACCATGAAAAAATATAAAGATGAATTGCAAATACTTTACAAGTCTCAAACGTTTATAAGTGTATGATGTATAAGTATCATGCTTCACCCCAAAATAATGTGAAAATCATAAAAAGGGGCAAGGAAACTCACTTGATCAATAAGTATGCAATGAAGATTAATAAAAATAATAATAAACGTCGTTCCAAGTTGTATCGTCACAAGACACCTAAATATTTAAGAACAATATTAAAGTCTAATATTAAGTTCAATGAATTATTATGAGCTAGGGTTCTATTTGAGGTTTGGGGTTTTGTCATTTATATTTAACAAACAATACCATAATATTTCGTGGAAACGATTTATTTATATTATAAAATATGGACAAGAATAACATTTATAAAAATTTAGTATTATTCATAAAGTTTAATTAAGGTTTTGTAATTAAATAAAAATGAACACGATTAATCAACAACTTAAATAAACAATGGTTGAAATAATAAACTAGTATTTTAAGTCTAAATTTTACAAAATATATATTAACCATAACATTCACTTAGAATTTTAAATAAAATATAAGGATATTTTTATAAATAAATTACAGAAAAATATCTAATGGTTTAAAATACATGAAGTTTATAAAATGATTTTTTTAATAATTTTTAGAATTTTTTATATGTTTTAAAAGTTGTAGAAGTTCCTTAAAAAATAATGGAGGTCCCCGGGTTCGAACCCGGGACCT